>OX333071.1:77859062-79059062 GCA_946863875.1 Alloplasta piceator
CTTGGCGATGAAGTTACCCCCTAAAGTTGGGACCTCCGAGGAGTACTTTTCCGGTTTAACCTATTTCCCCTTGAGATTATCCATTATCCATGATCCATTAACCATTATCCATTATCCATTTATCATTAAGGTAATTATCCATTTGGGTGCATTTGATTGTCTCAAGTAGAAATAGGTGAAACCTGCACTGAAACAAAAATTTTGTTGAAAATGCAAACATTTGTTTGACTCAATTAAATATTTGTTTCCGGACGTTCAATGAAATCATTGTGTTAATTCAACAAAATATACTGTGGAAATTTTAATTAAATCGTTGTTTGAATGGGCAAAGTTTCAGTTCAATCAAATAAAAATTTGTTACTTCGAATAAAAATATAATCCACACAGAGAAATAAACGATTGAGCTGACTAATTATCAGTTGATTCCATATATGTATATTCTATGTATCAAAATAAATAGTTGATACAACCCATTATTTATTTCAAGTATATAAATAATGTAATAAATGGATCAAATATTTGGTTCACGCAATTATCCGATTGTTTCAATGAACCAATATTTTGTCGAACAAATAATATATTTAGTTGGTGCAATTACATTTTTTATCCTGAAATTAATTATGGCTAAACATAGTATAAAAAATATGTAGTATTTGAAAAATAATTCAAAATGCATATTTTACCAGCCTCAAAATGAGCGACATAAAAAAAAATAGTATTTGCGCGAATCGTCCGATCTAATTTTACGCTCTCTCCGACGGGGATTCGAACCTGCGACCCTACCTACTTATCCTACTTGACGACCTAACACGCTACCTACTGAGCTACGGACTGCTTACGAACTTTATCAACTTTTGTGGTATATGAATGGTACGGTGTATCGAAAAAATTATGATATGGACTAAATAAATTGACTAAACAAATAAATAAATTGGACTAAATTGTACCTGTAAATTGACCAAATAATTTCGTTCACCTCATATCTTATGGTTAACCAAATCCATTTGTTGGTTTAATTATAGTTTCATTATTTGAAACAAATTAATATGTAATCAACTAAATTTTTATCAACTAAATGGATCAAGTTGATTTAACTGAACTTTTTTCTCAGTGATCAAATTATCGTTCATAGTATTCAAATGAATAATTTTGTATTTCAACAAAATTAAATTTCGAACAACAAAATCGTTTCCTTGTTGTGAAATATGGACAACCAAATGATTTTTTTCATTTCTCATCATTATATGCTGGTTCAAAAAAACATTTCGCGATAGACACAATATTATGGATTGTTTTGAATACATATACTTATTTGATTTGGCAATGTAAAAAATGCTTGTACCAAACAAATTGTTTGATTGAAAATACGAAATTTTTGCTTGTTACAGCTAAATTTATCTAGTTGATATAAACTAGAAATCAACAAAATATTTCTTTACGGCTACTCAGTAATGTGTAAATTGGACTAGATTGTTTCTGTAAATTGACCAAATAATTTTGTTCGTCTCATATCTTATGGTTAACCAAATCCATTTGTTGAATTAATTATAGTTTCATTATTTCAAACAAATTAATATTGAATCAACTAAATGGATTTAGTTGGATGGATTTAGTTGATTTAACTGAACTTTTTTCTCAGTGAGAAAAGTACCCCTCGGAGGTCCCAACTTTAGGGGATAATTTCACCCCTTGGAAACCTTTTTCCCCCGGTAAAATACCATATTTGAATTTCATCGAAATCGGAGGACGTCACCGAAAAGACTTTCCTTGCGAGACTCATCAATTTTTCTGGCTGAATACTGCAAAATCTAGGGTTACGGCGACATTTACCCGACTAAAAGTAGCAAGGATTATATTTGGCCACTTGACCGTAATAGGATCTCTCGTGTTACGCCCTTCTGCGAATGAGCAATGAAGATGTACAGGCAGAAACCAGGACCCATCTGTTGGTAATTTGTAAAGCAAGTCCGGGCAATTAAAAGTTTGATGCGAGCATTAAACTCGTCGGGTTATAAAACGGCGCGATAGGGGATGATGAAGGTCTGGGTATCCTCGACAAAAGAGGGCAAAAAGCACATTGCAGCACTGTGAGAAAAGGACGTGGACTTCGTTGAAGAAAGAGAGGAGGCGAGACATAGAAACGATTCGGCTTTTCTCGCGCGAGCTGTTCAACGTATAAAATCAGTGTTCGTCGATGATACGTTATATTCGTCGTTTAATACAAGTACATTAAATCCAAGAGATACGACCTTTGGATTTTTTACTCACTAGATAAACACAAGTATATATAAAAATACAAATTTTCTTACATATCAATATGTACGACGGTGGAGAAGCAGAAGGGAGGCGCAACCCTTTTGAATTTCGGGCTTGGATGACGCAATTACGCCTTTCTGACTCTCACCTGTTAATATTATGAATGGTTTGAACGGAGATCAAGGCATGCCGTTGTATCGCGGTCGTAAAACCTCTCTTTCTCTTCCTCCCTCTTGATATACAGCATGAGTCGTCGATCATTTTTAAAATATCTTTATTACCACATTAAAAAAATTAAAAAAAAAAAAATTCTTCTCGTTTTCGTTGTGGGCATGATTGGACTTGTAACTTGATGATAAACTGAAGACAATGCATTTCGCCTTTTCCGACCTTTCATCATTTATTATAATTCGCCGACGGAAGAAGGGCACTCGTTATCAGCTGAGAGCGATTTAATGAATGAGAAGATACGCAACACTCATTGGTTCGTTAGCGTAAATTATCGCGATGTTAATCGAGACCGCGGTTAAGGGAACTTTCGAGGGAATTGAGATGTGGAATGAGAAACGTTCAACTGATTGAGAATATCGTCAGAAATTATAAGCTTCTCGTTCATATGCTCATGCTTACGTTTGTGTGTGTTTCATTGAGGAAATTAAATTATAGCGTACGTTTGCTTATCGTTATGCGTTCATATAACCACCGTATATTAAATTAATAAAACGACGCCGCGCCTTAATAAGTTTCGTATCCACGCTTACCGGCTTCTCAGGCTGCAAGAACGAGAAATAAATATACATATATATGAGGCATTCCACGGTATTTCGATCAAAATCTTACCTTGATGATTTCGATTTTCCTCTAAATTTTTCATATAAATGAGGACATTGGAAAAAAATTTCCCAAATTTTTTCAGAATTTTTCGGGCACGCGTTTTTTGGATTTATTTATTTATTTATTTTTTTTTTAAACGGGACAACTTTGTAAAATCTGAAAGAATTCAGAAAAATCCAATAAACTATAACAAATTTTTTGAGCTTCGTTCGAAAATGGAAATTTTAATAATCTATGAGTAAAATTAAAAAAATTGAAAGAAAAAAAAAAGTACTCATAGAGTATTAAAATCTCCATTTTGGAACAAAGCCCAAAAATGTTGTTATATTTTATTAGATTATTTGGAATTTTTTCAGATTTTACAAGAGGGTTCCTTTGAAAAAAAAATCTAAAGAACGCGTGACCAAAAAATTCTGAAAAAAGTTGGGAATTTTTTTTTTTTTGTGTTTTTTTATATAAAAAATAAAGAGAAAAATCGAACTCATCAAGACAAGATTTTTTCGTGTCATTCCACGACATTCCGATCAAAATCTTGCCTTGATGATTTCGATTTTCCTCTAAATTTTTTATATAAAAAAATACATTGAAATACATTATTCCAAATTATTTCAGAATTTTTTGGGCACGCGTTCTTTGGAATTTTTTTTTTTTTTTGAAAAAAGGGACCTCCTTGTAAAATCTGAAAAAATTCAGAATAATCTAATAAAATATAATAAAATTTTGGGGCTTTATTCTAGAATGGAGATTTTAAAGACTCTATGAGTCACATTTCTTTTTTTTTAATTTTTTAAATTAGTCTCATACAGTATTGAAATCTCCGTTATGAAACAAAGCCCAAAAATTTTGTTATATTTTATAAGATTTTTCTGAATTTTTTCAGAATTTATAAAGTTATCCCGTTTAAAAATAAAAAAATTTTTAAATCCAAAAAACGCGTGACCGAAAAATTCTGAAAAAATTTGGGACATTTTTTTTCAATGTCCTCATTCATATAAAAAATTTAGAGGAAAATCGAAATCATCCAGGTAAGATTTTGATCGAAATACCGTGAAATGCCTCATATATAAGATCTTAATATATGGGCGGCAATATACAAGAGCCGTATAATTGATTGGAGGAATATTAAGATATTCGAGATTCGCTGATTCTCGATGAGGGTTCCGCCGATAAACTCGTAACGTCTAACCACGGTGAGGTCGATATATTAGCATGGAAAAAAAATTAATTCGAGCCTCCGCGGAGTCTGAATAAAAAATCAAACTGTGATGATAAAAAACCTACAAAAAAAAAACGTTTACCATAATCTTCTGATATTTTTCAATCGTTCTCGACGGCTCAATTTATGAGTGAGTCGATGAATTTTGTCCTCTTTGGATTTCTGTAATTTGTTTTCAAAACTCAAACATTCGGGATCGATGACAAAAAACTCAATTTTCGACGTATCTCAATTTTTCACAATTAATCAAATTGCTCCATGAATTCGCCAATTCTTTCCCCTTTTTTGTACGGTATACTCAACCTTGCTGACCCTCGTTACCCTCTCTGCCGATCTCTCTCGCGTTATTCGCACGAGGGGGACTGCTCCATTCGTGATGAAGGCGCGTGTGCTTCTGGAGGCGCTAATTGCGTCAGGGGAAATCGAATTTCTGCCGCGGTGATAACGCGGTGACGCGTACGTATAGAGAGAAACTGACGAAAGACAAAGAGGGAGAGAGAGAGAGAGAGAGAGAGAGAGAGAGAGAGAGAGAGGGAGGGAGAGAGAGGGAGAGAGCGGTGTAGAGTAGATGGCGACCTCTCAAGTACTCTCAAAACTTGATCCCCCGAATGTATAAGTGATAAGGCACACACAGCGTCCCAATTCAAAATTGAATTAATTTAAAAATCCCGTCAATTTAATAATTTCGTTAATAAAAATTTAATAATGAAAACTTTCAAAAGTTGATCGGCATGAATAGACGTGAATAAATAGCATGAAAATGAAGGTATTGCAAACTCTTAAAAGTTTTATTTTTTCTTCTTGAACTAAATCTAGTTGTATATTTGTGCGAGTGATTTTCAATTCATATATCAGGTGTGTAAGTATGAAACCGGAATTTGCCCATAGGTGGCGCTAGATGTCGATGCAGTTACCGACACATCACGTCAGCGGTGTCTTGTTATTATCCGATATCCGACAAAGATTTCCAACTCACAATAACACGAGTTTCATTCAGTAGCATTAGTTTATTAGAGATAAACATGTCGAGTTTTGTGCCAACAAATTACGATTTGCGGACAGCCCTACTTTTCTGTTTTCATCTGAAGAAAACCGCAGCCGAATCGCATCGAATGCTTCTGGAGGCGTTTGGTGAGCATGCTCTCGGTAAAACACAGTGTTTCGAGTGGTTTAAACGGTTCAAAAGTGGCGATTTTGACGTGAGGAACGAAGAACGTGGAAGACCACCGAAAAAGTTTGAAGACGCTGACCTGCAAGCCTTGTTGGACGAAGACGACGCTCAAACACAACAACAACTGGCGGATCAGTTAAAGGTGACCCGAGAAGCCATCTCCCTTCGGTTAAAAGCCATGGTAAAGATACAAAAGGTGGGGAAATGGGTTCCACATGAACTCAACGAAAGACAGCAGGAAAACCGCAAAACATCATGCGAAATGCTGCTCGCCAGGTTCAAAAGAGTCATTTCTCCATCGAATTGTGACTGGCGATGAAAAGTGGATATATTTCGAGAATCCTAAGCGCAAAAAGTCATGGGTTACTCCGGGTGAACCATCAACATCGACGGCAAGACCAAACCGCTACGGACGAAAGACAATGCTGTGTGTTTGGTGGGATCAGAAGGGCGTAATCTACTACGAGCTGCTGAAACCTGGGGAAACTGTTAATACTCATTGCTACCGACAACAAATGACCGATTTGGATCGAGTTTTGCGTGAAAAACGACCAGAATACCAACAAAGACAACACAAGGTGATTTTGCTGCATGACAATGCACCAGCACACAAAGCAAAACAGGTCCAGAAAACGATAGAGTCGTTCCGTTGGGAGATTCTTCAGCACGCGCCTTACTCACCAGACCTTGCCCCATCCGATTACTACTTGTTTGCATAGATGGGACACGCACTTGCTGAGCAGCGCTTTACTTCTTACGAAGATGTACGAAAATGGCTCGATGACTGGTTTGCCTCAAAAGAGCAACAGTTCTTTTGGCGCGGAATCCACAAATTGCCAGAAAGATGGGAAAAATGTATAGATAGCGACGGACAATACTTTGAATAAGTTACTTTGTATCATATCATTACAATAAACGTGTTTTTTCTGTACAAAAATTCCGGTTTCATACTTACACACCTGGTAATGATTGAAATTTCGATAATCCGACAAGGAAACGTATTTTGTCGGGCATTATGTCATTTTTTGAACAAATAATCTTTTAAACAAACGATTTATCATTTAAAGGAACGAACATCTCTGAAAGACAAAAATTGCGTTTTTTACTTCCTCTTTAAGGAAACTATGTTTTCGCGAAATTTTTTTTTTCGAGATTTTCATGTCAGTACGTTCAAAATGTTCCAAAATGTAAAAAAAAACGCATTTAGAAAAAAATTCCTGTAAGTATGTGTGTGTGCGCCTTGTGCTTTTCTTAAGGATGTTGAGCCCCAAATCGCAAATGATGAGAAAATTCAGAAAATTTGGTATGTTTTTGGATGAATTATTTAAGAGGTCGTGTACAAATTTCACGACGATTAGGAAGCTCGGTATCGAACAATTAACATTAAAAAATTAAATTAAATTAAATGTAGTCTTATGGAAACTGATATAACTTTGCGATAAGTTTTTTTTTTACCTCTCAATTTTTTAATATCCACACTATATTGAAAGCAACGGAAACAAAATGAAGTTTATTGATAAATATTTTTTTCATGTGTTTAAAAAATTGTTCTTAACAAAATGTTAATATTTTAATAACGAGCTTCATAATCGTCGTGAAATTTTTACACGACTTCTTAAATACTTCATACAAAAACATACCAAATTTTCAGAATTTTCTCATCATTTTTCATTTCAACCCTTAAGGAGGTTTAAGTAATGATGATAGAATTCTGAAAATTTAATATGTTTTTACATGAAGTATTCAGGAGGTCGTGTAAAAATTTCACGACGATTAAGAAGCTATTTATTGAACAATTAACATTAAAAGATTTCATAGGGACTCAACATCCTTAAAACGGATATATCTGGAGAATGATTTAAGCGATCGACTTGAAATTTGGTATACAAGTAGACCATATATGTTTCTCCACTGAGTGTATTTTTTTTTTTAAATTGCAAAATAATTGTTAGTTTGGCGAAACTTTGAACTTTTTGTAAAATATTTATGGGTCGTCTAAAACTTTCGTAATTTTGCAATTATCGCCCTAAAATTTTACGTGCAGATACATTTTATAATAAGTACGGTTGAGATTGAATTTCGGAAAAATCGCTCTAGAGGTTCGGTTTTTAAAAAAATTTTAGCTTTTCGCAAACAATTTGTAAGTTCTCTAATTTTTGTAATTTTGCATCTATCGAGCAGATTTTTTTTGTAACAATACATTCAATGACAACGAAAAATAATAGTAAATTTCAGAAAAATCGCTCGAGAGGTTAGTTGAAAAAAAAAAATTTTGAAATTTTCAAATATTTTTGTTAACGCTCCAACATTCGCATTTTTAGAAGTATCAAGCTAAAATTTTTTGCACCAATACACTAAATAACAAAAACAATTAATAATGTAATTGAATAGAATTGCTAAAAAATTATGCAAATTGGAAATTTGCACATAGCTTTTTCATTTGTTCCCGTCGTTCGTGAAGCTTCCTTTATGAGGAAGCCATGATAATAAACATTAGACCGATTCAAAAAAAGCGACTTTTTTTGTTTTTCAAAGTAACATATTAAATACTTTCGAGAAGGTAAAAAAAGGTGCCTGTTAAAAGCAGAGCTCTCAATAATAATATTTAGGGGTCGCACATAGCATATTTTTATTTCCCATTTAAAAAACACAGGGAAAAAATTTTCAAACTTTGAAATTTTATGTCTCGGTTTCAAGTCAATGTACCAAAATGAAGGAGAAAATCACGTAATTTATGTTAATGCAATTGAAACTTTCAGGAAAGTTTTAACGATATTTAGTAACAAGTTTCAACATTTTGTCGGAAACTAAAAAAAAAAGTGAAACATACTCTAAATTTAACTTTAACCTTGAATAAATTTTGAAGGAGTGAGTTTATCGAAAAATCATAAGAGATATTTTTTGTAGGGCGTTCAATTCGCTACAAGAATATGTGTCTTTTATTTTGTTACATTGACTTAAGCCGAGATATAAAATTTCAAAGTTTGAAACTTTTTTTTTCCTGTATGAAATAAAAATATGCGATGTGCGACCACTAAATATTATTATTAAGAGCCCTGCTTTTAACAGGCATCTTTTTCACCTTCCCGAAAGTATTCAATATGTTACTCCGAAAAACAAAAAAATAGTCGCTTTTTTGAATCAGTCTAATAAACATATACATAAAGATGGTCAAATCTCATAAAGGAGACTTAACGAACGGCGGAAAAAAATGAAGAAGCTATGTGCACATTTTTTGTGTAGTTATACTTTTGGTATTGATTCTCGATTGACGATTCCCACGAAATGCGAGAGCGAAGGATTTGAAATGCATTCGTCGTCGAGCGAGGATTAAGAACAAGAGAGGTCGGATTGGAATGTTCTCGGAGATTGACACGAATTTTTTTGTATGGGAGCCAGATGAGAATGTGTGCAAAAAATATGCGGTACTTGTGAGAGATTGAAATTTCACACCTCCGTATAAGCGTGATTATACCGAAAGTGGAGTATCGATCGATTTGAATACAGCGCGAAAAAAGCAGTCTCTCGACGGCGCCTCTCTTTCTATCTTCTTCTTTTTTCCCTCACACAGTCCAATAGCGGGAGATTTTTCGTATCCCGGTCAAGCGGGGCTTTCGGCGAGTGGGGATTCCAATTCTGACGGGTTTCCAAGGAGGGATCAAGTGGTAAGTGCACCGTCTAGCACCGCGCCCGCGTGCGCGATTCAATATCGACTCTCGTTTCGCTCACGAATCTCGCGTCCCCGTTCCATCATTCGATCTGCACGCGAATATAAAGAGAACGAATGATCCTCGATTCTATTCCAACTGGCCTTATTCGACACGAGAATAGAGCGGAAAAAAAAATTTATTCACCAGTCCGAACGATTGAATACAGTATTATAACCCGGAGAAGAGAAAACCCAGATAGAAGGTAAAACATAGCCCTCGATACATCTGCATCTGCATTTTTTCCGCAAGCGATACACTCCAAATACAGTCTGTCAAGTAAGAGCGTGGTGGTGTTAATTTATAAAAAAAATTATTTTATGAAACTTTCATATTTATATATACTTTAGGGCGATTTTTTTTTCGACTTTTTTAAATTTTCATCCCTCCCCACGAAAAATGCTGTTGCATATGTCTGAAAGAAACTACCCTGAAAGTTACAGCCCTTAATATTAATATTAAGTACTCGCCCTTCGCGTGAAAACATTTCCCATCTAAAATACACGTAAATGAAAAACTTTTTTCTTCAAATTGCTATAACTCCACGGCATTTTATGCTATTATATTGTCCTTGGTCGCAACTTACGCAGAATTGAACGTTCTTCAAAAGTGTCCGGAACAGCATAAGTGTAATTTACACTGGTGAGATGGTACGAGTCACTAAAGTTGATTTTAACCCACACTTCTCGTTTTTTTGCTGTTATTTTGGCAAAGGTTAGGGTTATCGAAAAATTGCCAAGGAAAGTTTTGTTCAAAATTTAATTTCCTACAAAAAAGGTCCTTTAGACCTACTTGAGAAAATTGATATTTCTTGAGATATTGAACCTTAATTTATTTGCGGTATAAAATTTTTACGGTTTATCGAACCAAAAGTTCTTAATTGTTGATTCCATGTCATTTCGCCACTGGTGATATGATATGTGATATGGTGATATGATATAGAATATCAAAAAATTGAAACTTTTGGTTCAATAAACCATAAAAATTGTATACCAAAACCAAGTTAAGGTCCAATATCTCAAGAAATATCAATTTTCGCAAGTAGGTCTAAAGAACCTTTTCTGTAGAAAATTGAATTTCCAACAAAACTTTCCTTTGCAATTTTTCGATAACGTTGATAATTTCGAAAATAACAGACAAAAAACGAGAAGTGTGGGTCAAAATCAACTTTAGTGACTCGTACCATCTCACCAGTGTAAATTACACTTACGCTGCTCAGGACACTTTTGAAGATCGTTCAATTCTGCGTAAATTGCGACCAAGGACAATATGATAGCATAAAATGCCGCGGAGTTATAGCAATTTGAAGAAAAAAGTTTTTTATTTACGTGTATTTTAGATGGGAAATATTTTGACGAGAAGGGCGAGTACTTAATATTAATATTAAGGGCTGTAACTTTCAGGGTAGTTTCTTTCAGACATATGCAACAACATTTTAGGTGGGGAGTGAAAAAAATAAAAAAAGTTGAAAAAAAAATCGCCCTAATTTACATTGTACACATTACAAACAATGATGCAATTTGGTCAATAATGTGTCCAGTCACCACCGGCGTCGATAATTGCCTGGCATCTCCGAGGCATGCTTTCTTAATTTGACGGCGTATTCTAGTGGCAAGGATCTCCAGATCCGACGAATTTGGTAAGACAACTGCTTCAAAGTGTATGTGCGTCTTCCACGAAGCTTCTGTTTAATATATGCCCACACATTTTCAATAGGGTTTGCATCGGGCGACTGCGACGGCCAATCCAATGTAACGATGCCAGATTGAGTCTTCCACTGAGTACAGAGCTTTGTCACATATTTTTCAGTCAACAGAGGCTTCTTCATTGTGCTGCGCCATTTCAGATCATGAGTACGAAGAAGGGTTCGGATAGTTTCGTAGAATATATCTAAACCTTTTGCCATTAATTCTGCTTGTCCTTGCCGCAGTGTTAAAACAGGATTCCGCGAAAACAGATTCACTATTCTTTTTTCATCTTTTTTGTTCACTTTTCCTATCGAACCACGTTCTGGTAAATCATCGTCATTTTTAGCCACTTTATATCGCTGTATCCACTTCTGTACAAATGCCTTCGACTTTCTCATATATTTAGCAACCGCTGATTGCGACATTTTCAGTTCAATCAAATAAATATCTTTGTACCAAATAAATTGTGTGATTGAAAATACGAATTGTTTTTTTGTTACAACTAAATTTCTTTAGTTAAAATATACTAGAAATCAACGAAATGTTTCTGTACAGCAACTCAGTAAGGTGTAAATTGGACTAAACTGTATCTGGAAATTGACCAAATAATTTCGTTCACCTCATATCTTATGGTTAACCAAATCCATTCGTTGAATTAGTTATAGTTTCGTTATTTCAAACAAATTAATATTGAATCAACTAAATTTTTTTTTAACTAAATGGATTTAGTTGTTTTCACTGAACTTTTTTCTCAGTGTAAATACCAGAATTTGAGTTACGTTTAAATTTAAATTTGCTATGATTTAACATATTGATCGGCCATAGCAATCAAAATCCTTTTGATCGATTTTTATCAAATTCAGTAGCAAAAAAATGCCGCTGTAAACAGAGTTGTAAATAATGCATTACCTTTATAACGCATTACGGTATTCATTGCCCATTACACTACATAATATGAAAGCGACAAGTGTCCCATTATAAAATACGAAAGTAATGTGTAATGAATGCGTGTTCCATTACAAATAAAAAAGTAATATGTAGTGGATGAATGTGCCATTACACATTGAAAAAAGTAATGTGTAATGGATGCATGTGCCATTACAAATAAAAAAGTAATGTGTAATGGATGCATGTGCCATTACGAATAAAAAACGTAATGTGTAATCGATGAATGCTCCATTACGAATTACAATTGAAAAAAAGTAATTTGTAGAGGAGAATATTTCATTACAAATAGAAAAATTGCTGTGCTCGCATTAAAAACTTGCACCTTGCTGTTTCATTATTTTATTTCAGAAAAACATATAGGTGTCAGTGTATATTAACATAAATGCACTGACACCTAAAAACAGGGATTTCTTGGAGTCACTTTTACTCCCGTCTTGTAAAAATTACAATTGAAAAAAAACTTAGAGTTGTCAGTGTAGATTAACTTAATAAACACTGACACCTATAAGTTTTTCTTGAATTGCAATTTTCACATTTACCACTACGAGAGTAAAGTGAACAAAAACTTCATACACACAAATTATTTTCATTGAAAAATTAATAGACTTACCTTTAAACAAAATAGTACCTGCTCAAAATTGTGGTAGAAACACACTAATTTGTAATGGAAAATTCTCCACTACAAATTACTTTTTTAAAATTGTAATTTGAATGGAGCACTGATTCATTGCACGTTTTTTTTTTTTTATTCGTAAAGGCACATGCATCCATTACACATTACTTTTATTATTTGTAATGAAACATGCATGCATTACACATTCCTTTTTTTATTTGTAATGGAACACGCATCCATTACACATTACTATTTTCATTTGTAATGGAACATTCATTCATTACACGTTACTTTTGTAATTTGTAATGGAAAACTTATCCAATACGCATTGTTAAAAGTAATGGGTAATGCATTACTTTTACAGTACTGTTTGCACAACGGTTTCTTGCGAAGATTAAGGTTTTTTAATTGCACATTCACGATCACCGATAGATTTTCCATAATTCGAAACCTTAAAATGCCGTTTAATGCGTTAAAAAAGGATTAAAATAGAATCCCTTGTTTGAAAGATTATCAAAAAACCTCAAATAAAATTGATATTTCGAGGATCCATAGGTCGATTTATATTAAGCCTTTTGAGACTTGTTTTTTTTTTCTAACGATAGGCTGAAGAACCTCATGAATGCATAATCAACGCGGGAGGCTTTTCAAAGTGGAGCGCAGACATAGGATCGTAAAATTGTCGAGAACTCGATCGATGCAGTCGCTTTGCAAGTTTGATAATTCATGAATTTATAATTCTCGGGATATTGTGGGAGACACAGGTGTCTCTTCATAATCCGACGAGTCAGGATGCGAGCTGTGGAGTTTGAAATGACGATGCGACGAAAATAAGAGAAGACGGAAAAAGCATGAAACTGCAATAATCAGGAATTTACATCACCGCGTTGTAACTTCCTAAGAAGTAACTTCCTGCTTAAACTATCGGCTGCATGACGATAAAATGAAGTAATCCTGATTGAATGAAAAAATCAAATTGGTTGGATCGAAATGGAGCAATCTCTAATTTTGACCCCTTGCACCCTCATTTTCTTCACAGAAAAAAATGATCAGTGAGAACTGCTGAGATTCCCATTAATTTTTACAGTTTTCCCCATCAACAGCGCCTCCTGGAGAGACAAACAGTAAAATTTGCATATTTCTTTAATACAATATACAGATGTCACATATGACATATGGTACATGACCATCAGACGAATTTTTACAGTGTGGAACAGTAAAATGTACACTACGTGAAACGTTATATTTCTGTTGTATCCGGTGAACATTTTACACATTTCACATTGTGAAAATTATCCAGGGCCCGCCCGTAGTAAAAAACTCCATCGAATCGCCAATGGCAACCAATGGTCCTCATACGACTCCATTGGACAATGAATGGGGACCCATTGAGATTTCCGCATTTTTCAATGGCGTATAGGAACGACCATTGATCAGTGAATGGATATCCATTGAAAAGTCACCATTGCCCAATGACGTCCATTGGACAGCAAATGCGGATGAACCGAATGATCACCATTACGCAATGATGCCCATTGGAAAGCAAATGCTGATGGACCGAGCCATCAGCATTGCCCAATGGTGTCCATTGGGAAGTAAATGCGGATGAACTGAATGATCAGCATTACCCAAAGATGTCCATTGGAAACCGCGTCGCGTTAGTTCCGAGACTTGGCGCGAGATGTCGCAGGACGGCAACCCGCTAAACTCCCATACGGATTATGCGAAGAGTATGCTTATCTAGACGATTGTGAGCACGGAATATTAGCAGAAGTCGGTGTCCAAAAAATCCATGCAAGGAGTTCTTGCCGACTGATGCCCATGGGATAATCCCTATTCCGTTTGAAATGGGGAAGTCAATCCTCATTGGAAAATCCCTATTCGATTTCAAATGGGGAATTCAATGGCGAAAATGTCCTTGGGCAATTCGGCATTCATCTCCATTGGTTATTTTGGCAATGGGGAATGAATGGCGATTTTTCAATGGTGACGAATGGAGTTTTTTACTATATGAAAGAATCTCAATTGATTATCGACATTCATTCCCCATTGCCTACAAAAACCAATGGAGGTGAATGTCGAATTGCCTATGAGGATTTTCTTCATTGAATCCCCATAGGATAATCCCCATTCCGTTTCAAATGGGGACGTCAATCCTCATTGGAAAATCCTCATTCGATTTCAAATGGGGAATTCAATGGCGAAAATCCCCTTAGGCAATTCGGCATTCATCTCCGTTGGTTATTTTGGCAATGGGGAATGAATGGGGATTTTTCAATGGCGACGAATGGAGTTTTTTACTATGGGCGTGAAAATATTACAGTGTACATTGTAAAAATTGCAAAGAACGTAGTATATTTTGCGGTACGTTTTTTATTTTTCACTGAAAATACTGCAATTTCTAAAATAAATTATAGTGAAAGGTTTCGATATTTGAATAAATTCCAATTTATTCAAATATTGCAATAAACCGTTATTTATCCTCGCACAGGCTCATACCTACGAGGGCTTGTACTCGACTGATTAATCGTGAGATCAATTAATGAAGCGAATCTAGTTTAACCTCGCACCCATAAAGAGCACGAGCGACACCGAAATGCAATGGTGATCCGTTAAGAAAATGTAGTCTTCAGTCCATAGGACTGCTCGACCACAGAACACGGGTGATGTTCCAACAATTGTATGTCAATTGAGGACGCCGATATGTTGGTAATACATCGGACCTTATAGGTGCTCGGTGGCTCTCTCGCTGGCGCGAGAGGGCGCGCCGTCCGACGCCATCTAGCGGATCTCGGGCGAAATGCAGAGATCGTGGCACGCCGTGGGTCGTCCCGTTAAAGTGCCACACTGTAAAAATTGAAATTGACGTTGCATATTTTGCGGCGCGCATTTGATTTTTTACTGGGAACACTGCAATTTCTAATTATGTGCTTTGAACATTCTACGGAGACCATTGTAAATTTTACAGTTCAAACACAATGAATTTCGTGATTTCTGCTTGTTATTTCTACTTTGTCATTTTTTTGCGGTGAACATGGCATTTTTTACAGTGTAAATCAGCATTTATAATGGTTTGAAAAGTAGAAACTACATTAAATCCATTAATTTATAATGGATTCCCAGTAAAACTCCTGAATTACAGTTCCGAACCGTATATTCTGCATTGAATTCAGTAATTTTTTAAATATTACACATGAATTGTCACTGATCATTTTTTTCCGTGTTTCAATGGGGCTTCTCTCGATTCGGCCACTTTGTTTGACCGGAAAATTCATTGTTTGAGGTGATTCGTCGTTTCCTCCTTCAAGTACTTCCCGGAGCCCTCAAATATGGGGCCCTTAATTTTGCTCGCTATCACTCAATGTCTCTTATTGGCTCCTTTCCTCACCCCATTCCGCTCTTTTGTCCCCACCATTCTCAACCCTTCTCTAACTTCGATGAATAATATATGGCGATGACTGTCTGCATTGTTTCGCGTGCGACAAACGCTCTCCAACGCAACTGCATAGTATTTTACATGGTGTGTGCGTCTATGTGCATTCAACACACACATTTGGCGACCGGATGCTGCGTCCTCGTCTACGCGATTTCCCGCTACGTGCCTCGACAACGACGGCGTCCACTTCGTTCAATCTTTATTCCTATATATATATGTATAACGTTTTGTCGTATCCGCTTGCGCGAAAAGAATAGATTCGCGAGGGAATCGATTGAGAATCGAAGGGGAGTTTGAGAACCGATGACAAAGCCGCGTGGACATCAAAGTCCTGACCCGACTCCGAGTTGTCAAGGTTTCCCGCGAAATTAACGAATCGTTGTGGAGAAAACGACGAAAAAAAGGATCGTCTCATTCTCAATGCGAAAACACGTCTCGATGGAATTAAAATGGATCCCCATTGACGTAACGAAAATCGAAGCTCATGCAAATCGTTCCTAATCATGATGAGTAAAATCGATTAGAAATTTTCCTCTTGAAGAATTTTCAATAGATCCTTGTGGCATTGTCATTGAAAACAATTGTGAATCCTTTTGTTCAACAATGATGCAATGCAAGTACGTGACTACTAATGGGGAAAATTTCATCACCGATCCAAGAACGTGACCAATTCCAAGTTCCATAAAAGACGAGTCGAGATCTTTAAGTCAAAAGTTTCAACGAGAAAAATAGATAGAATTTGGAGAACTGATAGAAGCATCGTGAATATCTTCGATTCTCAAAAAGACTCCAAACATCCGCCCATTTTGTTTCTTGAAAACGACCCAAAGGAGTCATTGAAAAACTAGATAAAAACTGTAGGGAAAATTCGACGCCATTTATAATGGGAGGGAGAAAGTCTCGGAGGAAAAAAATAAAATCTGGTGTGTAAGAAAAATGTCTTCACTATATTTTCTAATACGCTCCACGGTAATAATGTAGCAAATCAATTATCCGAGTCACTTTCAGCTTGATGTATCGACTGGTTCCTTCGAGCTGCAAAGTAATTTTACGGTACCCATACATGATTCTTTACATAGGAGAAGTGGGGGCAAAATGGACACGGGAGGCAAAATGGACGCCGTACAAAATCATCGAGAAAATTAGAAAATGAGAGAATTGTCATTATAACAAGATTCAAGATGAAAAGGAACGATTTTATCCTATGTATAGCGTAGGCAGTTAAAAAAATTTTTTTTTTTGTTTCTTCTCCCAAACAGGCTCAAAAGTTCCATTAAGATATAATAAAAGGTCTGTCAAAATATGAGCTTTTAATATTAATATTAACATCGTCCTCATCGCACTTTTCGATTTTCCATAAAAATAACATGGGAAAAATCATTTTTACGTCTTCTGATTTTTATAACTAGCAAACGATCCATCATACGGGAAATTTAGAGACATATCGTTGTACAGAATTGAACGCTCTACAAAAAAGGTTCTGAGTAACTTGAAAAAAAAAAAGAACGCTTTAAAAAAATTGTGCAGCAGAAGTTTGCTTAAAAATTTATTTTTCCATTAAGAAATTCATTGTAGTATATCACTACATTTTATTCTTTTTTATTTTGAAATTTAAAAAAAAAAGTAAATTTTGAAGCGAATTTCTGCTGCACAATTTTCTTAAAGCGTTCCTTTTTGCTTCCTCATAAAGGAAGCTTTGTTTTCATGAAAAAAATTTTTTTCGAGATTTTCATGTCAGTATGTTCAAAATGTCCCAAAACGTCCAAAAAACACATTTAGAAAAAATGTCCGGATGTATGTATGTGTGTGTGTGTGCGCTTTGTGCTTTCCTTAAAATCAATATATCTTGAGAATGGTTTCGGGCGATCGAATTGAAATTTCGTATACAAGTAGACCATGTATGTCCCTATACTCAGTGCAAATTTTGTTTAAATTGCAAAATAATTGTCAATTTGGCGGGACTTTAAATTTTTTGTAAAATGTTTGTGGGTCGTCTAACTTTCATAATTTTGCAGTTATCACTCTGAAATTTTATGTACAGATACACTTTATAATAGGGATGGTCGGGATCGAATTTGGGAAAAATCGCCGAACAAGTTCGGTTTAAAAAAAAAATTTAATTTTTCGCAAAAAATTTGTAAGTTCTCTAACTTTTGCAATTTTGCATGTATCGAGCTAAATTTTTTTGTGATGATACATTCAATGAAAACGAAAAATAATACTGAATTTCAGAAAAATCGCTCGAGAGGTTCATTTCAAAAAAAATTTTGAAATTTTCAAACAAATTTAGTTAACGCTCCTACATTCGCATTTTTGCAAGTATCGGGCTAATTTTTTTTGCACAAATACACTAGATGTTAAGAATTGTTAGGGTCAAATTTGGTAAAAAACGCTAGAGAGGTTTGTTCCAAAAAAAATTTAGACATTTCCAGAAAAATGCTTGTGAACACTTTCGTAATTAAGCAGCTGTTTTGCAGTTGGCACCCTGAAATTTTATGTATAGATACACTTTATAATAAGAACTATTTGGATTGAATTTGGGAAACTTTGCTCAAGAGGTTTGGTTTAAAGAAAAATTATTATTTTTCGCAAAAAATGTGTGAGCTCTGTAGCTTTTGTAATTTTGCATCTATCGAGGTGAATTGTTTAATGCTGACACATTCAATGGCAAGAAAAAACAATATAGAATTTCGGAAAAATTGCATGAGGGATTTGGCTGAAAAAAAATTTTGAAATTTTCAAAAAATTATTATCAGCGTTTCAACTTTCGTAATTTTGCACGTATCTAGATGAAACTTCGCACAAATGCATAAGGTGAGGAATAAATTGATATTGAATGAGCAGCAAGAGATCGTGGAATATTAAAATGTTATGAAAATGATGAACAAATCGTGCAAATTGGAAATTTGCACATAGCTTCCTCATTTGTTTCCGTCTATCCTCAAGCTTCCTTTATGAGGAAGCCATGAAAATAAACATACATGAAATAAATGTGTCCAAGAAGGTCCTCAAAAAGGAGGCTTGATGATAGACGGAAACAACTGAGGAAGCTATGTGCAAATTTCCAATTTGCACGATTTTTTTTTATTGTTCTAGTGAGAACTATTGATTAACCTTTGTCGAAAGTTTAATTTATCTTCAACATGAAATTTCATCCACATTCTGTCGATAAAACTAACTAGTTCCGGTGTAATATCCAAAAATCGGCAAACTTTACGAAAAATTGAAATTAAACATTGAATAACTTTTGAACGAGTGGACTTATCAAAAAGTCACTCAGAACCTTTTTTGTGGAGCGTTCAATTTTGTACAAAGATATGTCTATAGATTTCCCGTATGATGGATCGTTTGCTAGTTATAAAAATCAGAAGACGTAAGAACAATTTTTCCCATGTTATTATTATGGAAAATCGAAAAGTGCGATGGGGACGATGTTAATATTAATATCAAGAGCTCATATTTTCACAGACCTTTTCTTATACCCAAATGAAACTTTTGAATCTGTTTGGGAGAAGAAACAAAAAAAATTTTTTTTCTTGAAACGGCCTAGTGTAGCCTCTTAGCTGCCTTATCTTTTCATGGTGTTCATTTTGCCTCCCCTTTCCTTATACATATGTAAACGTGTCTACAGATATATTCTAAGCTGAGCAAACTCGTTAGCATAACTCGTTTTGTCAAGTGGCACGTTCGGCTAGTTGCTGTCGGTTCCTCGTTCTAAATGCTCATACAGAAGTGTACGAGATATCTATATCTGCTCGAGGCACGAGAGAAATCGAATCAACAGCCTGCGAGTAATGAAACATCGAACTCGGCAAAAAGAACTCAAGATCTGTTCGCGGCTCTGAATGATTACGATCTTGTCGACGATTCTGCTGAATGAATAGAGACCAAAAAAAAAAAAAAGGCGCGTTGGACACCTGCTCACTGAATAATTAAATCCCATCGTTGCACAAATGGGCATGATGAAAAAAAAAAAAAATACGCATCGAGACGCAAAATGCGCAAGGACCGCGGCGCGTTGCGTTTCCCCCGCAGCTCGTTAATTCATTCCAAGGAACATTCGTCGAGTGATTCAATTATTCCGACGCGGTGTATGCACTCTGCACAATGAACGTACATCCGACCGCACTCGAGTCTCGAGTGTGGCCCAGGAATGGTCAATGGAAAAAACAAAATCAGTTTGGAGCGCTCACGACACGATTAAAGACCGGACGAATATGATCATTCATCGGGGATACGAGGATAATCGGATATGGCACTCTAAACCCTTCTTTTCGTTGTTCATTTGAATCGCGATCAAGTACTGAATGAGTTTAACCGATTGACCATTAAGGACAAGAAGAGAGAAGAAGAAGAGAGAGAGAGAGAGAGAGAGAGAGAGAGAGAGAGAGAGAGAGGAGAGCATTGATGATGGTGTGGAAAGAATCGCGAAGGGAAGCGAGGATGAGAAAGCCACTTGAAGACCCCCATCCGGTTAGAGGCTTGATTAAAATACTCATGAGCAAATTCTCAAGCCCTCATCGAGCGTGGTTCGGCGTTAATTCTCACTGGCTCGATGAAAATTAGTCGTTGCTACTTTGTGTACGAAAGCTCTTGATCTCATGATCGGGAATTGGCGTGGTCCGCTGATGACAATCAGGAGGAAAGAATGACGAGGCAAAAAGAGCGTTTGGCACTGCGCAATTTTTGTATTGAGGGAGAAGGTCTCCAATGGATCTGGCAAATGACGCGCGATTCGCGAAAAACCAGAGCTTGGCAGTACTTGAAAGTACTCGGTACTTGCAGGCACTTGAAGTACAGTACTTTCAAGTACAAAGTACTTAAAAAGTACTTCAAGTATTATACTTAGATTTTTCAAGTACTTCCTGTACTTGAAGTATTGTACTTGAAAATTTCAAGTACTTTTCTTTACTTGAAGTACTTTTTTCAAATACAAGTATCGAGTACTTCAGAATGTGTCTTGCTGATAGTTGCATGTGCAAAGCCTTTGAATATAGGTCATTCCTCGTCAAATCGACCAATATTTGGAATCGACTCATTTCAATTTCGATGAAATTTGGTCAGAAGTTTTCCTTCATCATAAAACAAAGTTCTAACAAAGGAGAAAAATTAATTTTTTTTTTTTCGAAAATTCAAAATTTCACAATTTTTTCTAGTTTATTTTTTTTAAGATTTCGAAAACTATTATAGTTACGAAAGAATCGTTTTGGGTTCGTCTTGAAGAGTATACTTGGGGCTACAAAAAAAATATATATATATATTACGAAACTAATTTTTGAAAAATGATGAATTTGGAGAATTTTGAATTTTTCAAAATCATGAAAAACCACGATCAACATTAAATTTTTCGTCTTAATTTTTTATATAATACTTTGTACTGATGTTAAAAGATCCTGAAATTGTCAGAAATGTGTTTTTTGTTTTGTTTCATAAATATGAATTTTTTAATTTTGGTAAAACTTTTTTTTTACCTCTAAGTTAAGTAAAGTTGATCAATCGTGTAATTTTGACTGCTCAAAATTACACAATTACATGATTGCTCAACTTAACAAAATTCATATTTTGAAACAAAAAAAACACCTTTCGGAAAATTTCACGATCTTTTTAAATCAATACAAGGTATTATATTTAAAAAATTGAACGAAAAATTCGATGTTAATTGTGGATTTTCACGATTAAAAAAAATTAAAAATTCTCCAAATTCATTATTTTTCAAAAAATTTTGTCGGAATATTTTTTTTTCGTAGCCCCAAGTATACTTTTCAAGACGAAACAAAAGATTTTTCATAACTATCATAGTTTTCAAGATATTTAGAAAAAAAATTTGAAAAAAGGTTAAATTTTGGATTGTGCATAGCTTTTGAAAACAAAAAATAATCTTTTTTCCTTGGTAGAACTTGGTTTTATGATAAAAAAAAAACTTCTGACTAAATTTCATCGAAATCGAAAGTGGTCGATTCGAACTCTTGGTCGATTTGACATGGAGTGACCCAAGTACCAGAATTTACGAGACGTACCCGAAAACTTGAAAAGTACTTGATACTGGTACTTGATTTTTCCAAGTACTTTTACTTCAAGTACTCGACTTGACGAGTACTTGCAAGTAACAAGTACTTTGTACTTCACGTACCTACGGTACTTGATACTTCAAGTTCCTACGGTACTCTGCACTTGATACTTGAAGAACTTTCAAGTACTTTACCCAACTCTGCGAAAAACTATCCCTCAGGATGTGTGAATTAAAAATTGACCTTGACAGGGTCAAAGAGACATGCCCAAGCCTTTTTCTCGAGACTATCACCGCATCGGGTCAAGTTTTCTTCGATCAGTTTCGCGAGGTCAGTGATGAGCTTTCTCGAGAAACATCGATCGAAAAGTTTAACCTGAGCAGCATATCAAAAAGGGTTATGCATTCGATGAGTGGTGGTTTCCTGGGGCAATTAGGGGTGTCCCGTATGAGCGACGCTTACGCAGACTTTGAGGAGTTCTTGTTGAGCGCGTATGACGTAAAAATAAAAGGCTGCAAAGATATCCTCTCTCCGGGACGACTCGAGATGCTGGCAAAAGCCAGAGAGAGAGGAATAAAAGGAGTGACACGGGTCTAACGATCCGTTGAG
This sequence comes from Alloplasta piceator, assembly GCA_946863875.1. NCBI lineage: Eukaryota > Metazoa > Arthropoda > Insecta > Hymenoptera > Ichneumonidae > Alloplasta > Alloplasta piceator. The sequence continues at coordinate 77,881,549 of OX333071.1, forward strand.
TATCTCAACACGATGAAGATCATGCAGAGGAGGCAGAATGAAAAAGCTCGGGAGGAACTCACGTACACTCTGCAAAGCAGCCCCGGGATGCCCTTGTGGCCGTAGAGGGATTTGTCTTCGGGAATACCCATTTGACATCCGATGTTCAGTGCAAAATACACGTACAAACACATACATATACAAGCGCAAAGAGCATTTCTCTGCCGTGAATGATGACCGGCGCCGCATGCTCTGATGCTTTCAGTGACTCTTCCCTGCGCGATGGCAAACTCGTTGGCTCTAATTCGTCGCCAATTTTCTTACCCCGTCAACCGTGAATTCAACCAACCCTCTTGCATCGCGTATATACATCGGTATATCCTCGAATGTGAGCAGAAATTTTCCTGCCGCTTTTTCAGCCCTTGAGAATTTGCCCTGTTCTCTCTCGAGATCGAGTGAATCCAAAGACCGTTTTAAAATAAACACGGAAAAAAATGATCAGTGACAATTCATGTGTAATATTTAAAAAATTACTGAATTCAATGCAGAATATACGGTTCGGAACTGTAATTCAGGAGTTTTACTGGGAATCCATTATAAATTAATGGATTTAATGTAGTTTCTACTTTTCAAACCATTATAAATGCTGATTTACACTGTAAAAAATGCCATGTTCACCGCAAAAAAATGACAAAGTAGAAATAACAAGCAGAAATCACGAAATTCATTGTGTTTGAACTGTAAAATTTACAATGGTCTCCGTAGAATGTTCAAAGCACATAATTAGAAATTGCAGTGTTCCCAGTAAAAAATCAAATGCGCGCCGTAAAATATGCAACGTCAATTTCAATTTTTACAGTGTGGCACTTTAACGGGACGACCCACGGCGTGCCACAATCTCTGCATTTCGCCCGAGATCCGCTAGATGGCGTCGGACGGCGCGCCCTCTCGCGCCAGCGAGAGAGCCACCGAGCACCTATAAGGTCCGATGTATTACCAACATATCGGCGTCCTCAATTGACATACAATTGTTGGAACATCACCCGCGTTCTGTGGTCGAGCAGTCCTATGGACTGAAGACTACATTTTCTTAACGGATCACCATTGCATTTCGGTGTCGCTCGTGCTCTTTATGGGCGCGAGGTTAAACTAGATTCGCTTCATTAATTGATCTCACGATTAATCAGTCAAGTACAAGCCCTCGTAGCTATGAGCCTGAGCGAGGATAAATAACGGTTTATTGCAATATTTGAATAAATTGGAATTTATTCAAATATCGAAACCTTTCACTATAATTTATTTTAGACATTGCAGTATTTTCAGTGAAAAATAAAAAACGTACCGCAAAATATACTACGTTCTTTGCAATTCTTACAATGTACACTGTAATTTTTTCACGGGCCCTGGATAATTTTTACAATGTGAAATGTGTAAAAAGTTCACCGGATACAACAGAAATATAACGTTTCACGTAGTGAAACGTTATATTTCTGTTCCACACTGTAAAAATTCGTCTGATAGGCATGTACCATGTCAAATGTGACATCTGTATATTGTATTAAAGAAATATGCAAATTTTACTGTTTGCCTCTCCAGGAGGCGCTGTTGATGGGGAAAACTGTAAAAATTAATGGGAATCTCAGCAGTTCGTTCTCACTGATCATTTTTTTCCGTGAAAGAAATCAACATTTCTTGGTACAAATAAAGTTGAGACAAATTCATTCGGTATGAACTTGCTGCAAACATACGGGACGAAACTATTCGACCAATAAAAACGTCAAAATCATTTCACCCAAGAATGCAAACTATTTCCGGCTCGAAGGGAGAGACTGATGAAAATTCTCCGACCCCGCGACATTTCTGCGACTTCCGGTGGCGAAGTTACGGGCGTTTTCTCGCATACATTGGAAATATATCTGCATACGCATACACGCGAATTGCATAATAACCTGGTGAGGGTATTGTTGTAAGTCGGAACGAGCGGGCGGAGGGTAACAATATGACGAGTAAGGGCGGGTTACAAAGGGAATTCGCTCGATAAAGTTTCGTCTTTGGCAAGTGAGTGGCCCGGGAATCTCGCGAGTAACATTGGGGGCTTGAAGCGTCTGGTACTCGCTTTCTGGCTCCCTGATTCGCAAATATACATTCTCATATCACACACGGGGATGAGGGTGAATCGAGGAGAAAGAGCGAGAGAGAGAGAGTGAAGGGAGAGCGAAGGGATGAAAGGGGGTGCATTATATGCCGCGGAGGAGACGTATTAGAGCGTACGATAAGCACCGCGGGTCCCTGTGAAAGCGGAACTCTCGTCTGACAGGACAAAGCCCCCACGGAAATTTATATATTTTTAATATACGCAAAATATATGTGGATATATTTCGAATATATGTACATATATTTTTAATCCACACATATATGTTGCATGTATATTATGCATATATTTTTAATATATGCTGATATATATGCAACATATATGAGAGATAGGTGTGATTTACATATATCTCTCATATATTCTACATATATTCTTAATATATGCTGATATATTTGCAACATATATGAGAGATAGGTGTGACTCACATGTATCTCCCATATATTCTACATATATTCTTAATATATGCTACCATATATGCAACATATATGGTAACATAACCAACTAACTAACATAATATTTATTTAATTATTTAAGTTCATTGTGTTCACACTTTTCATTATTATTTACATTATAATGTTTATCCCGCGAGAACAAGCGATCGGGCGCCTGCCACATGTTCGTAACGTATAGGCAGCGTCACGATAGTTTCCAGAGTCGCCGCGAGATGTCGCAGAGCGGCATCCGCTGAACCCCCATACGGAGGATGCGACGAGTATGCTTATAAAGGCGGGCGCGAGAATGGAATATTAACAGAAGTCCGGCGTAAATGAAGCCATATAAGGAGTTCTTGCCGGCTTCTCATGAACTCGTACTTTTGTATTTGATTCTCCTAGAGAATTTCCGATTTTTCGGAAATTTCTACACGGGTATCGCATATTCAACCCATATTCGGGTTCGGGATGTATGCAGCCCATTTTTCAACTATATTTGAAATACATGCAACATATATTTAATCTCTATTTCAGATGAATGCATCATATATATAAAATATATATTGTATGTATGTGTCGTAAATTTTACATATATCTAAAATATATTTTAAATATATGTTATATATATCTAAAATATATTTTAAATACATTTAAAATATACGTACATATGCGAAAAGCGGCAAAATCTATCCAAATAAATATGTTACACATCTATGAAAAAAATATTTTAAATACATTCATTTATATACGGTAATTATATTTTGAATATATTTCGTACGCAATTTTGCATATATTTTAAATATATAAATTTCCGTGTGGGAGAGGTGCCCTTCTAGGCGAACCTTCACGTGCACAAACGATATACGAATAAATATCGGCTGCAATATCGTAAGGTTGGTAAATTCATACGTTTACACCATGAATTCGTCCTTATGACATTGAAGCATCGATAGAGGGGAAAGTGGGGTAAAATGGGCACTGGGGGCAAAAAGAACACCATCAAAAATGACCGAAAAAATTAATAGAGTTATTATTATAAGGGCCGTGAATATACTTAAATAGATGATCCAAGTGATTTCGAGGGGATGAAAAGAAAATGAACTTGCGAATAAAAACACTAATGTGCAATTTATCATGAAAGCTGTAGCAATAATTTTTGCTAATAAAGGAAGCTTTTTTTTGTGAACAATTTTTTTTTTGAGATTTCTATGCCAATGTGTTCGAAATGTCCCAAAATATCGAGAAATCATTTTTAGAAAAAATGTCCGGATGGGTGTGTGTGTTTATTCTGAGTTTTTGGTGTAAATAATTAATAACTCGAGAACGCTTCGAGATATCGAGCTGAAATTTGGCACACTTGTCGAGCACAAATTGCTCTTGATTATGGAAAAATATTGTTATAATTCTAACGGATGTTTAGATTTTATCGACTTTTTTCGTTTTTGCAAAAATGGCGTAAACGCTCTAATTACTTCAATTTTCAAAATATTGCACTCAAACTTTGTATAAAATTAGTATAACTATTAAGGATGTTTGGTATTGAATTTGGTAAAAATCGATTGAAAGATTACATTTTTATGAAATTTTGATTTTTTTGAAAAATAGCGTAAACGCTCTAGCTTGTACAATTTTCAAGATATTGCACTGAAATTTTGTGCAGAACTAGTATAGCTATCAAGGTTGTTCGCTCTCGAATTTGGCGAAAATCAATCGAGCGATTAAAATTTTATGAAATTTTTAATTTTTCGAAAAATAGCGTAACGCTCTAACTCGTGCAATTTTTGAGATTTTGCACTGAAACTTTGCACAGATGAAGTTGCATATAGTTATCGAGGTTGTTCATTAGGAAATTTGGCGAAAATCCATGGAATGATTAAAATTTTATCAAATTTTGGTTTTTTTGAAAAATAGCGTACTCCAACTTCGGCTATTTACGAGATATTATACTGAAATTTTGTACGCATTCAAAATAGTGATCAAGATTGTTCGCTATTGAATTTGGCAAAAATCGAATTTAGCAAGAAGTAAATTTGAAAGAATTTGGCAAATTTCCAAATTGATTACTCATTAAATAAAATTAAACATTAAAATTAAACATAAAAATTAAACATTAAAATTAAACATAAAAATTAAACATTAAAATTAAACATTAAAATTAAACATTAAAATTAAAATTAATGTTTTATTTCATCAATTGCTCCTCATAAAAATAAATAAAATAATTATCAACGATTGCACCGAGAATAGAGTGAAAAAAAATATTTCACGCGATCAAAAAGATCAATAATTTACGATACTAATAACGTAATTGCGTGCATCGTAAAATTCTCAGCAAAATGTGAATCCGCCAGCGGGAGAGAGAAGGATGAAGAGTGTTTTAGAGTTTGTAAGCCAAAGTATATTTCTATTTATACAGAAGCTCGGTTATTCATGATTTCCAGAGTGCCACACGGATGCATCGGATTATACGTATATCCGTGCTGGCTCTTAAACCCTATAAATTTCTGCGAGATGCCCTCTCGTAGAAATCTCTAATGTTGTAAAAAAAAAAAAACAAGCAGAATTATGATCTTGAAACTTACTTGAAATTTCGATATTTTGAGATTTTCAAAATGTCAAGAATTTCTCAAAAAAATACCGTCCTCGTGTTTCTGCTGTGGGAGGAAAAAGTTGATCTATGATTTAAGAAACGTCACAGAAAAAGTGTTATTTCTCGATGTCGTCGACATCGGCAATTAAGAGAGCGAATTTAGTCTCGATGTGCGATGATGAAAGAGGATCTCCTCTATTACCCCGAAACTCGAAAACCCTCACTCTCTCTCTCTCTCTCGTTTTCGTTAACGTTTGAAAGTTAAAGGCCCTCCGCTGTCGTCGTATCCTCATTTGGCACTGTCAACGCGGTCGTACGTCATTCTAATAGCCAGAACTCGACGGTTCGAATGTTCTTTTTTTTTCTTCTTCCTCTCTGATGAGAGATCGCGAGGTCGCTATTCCCCGAGAAAGACCGAGTCGTCGGCCAAGGCCTTACATCGAATTAGGCGAGTTACTCAATTAAGTAAAAAAAAACGTCCAACTTAATTATTATGATTACTCCATCGATCACTAGTAATTGTGAACTTTAGTGTTCTATCCTTGAGGAAAAAAAATTACCTACGTAAAATTGTGAGTGATCAACTCTGACTTGACAGACTTCTGCAAAATAACGTACTTGACATACTGAAGAATTCTTATAAAAAATATACGATAAATGTCCCTTTTATTGAACAGGTCCCAATTATTGAACACTATCTTGTATTTTTATTATTTCTCATTTACCTGCACACGGAAAAAAATGATCAGTGAGAACTGCTGAGATTCCCATTAATTTTTACAGTTTTCCCCATCAACAGCGCCTCCTGGAAGGGCAAACAGTGAAATTTGCATATTTCTTTAATACAATATACAGACGTCACATATGACATAGTACATGTCCATCGGACGAATTTTTACAATGTGGAACAGTAAAATGTACACTATGTGAAACGTTATATTTCTGTTGTATCCGGTGAACTTTTTACACATTTTACATTGTAAAAATTATCCAGGGCCCGTGAAAACATTACAGTGTACATTGTAAAAATTAAAAAGAACGTAGTATATTTGCGGTGCGTTTTTTTGTTTTTCACTGAAAATACTGCAATTTCTAAAATAAATTATAGTGTAGTGAAACGTTTCGATATTTGAATAAATTCCAATTTATTAGAATATTACAATAAACCGTTATTTATCCTCGCTCAGGCTCATAACTACGAGGGCTTGTACTTGACTAATTAATCGTGAGATTAATTAATGAAGCGAATCTAGATTAACCTCGCACCCATAAAGACCACGAGCATCACCTAAATACAATGGTGATCTGTTAAGAAAATGTAGTCTTCAGTCCATGGGACTGCTCGACCACAGAACGCGGGTGATGTTCCAACAATTGTACGTCAACTGAGGACGCTGACGTTGGTAATGCATCGGACCTTATAGGTGCTCGGTGGCTCTATCGCTGGCGCGAGAGGGCGCGCCGTCCGACGCCATCTAGCGGATCTCGGGCGAAATGCAGAGATCGTGGCCCGCCACAGGTCGTCCCGTTACAGTGTCACACTGTAAAAATTGAAATTGACGTTGCACATTTTGCGAGGCGCATTTATTTTTTCACTGGGAACACTGCATTTTCTAATTATGTGCTTTGAACATTCTACAGAGACCATTGTAAATTTTACAGATCAAACACAGTGGATTTCGTCGTTTCTGCTTGTTATTTCTACTTTGTCATTTTTTTGCTGTGAACATTGCATTTTTTACAGTGTAAATCAGCATTTATAATGGTTTGAAAAGTAGAAACTACATTAAATCCATTAATTTATAATGGATTCCCAGTAAAACGCCTGAATTACAGTTCTGAACCGTATATTCTGCATTGAATTCAGTAATTTTTTAAATATTACACACAAATTGTCACTGATCATTTTTTTCCGTGCATGCATTTACTTATTTATACAAATTTTATTACATATATGGAACTTGTAGCTATCGAAATATTACCTTACTCGTGCAAAAAAAGCTTCAATTAATGGAGAAAAAAATTATTTAATCAGCAACGGTGACCCGATTTGATGTCTGGTGGTAACTGCTTATCGTTTTTGCTAAGACCCGCCGCTTCACGCGTAAGGGCATAAAAAATTCAAAAACTGTCGCATCTCAAAAAGTAAAGGCGTTTCAGGTTGCTCAGAAAATTTCTTACAAATAACAATTTAAAAAAAAAATTTTAAATTCACTATTTGTTAAAAAATAGGGTGTTCAATCATTGGGACATAGAAAATGCAGTGTGTCCCAATTATTGAACGCTCGAATTCTCCAAGATGGCGTCATTAAACCGATCGAAACATCGCGACAGTTAACGTGTGACAGATCGTGTGAATCGGATTAGTTTAAACAAAAACTGTAAGTTCCTGAATAAACTTACCTTTATTCTTTTAATAATAACTCTGTGATCGTCAAACATATTTTTTATTTGTATTTTCGGGCAATAAACATAAAAAGAGAAGTAAAAAGAGAATATAACCTAAATGTAACCTAAAAATACGAATGCAATGTTCAATATTTTTTGCTCTCCGATATTTCAGTCGAAAAACAAGAAAGCTGCGACAAAATCGAACAAAAACTGAACATAAAAACGAGGAAGCTGAAAATAAAAATAAAATAAAGTTCGAGTTGAAAATCAAAAATAAACCAAATGCGAATGAACCAAAAACCTGTCAAAAGAGACTAAATACATATTTTTGTATTCTTACACGATTAATAAAAGATTATTCTAGTGTTTGATTTTGCTTTTATTTCTTAATATTGTACCCAAAATAATATTTTCATAACGGAAAAAAAATTCTCGAGAGTGTTCGATAACTGGGACATGCCTGTTCAATATTAGGGACATAGGCACTTCCAGTGTTCAATAATTGGGACATTTGCATGCTTCACATTGTTATTTTTTTTTTCATTTGAAATAATTTAAAAATAATTCAAAGGGTGATTTTTCGAAAGTAAAAATATCAAAGTATCATTTCAACATGAAAGGGATGGTTTCTTTCTTGATTTTATATTTTTTTCTCACCGAATTCAATCCCCAGGTCCTCAGCTGTTCAATAATTGGGACATTTACCTTACCATTTAATATTTTAACTTGCAAATTTTTTTAGAACTTCTTAAGAGGTTACTACCCAAAGTTATACAGGATTTATAGTAAAATATCAAAGTTAAATATGATAAAAAAATTTTAATATCCAAAAACATTGAAAATATGAGGACTTTTCCGAAAAAAATCATCACTTTTTTATTTTTCGTTAAAAATGGTAAAAAAATTAACTGACTTTGCTCAATATATAGCACTACAAGAAAAAAAATAGTAGCCTGGTGGGCTTTGAAAAAAAAAAATTATTCTGGAAAATCAAGGGAGAAATTTGACGAACAAAAAACTTTTTTTAAAGTAAAGATATGTTGTAATCCTTATTATTTAAACCAAATAATCATGAGCTTTACATTATAAAATAACTTAAAATCCTCGAACCAATAATAGATGTCGCTATAGGCCTCATTTTTTACAATTTACGTATTTAAAATTAAGGAAATTTAGGCCTGGGCTATTTTGTATCCCAGTGTGTTAATGTAACAGTTATAATAATTATGGAATCAATAAAGCGTTTGTGCAAGAAATTTCATCGAAACGTACCTGAAGATGCAGCAAAATTTCTGGCTCAGGAAGGACATTGAAGAAAAGCCCCATCTTTTTGATAGTTTCACCGGATTTTTACGATGAATCGTAAAAGAACGAGAAATCGAATATCTGACGGAAAATGGATAAAATGAAGGACGAAGAAAATGATTTATAGATGTCAGGATACAAACGTTCGGTTCGCTAAAAGTTTTATTTCGTCCAAGCACGGACGCGGATAGTTTGATGTGTACAGTACGCGATACTTCGTATTCAACTATATATATACCTTTTGCATTTTTCATTAATTATATATATATAATATATATATAGGTATGTATAGTGTGTTTTTTTCTATTTCGATAGCATACAAAAGGATACAGGCACACAAATATCAAATATGCATTCGGTACTCGATATAATATATATAATCGTAATAATTACACTCAGTTGCTGGTACTCATTATCATAATTTATGATACAAATATTTACAATCATCGGTAATCTTGCTTTGTTTTTTTTTTTTTCGTTCATTCTTCGTTATATTTATCTTATATCGTCTATCCTTATCTCACCTAAATTATCTTTTTCCTTGGGCTTGGGTGTGAATCATATATAAATCTATAATACCGTAACGTTTACATATAAATTACATCGTCGCTATTTACATCGAAAGATATAAATTACAAATTCATATCTCTCAGGTCGCAGGAGTACGTTTCCTCTAATTTTCTCACGTCTGAATTTTCAACGCGAGCAAATACTTTTGTAAAATATCGATTGATAGATTGAAATTTTGAAATGAATTTTCTTTTCAAGTTTCAATTTTAAAAAATTCGATTTATTTCCAGGGAGGGAAGAGGCATTTTTCGAGTGTCCATCACCTACTTCCGGTTAATCGTGCGTGTTCTTTTTTTTCTTCTTCTCTCGTAAGAAGAATGTTTAATTTCGCGGACGAAAAAAAACCGTGTCGCTTTTTTTTTCGTGAGAGACAGCGAGATGTCGGGCTGCGAAATTATTCAAGAGACGAGAGAGGGAGTGAGCGAGAGAGGAAAAAAAGAGCTAAGACGCGGTTGGTGTGCTCGTGGACCCTAACAAACTCGTCGTCGTTTCATCGACCGCGAGACGACGGCGGTCGCGTCGTCGCCAAGCGTCGTCGTCGATCCTGCTGAGGTGAATAAAGGATGAGCCACTTTTTTCCTCTCCCCTTCCCTCCTGCCGCATCCTTGCTATTCGTTTTTCCGCCATGACCGATCCAGCCTCTCCCGAATATCCCTCTCGAAACCAGCAAAACGCCAGAGATACTTTCGAGAGGGTTTTGGGGGTTGGGGATAGTCCGCAAGAGTGCGCTCTTCGCAGGACGAAGAAAGAGGAAAGTCACGATGCGAACAGTTGTGATTTATTCGCGGACGCATCGGTTTTTTGCCGAAAATCCTTGGAAAAATTCAACGTTTCGCGTATATTTTCGGTAAATTCAACGCGATTACAGCCAGGGTTGCAAATAATGCATTACTTTTTTTTAATGCATTTACATTTTCAATAACCATTAACTCTTATTGATTAATTGAAATAATTTCCATTAACCATTGAATGTTAATGGTTAATGGTTAATGGCTAATGGAAATTATTTCCATTAATATAATAAGAGTTAATGCTTAATGAAAATTACCTCCATTAACCATTTAATGTTAATAGTTAATGAAAATAATTTCCATTTACCATCTAATGTTATTGGTTAATGGAAATGATTTTCATTAACCATTAAAATTTATGGCTAATGGAAATGATTTTCATTAACTATTAAATGTTAATGGTTAACGAAAATAATTCCCATCGACCATTAACATTTAATGGTTATCGGAAATAATTTCCATTAACCGTTAAAATTTATGGCTAATGGAAATGATTTTTATTAACTATTAAATGTTAATGATTAACGAAAATAATTCCCATCGACCATTAACATCTAATGGTTATCGGAAATAATTTCCATTAACCATTAAAATTTATGGCTAATGGAAATGATTCCCATTAACCACTAAGATTTATGGCGAATGGAAATAATTTCCATTAACCATTAAATTTATGGCTTATGGAAATGATTTCCATTAACTATTAAATCTTAATGGTTAATGAAAATAATTCCCTGCTGACCATTAAAATTTATGGCCAATGGAAATGATTTCCATTAACCATTAAGATTTATGGCTAATGGAAATGATTTCCATTAACCATTTAAATTGATGGCCAATGGAAATTATTTCCATTGGCCATTATTTCCATTGGCCATTAAAAAAATAATGATTAATGCATTACTTTTTCATTAAAAATTTCGCAACCCTGATTCGCTACTGCCGGAGAATTTACAATGACCATCGTCCTTCATTGACAAATTGCAAAAAGTCTTTTCCTCTAAATGGCGATAAAAAAAACTAAAAAATTGTTTTCTTGAAAATTGTCATTCGCTTTGAGGAATATACAACGAGAATTAAAACGTACTTAATCCTACGACGGTTTACTACACATACGATAAAAACGCACATTCGAAAAGTATTTCTTTTTTTTTTTAACGTTACCTTAATACCTTCAAGTTCTCACCTCGCCCAAGATTTCTTGGCAGAACGATTATTTACAACGAAGCACTTATCGAAAAAGCTGTGTCTGTGTCTGTGTGTGTATGTATTTTTTTTTTCGTCACTTTTACAAAATTTCTACGTGACGCACGAGAGGGACAATATTAAGTGATAGGATATTTTTTTTTATGAAAACTTTATGCGTATATTCAATAATAATCAATAACCGGAATTGAATCGACGGTACTCGATATCGTTGTACGATCTGAAAGAAAAAAAAAGCTATCTTCCATATTTCGTTCGTTTTACTCGCTCTCGTTCGTCTCCGGGAATTTTCGACTTTTATTCCCTCGGCCTTGCCCCGCGGGATAGCTCGTTCGTTTCGTTTCGATTTTTCGTTTGTCTCGTCCTCTTTTTTTTTTAACTCCTTTGTTCATTTATCTATATCACAATGTGGTCGGGTTTTACATACACGATAGTTATTGTTGTCTCATCCCTGTATTGTCGATGCTCATCAAATTGAATTCCCGATTCGATTTCTTTTTTTTTAATCTTCTTTTTCATGCTCTTTTGTATCATCGTCGATTATTATTTTTTTTTTTACGTTGAAGGCGATGTCGGTAGAGATAGAGAAATAAATCATTAGGTTTCACTCTCTCGTTCTCATTCATTCATTTTTTTTATAGTATCGATTTATACCAATAATAATATTAATTGTTCTCCTTTTTTTCTCTTCGTCATTATCATCACTCGTTCACGATCCAATCACGTGGCGAAAGGCATGTATAAATTACATATATATATATATATATATATAGACTCACTGGAGACATGTGCTATTCGATAATAATTATTAATAATGTTGACAATAAAATCAAATAATATTGAATCGCGCGTCCGTGTGAAGGACACGGATTCGCCGAATGTTTCGTTTGACAACGTCAGTCTTGTTGTGTATGTTCGCGCGTGTGTGTTTCTGTGTGTTTATGTACCTTTGTGTTATTTGCCATTCGTGTATACACTTTTTTAATACATGCGAGAGTCGATCGAGCGCCCCTGACGGTGGCGTCTCTAACGAGCGCCCACGAGAGCGCCCCTGGCGGTGGCGTCTCTAACGAGCGACGCCAGAGCCGGGAATCCCCGCCGCAGCGGGGAGGGGATAAAACGATCGAGCGCGCATGCGCACCGAAACGGAACGATAGATCGAGCCTCGGGCCCTCTTTGGCGAATTTTTTCGCGAAAAAAACAATTCTAAAATCTTTCGCCAAGACTGGAGTAAAAAAAATGCGAAACTAACTACTCGAGACTCGAAACGCGATTTTGGTCCTCGTAGTCGCGTCTTGCGCATATCAAATAATTCGCGCGGGCAGTGAAATGACTTTGCGTGACCTTGAAGTTCGAGGATTATCATTCATCCATCCGTGACAATGAAAATTTGTGGAAAAATGCCAACATAGCGAGGCCAACGGTCACTGATTTCGAGTCCCTCGAATGATATGCCAATTTTTTTTTCTCCGGTATATTATTATTTTTTCCTTCTTTAGCTGTTTCTCAGCTCTCAGTTGGATCCTCCGCACGTATTCCAGGTACGATTAGTCTATATCGCGTTGGGGGAGGGGGGTGGGGGTAATCGGAGACGCGGGTGAGAAATATCATTATCAGATTTGCGCCTGTTGGATTGTGTATCTCGGTAACGCGATACTTTAAGCTCTCGTCGGATTATTAATTACTCCCGTATCTACCCCCACCCCTCCTTCCTCTATCCTCCATTCGCCCTTCGAACGGCGTTTGATGTTATCCGGAGGTGTACCATTTCCTCGCTTTATAATACGAGGTAATAGTGCATATCTCACAAAATTTCGTTAATCGCGATTCAACTATATGAATATATGTATAGATATATATTTATATATATATATATATATATTTGTGTGTGTGTGTGTGTGTGTGTGAATAGTGTGTTGTGTACCGGAAATACGTGTCCACCGTTTGACAGTCGATGCTTTGCGAACGAATATTTATGCATACTCGGGCTTCCGGAAATCTTATCATTAATTTCATTCATTATTCTCGTTTTTCTTTTAAATATTAATTTTTCTTTATTCTCTACAATTCGTTGACTCGGTTGCCATTTTTTAAAAAAATCCGCCTAACACAATCGTTGATCCTCGGAACTTCAATAGTTTTTTTTTTCGCAGTTTACGCAAATGTGTGCGATTACGATTTTTTGTTTGTTCGTTTGTTTGTTTAAATTACCTTTTTACGCGTATCTGTGCAGCGAGTGCTCTCGGCGTTTGCTGCCTCGACGCTCGCGCTCGGTGATCGGCTCCGGACTCGGCGGACTCGAGTACGTCAGATTACTCGAGCCCCTCGCTGGTGGCGCGCTCATCGGTGGCGGTGGCGGCGGGAAAAAGCTCTGCAAACATGCCTGAAGCAACAATAGAAAATTTTGAATTTTTTTTTTCCTCTTCTATTGATAAATTTTGAATTTTTTAACAACAATTAAAATCTGGTACTGTACACTGAAAAAAAAGATGGTTGAATCAACAAAATCTTTTGTAAAATACGTTCAACTAGATAATTTAGTTAGTACAATTCAACATTTTTTTGCCTGAATAATATTTTAGTCAACCGAAGCGCAGAATTGTTCAAAAAACTAAATATTTAGTTAGACCAAATAAATATCTAGTTGAACGTATTTGACAAAACGTTTTGTTGATTCACACAAATTTTTTTTTCAGTGTATCAAGAAAAAATTATTTTTCCATCAACAACGATTCAAAAGACATTCTTTTTATCAAAATCATCTTGCACCCAGAAAAAAGATCTAGTACATTTAACTAAATCCTAGTCAAGCCAAATAAATTTTTTTAGTTGTAGGCCGGCCTAATACAACTCTATTAATGTCAACGAATTTTTTTTTTTTTTTTATTGACCTACTAGGAAACATATTGCGATTTAATAAATTTTCATTTAATATTAATAAATATTATTTCAAACTGAACAAATATGTATTTAAATGAAATAATTTTTTTTTAATATTTACGCAATATATATTTTTAAACATTTTAATCTTTGAATGTATAGCTACACATATGAAGTCTACAATTTCGTAAAGCTTCGTCTTTTCTTTAGGAGAAGGGAAAATAAAAAAGACCCTTTTTTATGGGAATCCTTTTCGGGGATTCGACCATCTTGCGTTTTGCCGCAATGTTCAATGTATTAGATATCCATACTGAAAAATAAGGATAGTGGGATAAGAAACAAGGATAGTTAAACAAAAAAAACTTGAAAAATTGAAAACATGGTAGAATCTTGCAAAACTTTTGAAAAAAAAAAATCCTTTGGTAAAACTTCGTTTTATGATAAAAGAGAACTTCTGACCAAACTTCATCGAAATAGAAAGTGGTGGATTCCAACTATTGGTCGATTCGACACGGAATGACTCATCTATGAACCCCATTTTATTTTTGTCCATATTGTTCATAAAAATTAATTTAAAAAAAAACTAGCATCATGCCTGAGAAAAAAAAATTATTCTTACCTTAGCGCTGCCCCTCGACGATGACTTTGAGAATACACTGTCCTGATCGCTGCTAACGCTTGGAACTGGCATCGGCACTGCGTAGTCGTATGTGGCATCTGCCGATCAAAGAGGGACAAAAAAACAGGGAACATGTTTATTAAATTTTTCGACCACATCGATGACTTCGTGTAACTCTGGGAAAACATGGCTTTTGTATTTCAACTCACAGAATAAAAAATGAATGTTGAAGAGAGAGATATTGATCGATAAACGTGTGAGGGAGAGAGAAATAGAGATATACCGGGTGTCCCATTTTAATCTTACAGTTGATTTATTTCGAAAAATATTGCTCCGATCAAAAATTGAGTGGGATGAAACTTTTAGGGTCCAGAGGGGGACGTTTAAAAAATTTTTTTGTTTTGGTCCTAAATTTAAAATGGCGGCGTTAAGATGGCTGACATGTTTTTTTTAAATGGAAACATGATTTTTTTTTTCACCAAATTTTTTTTCAGATTAAATCTAACATCTTTTGTGGGAACATTTTTTTGATACAGCCCATAATAGAGGGTGTCCCATCTTAATCTTACAGCTGAATTATCTTGAAAAATACTGCTCCGATAAAAAATTGAGTGGGATGAAACTTTTAGGGTTCAGAGGGGGACGTTCAAAAAATTTTTTTGTTTTGGTCCAAAATTCAAAATGGCGCTGTTAAGATGGCTGACATGTTTTTTTTTAATGGAAACATGATTTTTTTTTTACCAAAAAATTTTTCAGATCAAATCTAACATCTTTTGTAGGAATATTTTTTTTATAGCCCGGATATTTTAGACTAGATTACTATTTTTGACTATTTTAGCGTTATGCAGCATAATGACGAAGCCGAGGAGGTCTTCTAAATCCTCCTCGTGAGTGTTTTTTGAAATCTTCTTAAAGGTGTTCGAAGATTCCACCATTTCACCATTCCACCATTCCACCATCATGGTTATCCCGGATAATACTAAAATAGTAAAAAATTGTGATCTCTTATGGACTGAATAAAAAAAATGTTCCAACAAAAGTTGTTAGTTTTGACTTGACACATTTTTTGGTGAAAAAAAATCATGTTTTCATTGTTTGAAAAACCTTTCGGTCATCTTAACACCGCCCCTTTAAATTTTGGGCCAAAACAAAAAATTTTTTTGAACGTCCCCTTCTGAACCCTAAAAGTTTCATCCCACTCAATTTTTTATCGGAGCAGAATTTTTCAAGATAATTCAGCTGTAAGATTAAAATGGGACACCCTCTATTATGGGTTGTATCAAAAAAATGTTACTACAAAAGATGTTAGATTTAATCTGAAAAAAATTTTGGTGAAAAAAAAAATCATGTTTCCATTAAAAAAAAACATGTCAGCCATCTTAACGCCACCATTTTAAATTTTGGACCAAAACAAAAAAAAAATTTAAACGTCCCCCTCTGAACCCTAAAAGTTTCATTCCACTCAATTTTTGATCGGAGCAATATTTTTCGAAATAAATCAACTGTAAGATTAAAATGGGACACCCGGTACATAGATCCATGATCAAGAGAGAAAGGTAGATCGATGATCGATCGATCGAATCGACCAACATACTAACCCGACTGTTCGATGTTGTCGTGTAGATCCTTGTTGTCGATAACGACAGTGCTGTAGCCATAGTAAGTCGCGTGCGGTGGATCACGATATTTGTTGTCGTGAAATGGCTCCTGATACTCGTCCAACCTAACATCGCTGAGCAAACGATCATTCAGATCTCTCGGAAGTGTCGTTAATTTCGTGCCCGCATATCTGTCGTCGTATTCCTCGACTCTGTAAGTCATCAACGAAGGATCCTTCTCCGTCGTTCCATAAGCCGATTCCGGCGACAAATGTTGATGATTTCCCGAGGCAATGGCACTTTTCGCTCCCAACGGACTCGCAAAGTTCTTGCGCTGTCTGTGTCGCGAGACAATGAGGAAAATTGCGACCGCGAGTAACAAAATAACCGCCGTAAGGACACCTATTATAACCGCCATGTAAGTTGGATCATCCTGCTTCGCCGTTGACACGGGAATTTCCGATTGTTGCAGAGTATCCCTGGCGGAACTTCGGTCTTTCGTTCTCGGTGCTTCGGTCGATGGCGTTGCTTCTGGTGTAAAGTTACCGTGTGCTATATCTATGAGAAAAACAAAGGTCATCATGTCTCTGATCATAATTCGACATTGATCCAGTCCAGGGTTGCGAAATTTTTTAATGAGAAAGTAATCCATTAACCATTACTTTTTTAATGGCTAATTAAATTAATTTCCATTAACCATTAACATTTAATGTTACTGAGAAAAAAAATGGTTGAATATGCAAAATCGTTTAGTTGAATACGTGCAACTAAATATTTAGTTGTACAATCCAAATTTTTGTTGCCTGAACAATATTTTGGTCAACCGAAGCGCGGAATTATTCAAGAAACTAATTATTTAGTTAGACCAAATAAACATTTAGTTGCCCGTATTCAACTAACGATTTTGCATATTCAACCGTTTTTTTTCTCAGTGTGGTTATCGGAAATTATTTTCATTAACTATTAGAATTTAATGGTTAATGGAAATGATTTTTATTAACCATTAAAGTTTAATGGTTAACGGAAATTATTTTCATTAACCAGTAAAATTTAATGGTTAATGGAAATTATTTTCATTAGCCATTAAAATTTAATGGTTAATGAAAATGCAATTGCATTACAAAAAGTAATGCATTATTTGCAACCCTGCCCATTACAATGTAGTGTGTAATAGAAAAAAATTCCATTACCCATTGCAATGTAATGTGTGATAGACAAAACTTTGATTGCAATTTTGGGAATGGAAAAATATAAATGAATAAATGATTGCAATTTTGTATTACATTTAATTGACTTAGGACTTAGATTCTTAGGTACCTTAAATTCTAAAAAGCATCTCTATTATAATTATAAAAAGCATTTATATTAATATTGCAATGTAATGTGTAATGGACAAAACTTTGATTGCTATTTTGGGAATGGAAAAATATAGATGAATAAATAATTGCAATTTCGCATTACATTTTATTGACTTAGGACTTAGATTTTCGCCTTATATTCTAAAAAGCATCTATATTATAATTCTAAAAATCTAAGTCCTAAGTCAATAAAATGTAATGCAAAACTGCAATAATTTATTCATATATATATATATATATATATATATATATATATATATATATATATTTTCCCATTCCCAAAATTGCAATCAAAGTTTTGTCCATTACATATTACATTGCAGTGGGTAATGGAAATTTTTTCTATTACATACTACATTGTAATTGGCAGGGTTACAAATAATGCATTACTTTTTTGAAAGCAATTGCATTTTCATTAACCATTGAATTTTAATGGTTAATAAAAATAATCTCCATTAACCATTAAATTTTAATGGTTGATGAAAATAATTTCCACTAACCATTAAATTTTAATGGTTAATGATAATAATCTCCATTAACCATTTAATTCTAATGGTTAATGAAAACAATTTCCATTAACCATTAAATCTTAATGGTTAATGAAAATAATTTCCATTAACCATTACATTTCAATGGTTAATGAAAATAATCTCCATTAACCATTGAATTTTAATGGTTAATGAAAATAATTTCCATTAACCATTACATTTTAATGTTTAATGAAAATTAACCATTGAATTTTAATGGTTAATGAAAATGCAAATGCACTAAAAGAAGTAATGCATTATTTGCAACCCTGATCCAACCTGATAGATAGTCGCGTCAAAAGAACTCACCGGAGTCGAAGGTCACCTCGCTTATCATCAGCCATCTCGAGGCAAACGAGAATCTCAGCTTGACGAATTTTCCAATTCTATGATGAAGCTTTATCGTTATGTTCCGCGGACTCTCGAATATACGGTCCTCCATGTAAGAATAAACGATTGGATCGCCGTGATACCATTTTCCACCAACGCTGAACAGTATGTCCACTTGTGCGAATACCTGCAACATCACGAAAATTCCACATCCATTGGTGACATCGAAAGTTAATTCCTCGGCTTGATCCGCGAAAATGATGGAAGAGACTTTGCGATCAAACGGCCGTATCATAATTAATTCCTAAAGTATCAACCGAGGGAGACCGAGAAAGGGCGAGGGACGTTCAGCCAGACGTGCAAAACATTCGATCGGGGTAGCGATGCTAATTCGTTCGAGAATCCAGTGATACAAACCACCAAGGACAAGAGGAGATTACAGAGCCCGAAGATAATCCTCGATCCCCTTTCCCAAGTGGTCCAAGATTGGTGGCGGTATCTCCTCTTGCCAGTGACTTTGGGGCCGTGTTTCAGCCAGTATAAACCACGACGATACCTCATTTTCCTACTTCTCGTCATTCATCGTCGATCCAACGACCGAGGAGTCTTCCATCAAACTCGCCAGGATACCCAGGGTATGGATTTTCGACATAACTGCTGTTCGCTAACGGCGGAAGAGGAGCAAGCAATATGGCGATATAGAAGTACAAGAGAGCGAGCAAGCTCGAAGGGGTTGGTTATATACGCTTTGAAGTGCTGTCTTTCAGGCCGACGTGTCCTATCCGCGAGTGCAGACACACACACACACACACACACACACACACACACACACACACACACACACACGCAGCCTTGTTAATAGAAGGGGTCGTGTCGTCGTCAACGTCGAAAGAGAGTTCTATACCTCGTCGACTCCCAACCCCCGGCTATAACCTCACTCCCGGTCGTAACATCCCTTCAAAACGTCCCCTCTCCTGCCCCAAACCTACACAGACACTTTTCTCATACCCGATTTACCAGAGACTCTGTACAGTATTTGAATACGTGGCGTATCTTCGTTCCGCGACCTCCGATCTACCTTCGGCTCTCCGCGCCCCATTGTGAGAAAAACCTCTACCCACACGATTCTACCACTCACCAGAGCTCACTGACACTCAAACCTAAGCGCCAGGGCAGTGTACTATCGGATATATGCCAGACGATAATTCTCCGGCTGCTCTGCATCGTTCTAGCCCACTCTCTGTGCCATAATCGCTCGCTATTTCCCAGGTTATACCCAACTTTTCCGTCCTCATTCCCCACGATACGCGTCCCCTTCCCCGAGCCCAACGTTACTTCCCTGTCTTCGGCGAAAAAGCGACACCGGCATTCAACCACCGAGCTATAGCATCGCTCCGGGAAAACTCACCCCCAGCGGCAGCTCATAGTTCCTCGTTCCTGTTTTCTCTGCCAGGTCGAGCGACCATTTACAATCGTCGAGCTGGGTAATGAGGCGCTCTCCATTCGAATAAATCTTGATACCACCTTCGTGTTTTCCGGACCATTATATAAAATGTTGGAGAGTACACCGTGGGGTATAATAATGCGAGTTGGGCGTTCTGGATATGCATGCGAGCAGCGTTGCCTCTGTCGGGGGTGTGTATTTTTCTGTGGTTGATAAAGAGCGAAAGAGATGAGAAAAGAAAAGAAAAAACGGCAAGCCCGGATGGATTCGGAGGCCGGAAAATTTTGCGCCACACGCCTCGTTCTTTCCCGACATTCTGTCCCATCGTTTCTCAAATTCGTTCCTCCTGTCTCACTCGCTATTCGCCCCCGCTTTTATGCGTGTTTCTTCATAGAAATATGTATACATAACCACGACGCTTTTCAACCCTCCACCAACCCCATCTTTACGCCATGATTCGTGAACGCTTCTGTCGGTTTTCGTCGCTCGACGAGAGAGACCATAAGCGTTGGTTATGTATCGTTGGTTGTACAACCCCGCGTCGACATTCACCCTATATATATATAGAGAGAGAAAGAGAGAGAAAACCCCAAACCCCCATTCCGCGCATTCTCTCATTCCAGAACTGGAAAATCCCGCTCGCGCAATTTCTCTCCCCCGACCCGGAAGCACGCACGACCTTATGCAAAAGTTCACGTTCCTCACCAGGAAACTGAATTTTATATAGTACCTGAAAACATATATTTCGGTCTCCCTTGGTTCTTCTGTTATTATTATTATTATTGTTTTTTTTTCATATTCGTTTCTCGCTCTCTTTGTCATCCTCTTGAGAATTGAGGCATTTTTTCACGTTCTCCGGGTCGGTAGATTAAGGGGTTACATGAGTTAGAATATTTCGAAAAATCCTTTTTTTTTATCTGATGGTACAATATGTCTCGAATATTTTCCCAAAGTTTTAGGTCAATCGGAGTAAGAGTCTAGACAAGAGCACTTTTGCGAATTCCCTTCCGATTGAGGCAATTCTAAAAACACTACACTGAGAGAAAAAAATACCAGAACCAATGAAATAAAGTTTTGAAGAAAAAAAAATCATTTTTTTTCATTATTTGCTAAAACATATTAGATTGGTTCCCTTATCTATTTACTTGGTTCATTTTTTTCAGTCGATTCCATAAATTTCTGTTTCAAAAAACGAATTTACTTGAATCTAACAATATGTTATCAATTATATGTAATATGTTGTTTGATTCAAGAACACATTTTATCATTCAAAACATGCGCGTCTTTTGATAAAGGAAGCACTGAGAAAAAAAATGGTTGAATCAACAAATTAATTAGTCCAATCAACAGGAAAAATGATTCAATCAAATGAGTGTTTATGCATTGTTGCTGAAATTTTATAAAAATTATATAGCCCTTGCCAAATAATTCAATATGCATAGTTTAGTGACCCCAAAAAGAGATAAATAGAAAAAAAAGACAAATCTGCGCCAATTTTCCGATCTAATTTCTCTGTCCGACCGAGATTCTAACCCTCAACGCTACCTACCATCATACCTATCCTACCTAACTACCTAACACGCTACCTACTACGCTATCGACTACTACTATGCACTTGAAAAAAGTTAGGAGTTATGAAGATTCGAATATAAGAAAACATTTAAAAAACCAGTTTTTTAATTTTTAACAACTAATCTATACTATTAAAGTATACTATAGAAATGATAGTTTTTTGCTTGAACGAAATAAAAAAATTTATCATTCCAAACAAATATTCTATTGGAATAAAATAATGTGTGATTTCATTTTTTCATTTTTTCTTGAAACAATGGATATCATTTTTTGAACCTTAAAAACCCATGTAAACCTTTAATAAAAGACCTCTGTAGCTACGAATATAAACGATACTTCATCCAATGATCTGTCATCCACTTGTGTTATGTCGTTGGATTTGGAAATCAGCTGTGATAATGAAGTATTAAATGGAAGAAAAATTACCTGAACATCTTTGGTGAATTGATTGTTGCAAAATATGTGAACAGCTGAAAATTCACGAACGTGATCGAACTCGAACTTGACCTCAAGGGGATGTCCGGCTCGTGTGTCATTCCGCCAGCCAACCCAGCCCTGTCCACGATCATAATCGTAATATCCCATCTTGAAGTCATCGGGTCCGGTTCTGCCGTCGGTCAATTGACCCAATCCACGACGCAATTCATCGTCCCAATAACCGTCGTACGTAGCGTCAAAAAATTCCCAATTTCCGCGTTGATCGCCCTGTGGCATCGAGTAGGATACGATACCGTCGTTCCAGCTGCAACCGTAAAGCTCGACCCTCATGCACACGGTGCGTCTGTGAAAGGCGTACGGCAAAAAGCGAATTTTACTCGCCCAAATTGGTGGCTCGAGTTCGTGCTTCGACTCGAGATACGTGTTCGTGTTGCCCTTTATCACCTGGTGGGAATAAAAAAACATGCGCCCGTCAGGCGCGAAGACACGTTAGACAATGCATTTGAAAATATTTGAAAAAGGACAAATCCGCTGCATTATAATGAAATGTCACGTCGGCTCGGGCCGTAAATCATTCGAATATCCATGTCGATGATAAACCTCCGGAGCCGAGTGCATTGGAAAATAAGTAGATTATCGTTCAAAGCCAAACGCAGAGACCACGAAGCACATTGTTACGTGGGAGATTCTTTGAATGACAGTAAAAACACCTGGCGAGACGAACACTCGTGTGTTCTACTTAAGAACACGACCTTTGACTCCATTCCCGCTCACCAATCGTGTATCCACACCCAGGTGGATTTCGTGCATTCGCGCGAGCCGTTTCTTTACATCGAGACTCGTTAAAAGGTATCTGCGATACGAGAGAATCGAGGAGACACTGGTAAACATGAACTGAATGGCATGAGAACAAAGATGGTCGCAGAGTCACTGGGTCCAATTCAAAAAATCATGTCCAAACCAAAGCAGTTTCCTTATAGTTTGACGAATTCAATCATCGATCTGTCCCAGGAATATATCCAGAAGAACTGTTGGTTCATGTCCAGGTCACCTTTTTTCGACCAGTCCAGAATTTCTTGTCTCAAAACAGAAACAGATACTTTTCATCAAAATTCTGCTGAAAGTTGACGGTTCCCTAAATTGACTGTCGGAGTGTAGACTCAGGTTTGAGACTTGGAAAAGCTGGTTCCATTCGATGGTTCCCTCAATGGAGGTTATGCAGGTACCCAGGTAGGAAATCAGAAGGCTGACGATGGAAACAAGCTTGTGCGAGCCTTGTTTCACCGAGCCTGAGTGAGACAGCCTTGGGCCAGGTTTCATTGCACCGTTTAGAGTAGCCTGGAACCAAAACTGGCTGCTCAGCCTAAACTCAGGGTTTTTTCAGGCTTTTTTCAGCCGGTGCATTTTAAGGCTAAAAAATCAAGGCTGGATGCAGGCTTGTTTCAGGTTGTGATGAAATAAAATAATTAGCCTTAAAATTCACCGGCTGAATAAAGCTTGAAATAGCCCTGAGTTTAGGCTAAGCAGCCAGTCTTTGTTCCAGGCTGCTCCAAACGATGCAATGAAACCTGGCCCAGGTCTGTCTCACTCAGGCTCGGTGAAACAAGGCTCGCACAAGCTTGTTTCCATCGTCAGCCTTTTAGCTGAGTTTAAAATAATATTTTTTCTGTATTTTTATGAAAAAAAAATTTAGCAATAAATGCGAGAATTTTTTGAAATGGTGTATCTGAATAATATCTGAATAGTATCTTTCAAAGAATAAGATAATCAAAATAAAATTTAGTGCATATATGCAATATGATGTACATACACATGCATATACATAAATTAAAAATATGTTATAAATAATACAAATACATAAATGGTAATAATAACAATATAAATTGAGTAATAATATTCATTATTATTTAATATTATTATTATTATAACAAATATATTAAAAATATTTATTATTATTATTATTGTTATTATTATCCATCTGATTCAATATTTGATTTTTTAAAATTAAGTTAAAAGACAAGTTGAACCAAAAAATGGCTTTCGGGTAATGAAAATAAATTCTTAATGCTATTTTGGTACGTATTTATTTCTCGGCCTGGGTTCTATAAATATGATATTTACATCGGTATATCAAAAGTAGTCGGTGGTGTAGTGGATAGCGTCACAGTCTTAGGTCGTTAGTTAGGCTCGATAGGTAGGTAGGTTTCAAATCCCAGTCTGGTCTTGTACGTATCCTAGGGTCCGCGAATATGCAAGAAAACTAAATCAGTCGGAAAAATCCATGAACTTTCAAATTATCCATTTTTTTATAAACTTAATTCATGTTGAATTTGCGGATATGCGTAAAACGAGGGTCGCAGGTTCAAACCCCACTGGGGGCAAAAAAAAATTTTTTCTTAAATTTTTTTTTTTTCATAACTTGACCCTTAGAAACTATTAATTATGAATATGGAACTGATTTTCATCGTAACAACTGATAAATATATGGAAAAAATAAATAATTCTGCACGGGTCATAAATGCTCGTAAAGGCTTAGTACAGGCTTTTCTACCAGCCTTTGGTCAAGCCTATGTGCGTGAGCCTGAAACCGCGTTATCATTCAAAGGTCTTTCGGGCTTAAAATCAGGCTGAATTAAAAAATGTGAGCCTTGTTTCAGAGCTTGGCGAGCCTTTTTTTCATCTTCAATTCCCAGCTGGGTTGGAAAAGCTGGTTCTATTCGATGGTTTGCTCAATGGAGGTTATGCAGGTAATTCTGCAGAGGACCGATATAGACTCGGATAGCAGCACACGGTGTTCACAATTGTCCTGAAAATTTAGCAACGCCGATAGCATACTAAAACCAACCGAAGCCGAACTTTAGCTTCACCCATAGTTGGCTCTCGTATCTTTCGTTCTGCCCAAGAGGACAGAGGGGAGGCGAGGTTAAGCAATGGATAAAGTAGCGTCGGTTGCGCGATCGGCGATTCCGCAATTACCCACTTCGTGGCTTTTCCACCATTGTACGCAGCGATTTTGAGCACACGAGATCGGTGATCTCGCGCTCGCCACACAAAAAGACGGAACGTGCTCGATTCCAGCGTTAAATTTCTGGTATCTCAGCTCTCAGAGAGGGGAAGAGGATCTTCCACCACGGGTTATATCAAGCTGGCACATGATCGGCACGAAAGTCATTTACCTGTTAGGTGCAGTACGTGTCCCGAGTACGTAGCAGAGGGCGCCACTATATAATAGAGGTGACGTACAATTTCCACAGCTGAAACGCTCTTTGGAACCTCAACCTCTGGAGCGGCCATATCGTATTTTCCGGCTCGCTCCTTTCTTCCTCTGCCTCTAAGTTTCTCACCTCGTCTGTTGGGCTGTTAAACGCGAGAGTTTGCACCTGTCGATATCATCGAGAAGGTGAAACGACGCGAGGAGAGCCGGTGAAGAAAAAACGCCAAAGACAGTGAGGCATAGACGGTGGAGGAGTAAGAATGAGAAGCGCGGGAGACTGGATCGCATGGTCACGTCTCGGTCATATACGTGAGATCAGACTTCGTGGATGGCAAACACACGCAAATGGGTTGGTGTGCGAGCTTTGGCTGTACGGATGGTTCTTTGGACTGTGTGGAATTGCACACTGGTATAAAGAGTCAAGTGGAGTTGCACCGGCTCTTCGTACAACCGATGCTACGTACACTGGCGCACCGCGCGTTAAGTGGGAAATAAGAGAGTCTTTGTCTTTCTCGCCAACGGGGATTTCGCCCGTGTGGATGGGCCCTCCACTTTTTTTTTCTTTTTCGCCTCCCCCGTGGGTTGCTTCTCTTTCTCTCTCTTTCTCTTTCTGGTACCAAACGATGAAACCCTTTGCCACCCAGTCTCTCTCTCTCTCTCTCTTCTCTCTCCCATTCCCTCTTCTTTCCCCCGGGGCAGGACTCTGAGAATTTCTCGATGCTCCGAGCGATAATTTACACTTTTGCCTTTCCAGTGGCCCTCCTTGTACAGAGCTAGTTGTTGGGATATATTTACAACGGCGCTGAAGGGATTCCTCGAGGTCTCTCAGAAAGTGCGTTTCACTCTGGGCACTCTTTGAGTTCCGTATGCAGACGTATATATACATGTGTGTGTGTGTGTGTGTGTGTGTGTGTGTGTGTGCATGTGTGTGTGAAGCTCAATCGATCAACGCCCTTGACGAATGTGTCTTATTGTTGGATGTTGAAGGGTGTCTCAAAGTGGTATAGACCAGTATTGCGAACGGCCATTTTATACATGCCCAGTCATTCTCGAGAGTAAAATGCACTCTTTCATATGGCTCTTTGTCGCAGATCCATTGTAACCAACGAGGAACTAGACGCTGACGTAGCAATGTGTATCGCGTGAAAGCCTACTCTGACAGCTTTCGAGAAAAGTGCTTGGATCGCGGGGGGGAACTGGTACATTAATATGTGACAAATTTTCGACGTTTTTCCCAACTCTCGAGGATTTCAGACCTTTGCCCAAGCCTTTCTCAAAGATCAGATTGAAAATTTGAAAAATGGCGCAGTTTCAAGGATTTTTGTGTTTCATCAAACTACGTTACATTGAAATTTTCATATTTTTTCACAACTTTCATGAACTTCAGACATTTGCCAAAGCCGCTCTCAAATATCAGATTGAAAATTTTAAAAATAACGAAGTTACGAGAATTTTCGTATCTTATCTACTTGTATTTGGGTCATTCCATGTCAAATCGACCAATAGTTGGAATCGACCCCTTCCAATTTTGATGAAATTTGGTTAGAAGTTTTCTTTTATCATAAAACGAAGTTCTACCAAAAGAAAAAAAAAATTCGAAAGTTATGCAAAATTCAAAATTCCATTTTTTCAATTTTTGAAGTTTATTTTTTAAATATCTCGAAAAATATTATAGTTACGAAAAAAAATGTTCTAGGTTCATCTTGAAGCTACTTGGGGCTACGAAAAAAAAAATACTCCCAAAAATTTTTTTGAAAAATTATGAATTTGGAGAATTTTGATCTTTTAAAAATCGTGAAAATCCACGATCAACATTAAATTTTTGGTTCTATTTTTTTTTAAATAATGCCTTGTACTGATCTTCGAAGATCCTGAAATTTTTAGAAAGGTGCTTTTTTTTAATTTGAATTGTTGAATATCGGTAAAAAAAACACTTTTTTTTTTACCTCTAAGTAAAGTAAAGTTGAGCAATCATGTAATTATGTAATTTTGAGCCGAAAAAATTACATGATTGCTCAACTTTACGGAACTTGAAGGTAAAAAAAAAAGAAATTTCTCTTACCAAAATTCAAAAATTCATATTTTTGAAAAAAAATAACACCTTTCTAAAAATTTCACGATCTGTCAAGATCAGTACAAGGTATTATATATAAAAAATTGAACCAAAAACTTAATGTTGATCGTGGTTTTTCAAGATTTTTAATAATTCAAGATTCTCCAAATTCATCATTTTTCAAAAGGGTTTTTCGGAATATTTGTTTTTTCGTAGCTTCAAGTATATTCTTTAAGACGAACCCAGATGGATTTTTTTCATTACTATAATAGTTTTCGAGATATTTAAAAGATAAACTTGAAAAATAAAAAAAAGGTGGAATTTTGAATTTTGTATAACTTTCGGAAAAAAAATTGAAATTTTTTTCCTTTAGTAGATCTTCGTTTTATGATAAAAAAAAACTTCCCACAAAATTTCATCGAAATTGAAAGGGGTCGATTCCAACAATTGGTCGATTTGACATGGAATGACCCATTTTTATCAGAATTTACTTTTTAAAATTCGTTAATAATTTGAAAGAATTAAAAAAACGTTACTTTTCGTGCAACCATAAAATGTGATACCCAGAGGGAATCATTTAAGCTGCCATTCATCAAGATTTCTCAACAGATCCTTAATATCTTCTTCCGAAAGTTTCTTAAATCCTCAGTGACATAATGACGATAATTACATCGAGTGAACAATAATTGGCGTTAATGAATTTGAAAAAAGAACAACATGCGAAAAACACGAGAAATCGTGAGAATCGCGTGGACGAGTGATGCGCGTTGTCATTATTTCTCCGTCGGAAGACGAAGAAGAAGAAGTAGAAGGAAAAAAAATACAAAAACACGAAACAGCCGAGAAATCTGAATATTTATCTTTCCGCCCACCCGAGACACCGAGAGATCGAGAGACAGAAAGAGAAAGAGAGAGAGAGAGAGGGGGGGGGGTAGAAATAGTGAGTCGTGTGCCACAACGAGCGCGGCGTCGTAAAAGAGTGAAAGGGAAGTCTGAGAGGAATAGCGTCTTCCAAGAGAGACTCTTTCGTTCTCCGTATGGCCGGGCATAATTGGTCCTAAATTATACACGACGACTTCTAGCTGTCCCTCTCTCTTTTTTCTCTCTCGTGTACATGTATATATTTTTTACTCTTCGTTTATTTCCTCGTCATTCCTTATTTCTCACCACTTTTGGGGGCAACTCGAATAGCAGACAAATCCCAATTTCCAGTGGCAAAATGAATGAGAAGGAGAGAGAGAGAGAGAGAGTGAAATGAGGGAAGCAGAAAGTGCGACGAGGCCAACGCCCGTGTTGTATGTTAATGCCGCCGTTGCTCGACGTCCTATTACAACGCTTCCTAACTCCCCGCTATTTTTTTTTTCGTTCATTTTTTATTTCACATCGTTATCCACGTCGTCGCTTTCTTTGCCCGCACGATGACCAAGACGACCCTCGTTTCCACCTACGACGTACCAACAATCATCGAAACTTCTCCATCATCTTTTCTGGCGTACGTCGTCAACACCGTTAATTCTCCGAGTCCCCCTTAACTCTAAACTCTTTTGTGACATTTCGAAGCTTCAAATTCCCATCCATCTTTCCCGCTTCTTCGAGCGGAAAAGAAAAACCAGAGACTTGTCGAATTTAAGGGATCACATCTTGTAAGAGTGAGAAATCGATTTTTTCAGAATGCTCTTTAGACGCTGTTTTAATCGTGAATCATTCACGTGGTGCTGCAAATAGCTACCGTAAAACGGGGCTACTTTGACTTTGGAGGTTACTTTGTTGATTTTTGGGGCTACTTTGGACGAGCAGCAAAATACGGTAAAAACGTGTGCGCATGAACTCTCGTGACCTTGTGGGGCGGGAGAGGGTTGAAGAGGAAAAAAGTCATCCATAAACCAGGTACACAGATACGTGTAACAAGTCAAGATGTCCGAACAATCGATGATGCCATTCGCATGAAGGGAATAAAGAAGGGCAAGAAGAACGACAGCAACGTCTGTTACATCTGTAAGGCCCGAATTTCAAGTCACAAGTCCTACCCTAAGATCGAACTTTCCATGGAACTCAAGTTGGAACTTAAGATCGAACTTAAGTTCCAATTTAAGATGAATCGTAAGTCGAACTAAAGTGCCATTATAAGTTCATACTCAAGTTCAAACTTTAGTGCGAACTTCAGATCGATCTTAAGTTCAAATTTAAATTTGGTTTAAAGTTCTAACTTAAGATCCATCTTGAGCTTGAACTTAAGTTTGATCTTATTTAATTATTTTCACAACTAATTTAAAATAACACGGTTGAGGGAGGCGATGAAAGAAGTTTGATCGACCTTCATGCTCAAGATGGATCTCAAGGTCAAACCTCAAACCCAATTTAAGTTTGAACTTAAGATCGATTTGATGTTCGCATTAAAGTTTGAACATAAGTATAAACTTATAATGATACTTAAGTTCAAACTTAAGATTCATCCACTGAGAAAAAAAAATGGTTGAATATGCAAAATCGTTAGTTGAATACGGGCAACTAAATATTTATTTGGTCTAACTAAATAATTAGTTTCTTGAATAATTCCGCGCTTCGGTTGACCAAAATATTGTTCAGGCAACAAAAATTTGGATTGTACAACTAAATATTTAGTTGCACGTATTCAACTAAACGATTTCGCATATTCAACCATTTTTTTCTCTCAGTGTCTTAAATTTGAACTTAAGTTCGGACTAAAATTCAAATTTGAGTTCAATAGAAAATTTGATCTCAAGTTTGATCTTAAGAACTTAAAATTCGGGCCTAAGTATTTAGTATTTTTATGTAAAATATTTCTTCAATAAAAATGACGAATTCATTGTCAAAAATCGTTGTTTTTCATTTAATTTCATGTTCAATGTATAAAATATTATTGTTTTTTTATTAAAATTATGTCAAAGCTGCATTTTCGATGTGGATCTTTCACATGAGTTGCATTCAATGCCTCTCCAAAGTAACCCCACACTCGGGGTTGATTTAGCTTTTTTTTCTAAATATATAAAATTGTGAGGGTCTGGTGGGACTTGCTGTTGTTATACATTTTATAGCCAAAGGACACATTGTTCTGTTCAAGCAAAAAAAAAAATTAATTTTGGACGTTAAAAGAAAGTTACGTCCAAAAAACTTCCAAAACACCAACAAAGTAGCCTAGTTTTAGGGTACAGCGTTTTTAAAAATAATATTTTCCAAAAGTTCACGGTAAATATCCTTTCCAAGAAGCGCTTCTAGGATATCGGCTCTGAAACTTCATTACAATAATATTAAACAACGATCTTCAGATCTTTCTTCATGGAATACCGAACATTAATGATTCGTTACTGTTTTTTTTTTTTTATTGTAAAAATTTGCTTTTTTCGGCCCCCGACTAACCTCAGAAAATATTCTGAATCAGCCTGTAAGAGGTGTAACACGCGATGGAGGGTTATGCGAGGAGGTTAGGCCGAAGCCATGAGACTTTTTGCACGCGACGACCTTCCCTCATTTTATTGATCCATGACAAAGCAAGAGAGAAAGAAAGAAAGAAAGACTTTGCCTATACAAATAAGCCTCCGACAACACACCCTCGCGCATCGTTCTGACTCGATTCTCTTTTTCAAGTTTCTTTTTTTCTCTACATTTCCTCCTCCGCTCCACACGTTTCCGCAACTTCTGAGGAAACACCAAGACGATAGGTACGACTGTTTTCTCTTCAGACCTCTATTTTTTTTTCTTTTCTTCCTCATTCCCACTACCTTGTAGTATCGCCAAGGAAGTGCCTCTCGCATAGGTATAACGATCTTATTTTCGAAGCCACGTTCCCTTTGTAATTCCGTGTTGGGGGGGGGGGGGGTTGAAAGAGGTCTCTGCTGTGCTCGAGACCGGCATAAAAGCCAAATGTTTGACAATATAATGCTGCTACTTTGACTCGTGTAAACGTCTGGATAGACAATTTTATTCAAAATACTTTTTCGAAAAGTTTATCCATCTGACAGGAAGTTCCGGAGAGTTTATGCCAGGGACAATGCGTTCGTGGTTTCTGTTTCGATAAAAATGGAGAATGAATAATAAGCGTCTCAAATTCATTTTCAGCATCCCAAATTTTCAATAAAGACCTCGAAATACATCTCAATGATTTTTTATTTTGAAAACTTCTAAAAAAGAATTAATTTCGACGATAAATGGCCCATCAGTTCAATATTTGAATAAAATATTATAAATTTTGAATAAATACATTTCCCCCAATTCGTGGCAGGGTTGCAAAGTTTGCAATGTAAAAGTAATGCGTTATTCATTACTTTTAGAAAGTTTAATGGAACAAATTTCCATTTCCCATTACAATGTAGTGTGTAATGGACAAAATTTATATTACCCGTTACAATGTAGTGTGTAATGGAAAATCTTTCATTACTCATTATAATGTAGTGTGTAATGGAAGAACATTTCATGACCCATTACAATGTAGTGCGTAATAGAAAAAATGTTCATTACCCATTGCAATGTAATTTGTAATGGACAAAACTTTGATTGCAATTTTGTATTCCATTTTATTGACTTAGGACTTAGTTAGATTTGCAGGTTCGTTGAATTCTAAAAAGCATCTATATACAATATTATAGATGCTTTTATGATATATTATATATATATTATATATAGACTATATACTATATTATACACTATATATTATAAATGCTTTTTAGAATTTAAGGTACCTAAAAATCTAAGTCCTAAGTCAATAAAATGTATTGAAAAATTGCAATAATTTATTCATCTATATTTTTCCATTCCCAAAATTGCAATCAAAGTTTTGTCCATTACACTTTACATTGCAATGAGTAATGGAATTTTTTTCTATTGCACACTACATTGTAATGGGTCATGAAATTTTCTTCCATTACACACTACATTATAATGAGGAATGGAAAATGTTTCCATTACACACTATATTGTAATGGGTAATGAAAATGTTTTCCATTACTCACTACATTGTAATGGGTTATGGATTTTTTTTCATTACACAGTACATTGTAATGGGTTATGGATTTTTTTTTCATTAATTACACACTACATTGTAATGGGTTATGGATTTTTTTCATTACACACTACATTGTAATGGGCAGTGGAAATTTTTTCCATTACACACTACATTATAATGGGTAATGAAAAATGTTTCCATTCACACTACATTCTAATGAGTAATGAAAATGTTTTCCATCACACACTTCATTGTAATGGGTAATGGATTTTTTTTCATTACACACTACATTTTAATGAGTAATGTAAATTTTTTCCATTACACACTACATTGTAATGGGCGATTGAAATTTTTCCCATTACATACTACATTGTAATGGATAATGAACATTTTTTCCATCACACACTACATTTTAATGGGTAATGTAAATTTGTTCCATTACACACTACATTTCAATGGACATGGAAATTTTTTCTATTACACTCTACATTGTAATGGGTCATGAAATTTTCTTCCATTACACACTACATTATAATGAGTAATGAAAAATGTTTCCATTGCACACTACATTATAATGAATAATGAAAAATGTTTCCATTGCACACTACATTGTAATAGTTAATGAAAATTTTCTCCATCACACACTACATTTTAATGGGTAATGCAAATTTTTTCCATTGCACACTACATTGTAATGGGTACTGGAAATTTTTTCCATTACACACTACATTGTAATGGGTAATGCAAATTTTTTCCAGCACACACTACATTTTAATGGGTAATGAAAATTTTTTCCACTACACACTACATTGTAATGAGTAATGAAAATGGCAATGCATTACAAAAAGTAATGCATTACTTGCCACCCTGGTTTGTGGGGTCGAAAATAATGACTTACCTCTTCGCCACGAACGTTCTTGTATCTGACCCATCTGCCGAGCCTCGGACGCCAATATTCGAGCTGATAAGCCTCGGCGTATTCGGCACCTTGACCATTGCCGAATCTTCCCTGTGTTCCGGTCGCCGTGATCATGTGAACCGTGTGCAAGTCAATTTCCAGCCACTCTTTTGGCTCCGGTGTGATTTGCTGTTTCGGGCACCAAGCACCGCCGTGACTCTCGTGCTTCAATCTGGATAACACAAACAATTTTTTTCTCCCTCAGTGGTTTACATCGTACCAAAGGCTCCCGTTCTCTCATGCCAAAGCGTTGGCTCTCGCCAGCACGCCCGAGCTTTATTTTCATTTTCCTTCGGGACGATCTTTCGTGAAAGAAAAATAATCTTCAGCTCGCTGCTGCTCAACGCCGATGAGCCAGCATTCTCAAGACGGGGCCACCTAGTCACACGAAAATACTCGACTATCGCGGGCTCTTGTAGTTAAGAGAGAAAAATACGGGCTTGAGAAATTTTCAAGCTCGTCCCAAAGACTCTTGGACGAGATTCGAATCACGATTCTACGAAAATATAGAGCGTTGGAATAGGCTGTCTAACAATCATAAACAATGGTTCTTCGGATCCAGAGAAAATCACACAGAGTCAAAATATGTATGGTGAAATTGACAGGATGGATTCGAGGGTTGAATCTGTTCATTTCTCGCTATTTCTCATAAGTTAGATCCTGTTTAGACAATTTGTTTCGCTCAAAGCTGGACAGTACTTCAAGTACGTCGCAAAATTTGAGTACAATACTTGAAGTACTTAAAAGGTACTTCAAGTACTTGACCTGTACTTTAAGCACTTGATCCGTACTTCAAGTACTTGACCTGTACTTTAAGCACTTGATCTGTACTTCAAGTACTTGACCTGTACTTCAAGCACTTGATCTGTACTTCAATCACTTGATCTGTACTTCAAGTACTTGACCCGTACTTCAAGTACTTGATCCGTACTTCAAGTACTTGATCTGTACTTCATGCACTTGATCTGTACTTCAATCACTTGACCTGTACTTCAAGTACTTGGCCTGTACTTCAAGTACTTTATCTGTACTTCAAGTACTTGACCCGTACTCCAAGTACTTGATCTGTACTTCAAGTATTGTACTCAAAATTTCAAATACTTTTGTGTACTTGAAGTAGTTTTTCAAGTACAAGTATCAAGTTCTTTTGAATGTGTTTTGCTGATGGTTGCATGGACAAAGCCTTTGAATATGTAATTGAAAATAATATTTCGTGACGTATGGACTGTTGCTAACGACAGTTTTTTAAATGAGAATAGGAATTCAAATGTAAATGCTAGAACTTACGAGATATACCTGAAAACTTGAAAAGTACTTGATACTTGGCACTTGATTTTTCGAACACTTCTACTTCAAGTACTTTAAACCTTAAGTACTTCAAGTACTGCCGGCACTTTAAGTACTTTAAATCTTAAGTACTCCAAGTACTGCCGGTACTTGAAGTACTTTTCGGTACTTTGCCCAGCTCTGGTTTCGCTCGATTGACAATCAGCCAAAAATTATTCACGATGAAGGATACTTGTAAAACGTCGAAAAAGATTTTATTACAGATTTTTGGTCAATTCATGGCTTTTCAAAAAATCATGGAAAACGAAGAGAAAATTGCGATAGCTGGAGACTTTATAATGATGCAAATCTCGAAGGGACGGGGATGAGAGGGGATTCAAAAATAAAAAAAATCTGTTCAATTTTTCGCGTCGATTAAAATAAAAATTGTTCATTTTCAGAGGCAAAATAAAGCATCGAACGGCATTAATCAGCTATAATTGAACATGACGTTCGAAAGCTCCGTCGCAACTGAAAAGCGAGAGAGAGAGAGAGAGAGGGAAAGGGGATATTGCTTGTAGTTATTCGAGTGCAGTAAGCGTATGTAGACATATATATGTACGTACATATACAGTATGTATATTGGTCCCGTAGAGTGCGCAAGTGGATTTTCCCTCGTGCGAACAGCGCTAATTGGCGCGAGAGAGGTGCTGTATGGAAAACGAGTCTAGATTCTGCCGCTGCTACTATGGTATTCCATACATACATACATATAGACCGCTATACTATAACATTGGCACGCGGTCTCGCGTCGTCGCGTTTTGCCAGACGAGGGAAATCCACCCCATAAATATACGGGCGACTGCATCATGGGCTACTCCCCCCCCCCTCTCTCTTTCTCTCTCTCTCCCGCGCCATCAACCCTCTCGCGACGTCGGATAACCGTCACACTCTGTCTCCCTTTCTCAGCACCTTTTACCCCTTTTCCGCACTAATTTTCTCTCCTTTCTTCCTCGCAGCGGTGAAGAGGCCTCGAGATTATAATTTATCGATCGGACACATATACTCTCGAGAAGCCGGATGACATGAATTAAAGATGAGCAGAGGCAAACACCGAGAGAGAGAGAGAGAGAGAGAGAGAGAGAGAGAGAGAGAGAGAGAGAGATGGAGAAGCTTTCATGAGCGAATTCAGCGAGAGCGCAGAAGTAGAAGCACAGAGGAAAAGCGCAATTCAGAGTCCAAAACGTGTAAGAAGTGTAAGAAACGATGCACGCCTTGCACCGGCTCTAATATTAATAATTTAGTCGACTTATTTCTCTTGCGGGTGCCTAAATTCATAACAATTTAGCGTAAACATTTCTCTAAGTCGGGGTTTTAGAGCTTGCAGAATTTTTGCCAATGATTGCAGAGACACTTTGGAGTCAGAATTTGATCATTTGGTCGATTGATTTCTCCTGTATTGATCTAAATTAACCTTTTAACAGCTGAGTTTTTTTGGGAACGTTTGGCAAAGTTTGTACGTGGTGAATTTGAATTCATGGGTACCCAATGTGAGAAAAAAAATATTTGAGAATTTTTCTACCCTCAGAAGCTACCCCCAAATAAAAAAGAACCACCCAATGTCTTGAAAACATCTTAATTTTATTTCCCATCGTTCATTTTTGCCAGAAATTGAGGAAAAGTCATTCCAGAACACGCAGTGGGATTCTGAAGAACTTACGAATCAATCAACCCTTACCCCTCAATCGAGAGATGAAAAGGGTAAAAGGTTATTATCGCATTTTCTATTATTTTATCCTGATCTGAATCGAAATACGAGTGTTTCAGAACTGAAAATAAATGGAAGTGCACTTTTGGGCGTATCGCCATTTCTAGAGGTGGTTTTCGATGTTCCGTTACTGTTAGGGGTAGTTTTTGAATCGGATGTTCTTGATACACATCTTCCGTGCGTTTTCGAAAATATGTATGAACTGAACATCAATGGAAGTTCACTTTTGGGCGTATCACCATTTGTAGGTGTGGTTATCGATGTTTCGTTCCAGTTAGGGGTAGTTTTCCAATTGGATATTCTTGGTAAAAATTTTCGATGTTATTTTAAAGCACACACTTGAAATAGCGACTCTACAAAAAATTTTGCCTGAAAGTTATGCTCGTTTCTCATTTTTTCGTAATTTTCGCACTTTTTGACAGGGTGTGAGAAGGGGTGCAACCCTTGCGTTTGCCGAATTTTTCATGATTAGATGCATCTTTCATCTTCAAAATGCGACCTTGAGGATGTTGAGTCCCAAATCGCAAATGATGAAAAAATTCTGAAAATTTGGTATGTTTTTTGATGAATTATTTAAGAGATTGTGTAAAAATTTCACGACGATTAGGAAGCAATTGACATTAACAAATTAAATTAAATTAAATGTAGTCTTATGGAAACTGATATAACTTTGCGACAAGTTTTTTTTTGACCTCTCAATTTTTTAATATCTACACTATATTGAAAGCAACGGAAACAAAACGAAGTTTATCGATAAATTTTTTTTTTTATTTGTTTAAAAACTTGTTCTTAACAAAATGTTAATATTTTAATAACGAGCTTCCTAATCGTCGTGCAATTTTTACACGACCTCTCAAATACTTCATACAAAAACATATAAAATTTTCAAAATTTTCTCATCATTTTTCATTTTGACCCTTAAGGGGGTTGAAGTAATGATGATAGAATTCTGAAAATTTAATATGTTTTCACACGGAGTATTCAGGAGGTCGTATAAAAATTTCACGACGATTAAGAAGCTATTTATTGAACAATCAACATTAAAAGATTTCATAGGGACTCAACATCTTTACAGTGAGAAAAAAATTTCGTTGGAAATGCAAAAATTTGTTTGACAACCAAATATTGGTTTTCGGACGTTCAACGAGATCATTTTGGTAATTCAACAAAGATACAGTGGAAGTTTTAGTTAAATCGGTTAAATCGTTGCTCGAATGGGCAAAGTTTCAGTTCAATCAAATAAATATCTTTGTACCAAATAAATTGTGCGATTGAAAATACGAATTGTTTTTTTGTTACAGCTAAATTTATTTAGTTAAAATATACTAGAAATCAACGAAATATTTCTGTAGAGCAACTCAGTAACGTGTAAATTGGACTAAACTGTATCTGGAAATTTACCAAATAATTTCGTTCACCTCGTATCTTATGGTTAACCAAATCAGTTTGTTGAATTAATTATAGTTTCATTATTTCAAACAAATTAATATTGAATCAACTACATTTTTTTCAACCAAATGGATTTAGTTGTTTTAACTAAACTTTTTTCTCAGTGTAACAATATCGATGTGTTCATTTTTGTGGAAGGTCTGCGCTTTCAAAGTAGGTGGGACGTATGTGACCCACCAGTCGTTAAAGGGTTAATAATTAGCTTGAAAACTACTTCAATTCGCAAAATCGGGTTTCGAAGTCTTGCCGAAATTTCGTAGATGATTTTAGAGGGATTCGAAATATGTGCAGGATTGATAAAAAATTAATATTCGGTGGAGGACGCGATGATTCAGTCAGCGCGCACAAGCGTCAAATACTCGGGCTCAAGTCATCCGAGAATAGAACACATTCGCACTGGTGAATATTCACGGTCCGGTCTCTCGTGATCGGGGCGATCCTCTCGGTAGCTACACCAAGATGCGGCTAGCCAAGAAGCGCGAGCTTTACGAGCGTCGAGAGGCGCTAGATCCTCGTCTCTGCAATCCCCAATGGCGGAAGGTGTGCTATATACAATGCCGGCTCGAATCCGATGTCTCGTGGGGGCGTCTTTAGCGCCTGTGTCTTGCCATATAGCTCGACGAGCTTTGGGAAGCCAAGAGATATATAGAGGGAGTGAGAAAGAGACGCGGAAATTACGAGAGTGGAGCTGCGGGAATAGCGCACCCGAGCGAGGAAAAGAAGAGACCAAAGCCGGAGAAGAGAGATAACCTGAGTGAAAGAATGGTTGGAACGAGGATGAAAGAGGTGAGAGGCAGTAAAAGACCGCCATCAGGCTCTCTGAAGTGATGCGGACTGAGAAAAGTGACATTGCGCGCTTTGGACGCTTTTCCATGGCAGTCTTCATCTCGCTCACTTTCTTACTGTACACATCACACAAATAGGAAACTAGTCCTCATCTTTTATCTATTTTTTTTTGTTCTCTTCAAAAGAGTTGCAATGGGGAGGGTCGTTCGGTAAATGAGCGGTTTTATTTTACAATAAAGAGTCACGAACGCCCGCGTCCGAGTCCGGGGACAAAAAGTTGGTGGAAGAAGCGCGAAGCCATAACTCATGGCCCATTAAGAGAACTCAAACTGCCTCGGCCACTTTGATACAAGTCCGTAGACGCGGGAGAGCACCAACGCTCATCAAAGACATTCCAAAACTCGTTAGAGAGTTCCAGCTTTTCAGGATGCGTTGGATCGGTACTCCGCGTAGATACGGCGAACCGGCGCATACTACGCGCGTTTATAATTTCCACGCGGTTGAGTATACACGCGATTTTCCTCGAGGTATCTCGCCCGACGATAAATCACCGAGCGGGGGCGATTATGTTCGCGCGTCTCGTCGCGCCCATCTGCTCTCATCTTGAGGAATCGCGCGTCTCAAAGGGTGAAAGTGACACTGGTGACACAGGCTCAAGCGGGTTACCGGGTAAAAGCCCGAGGCTTTGAGGAACATTCGTTTCCTCGTAAGGGACCTTTTAGTGAATCCAACCATCAGAGTCCGGAGTCGACGCAGTTTTCTCGGTAAATGTTCAAAATTGAGGCATATCAAAGGCGATCGCAAGGACAAAAAATTAAGCGTCTATTGATAAATCTGCAATTACGGTTGCCTGCGAATGGCGCCCAAAGTAGCAGGATGTAGCTATCAAAGTATGTACAAGGTGGTTCCTATTTAACTTGAGACACCGAAATAACTTGATATTGAAGCGGTACATCGAAAAAGCCCGAGCTTTACATATTTCGCAAGATAAACATCTTGAGAATATGATGTAAAAGTTACAGACCGAAATTTTAAATATTTTTAAAGTTATAGCCAAAAGAAAAGAGCAATTAACTAATAAGTTGATATTAAAAATGACTAATTACTACGGTTTGGCAATCACCGGAAACTGTAAATCTTGCGAAGAAATGAAGAGAGCTTTGAGATAACTTTGAGGAAACGGAAAGATTGCTCGATGCACCAGGTATAGCTGATTAATGTAAGTATAATTTTTTTATACAAAATCTGTTGTCAAAACTTTAAACGCATTTTTTTCGAAACTACGTTTTCGAAACTTCGGGGAACCACTGACTAAAAATAATTTAACCGATTTGGCTAAAAATTTTACCCATTATTTCAGACACACAGAGCTAAATACCTAACCTTTATAACATTCAATTTTTTAATAATAAATGAATTTTTTAAAACAATTTATCAACAAAAAAACGATTTCGACGACCTTTCTGTTCACAAGTCCGCCATTCCGTTTTTTCCCTCAATATATGCACATTGTAGGTTATAGACCTAGAATTAAACCTACAAAACAATAATCTCTTTGGATTTTTGATTCCAGATGACTACGGAAGACTGTGCTCCCCCGAAACGAGTCACCTTTTTTTTCGAGGACTCCACTTTGACGTACAAAATCATAAATAAATTTATGTAAAATTGAGTAAAAAAATTTTTTTGTACTCTTCAAGATACAAATAACAACATATCAAAATTTCAAAACGATCGCATCTTATTTTGTTGTTTAAAAAAATTAATAAAAAAATGTCGAAATTTCGGTCTTCACAGTGGATTTACGACGGTATTCTGGCCTAGAATTTTGAAAAAATCAATTTTGGTTTTTTTTCATCTTCTTAAAGTTTAGACCTCTAAGAATATATCCTCGAAAGGATACTTTGTTTGTCCCAACTTTACCAGCTTATAGCTTATTGAATTTTCATTTTTTAATTCTTGAAATTTTCTTTGTATATTGTCAAAATATTAACAAAAAGGTTAGAAACAAAAGAATGGTAGAAAGATTTTTTGTTTTTTTTTTTTTAGCAAGCTCAAAAAAACGCTCAAAATGTATGTCTCTAGACCAAAATACCGCCTAAAATGAAGAATCAAATGGTTTTCTCAATTTTTCGTGGAGGGGAGTTTTTCAAGGTCATATCAAGATCAACTTTCTTGTTTTATGGAAAACCACATTCTTCATAGCAGAACTATTTTATTCGTTGAAAAATGGACAACTTTTATCCGAAATATTTGTTGATGTTATACCGGTATAAATAAAAATAGGTTGCCCTCTATGTGACCTTGAAAACGTGCAATCAATAAAAAATCAATTTCAATCGACTGAATACGTGCCTCTAGATTTTTTAATTTACCGGGGTAAATGTATCGAGTTCGCCATTCAGGTGTCTCAAGGTGAACGGGACATCCCGTACATTATATAATTTTTAATGAATCCGATGAGATTCTTGAGGGTAGTTTCAAATGAGATTTCAACCGATGAACCTTCAAATGAGATTCCAGCGTCTGAAGTGCACTCATCTCCGCGTACGCATATATTACCGAGCGAAAGCTCCCAAAGTAGGATCTGAAGTTTTCTCAAGAAGTTTAAGGTGTACACATATACCGTGAAATGGAGAATGAGGAAGGGTAATAATCGACTTTGACGACATCACCGAGCATGTCTAATAAGATTGGAAGTAAACGTCTTGGTAGACAAGTCGAGGACCCAGCCGAGCTTTGTCAAACTTTAAAGTGGCTCTTTCCCTGTCTTCTTCAGTCGCATCATTTGTTCCCACATTGGCAATGAATATATGTATCGTTGGCAACGGCGCAACGAAATATACGCCTTTAATAAACAATAACGAGATATCATCTTCCGCTTGTTTGTCCGTGGAGTTGATTGACGCAAATGAATGTACAAAAGCTCCTCGCCGAGGAAAAGTAGCTTTATTCGTGACTGATGTCGTGAAGGCGAAGCCCCTGAATTCCTTGTGCTCGTTTCGACGAATTACGATGCCGGGGATATAATGGACAATGAGACTCGATGGATAAACGAGAGCCACAATATACGTGTTTCAGCAGAAGCAGCGGCAGTAGGATAAAACGGAATGCGGAATGAAAG
Organism: Alloplasta piceator; assembly: GCA_946863875.1. NCBI lineage: Eukaryota > Metazoa > Arthropoda > Insecta > Hymenoptera > Ichneumonidae > Alloplasta > Alloplasta piceator. The sequence continues at coordinate 77,923,308 of OX333071.1, forward strand.
TTGAAGCTTCAACGGCGATGCAAGTTACCTACAACCTTGGAAATAACAGGCTGCGTGTTCGAGGTAAATTTCACCGAGGCTTTTGGCAGAGGCGAGGGTAAAAGTTCGCGTGGACTCGCGTCGATCGATATAATTAGGCGCGGCTTGTATGAGTCGGGTGGATAATCGGGCAGGATAAAAACCAGATGGTCGTTAAATGTCTCGCTTAGAAGCCTCGACGAGTCTCGATACCAAGACTCGCTGGACTCGACACGACCGTAGGAACGACTGTGCGATTGAAGATAGATAGGAAAGGGCCAAACTAGCATCGATCAGGCAAAAGGCTGTACTGTCCCTGCTGCTGGTGCTTTTGCTGCATTTGGACCTCACACATGCGGGACGAAACGCGTCATCAATTCTCATTGTGGGATACGCGTGCGGTCGAATTAGAGGTGTTGGAAACCTTCTCTTCTCGGTCTCTCCTCAACGTAACATCCAGTGATTAATGCGAAAGCCACTGGCGATTAATACTCCCGCGTACACAACACGTATCATCGCGACTATAAATGATTCAAGTCTGGGTCGCATTGTGAGAAACATTGTGCTGGATTGACCGCTTCGGAAAAAGGTAGACTCAAAACCTGACTGGATTGGTCACCAAGATAGGTAGGCCGAGCATTCTAAACGGTTTGAGCATTTCATCAATTTTGCATCCAATATTTCCTATTCCAAACCCATCTATTAACCCCAGAGCGAGAAAACCCTTCTTTCCAAGTTCCTCCAAAGACCCCGTGCCCGAAAGTTGAATGAAATAATGGGAATCGTTGAGCGAGTCATTGAAGCCAAATAGGTCGTCATCGATCAATCGATAGACCTAATCGAGGGAGGAATGGAATTGGTAGCGAGGGATCGCTAATCGTCAAAGTTGGAAGAATAACGAGGATGAAAGAGTTCCTCCAGACTGTAAATTCATCTATCTTGACTTTCCTCCGAGAAATTTATTTCCAAAGTCCAATCAAGATCTTCAAACGATTTTCGGGTTAACTATCGAAAAAGTTGAGACCGAGAGAGAAGCCTCCGAATTTCCGTCGCAAGAGACCGAATGGACGTTACTGGAAGTGACTTTCACGAAATTGCCTCATCACAAAAGGCTCTTCCGTTAGATCAGCGAGAAACGCTCATCCAGTCCAGAAGTGCACTGAGAGAAAAAATTATTGAATTTGAGAACATGCATTTATTTATTAAATGAAAGTATTAATTCGATTATTTATTTGTTGAACCAAGAAAATCACTCTTCATTTAAAAAAAGATTTTCACCGAATCTATTACTCCATTATCTTAAACTCTTATTTAATAGTAACAATTAAATGCATGATAGATTTAATTAAATTTGTAATCGTTGGATTAATTACATTGATCGCATCATAAACATGAGATTATTTAAATCTACAAAACGAATTCAATTTGAAAAGAAACTGTAGTAAAATAAATAACACATTATTTTATTCCAATAGAATATTTGTTTGAAATGATGAAATTTTTATTTCCTTCAAGCGAAGAGCTATCATTTCTATAGTTTACTTTAATAGTATACATAAGTTGTTAAAAATTAAAAAACTGGTTTCTAAAATGTTTTCTTATATTCGAATCTTCATAACTCCTAACTTTGTTCAAGTGCATAGTTGTAGTCGATAGCGTAATAGGTAGCGTGTTAGGTAGTTAGGTAGGATAGGTATGATGGTAGGTAGGGTCAAGGTTTCGAATCTCGGTCGGACAGAGAAATTAGATCGTAGAATTGGCGCAGATTTGTCTTTTTTTTCTATTAATCTCTTTTAGGGGTCACTAAACTATGTATATTAAATTATTTGGCAAGGGCTATATATTTTTTATAAGTTTAGCGACAATTAATAAACGCGCATTTGATTAAATCAATCATTTTTCCTGTTGATTGGACTAATTAATTTGTTGATTCAACAAACTTTTTTCTCAGTGCTTCCTGTATCAAAAGACATGCATGTTTTGAACGATAAAATGTGTTCTTGATTCAAACAACATATTACATATAATTGATAACATATTGTTAGATTCAAGTAAATTCGTTTATTGAAACAGAAATTTATGGAATTGACTGAAAAAAATGAACCAAGTAAATATATAAGGGAACCAATCTAATATGTTTTGGCAAATAATGAAAAAAATGATTTTTTGCCTTCAAAACTCTATTTCATTGGTTCTAGTAATTTTTTCTCTCAGTGTGTCGGATTCATGTCACAAAAATTGCAATGTGAACGCGTAAAAGGAAAATTCTGGTGAAGGGTTCCCAGCAAGACGAAAGGACGGATGATGGGCCCAGTTTATCTGTCACAGTAAACATTGAGTAAACTCACCGTCCATGATGGGATCCAACGTTTCCGCTGTCGAAGCTCGAGCTGGCGGTGATGTCGACGTCCGGTATAACCCCGGACTCCATTCCCAGGGGGGCGATGCATTGTGCTGCAAAAGCAAAGAGTAAAGGGCATTATAGTTGGTGTATATACCACTCGCATTGAAAGCGAGTGATCTTGTGGCAGAAGCTCGTTCGACAGAGACGCTTTACACGACGCTCTAGTATGCAAAATGGTTTGTCAATTTTTCATTTCAACTTTACAGACAGTCTTCGGTGTAAATTTCAAGGGACGATAAAGTTTCTCTACACGCGGCCAATTGACAGTTATTAACACACACCTCCCTCCCGATTCGACCCTCTTCTCGGTGCATTCACGTTCCCTCCGATGTTCCATTTTTTCCATGCCCCCATCGTCCATCGCTGATCGCGTGACCGTAGCAAAGAAATTTCAACCCAGACGCAGGGGGTCACACGATCGGAGTGACTATGATACAGTTTCGAGGCTTCCTCGCGGATAAAGACCCGAGATAAGTGGTTTATTCCCTCAGCACGGATCGCAAGCTCGCGTACAATATGTATGTACATTTTCTCGGACGTTTCGTGGCAGAATTTATGACATTTTCATTTGCAGAACACGAGCTCTGTATATGGGGCTCGCGCCATTTCTCACACAAACTATCCATCTAAATTTTCATCTCGCTCCTCTGGTTTGCTTGTTTTTCTCCGTCTCCCTTTATACTTCGGTTTAAACGTAAACGCACAGTCACGAGTCTCGTCTCACTTTGTGCCATGTGTATGTGTGTGTGTTTTTTTTTGTTTTCACATTTTCAAACTCATTTGCCACGGGGGCGAGAGCGAACTCGCCTGTTAAAACTCACTTTACGTCGTCCCAAACGACGCTGGAGAGAGTGCGAGACCCGACACCCCCGCAAACGTCAAACGAACACGCGTATCATTATTTTCCTAGCGCATTGCCGCACGTACATCTTGGACTCATACTGTTTGGATTCACCGACGCCTCCGCAAAGAATTTTATTGTATTGTACGAGAGTGTTAAAAAAAAAGAGCTGCTCGTCCAGCGTCAGGTTGGCATTCGTCGGTGCATCACGGTCGAAAAGGTGGTGACTCGCTTTTCCGAGGGGTCAAAACAGTTGAGAACCCTCGAGACACATTCCAGAGACGACTAGACCCGTGTTATCGATTCAGGTCTTCGCGTAGTAGCAAGAGGGCCGAAAAGCACACCACCGACGAACCGGATAAACCAGCAACGCGGCAGTAGCGCACCCCCGAGAGCAGAGATAGTATCACTTCCGGAGTGACTCGCACACGTACACAGATACACATCGACTACCCCCTGTCGCGCCATCGCGCCTCTATCGCTCTTTTACACATCAGACGGGGATGGGGTCGGTTCTCGATGATATCCGAGGGGTCAGATACGAAAATTTGGGAGAAATCGTCTGAAAGACGTTCATTACGGAAGCTCGGAGCGCGGGGAAGACGATCGAATCTCGAATGAGGGGCTTTTGAGGCCAAGAATGGCGAGCTGTTCCACTGAACGACCAGAAGCATCATATTTCAGCTAAAGCGCGAACATGCGAGCTTTTTCAAACTACACGATTTTGAGGCGGACGTTGCGGAGAATAAAAAAAAAATAGATGGCAAAAGGAGCTTTCAATGCTGGAATACAAGCTCGACGAATGCGCCCCGGAGGTTCGATCCTTTCTCCACTATATTTATAGGCATCCTGAAGGAAGGAGGAGGGACGTGGAGAAAGAAGCTCGGGGGGCAACGAAAGAGTAAGTTATTCGACGTTTTCCCGCCCAAGCCACTCACTCTGCTGCCATAACTCTCGCGAGTGTGACAGGCCCGAACGGAAGGCAGCGAGGATTCAGACGGCGAGGTCTGGTACTGCAGAAGTTGGCTCCTTCGAATAAACGAATGGCCCAGTGATTGGTCCTCGAAGGATCAGCTTCTGGTCTTCGAAGCGACCAAAACAGGGTGCAGACTGATGGACAATCATCGTCAGAGACGCTTTAATGACTGGCAACCGTTTCTGTCAAACCAGAAGCGACAAAATTCAGTTCAGGACCAGCGTTGCAAATAATGCATTACTTTTTTTTAATGTATTTACATTTTCATTAACCATTAACGTTTAATAGTTATTGGAAGTAATTTTCATTAACCATTAAAATTTAATGGTTAATGGAAATTATTTTCGTTAACCATTAAAATTTAATGGTTAATGGATATTATTTTCGTTAACCATTAAAATTTATTGGTTAATGGAAATTATTTTCATGAACCAATAACCATTAAAATTTAATGGTTAATGGTTAATGAAAATTATTTCCATTAACCATTAAATGTCAATGGTTAATGAAAATGCAATTGCATTAAAAAAAATAATGCATTATTTGCAACCCTGCCCATTACAATGTAGTGTGTAATCGAAAAAATTTCCATTACCCATTGCAATCTAATGTGTAATGGACAAAACTTTGATTGCAATTTTGGGAATGGAAAAATATAGATGAATAAATTATTGCAATTTTGCATTACATTTTATTGACTCAGGACTTAGATTTTTAGAATTATAATATAGATGCTTTTTAGAATTTAAGGTGAAAATCTAAATCCTAAGTCAATAAAATGTAATGCAAAAGTGCAATAATTTATTCATCTATATTTTTTCATTCCCAAAATTGCAATCAAAGTTTTGTCCATTACACATTACATTGTAATGGGTAATGGAAATTTGTTCTATTACACACTACATTGTAATGGGCAGGATTGCCAATAATGCATTACTTTTTTTAATGGAATTGCATTTTCATTAACCATTAACATTTAATGGTTAATGGAAATAATTTTAATGGTTAATGGAAATAATACCTAAATAATTTCCATTAACCATTAGCCATTAAAAGAGTAATGGTTAATGCATTACTTTTACATTAAAAATTTCGCGTGGTAAATGGAACCATTAACCATTAAATTTTAATGGTTAATGAAAATAATTTCCATTAACCATTAAATTTCATTAGCCATTAAAAGAGTAATGATTAATGCATTACTTTCCCATTACAAATTTCGCAACCCCGTTCAGGACTCTCCAAACGTCTCATTCGTATCCTCGGATCATCCTCTATCCACTCCGTCGTTTTAATCGACGCGTCAATTTCCAATTGATAATTATGCCACCTTTATCCGTTCAGCATAGCTCATCGTGTCCCGATTAATTCGGCGATACCGATTTTACGGTAAAATACTGCACGGGAAACGTACGTTCACAGTCGGTCGTGCGGAAAGTCCGGAAACGCCGGTTTCCGACACAAAACCACCGCCTGGAAACTCACTGTGAAAGAAATCCGTGGATCCGCCACACAGGCCCGGCACAAAGTTCTCATTGCTGCAGTTAGTCGCTTGGATTTAAACTTTATCCCGAGACACTGCCTCGAATTCCGATTAAAACTCTCCTGTGGGGCATTAGCTGTTACACACCGGGTCTTTCCTGGCGCAGTTTCTCCTTTTAATCTTCCCTTCCCGTTTCTTTCGATATTTTTCTCTCTCAGGCTTCACGGAAACACACATCCACACGGTTAAACTCTCGAGAAGTCGATAATTCGCCGGGATTTCAGGAGAGTCTGCGGTCAAATCGCCGGCGCTGATGGAGAACTAAAGTTTCGACGATACCTCGTGCGTTATTCGACATACAGGGTGTCGAGCAGCTAGATAACCTGACTAGGTTCGCCGTGTAGAGCGTGCCAAGACAAAAAATTGGCTTTTTTTAAAAATATTATACGATAAAAATTGGCTCAGTTATTAATGTTTTTCAAGGTGGCCAATGACGGCTGGAATCTAGGAGAAATACCACTGGTGGGGGTAACAGTGCCGTGTGGGGGGCGTAACGGTGCCGTGGGATGGGGGTAAAGGTGGCGGAAGGCGTGGGGGAAGGCAACCCCACCACACAGCTCACCAGTGGCATTTCGCCTAAATTCTAGCCGTGATTGGTCAGCGTTGAAAACATTAATAACTAAGCCAATTGTTATCGTATAACAATTTTTAAAAAAGTAAATTTTTTGTCTTGACGCGCTCTACACGATGAATCTAGTCAGGTTATCTAGTTGCTCAACACTCTGTATATTTCATCATTCATTCTTCGGGCATTACCGCGGTAATTTCCCAGATACATCACCACGAAAGCTCGAGTTTTTTCTTCTAGCCATAATTTAAGACTGTTTTTGCGCCGTAGATCTTGGATATTTTTCCGGGCTCAACGAATTAATGGGAGGGTTAGGTTTGCGCGTTAATTGAGAGAAATTTTTGATGCCCAAGTTTTTCCTCGACATTGGCGATTATGGCAGAAGCGGTGAGTCGGACAGACGCCTTGCGCAAGAGAATTCTCACCAGATCAAATCTGGTGGGAGCAACTCCCGGTTCTTTGTTGCACCGTGATTACTATTAATGACCGTGCTCGCTTGGCTCATGGAGCGTATATCTGTATGGACATAGAGAGAGATAGAGAGAGAGAGACGGAGAGGCGAAGACTCTGGTCGTTGCTACTGTGTATGGGGTGCTAGTTTTGCTACCGAGAGAGCTCTGCTTTCGCTGTTCTCTTGCGGTAAACCAGACCGTGTTAACCATCTCTACTTGCGTTCACGTCGTCGGGGATCGAAGGGGAAAGGGATACAACAAGCGGACGGCGGCGTTTGCGTTCATTTCCCTTTCCGCCCAGCCGCTTTTCTCATTCGCGCGGCGCGTGAATGTAAATTAATTACTGGCCTGTGCTCACCGCCTCCTCTTTCTCTCTCGATTTCTCTCCTCTCGCTTTCGATCTCACTCAGGATCTTGATAGTGCTGTACGTTATATCGTGAACGTTACACTGAACGAGGGAAAAACATCTTAAGCGCGGAGCGCAGCAGCACCTTATTACGCAGACCCACGTTGCGATATTAAAGCATAAATCATGACTCACACCCTTCCTGGATCAACATTCTGTCTGCGAGGAATGAACCGACCCAAAACATTATTCCCGCTCGTTGTTTCTGCATTGAAAAATTGATGAAAATTCAAGATTTTCCGGCTAATTGCCCGGAAGTTCGTGGATAATTATAATCGATGCGGAATCGCGAGAAGGGGAATCATCCCTGATATTCCGCCGAGAATGAAATCTGTTTGGTCGACTGATATCCCTTTGGTTTTGCCCTCTATTCATCGTGTCTTCCTTTTCCCCTTGCTAATTGAACGAGTGAGCAGTGATTGTAGAGAAAAAAAAATGCGATAGAATTACAGCGAGATTTCTCGATCGAACGCGCAGAAGCTAATTCACCGGAGCTTTTCATTTCAATAGATTTTCCTCGCGTTTGAACGCCGATACCGTTCGTGAAATTCTCCAAAATGTATCCTCCTTCCATCCATTATTTTTCCTCTCCGTCTCGTCAAAGCCCGAATACCCTCTCGTCCCTTGATTTACATTTCAAGGCAGGTCTGACCCTTCACCTGCCACTTCCATCGTTCTCTCGCTATTTCCCTTCCTCCGTCTCTCTTTCTCTCTGTAGCTGTATGCAAAAACTCATGGGGGAGCAATGGAAAACCGTGGCTTTAAACTCGTTTCGAAAAATCGCCTCAGTACCGTATATGCGACTTTAATTACAGCTGGTCTGTGTGTTCAACCCCCCCCCCCCCCCTCTTCAGCCCATTCCCTGACTCTGTTTGGAAAAAGAACGTACGCGATGGCCACGACTGGAGACTCCGCTTCTCGTTTCAGACACGTGACCTTTTCACACAAACGCCGGTACAAAGAGAGCGGAAGTACCGTTGAAGGCGGAAATGCATACGACTCGGAGGATCGATGATCGTCAAACAAATTCCGTCGCGACGACCGACTTTTCATTCCGGCTTCTCGTTTCGCTGGTATTTTTCTTTTATCTTTTTTTTTCATTTACTTTTGGGAAGGTTGTAAAGGTCGATCTGTCGATGATTTTCTTCCTTCGACTCTCTGGACAATATTTTAAGGGGTTGTAGAGAAAAACGCACCAAGAGAGTAACCCCAATACCTTATAATTATATATTGTTACAAAAAATAATTCTAATTTACCAAATACAAATTCTTGAAATACCAAATGCTCGTAGAAATATATAATTTAGATTTTCCACAAGGATAAGAAAAATTCGCAGAAATACGCTTCTTTCAGCGACTTGACTGGGGATATGGGGCATTCCACGCCAAATCGACCACTTTTTAACCCCGAACTTTTTCTATTTGACTGAAACTTTTTTATCTTTTTCTACCCTATCGAAAACATTTTTCAGAATTTTTTCAAGGTTTTTTATCCAACCGCAAAAGAGTTATGAATTTAAAAAAAAAGCTATTTATTTTTCAAATGTCTATAACTTTTTCAAAAATTCACTTATCGGGACGTTTTTGTTTCGAAATTTTTGTTTTTAAATATGCTTTTCAGAAAAATATAGAAAAAAATTATGCAGACCGATCTTCATATTTTTTTTCCGAAAAAAACGAAAATTTCTCGATGATTGTCATTTTTATTTATTTTTCATTTTTTTCATTAGAAACTTTGATATTTTCTGCTAATTCTCTGAAATTTTCAGAGTGAGATTTTTTCGTATTCTAATTTTTTAAAACTCAGCTTATTTTTCATAAAACCACTCTGGGGATTTTTGAGAATGTAGAGAGAACCTCAAAGTTAATAATAAATGAATAATAATAAACAATAATAAATGAAATTGGAAGAAATCGAAAAAATCGAAAAAATTTCAATGTTTTTCGAAAAAGTGAGAAAAAAAAATAGAAGATAGTTGTGAATAATTTGTTTATATATATATTTTTTTTTCAACTATATTTAAAAACAGAGGAAATGAAAAAAAATGTTATTTGGTTTATTTTTACACGAACAGACTTTAAAAAAAATTTAATTTGTGATGGAATTATTGCTATTGTATATCAAATTATTTAATAAACTGTGTTTTTGGGGTAATTGAACAAAAAAAAGAACGAAATGTTGAAAGAAAAAAACATGAAAGAGTTTCCATCATAGCCAAATCGAAAGTGGTCGCGGTCAAAAGTGGTCGATTTGCCGTGGAATGCCCCATATAGAACCCCATTAGAGTGCCTGCTGTGTACTTTTCTCGCCAATGACTCGAAATAAACGCATGCGCCCGACACTGGCGCCAGAATGGCTGCCGAACCGGAAGTACAACTTTTACGCCCCCTTACCCCCCCCCCCTCCCCTTCTTCGACCTCGACCACGCACTTTTCGCATCCTTCTCGCACTCTCTCGAATATAACTCGTCAGTCGTTGCTCCTCGTTTTCATCCTTCTCGCTCTGTGTGACTCCACACTCACGTGAAGGCTTAAGCTCTTAGTAGCGCGGCTCGAAATCACCGTCTCGAGTTGCGTGAGCGAGCAAAGGGGCGAGGGTTTCTACAACCCCTTTCGTGACGCCAACGAGAACGACGAAAACAACGTCGAGGCCACAGATTGTATTGCCACCCTGTTTCTTTTCGCCACATCTGTTTTTCAACGAAGAGAAAAAAGCTTCGCGCTTATCAGACAAAATGTCTCGTGAACGACCATTTATTATTTTACGCTTAAATCAGAATCCTTCGTTCGATTGACAAGTTTGGGTCGTTCCATGTCAAATCGACCAAGAGTTGGAATCGACTCATTTCAATTTTGATGAAATTTGATCAGAAGTTTTCGTTTTTAGTAAAACGAAATTCTACCAAAAGAAAAAAATACAATAAAATTTTTTCAAAAATTATGCATGATTCAAAGTTTCACAATTTTTTAAATCTTTGAAGTTTTTTTTTTGATATCTCGAAAACTATTATAGTTACAATAAAATCGTTCTGGGTTCGTGTTGAAGAGTATACTCGTGGCTACGAAAAAAAAAATATTTCGACATTTTTTTTTGAAAAATGATGAATTTTGAGAATTTGGAATTTTTGAAAATCGTGCAAATCCATTTTTCACATTAAATTTTTAGTTCCATTTTTTTTATGTAATACCTTGTGATGATCTTAAAAGATCCTGACATTTTCAGAAACATGTCTTTTGTTTTTTCAAAAATATGAATTTTTCAATTTTAAAAAATCGTATGAATCCACGATCAACATTGAATTTATGGTTAAATTTTTTTTGATGTAATACCTTGAACTGATCTTAAAAGATTCTGGAATTTTCAGGATGGTGTTGTTTTGTTTCAAAAATATAAATTTTTGAATTTTGGTAAAAAAATATTTTTTTTTACAAAAATTAAAAGATCCTGAAAATTTTAGAATCTTTTAAGATCAGTCCAAGGTATCATATAAAAAAAATTTAACCAAGAATTGAATGTAGTAAATGGATTTCCACGATTTTTAAGAATTCAAAATTCTCCAAATCCATCATTTTTCAAAATTTTTTTTCGGATCATTTTTTTTCGTACCAACAAGTGTACTCTTCAAGACGATCCCAGAACGATTTTCTCGTAACTATAATAGTTTTCGAGATATTTAAAAAATAAACTCGAAAGATTTTAAAAAATTGTGAAATTTTTAATCTTGCATAAATTTCGAAAAAAAAAAATTTAATTTTTTTCCTTTGGTAAAACTTCGTTTTATTAAAAACGAAAACTTTGGATCAAATTTCATCGAAATTGAAAGGGGTCGATTCCAAGTCTTGGTCGATTTGACATGGAATGACTTCCCTCTTCCTTTATCACAATCTTCGGCTCTCGTCGCGTTTCAGGCTGTCACGCGACGTTCGATTGAATTTTCAAGCGTCACTCCGCGAGACTCAAAGATTATTGCAAACGACCGAGCGCACTCGACGGCTTTTCTCTCGAGGCTTCTTCAACAATCGTTGATCCAGCGATGAGATTTGACGAGAGGGTGACAATGAAGCGAGAGTGGCGCTCGCGAAATATCGCGTCGAGAAGGAGAGAAAGATGCAGCGAGACAAGTCGCTTCGCTGAGAAACAGAGAGGCGCGGAGTAAAAGGAAATTTCATCCCTTTGATGCACGTTGCAGCGACAAAACAAGGGAGGGGGGGGGGGGGAGACCGTTAAAAAGTAAAGAGAGTGTCCCGGGATAATATATAACGTTGTTGAAGTCTCGAGTGGGAGAACGTGGATATGAACTGTGTTTATACGGGGTACTTTGAGCTCCAAGGACTAAAGACTTTATGGTTGTTATATTGGACGGAAAAACGATGTTAAAACATCCGCTTTTTTTTAAATATTTATAAGTGAATAACACTTTTTTTTAATAGTCATGAGGAATGCAGATATGTCCGTTGAAAATGTATTCTTATTCCCAAGTTTAGACAATGCTGTCCCAAGTAAAAGTATTATATATGGGGCATTCTACATCAATTCTACCTGAGTATGACCTTTGACCTCTCCGATTTCATCCGCGATTTTTCATGGTTTTGTAGTACCTTCGAAAAGCACTTAGGATTAATTTCAAATTTTTTTGGAACGATTTGACTTGACTATAATTTTATAAACAAATTATTTTTAGCCCAACTTAAAAATCTGAAAAAAATCACAAAAATGTTTTTTTTGTATGAAAAATTTTAAGTGTTGAGTCAAAGTGGGCAGAGGTTTCCTTCTGTTTCTAACAAGCTTTTCCGATTTTTTTTTATAATAGAAAGAGGAACCTGTATTGAGTTGGCCGTTGTCCGAGCATTTTGATTTAAAATAATTTGTTTCTAAAATTATAGTCATGTCAAATCGCGTCAAAAAAATCGGAAAAAAATCTTGAGTGCTCTTCAGAAGTGCTACAAAATCATAAAAAAATTGCGGACAAAATCGGAGCGGTCAATTGGGTCAGACCTAGGTCGAATCGGCGTGGAATGCCTCATATAAGCCCACGTGTTGTTCCAGGTTAATGTTGGTCTAGGCAAAGGATACGAATGTTCGACTCGTGTCATACATCCCTTCGGACTGATTCCAAGCTTGTCCACGATGCATCTTCGTGCGTACACACGTGGAATGATGGACAAGTGTGCAGAGGACGAGCGCATGAACGCACAATGACGCGAATGTGGGCGTTCGAGCATAAACGCGCGTACGTGTTTGGGTAGGTACGAACGTTTGGACAGTTTCATAGGCGATTTCATGTCGAGAACCGAGAGACAACGAGGCTTAAGCTCGTGCGCACGTACAATCCGTGAATACACGCGTAGTATGCAGCCCCCGTTCGTGGATTGTATTGGGAGAGAATACAAGTGAATTATACGATGCATTCTCCATGATCTCAGTATCGTGCATCGAGAGAAATTATCCATTTCCTTTAAATAATCATTATTATCCTTAACTAACGATTGTTCAGTTTGAATAAAATTATTGAATAAAATTTTAACAAATTTATTTTAATTAAATAAATGTTTTTTATATTATTATATTTTATATTATTATTTATATTAAAATAAAGTGGTATTTTTTTTCAATTTAATTTCAAATTTTGACAGATTTAATAGAAGGAGAAACTTCCCGCTGGTTTTTTTTTATTGCTTTTCAACGTAGTACTAACAAAAAATTTTCTGCTATGAAGATTGTTTGAAAAATGTGACAAAAATTTGAAAATTACAGTCTGAAGTTGTTTTGTGGTGAATAAGGAAAAGCTCGTAAAAATTTCCAGAAAAAAATAACCGAGTTGGAGAAGAGTGCATCATATGAGGAGTTCTTTTTCAACCTGGCCACTTTTTTTTTCACCCTCTCCAATTTTTTTCAAAATCTGCCAGTTTGAAATATTAGTGAGAAGGAACGTCTGTGATATTTTTTAGATTTTTTTAGGCGTCCGTTCAGGATTTTTTATTTTTTATTACGAACACTGTATCTCAAAAAATATTCATCAAACAAAAAAAACATGAGAATAAAAACTTCTTTATATTTTCCACTTTATCGAAAAAAATTAAAATCATAATTTTTCTACATGGAGAAAATGGAAATTTGGCAAAAAAATGAGAATAAAATTTTTTAAACCTAATAACACACTTTCGATTTCGGTACAAATTTTACAGGACGTCTGTCATTGGGTAAAGAGTCTGCGAAAAAAATTTCAGAATGGCACCTGCAATGGTTACGATGAAAAAAAAATAAAAACCCTGTGAAATCTATATGCGGTTATGAGATTTCGCAGGGTTTTTTTTTCATGGTAACCATTGCAGGTACCATTCTGAAATTGTTTTTGTAGACTCTTTACCCAACGTCAGATATCCTGTAAAATTTATACCGAAATCGAAAGTGTGTTATTAGGTTTGAAAAAAATTTATTTTCATTTTTTGCCAAATTTCAATTTTCTCAATGCAGAAAAATTATGATTTTAATTTTTTTCGATAAAGTGGAAAAAATTATTATTCTCATGTTTTTTTTTTGTTTGATGAATATTTTTCGAGATGCAGTGTTCGTAATGAAAAATTGAAAATCTTGAACGGACGCCTAAAAAAATCTTTAAAAAATCACAGACGTTCTTTTCGACTGATATTTCAAACGGGCAGATTTTGAAAAAATTTAGAGAGGGTGAAAAAGAAGTGGCCCGGTTGAAAAAGAACTCCTCATATATTTGCTAGGTGTTGGATACGGCGCTATAAAATCATCTGGGAAACAAAAGGATGAGTCCTGCGCTATTTTTCATGCTGAATCGTGTCGTTTACGCCCTTTTGTTTGTTCTTCGTGCATCTCGCTTTTATCGGGGAGGAAACCGCGTGTATAACGCGCGGTCAACGTGCGGTCGCTACCAGTCGCGTTAACACGCGCGTAAATTCAACCACCTACCATCGAGTACGAGGTAAATTTTCGCGCAGAGGCGTTTGCGGGCGATTGTCACTGTCGGAGAGAGGCGCAGGCGTGTCCCGCGATCGTTGTGCGTGTAAAATGCAACAGCAACAGGCGCACCGAAATACTTTGAAAATCACTCTCAAAAGTTTCTAGAAAAAGAAATCAACAGAACGAATCCGGCGATACTTTCAGCGACACGGTTTCATTTTTCCTTAATCCACGGCGGGTCAAATTGACCCGAGCTTTCACTTTGAGCTCAAATATCATTTGAAGTATTTTGAAGTATGTGAAGTATTTTTTTTCTTAAAGTACCATATATTGAGAGTATCGTGTAGAAATTTTTCCAAAAAACTTTCATAACCTAAAGAGTTACAATTTTTTAAGTAAAAAACCGAATTTTCTAAAGTCTTTTATTCTTTTATTTTTTTTCCATGTAAATTAAAAAAAAAAGAATCGTTTCATATACTGAAATATTCAAAGATAATCCCTATACTTTTTTTTGACAACTATCCAAAACGTCTGTCGGGTCAAATTGATCCAGTGTGACCAACTTGGAATTATTTTGAGGTGTGACCAGCGAGGGTTAAGAAAAACGTGACCTAAAGGGGATAAAATTAAACTTTTTACAATTTAAATTCCCTGAGTGATTCCTTCGAATTTAATTTAAGGGGTTATACGCAATCTGGATTTTGAAAAACTCGTTGTTTTCCAATTTCATTTTGATAATGTACATACATTTAAGTATATACACAGAATTTCATCAAATAATTAGTAAAGTAAATTTTATCAAATTACAATATTGTATTATTAATTTATTTTGTTTTAATTTTATTAATTCAATTAAAATTGCAGTTTACAATTGCGATGACAATAAAAAATATATATATATATTCAAACTGTCAGAAAATTTTGTTGCGATCTTAAAAATCGTTGGAAGCACAAAACGAGCCGGGACGAGAGTCGGTGCAAGTGATGGATATTCGAGAGTGCAGAGAAACGTTCTCTGGCCCGAAATGACCCTCTCGGCGCGTTCGCCTCGGTCGCACGATTACCGCGGATACGAAACTTCCACACTCGCATGAATGTGGTACACTCATCGTTCTCAAATTCTGGCACTAAAGCTACATGCTACATGCGTATATATTAGGGTGCTCCTTATTTAGGGCTCGGACGAATTTTCTATCAGATGTCCCCTAAATCCACTCCAAATAATTCAAAAACAATACCCTAACTTTTTCAGATTTTTATCTAGACTCTAACCTCTCCCGAAAAGAAGGTAGATTTCTCCATTTGAAATACACGTGTTTCGGCCCTATTCTCAGGACATATTTTATTCCAAGTGTAATAATTTTTTTCAAAATCTGTAACTGCAATATTTTCAGTATTCATTGGTGCTACTATTTGAGGAAAAAATCGCATTATCATACGGGAAGATCTAGACGAATTACAATACTTCTGAATTGACCCGTATTAGAATTTTAGACGAATTGCAATTCGTCTAGATCAACCCGTATGATAATGTGAATTTTTCCTCAAATAGTAGCACCAATAAACACTAGAATTTCGCAATTATAGATTTAAAAAAAAATTATTATACTTGGAATAAAATATATCCTGAAAATATGGCCGAAACACGTGTATTTCAAATGGGGAAAACTACCCTCTTGGTGGGAGGGCTTAGAGTCTAAATAAAAATCTGAAAAAATTAGGGTATTGTTTTTGAATTATTTAGAGTCGATTTGGGGGGGGTCTGATAAAAAATTCGTCCGAGCCCTAAATAAGGACAACCCTAGTATATATACATTAGGGTGGGTCAAATGAAATGATTAATTTTTTTTTCTCGATGTAATGAAAAATGTATTGTTTGGCATGTCAATAAAACCCTCTGCAAATATTAGCCCTACATTTTTACATTGAGAGGTCCCTCATCGCAAATTTTTATTTCCCATTTAAATAACATGGGAAATTTTTTTTTTAACTTTGTAATTTTATTAGACTTTAACCATTGAGGTGTGTTTGAACGGTTATAGTTTTATCGATTAAACACGAGAGAGCAAAATTCCAAAGTTAAAAAAAAAATTCCTCTGTTATTTAAATAGGAAATAAAAATTTGCGATGCGGGACCTCTTAATTTAAATATGAAGGGCTTATACTTGCAGAGGGTTTTTTTGAGATGCCAAACAATACATTATTCATTATATCGAGGAAAAAAAAATTAGTCATTTGATGTGACCCACCTTAATATATATATATATGTATGATATACTTGTGTAAAGCTCTGTGTCATTATATGGACGTTCGTTTTATTTCATTCGCACGAACGAGTCAAGTGTGCCTGGACGAGCTGTGGGCTCCCACACTTTCGTACGTAAGCGTATGCACTTGACGCTCTTGTGGCGCAAATGCCACACACGCGTACGGACATATAAAAATTATCCAAGAGCCCAAAATTCCAGGAATATACGATTATCAAACCGTCGATTTTATTTTTTAACATTTTCATAATCGCATTGGCTAAGGTTGTGCGTAGACGATTTTCAAAATTTTGAAAATTCATATTTTTTAAGATCTTTTGAAAATAAAGAAAACGTTCAAAAATGAAAAGAAATTTAGCATAAATTTTATAATAGCGAACAGAAAAAATTAAATATATATGAGATATTCCTGCTCAACGGGACCCCCTTTTAGGCCGACCCCTTTCGATTTTCTTGAAAATCGAGTATGTTTTAGTGTTGCCTGAAAGTATATTGTACACCAATTTTCAGTTCTCTAACTATAATACTCTTTGGAATACACCAAAAGTTATATTCCAAACTTTTTGCGTATTCAGCGCTTCGGAGCTTTGGCACGGCGCGAAATAAAATCAAAAAAATTCTTTGACAATAGCTTTCGATCGGAAATTTCCTGCACTTTTCGAAAAAAATATCAGCGATTTCGAAAAAAAAACGAATTCATTTAAATTTCGGCCAAAAACCGAAAAAATTGATTTACAAAAAAAGAGCATAATTTAATGCAGCGGGACAATTTTTTTCATTTTTTTTTCTAATATCTGAGAAGTCACGATATAAATTTCAAATTGGAACTCGCATCCGTTTACAAATGCCAAGTCTTTTAGTAGGATAAAAATTCTTAAATATCGTGTTTTTCGTATTCAACAGTTCTCTGATATATTGTATATTGTATTCTCTGATATATGTTGTATAGTTTTTTTTAACGAATTTCGAATTTTATAAATTTATTAAATTCAAAATTTAACAAATTTGATTTAATTAATTTAATTTAATTAATTTAGTAAATTTACTGAATTCAAAATTCATTTAAAAAATGCTATATAATATATGAGAGAACTATTGAATACGAGAAACACGATATTTAAGAATTTGTATCCTACTAAGAGACTTGGCATTAGTAAACGGATGCGAGTTCCAACTCGAAATTTATATCGTGACTTCTCAGATATATACAGAACATGAAAAAAATTGTCCCGCTGAATTAAATTATGCTCTTTTTTGTAAATCAATTTTTTCGGTTTTTGGCCGAAATTTAAATGAATTCGTTTTTTTTTCGAAATCGCTGATATTTTTTTGGAAAAGCGCAGGAAATTTCCGATCGAAAGCTATTGTTAAAGAATTTTTTCGATTTTATTTCGCGCCGTGCCAAATCTCCGAAGAATACTGAATCTGAATACGCAAAAAGTTTGAAATATAACTATTGGTGTATTCCAAAGAGTATTATAGTTAGAGATCTGAAAATTAGTGTACAATATACTTTCAGGCAACACTAAAACATACTCGAGTTTCAAGACAATCGAAAGAGGTCGGCCTAAAAAGGGGTCCCGTTGAGCGGGAATACCTCATAAATTAAATAAAACGCTGAAAATTAAGAAACGATGAAGTTCCTGTTTATAGTCATTGGAGCTCTAATCTACCAATAATTTTTCCAAAAACTCGAATGAATTTTTTTTCTGGCAAAAAATTTCCGAATTTTTCAAATTCACCGTTGAATTTCCTATGAAACAAATAAACCAAATTAGCTCTGCAGTCGTCTATTTTTTACCAACCTAAGAATAACTCGCTCATAATTCCGCCCCGGTTTGAGTGATTTCGAATTTTCTTTTTTCCCACGCAACGAATATGTGTGCGCATGTTGAAGAGGCACGCGTGTGTCCCAACGAAAATGCGAAAACCGCAGTCCTAACAAAACTTGTATACAACATGTTTATGTATCACCGGCAACATTAACATCGCAATTTATGCGCGCTTTAACTGCATCTGCCCTTTCTTGTTTCCCGATCCTCTTCCCCCCGCTCCAGCATACACGGGTCGTTATTGCTGTCCTTGTCTCTCTTTACCAGCGCACACAAATATGTATAAATATATAGATATATTTTCAATCTACAAGGAAAAAGTTCGACCGCCGACGCCGTTCACGGGATCCCCTTTTACACGACCGCGAATTTACCAACGTAGAAATATCGCGCGCACATTACAGATATACATATAAACATGCGATTCGATCCCTCTTCCTCTTTTCCCTCTCTTTCGCGGGGAATGTACAATTTTGGCCACCACGGAGGACCCACCGCGCGTCCCCGTCTATTAACCGTGTCTTAAATGGGCTATTTATATGTGTCATTCCATATCAATTCAACGACGTTTTGACAGTGACCCATTCGATTTTTTTTATTTTTCAATATGTTATTATACATGCAAAAAGAAGTATCCATGCCAATTTTTAGCTCTCTATCTTAAACCTTACCGAAGTTATTGATTTTTCAAGAATATACTTAAAATAATCATAACTTCTACATTAACCAAGATATTGTAATTTGTCAAGAGGTCATTTCTTTTCATTTTTCGAGGTACTTTTAAAAAAATATATTAAAAATTAAGAAAAACAAATTTTTAATGTGTTTTTAACTGTTTTAAGCTAAAAAATTGGATTTTCTTTCCATGGGACCCCTTCGATTTTTTTCAAAGGAAAATTCTTAAATTCTCCGTAAAAAAACAAAATTTTTGAGATCTTACCGAAGAGGGGATTCAAATAACTACTTATCGAAAAAAACTTTTCTACATGCTCCTACATTCTACAAACTTCTATATTAACCAAGATATTGTCATTTGTCAAGAGGTCATCTTTTTTTATTTTTCAATGTACTTTTTGAAAAAAAGACGAAGAATCAAGAAAAACAAATTTTTAATGTCTTTTCAACTATTTTAAGCTAAAAAATTGGATTTTCTTCTAATGGAACCCCTTCGATTTCTTTCAAAAAAAATTATAAAATTCTACGTAAAAAAACAAAATTTTTGAGATTTTACCGAAGAGGGAATTCAAATAACTTCTTAACGAAATTTTTTTATTCGATTTTTTTTTCGTAATTTTGAACTTTTTTCCTTCTATAACTCTAATAGTTGATTTCAATGATGTTTAAATAAATAATCTAACTTGCCTCACATATTTCCATTGTAAATTACTATAATTAACATGAAGAATTACAATTCAAGTACGTTTTGCAAACTAAAGTGCAAAACGTACTTAAATTGTAATTCTTGATGTTATCTATTATAATTGACAATGAAAATATGTGAGGCAAGTTAGATTATTTATTTTAACATCATTAAAATCAACTAATGTAGTCATAGAAGGAAAAAAGATCAGAATTACGAAAAAAAAAATCGAATTTTTTTTTTCAATAAGAAGTTATGTGAATCCCTCTTCGGTAAAATCTCAAAAAATTTATTTTTTTACGTAGAATTTTATAATTTTTTTAGAAAAAAATCGAAGGGATCCCATGAGGAGAAAATCCAATCTTTTAGCTTAAAACAGTTAAAAAGACATTAAAAATTTGTTTTTTTATTTTTTTGATCCTTTTTTCAGAAAGAACATTGAAAAACAAAAAAAGATGACCTCTTGACAAATTACAATATCTTGGTTAATATAGAAATTTGCAGAATGTAGAAATTTTTTTTCGATAAGAAGTTATTTGAATCCCCTCTTCGGTAAAATCTCAAAAATTTTGTTTTTTTACGTAGAATTTTATAATTTTTTTTGAAAAAAATCGAAGGGGTCCCATTGAGAGAAAATCCAATTTTTTAGCTTAAAACAGTTAAAAACACATTAAAAATTTGTTTCTCTTAATTTTTAATATTTTTTTCAAAAAGTACCTTGAAAAACAAAAAAAAATGACTTCTTGACAAATTACAATATCTTGGTTAATGTAGAAGTTATGATTATTTTAAGTATATTCTTGAAAAATCTATAACTTTGGTATGGTTTAAGATAGAGAGCTAAAAATTGGCATGGATACTTCTTTTTGCATGTATAATAACATATTAAAAAATAAACAAAATCGAAGGGGTCACCGTCAAAACGTCGTTGAATTGATATGGAATGACACATATATTCCGTATGAAAATATCAAAAAACAAGACGATAATCGCTGCAGCAAATTCGAAATCAGCGATAAGTCCATCTTTCACGAAAAGTGAGCCAAATGATTTATTTTGTTTTAATCGAGAGACTACGTGGGTTTGAAATGTCCAAAAAATCTGTTGTTTTAAGAATGTTGAGTCCTTATGAAATCTTTCAATGTTAATTGTTCAATAAATAGCTTCTTAATCGCCGTGAAATTTTTACACGACCTCCTGAATACTTCATGTAAAAATATATTAAATTTTCAGAATTCTATCTCCATTACTTCAACCTCCTTAAGGGTTAAAATGAAAAATGATGAGAAAATTCTGAAAATTTGATATATTTTTGTATGAAGTATTTAAGAGGTCGTGTAAAAATTTCACGACGATTAGGAAGCTCGTTATTAAAATATTAACATTTTGTCAAGGACAATTTTTTAAACAAATAAAAAAAATATTTATCAATGAACTTCATTTTGTTTCCGTTGCTTTCAATATAGTGTAGATATTAAAAAATTGAGAGGTCAAAAAAAACTTATCGCAAAGTTATATCAGTTTACACAATGACTACATTTAATTTAATTTAATTTGTTAATGTTAATTGTTCGATAACGAGCTTCCTGATCGTCGTGAAATTTTTACACGACCTCTTAAATAATTCATCCAAAAACATACCAAATTTTCAGAATTTTCTCATCATTTGCGATTTGGGACTCAACATACTTAAATTTTTTAATCTGATGGTACGACTAAAACATTATCCCAAAGTTTCAAGTCAAACGGAATAGTCTAGAAGAGAGAGCCTTTGGAAATTCCCCTTCGATTTTTTTATTAAAAACACTACTTCCAAAAATTTTAAAAGTATCGTTTAAATGCTCTTTTATATGCTTAAAATTTTAAATAAAATAATTTATTTAAAAAAAAAAAATTAATATGTTTTTTTCAATATTTAAAACCCATGTAACACCTTAATTTTATTGGAATACACAAATTAATTTTTTAACACTAAGAAAAATGGTGTATTCAATTTCAATGAATTTATTTAGAACAAACAAAATTTTATTCAAATATAATGGACTATTTAACAGGCTCAATAGACTATTAAGTTAATTTAATTTTTATTTCATTTTTTAAACCTAGTCTAGCCGATAACTGTTTTTTAAATAATTTTCGGGTTCAATTTTTTATAAAAAAATTATACATTACTGCAAATAAATTTAATAATATAGATAACGTAAAACTTTGCCGTCGAAACGGTGAATACCGGATGCATTTTTGTCAGTTATCTATTTGCCCCATATATATATATAGTTATTTTCTTGTAATAGATATATTTATATGTATCTTTCTCATTAGACCCTCCATATATATTCTGTGTATCCTCCGTTCACCATTAATTATCGTTCGACACTCGTACCGGTGATAATTGCAACGACTATTTTGCTGCTACTTCATTATTGAATATCTACACAAGAGAGAAAGAGAGACGGACAGAGGGGGAGAGAACTAGACATTTATTAATTGGCTCGGAACGGTAATTAATTCGTAGGATTTTGCAATAATGTAGTCTCGATTCTGCAGCTTCCTCCTCTCTGAATACAGATACGAATTTATACATACGAGTCATTCTCATTACCGATAACAATTTTCACGTTTCCCATCATCAATTCTTGAACCGTTAATTTTAAATCTTTCAAAAAATATTAACAAAAAAATCACACCGACAAAACAATTATAAATGACGAAACAATAAAGTAGAAAAAAATGTCAGTCAATTATATAAATGATAAAAGAGAAATGGTAGTGAAAGATTCAGCACAGAAGGCCCCATACATGCAGATGCACGTGGATATATATCTCGCGTCCTGCTTCTCGGTTACTTTATGAATGTTCCTCTATCTGTTTACCTGATAAACCGAGGGGGCAGGGGGGGAGGGGGCAAATCGAGACGAAGGGATTCGAGAGGATGTTTCTCAGACGGCGATGTTCGATCGTATGGAAAGCCAAACCGAGCAGAAACAGCGATGCAACAAGAAGACTTCGACCAACCGACGAGGTCTCGAGTTAGCTAATGTACGAGTGAACGAAATCGCGATATCTCTGCCCTTTTTCTATCCTTTTAACACAAATATATATATATATTAGGGCGATTTTTTTTCGACTTTTTTTAATTTTCATCCCTCCCCACCTAAAATACTGTTGCATATGTCTAAAAGAAACTACCCTGAAAGTAACAGCCCTTAATATTAATATTAAGTACTCGCCCTTCGCGTGAAAAGATTTCCCATCTAAAATACACGTAAATAAAAAACTTTTTTCTTCAAATTGCTATAACTCCACGGCATTTTATGCTATTATATTGTCCTGGGTCGCAACTTACGCAGAATTGAACGTTCTTCAAAAGTGTCCTGAGCAGCATAAGTGTAATTTACACTGGTGAGATGGTACGAGTCACTAAAGTTGATTTTAACCCACACTTCTCGTTTTTTTGCTGTTATTTTTGAAATGATCAGCGTTATCGAAAAATTGCAAAGGAAAGTTTTGTTGGAAATTTAATTTCCTACAAAAAAGGTCCTTTAAACCTACTTGAGAAAATTGATATTTCTTGAGATATTGAACCTTAATTTATTTGCGGTATAAAATTTTTACGGTTTATCGAACCAAAAGTTCTTAATTGTTGATATTCCATATCATTTCGCCACTCGTGATATGATATGTGATATGGTGATATGATATAGAATATCAAAAAATTGAAACTTTTGGTTCAATAAACCATAAAAATTGTATACCAAAACCAAGTTAAGGTCCAATATCTCAAGAAATATCAATTTTCGCAAGTAGGTCTAAAGGACCTTTCCTGTAGGAAATTGAATTTCCAACAAAACTTTCCTTTACAATTTTTCGATAACGTTGATAATTTCGAAAATAACAGCAAAAAAACGAGAAGTGTGGGTCAAAATCAACTTTAGTGACTCGTACCATCTCACCAGTGTAAATTACACTTACGCTGCTCAGGACACTTTTGAAGATCGTTCAATTCTGCGTAAATTGCGACCAAGGACAATATGATGGCATGAAATGCCGCGGAGTTATAGCAATTTGAAGAAAAAAGTTTTTTATTTACGTGTATTTTAGATGGGAAATCTTTTCACGCGAAGGGCGAGTACTTAATATTAATATTAAGGGCTGTAACTTTCAGGGTAGTTTCTTTCAGACATGTGCAACAACATTTTAGGTGGGGAGTGAAAAAAATAAAAAAAGTTGAAAAAAAAATCGCCCTAATATATATATATATATATATATATACTTTGGCTCATCTATGGGATATTCTACGCGAAGAGAGAAAAATTGTGGCGATTTTCGATGCGGAGGAATCGCGAACCGACCGCAACAGCGGTTTTTACGACGTTTTCGCATTAAGGGGGACAATGTACATCGCAGCGGATGCGTTTGTCGGTTTTTTATCGAAGGATCGCGATCGGGAGCGAGGCCAGAATTATGGCTCTCCGATGCATGGACAAAATATACGAGACCTCCGACGAGTTCTTTCTCATGCTTTAAATGCGTTTGAATAGAAGCTGCATTGGTGCTTTGAGAGGAAAAACCCCTGTAAAAATTCAATTTTTTGGCATTTCCTTTGAAGTACTTATACATTTACAAAAACATGTTGGTTCAAATTTTAAGTTAAAAATAGACTGACAATGAGTTGCAGTTATTTTAGTGAGAGTGCACTGAGAAAAAAGTTCAGTTAAAACAACTAAATCCATTTAGTTGAAAAAAATTTAGTTGATTCAATATTAATTTGTTTGAAATAATGAAACTATAATAAATTCAACAAATGGATTTGGTTAACCATAAGATATGAGGTCATCGAAATTATTTGGTTAATTTCCAGATACAGTTTAGTCCAATTTACACGTTACTGAGTTGCTGTACAGAAATATTTCGTTGATTTCTAGTATATTTTAACTAAATAAAATTAGCTGTAACAAAAAAACAATTCGTATTTTCAATCACACCATTTATTTGGTACAAAGATATTTTTTTGATTTAATTGAAACTTTGCCCATTCAAGCAACGATTTAACCGATTTAACTAAAACTTCCACTGTATCTTTGTTGAATTACCAAAATGATCTCATTGAACGTCCGGAAACAAATATTTGGTTGATTCAAACAAATTTTTGCATTTTCAACAAAAAAAATTTCTCAGTGTGGGAAAACTTTAAACGCGTTTTTCTCAAAATAACTTCTTTCAAACTTGTCTCAGCAAACATTCGAAACTTTATTAGTCAATATTCAATTTTTATTTTTCTTAAATATTTGTAATCTTAATTGCTCTGTTTTTTACGTAACCCATTTTAAAAAATTTGATAATTACTATTTTTGAAAGTCGCTTGAATTGTGACAGAGTCACAAAAATTAAAAAAATGCAATTCATCGCCATTCTGAAAATAATCAAAGAAAAAAATAGTTAAGGATGATAAGAGCTTAATTTGTATAGTTTCTTTTTAATTTTATATGGGACAATGAAGAGAATTTTTTTTTCGTCGTTAAGATAATATCAATAATTTTGTTCATTTTAAAAATTTTGAAATAAAAATTGATATGAAAAAATTGAAATAAAAATTGGTACGAAATTGGTTAAATATATACTAAACAAAATAACAATAACTTAATCCTTTAATAATCAGTTATGCATGTGAAAAAATTTCTCAAACATTGATAATTTCTTCACCCCTTAAAATACTTCAAGATCGATGGAAGATTATCTTAAGATCGATCTTGAGATCAAATTAAAGATCAAACTTTCCATTGAACTGAAGTTGGGAATTTGAAATCGAACTTAAGTTCCAATTTGAGATGAATCTCAAGTTTGAACTTAAGTATCATTATAAGTTCATACTTAAGTTCAAACTTTAGTGCGAACTTGAGATTGATCTTAAGTTCAATCTTAAATTTGGTTTGAAGTTTGATCTCAAGATCCAACTTGAGCTTCAACTTAAGTTCGATCAAATTTCTTTCATCGCCCCCCTCGACCGTGTTTTTTGACATTAGTTGTCAAAATAATTAAGTTCGATCGAACTTAAGTTTAAGATCTATCTGAAGTTGGCACTAAAGTTTGAACTTAAGTATGAACTTATAATGACACTCAAGGTCAAACTTGAGATTCATCTTGAATTGGAACTCAAGTTCGATCTTAAGTTCCAACTTGAGTTCAATGAAAAGTTTGATCTCATTTTTCATCTTAAGATCTTAAAATTCGGGCCTTAGAACCCTTCAAGTCATCCCGTTAATTCGTCACGCTTCATAAAAATATAACAGAATCAGAGAGGAGCAACTTTGCCCGAAAAAAATCCAATTCCAAAAACCTGCCGGTTAAAATCCTCAAAAGCATCGAGATCACCAATGGAGCATGAATTTTTTATCGTTCGGGCCAAAGTCAAAGCACAGATCGATCGATACTCGTCTCAGAATAGAATTAACAATGGCAATATTTCATAGACGAGATTTTTCCGAGAGTATCAATTTGGTCGAGGGCAAAAGTGTACCTTTTGATCGAATTAAATGGCGAGGAACAAGGGACGTTGTAAATCAATGGAGAATTTCTGGCAGATGCTATTATGGTCCGAGTGGTATCATAACGTTAAAACGAGCGTGAAAATAGCCTTTACAAAGGCGCGCAAGAATCGTGAGTTTTTATGGTTTATGGTATAGAAAGAGGGAGAGAGCAAAAAGTTCAAAGCTAAAATTTTCGATGTAGAACGGTATAAACGAGAGTGCGAGGAGGCGAGAGAGCTTCAGGTATCATAAATCAATCCTGAAATTCCACGTCCTTTCTTCT
This sequence comes from Alloplasta piceator, assembly GCA_946863875.1. Classification (NCBI taxonomy): domain Eukaryota; kingdom Metazoa; phylum Arthropoda; class Insecta; order Hymenoptera; family Ichneumonidae; genus Alloplasta; species Alloplasta piceator. The sequence goes on from OX333071.1 coordinate 77,949,717, forward strand.
TCCTTCCTCTCGCGCGGTGCGTTTTGAACGTCAAAGCCGATACTCACATATGTCTATGGCCGTTCCGCCGCGGGTGCTGAGAAGAATCAGCAGGTAGAGAACAAGACGGCACGTTCTTGAATAGTCCATTATGATGACGGCCATACTTTGTTTTCACGTGGCAGTTCGAATGGCTCCGCTACCCGTCAAACCTCCTGGTTTTTAGTCCTCGGACCTCCGGTCATCGGTCTCTCATAACAGCTTCTGCAAAACAAGAAATCAAATCGTAAATTAATTAGATTTTACCAAATTACGAAAACAATTGAAATAAGATATTTTTAGAGCTGTGCTAAAATTCGAATTTACGGATTATTCGAGACGGGGCGGGGTCGAAGAGTCGACTAACCAATATTTCGAATGGCCGAAGTCCCGAATTTTACGATTACGAGTGTTAGAATAACGAAGCGCCGAAATCCCGATCGCCAGAAAAGAGAAAGTCGAGAGAGCCGCCCCATGCGTAAGAGAGAGAGGAGGCGCATCTCTCTCTCTCTTACGCATGGGGCGGCTCTCTCCGCTGTCGCTTTTCTAGCGTTCGGGATTTCGGCGCTTCGTTATTCGAACGCTCATAATCGTGAAATTCGGGTTTTCGGCCGTTCGAAATATTGGTTAGTCGACTCTTCGACCCCGCCCCTTCGAGACGAATCGAATCGAGTAATTCGAACAATCGCACTACTATTAAAAAATACTATTAAAAAATAATATACTATTTAAAAATAAGGGAATATATTATTGCAATGGTTGTTTATGAGAAAAACCTAAATAAATATTTGCATCGGCGAAATTATTGAATAAATTAATGTCAGTAGCTGAAAGTAAAGCCAGACTTCAGAACGAGGAAGAAAAACAGTTATCGAGCATAATAATAAAAAATCATTCCTTATTTGAGTGATTCCACGTCAAACCAGCAGGTCAAAAAAATCGAAGTCCCGATCATACTCTCGATATTTTCCTGTAGTCTCTATCATGAGAAAACATTGCTGTTAAATCGTTAGCCAAAAAAAAAAATTATTTGTACGAGTTATGATTTTTTGAAAATTGCGTACTGTTACTTTTAAGGTTGTTTAGAAGCTATGAAACCTTTGAATGGTAATTGTTCAATAAATAACTCCTTAATCGTAGTGAAATTTTTACACGACCTCCTGAATACTTCATGTAAGAACATACCAAATTTTCAGAATTCTATCATCATTACTTCAACCTCCTTAAGGGTAGAAATAAAAAATAATGAGAAAAATCTGAAAATTTGGTATGTTTTTGTATGAGGTATTCAAGAGGTCGTGTAAAAATTTCACGACGATTAGGAAGCTCGTTATTAAAAAATTTACGTTTTTTTAAAAACAATTTTTTAAACAAATAAAAAAAATATTTATCAATAGACTTCATTTTCTTTCCGTTGTTTTCAGTATATTGTGGATTTTAAAAAATTGAGAGGTCAAAAAAAAAACTTATCGCAAAGTTACATCAGTTTCCATGAGACTACATTTAATTTTATTTAATTTGTTAATCTTAATTATTCGATAACGAGCTTCCAAATCGTCGTGAAATTTTTACACGACCTCTTAAATACTTCATGGAAAAACATACCAAATTTTCAGAATTTTCTCATCAAACGTGATTTGCTTCTAAACAACCTTAACGACTCGAAAAACAACTTTTTTGCTTTTGTGTATAACTCCGCCGGATTTTGGAATTCGAGAATTTCACTTCGAGAAATCGTAACTGTATTCAAAACCCTTCAAAATGAGCACAAAATAACCTCATTTGGTGCATTTATGACGCTACAATCGTAAAACTACGTTTTTTTCGAAAATCAAGAACAACTGAAGAACCTCTTTTTTTTGAAAACTGAAAAAATCATATTAAATTTTTACGACAAAAAATCTATATTTCTGTGGAGTTTGAACTAGTTTTGACCAATAGACTTCGAAGCATTGATCAATTTCATCTTTCAGAAATCACTTTCAGCTATTTTCGGACTTTCAGGTTTTGACTTTAGGTTTTCTGAGAATTTCGTCAATAAAATCGATAGTCATTGTTTCAAAAAATTATAAAACAATTTACTTGCAATTCTTTGAGATCCATCTTCATCAAATGATGATGATATTTACGAATAATTGCTTTTTCTGCAAATTTAGGTCTAAAGTTGCGATTGTTTAAATTGTAAAAAACTTCTTCATCGAAATCGATTAGTTTAAGAGCAAAAAATAATTATTCGAATTATTCGAATTTCGAATCGAAGATGACTATTCGTTTCGATTCGATTCGAGTGCTATTCACACACCTCTAGATATTTTGAAAATTGGCACGCTTTCTCTGCTTATCTCGCTTCCTCATGGAGGAAGCTTGCTAATAATCGACTATTTCATAGTTATTATGTCGCCGCAGAGCAAAAAGAATAAAAGACGCTGGAAAGACGGAAACGAGAAGAAATAAAAGGTAAAATTTCGAATGGATTCGTGCATGTCCAGAGTTGTAGGGAGGGTTCTGATTCGCTGCATCCGGCCACTTAAAACCCTTTTCCACTGAAAATTGGCTTTCTCTTTCCAGCGTCTATTCTTTTGACGAGAAAAAAAAAAAAAAAAAAAAAAACAATAGAGCCATAAAAATAGCCGATACCTCGGAGAGCATTTTCTCCGTTTTCTATTTTCTTCCCATTTTCACTACTTTTTTCATCCCCCAATTCTTGCTCTCGCTCTTTCACTGGACGTATTGCCGGGAGATAAAAAAAAAAAGCAGAAAAACAACAGCAGATGGAAGAAAATCGAACGTCGCGTGTAAATAGCGAGGGCCGACGTGGATTAGAGTGAGAAAAAAAGGATTTCGCGTGGGGCGAAGCGAGACTCTCGCATTTCGGTTTCCCCGTATTTTTCGACGGGGTGAAATGACACGTTTCGCGAGCCAAAAAAGCTATGCCGTGCATTACGTACACGAGAATGCGAATGAATTTTTCCTCTGTCTGTGTCGGATTCTCTCCTCTTTACCCGCTCTCATAGACTGGACGGGGACTGTTCGAAAAACCCTCTTCTTCTCTCGTTCGTGTCCGAGTTTCAGCGGGGTTGGGAACGCCGAAGAGACGGACAAAGGGGCACATTCACGCGGCTGTAGCCGGGAGAGCCATTACGCGTCATTATCGAGATTAGGATCGGACGCGCTGCTCGAGAGTCTATATAAAAGAGAGAAGAGAGAGAGAGAGAGAGAGAGAGAGAGAGAGTTTTGAGAGATATACACGACGACGAAAAGAAAGAGAGTGGTAAAAGAGAGAATGATGGGCGGAAAAAAGAGTGAAATAGAAGGCTCAAAAGGCCGAGAGAGAGAGATGATGAAAAAAGATTGGCATCGTTTCGAGAGAAAAACATTGAAAAATACGTTTTTAACAATTTTAAACCGCAAAGAATTTTTTCAAATGCTTGATGTGAAACAAATTTCGCGACTTTAATTAGAGACAAAGCAATTTGTTGGGTGTTTAATTTCACAATAAAATCAGGCGCCTCTCAATGTTGAATTAATCTTTTTCTATTTCTGTTTTTTTTTTTACTGATCGAAATACCAATTAGTGTGAAAAAAAGGCGGAAATACAAAAAATAAAAGCAGACAAAACGTCGGAGGAGAAAGGAAAAATTAATTTAGGCAAGAAGAAGGAGGAATGAAGAATGGGGCGAGATGTGAAAGACGAGAAGACACGAGAATGAGAGAGGAAAAAAATTATCATCCTCATCATCTCTCGGCTTTTCGGCTAATTAGCCGAGACTTTCTTTCGAATACCGCGAATATGAAATGAATCAACGAATCCTCTTTTTTTTGCACATTTGCGCTAATTGCGAAATTTCGTTTGGCAAGTTAGATTTTGTGGCTTTAGTTTTTTTCCCTCAGAGTTCATTGTGAGAAGAAATTTCAATATTTTCATAATAAGATAAACAAATTGAACGTTTCATTTCAATAAATAGTTCCTATGTATTGAAATTCAAGCTTAAAAAATAGCTCAGGTCGATGTTTATTTATTTTCAGTAAATAAATTATTTCTTGAAGTGTGAGGATTAAATTCTGAAATAAAATATGCATTTCGTGCAATTAATTTCAATCAAAGTGAATTTATGTTCCTTCAAGTCGCTCTCCCTCTCTTTTGTTGAACTTTTTCGGTATCTTATAGCTCACGGTCGCCAGTCAAAGTGGACTGGCGTATTTTGTCACGAAAACGATGCCTTTCCGATCGTAAAAATCGTCGTTGGAATCAACGAGCTCGAGCCTTGCGATTGCATTTCTCACTGGACTATCACGTGTCATTCTCTCTCGGTCTCTCACTTCGTTACTGATGCTGCGATGATTTTCTGCGAATTGAGACTCGGAAAAGAAGAAACTCGAGAGAAAGAGACAGAGAGAATCAGCCAGAGAGCGAGAGGATGTGTGCGCTGTGAGAGGAGGTCGCGAACTCGTAAGACCGCGAGAACATATATCAACGTGAATATATCTCTGCTATGCACATATATGGTCCATTCCATCTGAATAACGTGGAATTCGGCAGAAGAGAAATTTTCGTCCATTTAATAGCGGATAGAGCGCTGAGAAACATTAACCTAGCAATTTTCAACTTTTTCCAAATCGCGACAACTAATTGAGGGTAGAAAAAGATGTTTCGATTGAAAACAATGTCATTTGACCTGGAACTACCCATACATGGACTCCAGCAAAGATTCCTTGGACGTGGCATGCTTTGGACTTTCTGCCCCTCTCTCTCTCTCTCTCTCCCTCTCTAGATATATATATATATACAGGATGCCCCCAGGGTGATGGTCAATATCGTGAGGGTAGATTCGTGACGTAATATCCAGTAGAAAAGTCCTTTGCCATTTTTTGCTATTTTGAACCCCTGAATTGTTATTCCTTTTTTTTAATCACCCAATGAGATGCGCCCATGGTGGGATCTGAATGAGCGCATCTCATTGGCTGATTAAAAAAATTAATAACAATTCAGGGCTTCAAAATAGCAAAAAATGGTAAAGGACTTTTCCATTCGATATTACGTCACGAATCTACTCTCACGTTATTGATCTTCATCCCTGGGACACCCTGTATATGCAATGCCCACGAGATTATCTCTCGCTCTTTGCCTTCATATTCTCCCAACGACGATGTGCAGTCGCGAAATTGAAACGAGACAAACTCTCGCCGCTGATAAACGCTGACCATGCTCGTGGGTGATATTCCCAGAATCCAGTCGCCGATGGTCGGACGACAATTTTGTCCCAGGATGTATTTAGTACGTGTTTATTGCGAGCACGATAATCTCGGATTTGGTATGCACCGCGATACTCGAGAAGATCGTGGGAGTAATAAGAAAAAAAATAATGAAGTGTACAAGAGCGAGACTGAATTAAAAATCATGCGTCGTCCTGTCAAATTTGGGTTTCGCGTTACTGCAATTCGCAATATTAAATTACAAGGACAATTGAATTGTCCTCGTAATTTAATGTATGAGGGACAGAATTTTTTTCAAAAGCTTGATAATTGTAAAATTGCAAGGTTATATTATATTATATTGGGGAATTTCCTCACCGAATTTCAATCGCAGTGAAAACTGATAATTATACGATTCACGATGTCCCAAAATGTCCCATAAAGGGGAGAGTCTGCTCCAACCGAGAGAACAATTCGAGCTTTTCGATTTCAACGCTCTCCACCCTTATTCTCATCGCTCCGAATGTTTCCAGTTGGACGAGAGCCAGAAACGCGAAAGGCTTTTATCCGTGAATTTGGAATTCCAGAAGCAAACGCACCTGTTGGCTAAACAATCATCCCACTCCTCGTCTCGTTTTATTTGCCCCTTGCCCCGGCAATGTTTGTTTTGCTTTTTAATACACGTTTTCCTTTATTCCACAGCATCATCATTTTCAGCGACAACGAAAAAATATTTGTGCCCAACGAGATAAATTCTCGTGGATGATATCTCTGTCTGCTCTTACGACGGAGCAAAGAGAGAGAGAGAGAGAGAGAAAGAGAGAATTTACCGTGCACAGTTTGAGATCCAGATAGTCGACGAGATTGTCCGGAGAGAAAAAGAGAGCGAAAGATATATGCGTTTGTGCTCTTCCTGCGCAGGAAACCCGGTATAACAACCGCGTACGGACTTTATTCACCGTGAAATATCACGGTTAGTGGAGCTCGTGAAGAAAAAAAAAGCGAGAAGAAAGGAGAATTTCTATGAGGACGAGAGTGAGAGAAGCGAAAAAAGAACCTGAAAAAAACGTCCGCGGAGAGATAATCGCCGATTTTATCGGTCACCGAAGGAGAGAGGAGAAGCTGAAGCAGAAGTGAAAAAAAAAGGAAGCCAGGATTTGTGTAGTGGAAGAGTGCAAAGGGAGGAGGGAACTTGCGCGTGTTGCAGTTCCTCCAGAGCACTTTGGCCTCCTCCACACGAACGCCTAGATCTCTTCCCCCGGGTGAGGCATCCTTCCTCAGCGAGGAATATACAGTACCGAAACATCCTCTAGTTTCATCGTCGAGGACTCGACCAGGACAAGCTCGCATCAGGATACAGGCAACGAGAGAAAGAAGAGGAGACCCGCCCGGCTAATTACGAGAGTCTCTTTGACTACCGTGCTACCTGGCTTTTGCCGATGTTTATCTTTTAAAGCGATGGGAACTCGAGATGGCACAGTGTCGCCTCTATCTTCTCGTTCTCTCGTTTGTTCTGTATTTGCATGTGTGTGTGTGTGGGTCTCTTCGTTATATCCACCGAAGTGAGATCGGCATCGAGCAATCCCTTATAAAAAAAAGTATCAAAAAACCGGTATTTGTTGGTGATGACATCGAGAGAATATTTCGCGAAATTCCTTGATTTTAGTCCTTTGGTCATGCGAAGTCGAAGAAAACAAGAAATGTCAATTAGATTCAAATTTTTTTGATGTATTCGAATATGGAGCCAATAATAAAATAGCTTAGGCCGATATTTGAATGTGTAGTTAATTATATTATAAAATAGATTATTGCTTAACCCTTCAAATTTTTTGGAGCGTTCAAGTCCGTACATGGTGAATCTGAATTCATGGGTACCCAATGGGAGAAAAAAAATTATTTGAGAATTTTTCTACCCTCGGAAACTACCCCCAAATAAAAAAACCACCCCAATAACTTGAAAACATCTTAAATTTATTTCCCATCGTTCATTTCTGCCGGAAATTGAGGAAAAGTCGTTCCAGAACACGTAGTGGGATTCTGAGAACTTACGAATCAATCAACCCTTATGAACTACCCCTCAATTGAGAGAAATTCACCCCTCCAGGGATAAAATGTTATTATCGCATTTTCTGTTATTTTATCCTGATCTGAATCGAAATATGAGTGTTTCAGAACTGAACATCAATGGAAATGCACTTTTGGGCGTATCACCATTTCAAGGGGTGGTTTTCGATGTTTCGTTACTGTTGGGGGTAGTTTTTGAATCGGATGTTCGTCATACACATTTTCCATGCGTTTTCGAAAATATACATGAACTGAACATCAATGGAAGCTCACTTTTGAGCGTATCAGCATTCATAGGGGTGGTTTTCGATGTTTCGTTACTGTTAGGGGTAGTTTTTGAATCGGATGTTCTTGAAACACATTTTCCATGCGTTTGCGAAAAGGTATACGAACTGAACATCAATGGAAATTCACTTTTGGGCGTATCACCATTTGTAGGGGTGGTTTTCGATGTTTCGTTACTGTTAGGGGTAGTTTTTGAATCGGATGTTCATGACACACATTTTCCATGCGTTTTCGAAAATATATACGAACTGAACATCAATGGAAGCTCACTTTTGGGCATATCAGCATTCGTAGGGGTGGTTTTCGATGTTTCGTTACTGTTAGGGGTAGTTTTCCAATTGGATATTCTTGCTACAAATTTTCGATGTTATTTCAAAGCACGCACTTGAAATGGCGACTCTAAAAAAAATTTTGCCTGAAAGTTATGCTCGTTTCTCATTTTTTCGCAATTTTCGCACTTTTTGACAGGGTGTGAGATTGAAGGGGTGCAACCCTTGCGTTTGCCGAATTTTTCATGATTAGATGCATTTTTCATCTTCAAAATGCGACTTTGATAATGTCGATATGTTCATTTTTATGGAAGTGTTTTTAAAGTAGGTGGGACGTATGTGTCCCACCAACCGTTAAGGGGTTAAAATAAATTAATCTAAAGGGAATGATTTGTTTCTTTTGTTGCAGAATGACGCAAAATTCATCGCGAAATCTAAATTTTCGGCAGAGTTAGAAAAGTTTGAAACTCGACGGGAAAAGTACCGCCAAAATTTCGAAGGAGACACCGTTAGAACTGTTTGTCAAATTTAAGAGGAGAGGTTAGAATGCTCGTTCCGCAGCTAGTGTCTGTTATCAGAGTACAAACAAAGTCGGGAAAGTTCCTTCTGATACAACCAGAAAGTTCCTCGAGTAACTGCAACGTGAAAAAAACACGGAAGAATGTGTTCTAATTTTTTCATCTCTGGAGAAGGGCGATTTTTTTGTTCCTTCCAACCACCAATTTCGCCAAACTTTTCTGGAACCTGTTTCTCTTCAAAGCGCCATATCTCCGGAATACTATCTATCCTCGACGTGCCACAGAGAGCATTCTTCTGGAAACCTCGAGGCCCCCGGAGGTGGCTCACTCATTCTCTCTCTCTCTCTCTTGTTCCTTCTCTCCGGGTCTCGCCATAACTCAACCAAAATATTCGCCTACATTCTCCGCGTCGGTGGATGCACCAGCAGCGGTGCGGTCCAACTTTAAACCCCGTGTATGCGGTGTGACGTACAATGCATGCGATTCAGCGCGTTTGAAAGAGCAGCTCAGTATATGTGCAGTAGAGAAAGAGAGAGGAGGAGAAAGTATGTATGGGAGGCGAAAGGCGAACGGGGACGAAGAAGGAGCCAAAGGGGCGAGCAGAAGAGGGATGAGAAGGTGCATAGAAGGATAGAAGAGGAGGAAGGACCGAGGAAAGGGTGACTAAGGCAAAGGGGTACCGAGGGAGGAACACTGTAGCCAGGGCCATGAATTATGCAGTTTGCCTCGGGGCTAGGGCTCTTCTCTTTCCCCCTCAATCCTCCTCTTCGTCTCTCTCCTTCTCGCGCACCCACATACACACCCGAACACCCTCTGTTCGGGCTTTCACTACGTTCACCCACATATAAATACCCGCACAATTTTCCATCTCGCTCTCGAGCGCCGAAAGGAATCGCGAACGTCACGGCTATGGGAGATCACCGTGAAAAAAGAAGGTCGGGGCGGCAAAATGATAGAGAAAAGAGAAAAACGCGCAGAAAAGCCATATACACATCCATCCATTGATGTTAGTATGCAAATGTATATCTGTGCAATATATGGGGCATTCTACGTCAAATCACGAGGCCATGGGCCTGACCTCCTCGGATTTTGATGTCCCATGAATTGTGGGTTTCGTTTGGCCCAAAATATGACCTCGAATTTTTAGATATTTATATTTCATTTTTTAGGGGTTGCCAGAGCTACAAAATCATTACATTGAGGGAAAACATATAGAGGGGCCTTTTTAAATTAATGCAATTTTTTTCACAGAAACTAGGGCCCAAAACAGATATTTTCGATTTGGTAATTACTATTTTTTGTATTTTTTTAAATAATTTTTTTTCTATTGTTTCTTGTAGTGAGAATAACAACAACAAAAATATTTTTCGAGTGAAATGTGATTTTTTTTTCTTGGTTCAAGAGTGAAACGACAACATTTTTCGAAAATTTATTAGCCTTGACGACCTGGAAAAAAATAGATGATTCAAACACAATTAGCCCTGTTTTGGGCTCCAGTTTCTCTGAAAAACTTTGATTAATTTGAAAAACGCCCCTCTTCATGTTTTCCCTCAATTTGATGATTTTTTGGCTCGGGCAACTCCTAAAATATTAATGAATAATTTCTAAAAATTTGAGGTCCTATTTTGGGCCAAACGAAACCCACGATTCATTGGACATCAAAATCCGAGGGGGTCAGGCCGATGACCGCGTGATTTGACGTAGAATGCCCCATATATACACATAAAATTTTTTTTTCTGAGAGAATTGAAAAGAATTTTGATTTTTTAGGAAAATTAGTGGTTGATTCGTGTCCGGAGGTGAAAATACATCGATAGAAGATTCGAAAAAAATAAATTTGAAATTTTTGTTTTTTATTTTGGCCAAAATTGAATCTGTTCACTAAAATGACTGTGATTTAATTTCAAGATAAGATTTTGACTTGAACTTACACTCATTCTCTTTGGGATCGTTGAAGCTTCAAAATTTCGTCTGGTTCATTCGATTCGGATCATTTTTCAATTTCTGGCAGATTTTTTAAGCTCAACCATCGATTTTTCCAAATTTTTTCATACCTCTCCATTTTTTTTGTGATTTTCAAACTGCTCTAAATTCTACAAAAATTTAGTTATTGGGATGAACCAAACGGAATTCTCTAAGTTTAGTGACCACCTTAACGTACGATGAAAAATTTTTTGAATCGGTTGAACAGAAAAAAAATTATGAAAAATTTAACTTTTTTGAAGTTTTTGAACAGTTGCTCAAAAATGGGCTGATTTTTTTTTTTTTTTGACATTTAGAAGCGCATTTTGATGCAAAGTTTATCGTTGACTTCAAATCTCATGAAGTTTTTATCGAAAAAAATTATTCATGAGAAAAATGCAGGAAAAGTTGAAAAACGTATATAATTTTTTTTTTTTTTTACAAAAGGGAGTCCTGAACCACTTTGCCGTTTCCACTTTGCTGGCAACTTCCTCTCGTGTCCCCATTTCGCTTCGCCATCGGCGCTATCTACCGTATCTCTTCATCCTCTTTCCTCCCTCTTCACTCTTTTCTCCAGCGTCTTTCCAGCTCGAAAATTCACGTGCGCAAACTCCACCAATGTGGCAAACATCGCACGTAGAGAGAGGGTCGATTGAAATTTTTCGGGACTACGAGTTTGGGATGTTTACAGGACGGAAGAATTCGAATGGAAAGTCCGTAAAGCATGTTTTTGGTATTCAATGATGGAAAAGGCTGGAAAAAGACGAGAGTAATTAATTCTATCTTCACAGGACCTTTGTTTCAGGATTTATCTCAAAATTCCTCTTTCAGCATCCTCCGGTAAACCTTCCTTTTTTTATTCAGCTCTTTCGCAGTCGCAATTTCTTGGACTCCATTGTTCTAGTTTAAGGGTCTCTGATAAAATACTTTAAGGATCCGTTTCACGCGTCCCTATAAACCTGGAAGAGCGTTAAAGTCGAGGAAGTAACAGAACCGGAGAGTTCCTCGATGGCGCATTTTCTATTCCTATGGGAAAGCGGAGACAGAAATTCATGCAAATTTTATCAGACGATTGGACGACGTATCATTGATATAAAAAAAGGGACCGAGAGATCGGATTGGCCGGACCGAAATACACTGCGACCTCGATTCAAGGAACAGCGGCGGGACTGACTCTGCATCACACTTGCAACAAATGGGGGTTGCGCACATTGCACAGAACCGTCTTCTGCGCCGCTGACAGCTGGCGGCGGCCTGACGCGATTGGCTCGGCACTTCTCCCACTACGCTCTACACCGATCGATATTCGGCGTATAGTGGAGGGAGTTTCACGAATCAAGGTTCCTTGAATCGAGGTTGCAGTGTATAACATTGTAGGAATCGAAATGACCGCTTGATTCCCGGCATTTCTCGAAGGTCCTCGAGTTTCCGGCTTTGAACTTCCAAGGAATATCGCTTCTTCGGCGATCCGCCATGATTCAATCGGAAAAATGATGGGAAAAAAAGATAACCTATAGAATGAGGAATGACAGTGACAAAATGGGTGAACGATAATTTCGAACGACGTGATTTCACGCGGAAATGGCAGATGCCCGTGAAGGTCGTAAAACCACGTGAGAGAGAGAGATAGAGGGAAGGTTCTTCAACCCCTTTCTTGGCACTTTCTCGCTCTCCAACTTTGAAAATAGCGAGCAACGGGCGCGCGAACCATGGAATATGGAAGTTCGCGTCGTTGTGATAATATTACGGAAACTCCCGGAAGTTTGTTCCATCCCCCGAAAAGGTGGAAAAGTGTGGAGATCAGCGTGAGCTCGATATGAAGGACAGAAGAGAAGGAGGGGATTAAATCGAGCGTCAATTACCGCAGTTTCACGATCGCGTTAACGCGAGAGCGAAGAAGGGTCGCTCGAAGATTTCGCTCGAAGGGTGAGAAACTCGAGAAAATATCGGTGGCACAAGTCAGAAGAGGAGAACAAAATGGAGAGCGAGAGAGGACGAGAGAGGAGAGAGGCATTTATATCGCCCCTTTTCCATCTTCAGCGCCGCTTCCTTCGCGAGTTTCTTGGTTTTATGATCGTGAATTTGATCTGGTCAGGGTACGCAAAGGCACCTTCGGGCGTTCTCATCGAGGTACCATCCATACTTATACACAGATATATACACAAGCATGGAGAACCAGAACGTGACTTCGGATCGACACGAAAGATAGCCGAGTGCGGAGCTTCGAGCTTCGGCTATACGCAGACCGAGATTCGCTCGTAGAATGTGCGCTTTTGAATAATCATTGGTGTTGAGTCGATAATTGACGGTCCAGAGATGAAATCGCTCAAATTTTGGTACTTCGATTATTCATGAATACGCCGGAGCTTTTTTTTTGCAATTGGCATCATCCTTTACTACTGCTTCCTCATAAAGGAAGCTTTGTTTTTGTGAAAAAAAAAATTTCGAGACGTATATGCTGGGGGGGGGGGGTGTATGTGTATATGGGGCATTCCATCTCAAATCGGACAGTTTGAAAAACTTTTTTTTTTATGTCCTCAAATTTGTCATATTTTTTAGTACCCATCAAAAGACCCTTGCTGGTAAATTTTGAGATTTTTTTTAATTACTCGTTCAAAATAACAAAAAACCGCTCTTTTTCGGTATTTCGGTCATAACTTCTTTAATAATGGTCCAAATTAAAAGGGTTTTTTTTTTCAAAATTTTTGTTTTTTATGGCCTTTTCAGAAAAAAATACAACAAAAATATTCGACGTGTTTTTCAATGAGTTTTTTTGAGTTTTAAACCTTAAATTGTGTTTTTAAAAGTGAGTGCATATTTTGATTTTTTTATAATTTTTCTGTTTCAAACATCTATCCATTCTTCAACTTTTCAAACTACTCCGATCGTGGGCCTCCTATAACTACTATGTTTGTTCGATTTTTGAAAATAATTTTTTTTTTCTATAAATTATTATGAATACGAATTTTCATTACTGTATGGTATGTATTTTTCATTATTTAGAATTTATTTTGACACTTTTTTATAAATTTTTTAAATAAAAGAAGGTTTTTTAGTTTTCAAAAATCGAAAAAAATAGTAGTTATTAAAGGCCCACGATCGGACTAGTCTTAAAAGTTGGTGAATAGATGGATGTTTCAACCAAAAAATTTATTAAAAAAATCAAAATATACACGCACTTTTAAAAACGCGATTTAAAGTTTAAAACTCAAAAAACTCATTCAAAAACACGTCGAATATTTGTGTTGTATTTTTTTCTAAAAAGGCTATAATAAAAAGAAAATTAAAGAAAAAAAAATTATTTGGACTATTATTAAAGAATTTATGACCAAAATACCGAAAAAAGAGCGGTTTTTTTGTTAATTTAATATCTTTTGAACGGGTAATCAACGAAATCTCAAATTTTACCGGTAAGGGTCTGGGTATTAAAGGGGATGGGTATTAAAAAATATAAAAAATTTGCGGAAATATAAAAAAAAGTTTTTCAAACTGTCTGATTTGGGATGGAACGCCCCATATGTATCCTGAGTTTCAGATGTAAATAATTAATAACTCGAGAACGCTTCGAGATATCGAGCTGAAATTTGGTGCACTTGCCGAGCATGAATTTCTCTTCATTATGAAAATTTTCTGTTTTAATTTTAAGGGGTGTTCAGGTTTTATCGACTTTTTTCGTTTTTGCACAAATGGCGTAAACGATCTAACTTGTGCAATTTTTAAGATATTGAACTGAAACTTTGCACAGAGCTAATATAGTTATCGAGATTGTTCGTTATTAAATTTGGCGGAAGTCGATCGAATGATTACAATTTTATCAAATTTTGGTTTTTTTGAAAAAGAGCGTACTCTGACTTCTGCTATTTGCGAGATATTGTACTGAAATTTTATACATATTCAAAATAGTGACCAAGGTTGTTCGCTATTGGATTTGGCAAAAATCAAACTGGGCAAGAAGTAAATTTGAAAGAATTTGGAAAATTTGCACATCGATCACTCATGTGTTTCGATAGTTAACAAAGCTTCCTCCATGAGGAAGCCAAATTTGATTGCCATATTTTGTGATAAAGGAAGCTGTGCGAACTATGGATGAAGATGAGGAAGCAATGTGCAAATATCCAATTTGCAGGGTTTTTTTCTAGTCTCTTTCGCACTTTCTTGTAATGTTTTCTGCAGGCTTAAAAAATAATGCTAAAAAAGGCGTCATAAAATCGCGAAAGAAAGCCGTCAAGAGTTAACCAACTTTTTTTCGACTTCAATGAAACATGAAAGACCATTTTTTATCGTAAATACGGAATCGCATTAAAATCTCAAAATATCAAAGATATTCCACAGGAAAACCCGTAGTAAAAAACTCCATTCGTCGCCATTGAAAAATCCCCATTCATTCCCCATTGCCAAAATAACCAACGGAGATAAATGCCGAATTGCCCAAGGGGATTTTCACCATTGAATTCCCCATTTGAAATCGAATGAGGATTTTCCAATGAGGATTGACTTCCCCATTTGAAACGGAATGGGGATTATCCTATGGGGATTCAATGAAGAAAATCCCCATAGGCAATTCGGCATTCACCTCCATTGGTTTTTGTAGGCAATGGGGAATGAATGGCGATAATCAATGGAGATTCTTTCATATAGTAAAAAACTCCATTCGTCACCATTGAAAAATCGCCATTCATTCCCCATTGCCAAAATAACCAATGGAGATGAATGCCCAATTGCCCAAGGACATTTTCGCCATTGAATTCCCCATTTGAAATCGAATAGGAATTTTCCAATGAGGATCGACTTCCCCATTTCAAACGGAACAGAGATTATCCCATGGCCCGTAGTAAAAAACTCCATTCGTCGCCATTGAAAAATCCCCATTCATTCCCCATTGCCAAAATAACCAATGGAGATGAATGCCGAATTGCCTAAGGGGATTTTCGCCATTGAATTCCCCATTTGAAACGGAATGGGGATTATCTAATGGGGATTCAATGGAGACAATCCCCTTAGGCAATTCGGCATTCATCCCCATTGGTTATTTTGGTAATGGGGAATGAATGGGGATTTTTCAATGGCGATGAATGGAGTTTTTACTATACGAAAGAATCTCCATTGCTGTTCGCCACTCATTCCCCATTGCCCACAAAACCAATGGATATGAATGCCGAATTTTCTAAGGACATTTTCGCCATTGAATTTCCCATTTGAAACAAAATGGGGATTATCCCATGGGGATTCAATGGAGACAATCTCCCTAGTTAATTCGCCATTCACCTCCATTGGTGTTTGTGGGCAATGGGGAATAAATGGGATCATCAATGGAGATTCTTTCATATGATTGCTATATATACATGGAATTACGCATTAAATAATCAAATGATGTAAGTTATCAGTAAGTAAGGTTAATCATAATGCTAGTATTAGCATAACGACCAATAATTATATACGCATTATATATATTATTACATTTAATAGAAATTATTGAAGCTCAGAATTGAGAAAATAGATTGTAAGTGTATTCAGATGACGATTGATAATGTAAGTATATAGGTTTCTCCTCTCACAAATCGGGTTGTGAAGGACTGATAAAATTATGTGTATATGTTAAAAATAAACGGTTTTAAAAATCATTTATCCCAAACGTACGCGTACTTGATGAGCAGTTTATAATATATTTTTTTAAAATTACTTTCGAATAATTTCCGAGCTTATGCTGATATTAATTGACCATCCATATAATCATCAGCATTTATTACAATTGAAGAAAATATTTAGTTCATATATGAGAATCAGCGACATCTAATCTTACTTAATTTTATTAATTCACCGCCGTTTGAGAAATATCGCATTCGGAAAAATTCTCATCGATCGATGGGTTCAATTGTTCAGCATTGAACCTCGAATATGGATTGCAACATCGTTAACGAATGCTGCTCATCATTCGATCAGTCATCAATGAAGTGACATTATTGATAAATGTTGATCATTGTATAATTCGTAGTAACTTATTATTCAATGGGTATCCTTGGTAAATGCTGATCATTTCAACATTAGCCGCATTTGGGTTCCAATGAACATCTGTGGGAAATGCTGATCTTTCAGTTCATCCGCATTGACTTTCCAATGGACATCATTGGGTAAAGCGGATCATTTCGTTCATCAGCATTCACCTTCCCATGGACACCATTGGGCAATGCTGATCGCTCGATACATCCGCATTGGCTTTCCAATGAGCATCATTGAGTAATGATGATCATTCGATTCATCCGCATTGGCTTTCCAATGAGCATCATTGAGTAATGATGATCATTCGATTCATCCGCATTTGATGTTCAATGGATACCCATTCACTGATCAATGGTCAGCCCTGTACGCCATTGACAAATGCGGAAATGTCAATGGGTCCCCATTCATTGTCCAATGGAGTCGTATGAGGATCATTGGTTGCCATTGGCGATTCAATGGAGTTTTTTACTACGGGGGGCATCAGTCGACAAGAACTCCTTGAATGGATTTTCTGGATACCGACTTCTGCTAATATTCCGTGCTCACACTCGTCTAGATAAGCATACTCTTCGCATAATCCGTATGGGAGTTCAGCGGGTTGCCGTCCTGCGACATCTCGCGCCAAGTCTCGGAACTAACGCGACGCGGTTTCCAATGGACATCTTTGGGTAATGCTGATCATTCAGTGCATCCGCATTTACTTCCCAATGGACATCATTGGGTAAAGCTGATCATTTCGTTCATCAGCATTTGCCTTCCAATGAACACCATTGGGCAATGCTGATGGCTCGGTCCATCAGCATTTGCTTTCCAATGGGCATCATTGAGTAATGATGATCATTCGGTTCATCCGCATTTGCTGTCCAATGGACGTCGTTGGGCAATGGTGACTTTTCAATGGATATCCATTCACTGATCAATGGTCGTTCCTATACGCCATTGAAAAATGCGGAAATCTCAATGGGTCCCAATTCATTGTCCAATGGAGTCGTATGAGGACCATTGGTTGCCATTGGCGATTCAATGGAGTTTTTTACTACGGGAAATGGGAAAACGACCAAAGTTTTGTTCACAGTTCATTAAATTGCGGGGCAAAATAATTTCACGGGGCCAAAACAAACTCTATTGTACCTGCACGAGTAAAGATCTTGGCTTTTCTAGGACCAAACTGGCCGAAAATCGTAAAACGCAGTGCTATGAGAAACGAATGGAAGTCGACGTGAAAGGGAAGCGTAAAATTCGCGAGAGAAGTTTGCGGGACTTTCGTCGTTTCTGCGAAGCGGTCCCTTCGTCTTCGTCGTCGATTGTATAATGTAGAATCGCGAGAGGGACGTAACATAATGTAAAAGCCGCAAAGACTATCAATGCTTGGACGGGTGGATGGTGAACGTTTATGTGCGAAACGACGACGGGGATGACGTCGACGACGGACAATCACCTCGTGCGAGAACACACACCAACGCGGATAGCTTATGGATTTACGAGAAGACCCGTTATCATCGTTTCGCGCCCGTTCTCGCTAATTACATTCCAACGAAAATCGTGATGACGGAGCGAGAGAGAGAAGGGGACGAATCTCCGAGCATCATAGTTTTACTTTCGTCCTTATAAATACAAGTTCGCAAAGTATCTGGGAATCGTTCGTCAGAGTCGTTCGCTCTTTTTTACGACTTTCCGTAAACACTGCATTACCGAAGATTTTACATCAAGATTTTACATTCGTCCATGAAGAATATGGTCCAAAACGACGACAAAAATTCCTCTGTGTAAATCTGCCGAGAGATAAAAAAAATTCCAAAATAAAAATTCCAATTTTTATTTTCGAATAGACTGCTGAAATAATTGTATTTTTACAGCTTTTCAATTGTATCATAATTTAATTAATAATTTTTTTTTTCTTTCATTTTGAAAATTGCGAAAACTCAATTCATAATAACTGAGAATTCTCTCGGTTCTATACTACAAATTATTTTAGAAGTTACAGATGAAACTTTTGTTGAAACTTAATCGATATTTTATATTTCGCCCATTTTTTTTATTTTCTAATTTAACAACTTTGAAAAAATCCTTCAAAAACAAGAAAAACGTCTCTCAAAATTTGTTATACATTTTTTCAATTCCCCAAAGAGCGTAAAATGGTATCTTCTCGAATTGAATATTATCTTTAGATTTTCTTTTGATTGATTCGTTTTTCATTCGGGAGGTTAAAGTTTCCCTTTTGATCGAGAGAAAGAGTTATGGAAGTTATAGATAAAACTTTTTGTGAAACTTAATCGATATTTTATATATCACCCATTTATTTATTTTATAATTTAACAAATTTGAAAAATCCTTCAAAAACAAGAAATACGTCTCTCAAAAAATCTTGTACATTCTTTCAATTCCCAAAAGAAAGCATAAAATGGTGTCTTCTCGAATTGAATATTATTTTCAGATAAGGGATGTATTTTTTGAATCGATTATTTCTTTTTCGATCTTTAGGTGAATCGATTGATTTTACCTTAAAAATCGAAAATTCGATTTTTTATTAAATTTATTATGCATTAAAGGTTGGCAATTTAATAAAGATTGACAAAAGTCTATGAAACATCAACGTAAGGTTAGAAGATCAAAAAGTATATGAAAATGTGAAAACATGAGGAAAAAGTTAATAAAATTCAAAGCTAAAATATTGAAACCATGATCCAACGAAAAAAAATAATCAAAAGTAGAAATACACAAAAGAATCATAATATGTTTACCCAGAATGAAAACTGCTTTATATTTGTTATTTTGTATTCATAATTTTGTATCAAAAATAAATTAATCCAATTTAATCATTTTCCATAGCAAAAATTTAATAAACGTAAGCTGTAATTTGCAAATAATTTTTTGTACAATTTTGAAAAATCGATTCTTACGAAATCGATTCTTTGGATTCGATTTTTCATAAAAATTAGTCTTCTTCATTCGATTCAGAATCGATTGGAGAATCCATTTTTTTCCAAAGAATCGAACATCCCTACTTCAGATTTTCTTCCGGTTGATTCGTTTTTCATTCGGGAGTCAAAAGTTTCCCCTTCGATCGAGAGAAAGTGTATAAGAATCCTGCAGCGAGCGAATGGGCGAGTTTGCATATCCTCGAGCAAAGATGAAGTCTCACATTCGTTTTCTGCAGATTCAATCGGTGAAGCTCTTCTTCATCTTCGCGTTTCTCTTTGGCTCTTCGTCGAGGAATCCTCGTAATTCATAACGTGAGTGAAAAAAAATTAATCCACAGTACGCCCTTTGTTTCTTCGCGAATGTCTCGCGATGAAAGAGAGAGAGAGAGAGAGAGAGAGAGAGAGAGAGAAAGAGAGAGAGAGAGAGAGAGAGAGAGAGAGAGAGAGGGAGGGGGAGAATCCCATACGAATGGGCCAAGGGAGATTGAAAAAAGAAGAAAAAATGGCCTCGATTACCTGGGCAACGTTTCCAGGGGGGAATCATCGAGGGAAAAAAGAAAAGAAAAATACGCACACACGCATACGATATTCGCTTGTTTCTCGTATGTTCGGTGGTTTAATCGGTTATTTGCACAGGGCACACACAAACAACGTCCCCCGCGAGAAGAGTGCGCGTTCGGATGAGCGATGATCGGCGTGCAACGCCTCCTCTTTGCTACATCCAACAACGTGAGAGCGACGAGATGAGGAAGAAGAGTTATTAGCCTCTTTGCGATGACAAAGCAGATAAGATGAGCCTCTCTCCGTCTCACTCTCTCTCTCGCTGGTCTTCGTTTTTCGTATAAACACTTCGCGGGCTCTTGATGGTTCACCGCGCGAAGGGGATTAATTGTCCGCAAGAGGGGAGGAAAAATAATAACGAGAGGGACCTCTCAACCGCAGATTTTAATCGGCTCAAGCTGCGAAATTTTTTTTTCTTGGCACAAAAATTATTTTCGCGTTCCCAAAGAACATTTTCGTCCGCCGAATGAATTCCAAAATTGTGAGTTTTTTTTTTGTATGGCAATAGTTGTGTCCAACAATTTTTGAAACCGAGACACGTGCAACGGCAAATATTTTTCTTTTTCGCAACTGAATCCTTGGATTCGTGCTCCTTTTCAATTTTCTTATATATGCATCGCACTGGGAATAGCCCCGTCCCATAAATCGTTTATCCATGTTTAATGCAAAAGACCGGGGAATTTCTATACTTATACAGATATATTAGGGCGATTTTTTTTTTCGACTTTTTTTAATTTTCATCCCTCCCCACCTAAAATGCTGTTGCATATGTCTAAAAGAAACTACCCTGAAAGTTACAGCCCTTAATATTAATATTAAGTACTCGCCCTTCGCGTGAAAAGATTTCCCATCTAAAATACACGTAGATAAAAAGGTTTTTTCTTAAAATTGCTATAACTCCACGGCATTTTATGCTATTATATTGTCCTTGGTCGCAACTTACGCAGAATTGAACGTTCTTCAAAAGTGTCCTGAGCAGCATAAGTGTAATTTACACTGGTGAGATGGTACGAGTCACTAAAGTTGATTTTAACCCACACTTCTCGTTTTTTTGCTGTTATTTTTGAAATGATCAGCGTTATCGAAAAATTGCAAAGGAAAGTTTTGTTGGAAATTTAATTTCTTACAAAAAAGGTCCTTTAGACCTACTTGAGAAAATTGATATTTCTTGAGATATTGAACCTTAATTTATTTGCGGTATAAAATTTTTACGGTTTATCGAACCAAAAGTTCTTAATTGTTGATATTCCATATCATTTCGCCACTGGTGATATGATATGTGATATGGTGATATGATATAGAATATCAAAAAATTGAAACTTTTGGTTCAATAAACCATAAAAATTGTATACCAAAACCAAGTTAAGGTCCAATATGTCAAGAAATATCAATTTTCGCAAGTAGGTCTAAAGGACCTTTTCTGTAGGAAATTAAATTTCCAACAAAACTTTCCTTTGCTATTTTTCGATAACGTTGATAATTTCGAGAATAACAGCAAAAAAACGAGAAGTGTGGGTCAAAATCAACTTTAGTGACTCGTACCATCTCACCAGTGTAAATTACACTTACGCTGCTCAGGACACTTTTGAAGATCGTTCAATTCTGCGTAAATTGCGACCAAGGACAATATGATAGCATAAAATGCCGCGGAGTTATAGCAATTTGAAGAAAAAAGTTTTTTATTTACGTGTATTTTAGATGGGAAATCTTTTCACGCGAAGGGCGAGTACTTAATATTAATATTAAGGGCTGTAACTTTCAGGGTAGTTTCTTTCAGACATATGCAACAACATTTTAGGTGGGGAGTGAAAAAAATAAAAAAAGTTGAAAAAAAAAATCGCCTTAATATATATACCTGTCTTTGGACTGGTTGAACGCGCTTCGAGACGCGCGACGCGAGAAGGAAGAGAGCAAACTTTTCCGTCAAACCTTTCAGACGAAATGTGAGGTAGGGGACGAGCGTCCTTCTGGCAAAAGCTCCGTATAAGAACGAGAAAGAGGGGAACGGGAATCCAGAAGGAAAATGGATGCTCGATTGCGAATTCGGGGTCGGGGAACGTTCGACGAAAACAAGGGAATGCTTTTGCATCGCAGTCTTCTCTTCTCTCATATATATATATATTTAGAGTATGTATACCTGAAAAGAGAGTCGATTGTATATATGTATAAATATAAAAGAGCCAAAAAGTAAATGCAGGAGAGAAACGAAAATCGCGTGTGTCTCGTCCATTCGTGGGACACGGAAAAGATCCGTGTTTTTCGGCACTGAGAAGACCGAGAGAGGAGTATATAGAGCAGAGATAAACTAAAATACGTGCCTACGATAGAAGCAGACATTGAAAAAGTAGATAAGGAGAGACATTGTCAGACGCATTTGAAACATTCGTAAAACTCTCGAAAAAAAGACTCTCGATTCCTATTAGATATGTGAAGCACATCCAAGTAACTTTTTTTCTTTTTTGTCGATGTGTAGAAACATCGATTCAACAAACTGGTCGATTTCCCACGATATGTATTATATACCATCCCTCAGCTTATTTTTTTTACTCTTTCCTCCTTATCATCGAATAGCCATATTTCCTTTTTTAGGCATAAAGGTCTTTTCGGAAATTCATTTTTTTGGTTATTTTTTCGGAAATATATCCATTCAAAAATGTTTTGGCACAATTTTATAAAAATTCGAGCAGTTTAACAAGTTTTTTGAGTGTTTTTGAGTAAAACTTCCAAAAAAAATTTATATTATAATAATAGTAATTATATTATGAATTATTGATTGCTGTTATTATTTGAATTATTAATTATTAAGATACGACATTAATTAATCCATAGATTCAAAAAAACGACTATTTTTTGTTTTTCAAAACAACATATTAAATACTTTCGGGGAGGTGGAGAAAGATGCTTGTTAAAAGCAGAGCTCTTGATATAAATATTTAGATATGTCTCATCGCAAATTTTTATTTCCCATTTAAATAACACGGCAAAAAAGAATTTCATTCTTTAAAATTTTATACCTCGGCTTCAAGTTAATGTACCAAATCGAACGATACGTATTTTTGTAGGGAATTGAACGCTCTACAAAAAAGGTCTCTTGTAATTTTTCGATAAACTCACTCCTTCACAACTTATTCACGGTCTAATATATATGTATATTAGACTGTTAATATGAGTGAACTACTGTTGATAATTTCTTTAAAAATTAGGTAATTTATATTAATGCAATTTAAACTTTTATTTCAAGAGATATTTTACGATATTTAGTAATGAGTTTCAACATTTTGCCGATAACTAAAAAAAAAAAAAATTTACTCCAAATTCAACTTTAACCTTGTATAACTTTTGAAGGAGTGAGTTTATCGAAAAATCATAAGGGATATTTTTTGTAGAGCGTTGAATTCTCTACGAGAATATGTATCGTTTATTTTGGTACATTGACTTGAAGCCGAGATATAAAATTTCTAAGTTGGAAAAAAAAAATCCTGTGTTATTCAAATGGGAAATAGAAATTTGCGATGAGACATATTTAAATATTTATATCAAGAGCTCGGCTTTTAACAGGCAACTTTTTTCACCTCCCCGAAAGTATTTAATATGTGTTTTCGAAAAACAAAAAATAGTCGCTTTTTTGAATCAGTTCTATATTTATACTTGCAACCTCCAAAAAAATTCATATGCGTTTAGAAAAATTAACGCATTTGATTTGTTTAAGAAAAAAAAAAAGAATTTACCGAAAACTGATTGAATAATTATTTGTTTACACAATTTACACTTTTGAGCAATATTATTATTGATAATTGTTGTTTATGTCATGCCAAATGTCGCTATTTTTTTTGACATTTTTATTGTATCACGAAATACGGAAATTTCCATCGGATCAATTTTTTGGCTGGGACGGTCGAGGCATCCTTAATCTCAAAATTGTTGGCAAATTTTTTAAATCCAAAAAATATCGGTCGTTTGGCACATATCAAGAATTTCTCAAGCGATCTCTGACATCGAGCCCTTCTAATCCGTCGTTTGTTATATACTCGAGCTAAAGTTCTCTTCATAATATACTGTATATCTCTCGAAAGAGGATGATCTCTGCCTGTGATACTTTCCTTCCGGGAGAATGTTCGGTGTTTAGGACACCGGAGAGAATATACAGACGCCATTGGAATACCGGTTTTTCCCTCGATTTTGGTCCGTTTACGCACGTCGATTCGCTCAGTCCGGGGGTCTTCCAAACATTCGTTCACACACAGACACACGGATGAGAAAAGAGGAGAGTAAATATTTAGGATTTGTCCAAGTGGCCTCCACGAGTGCTTAAGGAAACAGTTTATGCGTCGTGCGAAGGAGATATTGAAAGAGGATTCCCCGGAGTTGTACACTCGAGCGTCTAAGCTCTGCGTCCACACAGCCGCATGTATATATTCAATGATATATAGCATATACAGAAAAAAAAAATGGTCGTCGCGAAGTTTGTAAAACGTGTATAAACTCACCGAGGGCAGAAGTCCCCGCGGGGCCTCTCCACGTGATGCGTGTGTATGCGACATCTTACAAGAAAGTCACGAGGATCCTTCGTGGAAGGTCTCAAAGAAAACCCTCTCCAATCCGTCGTGGATCCTTCCGATATATTTTTTTTTCTCATCAAGCTTTTGACTTCTTTCTATCTCCATAGAAAATAGATAGAAATGCGAAAAATCGTGCAAATGTAAAATTTGCCCACAATTTTCTTGTTTTTCTCACGAAATTCCAATTTTTTTAAGAATGATGAGAAAATCTTGCAAATTTAAAATTAATTGTTCATTGAGCTTCTACTATAAAAAAAAATGTTTGAACAAAGTTGCGAGGATCCTTTTGATATATTTTTTTCTCTTTATCATATTCTCGGCTTCTTTGTATTTCCATAAAAAATAATTGAAAATAAATATGTGAAAAATCGTGGAAATTAAAAATTGTCCGAAATTATAAATCGTGGAGTAAGAAATTGGAAATTAAAAATAACAATAGGTAGAAATGACTATGCGAAAAATTGTGCAAATTAAAACTTTACCCACTATTTTCTTGTTTTCCTCATGGAGCTTGGTTTTCATGACAAAAATTCTAATTTCTTAAAAATGATGTAAGCATGATGAAAAAATGAACTTCTATGAAAAAGAAAAATTTGAAGAAATTTGCTAGGATCTTTCTGATATATTTTTTTTCCTTATCATACTCTTGGCTTTTTTGTATTTCTATAAAAAATAATTGAAAATTAATATGTGAAAAATCGTGGAGTAAAAAATTGGAAATAAAAAATAAAAATAGATAGAAATAACTATGCGAAAAATCGTGCGAATTAAAACTTTGCTAACAATTTTCTTATTTTCTTCATGAAGCTTGATTTTCATGAAAAAAATCTCATTTCTTAAGAATGATGTAAACATGATGAAAAAATATTGCAAATTAAAAAATAATTGTACAATGAACTTCTTCTATGAAAAAAAAATTTGAACAAATTTGCAAGGATCTTTCTGATACATTTTTTCTCTTTATCATACTCTTGGTTTCTTTGTATCTCCATAAAAAATAATTGAAAATCAATAGGTGAAAATGTTGGAAATTAAAAATTGCCCGAAATTAAGAATCATGTAGTAAAAAATTTGAAACTAAAAATAAAAATAGATAGACAGATAACTATGCGAAAAATTGTGCAAATTAAAATTTTACCCACAATTTTCTTGTTTTCCTCATGAAAAGCTTGGTTTTCATGAAAAAAATTCTAAATTTTTAAGAATTATGGAAAAATCATGAAAAAATCTTGCAAATTAAAAATTAATTGTACATTGAGCTTCTTCTATAAAAAAAAAAAATTGATCAAAGTTGCAAGGATCTTTCTGATATATTTTGTTCTCCTTATCATACTCTTGGCTTCTTTTCATTTCCATAAAAAATAATTGAAAATAAATGAGAAAATTATGAGAAAAATTGTAATTTTTTAAGAATTATGGAAAAATGATGAAAAAATCTTGTAAATTAAACATGAATTGTTCTTTGAGCTTCTTCTATAAAAAAAATTGTTTGAACAAAGTTGCAAGGATCTTTCTGATATATATTTTTCTCCTTATCATACTCTTGACTTCTCCGTATCTCCATAAAAAATAATTGAAAATAAATATGTGAAAAATCGTGGGACTAAAAAATAGTGCCATAACTTTCTCCTTTCATCACCTCGTAAAGCTTTGCTTTCACGAAAAATTGCTAATTTTTTAGTACTCCCCTGAGAATTGAATATTTCATTTCATTGAATTATAAGTTCAATGAGGTTCTTTTGTGAGAAAACGAAAATTTGAACACATGCTCAGAAAGAAATTTCGGCGCAGAACCATAAGAAAATCTTCACATATAAAAACCGATAAATAAATAAATAAATAGTAAATAACTAATAAATAAATAATAAATAAATAATAAATAAATAATAAATCAATAATAAATCAATAATAAATAAATGATAAATAAATAATAAATAAATAATAAATAAATAATAAATAAATAATAAATAAATAATAAATAAATAATAAATAAATAATAAATAAATAATAAATAAATAATAAATAAATAATAAATAAATAATAAATAAATAATAAATACATAATAAATAAATAATAAATACATAATTCAGCGCAGCGAGAAAATGTTACACTTTTATTCCCGGATGCTTCGTTTTTTTTCCTTCCGATATTTCCCCGATCAGGAGCAACGGTGTTCTCTTTCTATCCACTGAATCTCTACAATAGGTTCCCACACATGCACACATCCTTTACTCCAATATCCGGTGTAAGGATGACGCCTCATCCTCTGCCGAGAAAACGTCTGCCGCTGCTTTATCTTTCGCGAGAATTGTTCGATCACTTTACTCGTCCTGCGAGAGAAGGACTGGATATATCGCTGTAAAGAAGAGGACTTTTCCCGTCCTCGAACTCTTTGCACTCTCTTTTTCCATCTCCTTTTTTTTTCTCCCCGATGCGAGAACGATTCGCGAATACTCGCGCTGATGTTTGTATCGAGAGCGAGAAATGTCCTCCAGGATTTTCATGCGGCGGAAATCACGCAGTATCCTTTTTCAACGGCACGATTCAGTGTCCCAAATTTGAGGATAAACGAAGCGTTGTGTATTTTATTTTCCTCAAATAAACTTCATTCAAATATTTGCCGCCTCTGTGTACGTATCATTTATAATAATTTATTTACCGATAACTTTGACGAAGTATTATTATCACTCCCATGATGTTTCTCGTCACAGCTGCTTTCAGACTCTCCAAAAAAAAAAAAGAGAGAGAGACCGCCACCAATAACACCGCGTTAAAATACGATATATCACTCTCGCTGGTTCAACAAGGTTCCCAGAGAGACCAAGAATAAATATACACACTTGTATGAAGTATTCCATGTCAAATCGGTCGATGGTCGATCCTGGGACTTCTCAATTTAAGCCATCATTTTTTTTTCTATACTTCGAGTACCTTTCAAAAGAGCAAATACAAAAATACAAATACCAAAATCATTGAAGATGAAATTTCAGATGAGAAAATATATTTCGAAAATGTACTGAGATTATTTTCTTTCGATTTTACAAAGTTACAAATTTCTTTGTAATTATATTCTTTTTTTTTCAAAAATTGAACATCTTGATCTTGATTGAAGAATTCAAAAAATAAATTAATAATGGAATTTCAGATGCCAAAAAATTTGCGATTATTGTAAAAAAATGGACTTAAATTTATGATTTTTAAGATTGTGGTTTTTTAATTCATTTTCAAAAATTCAACAACTTATCCTTGATTACAAAAATAAAAATAAAATATTATAATTGGGATTCCAGATGACACCAAACGCGTGACTATTTTTAAAATGTTTGGATTTATTTTTCTGAAAATCTAAAGGTTTGAAAAATTGACTGAAAATAATTAACTATTTTTATTTAGATTGATTAATCAGCCTGTTAAAATCGAATGGCCTTGAGGGATAAAAAAATCAACTATAAAACACAGTATCAGTGTTCGACCCATTTAGCATGGAATATTCCATACATACAGGCACATGTGCTAAGCGTGTGCGAGCGATAACCATTCTGGAATACTTAAGGAGAGCGTTAGGCGAGAGTACAAGCATTCCGAAAAGGCAAACCCACGAATATATATAGGAAAGACAAGTATATATAAATATATGAAAGGCGTTAATCTATAAATCAATTCCGAAACGAATGATTATATCAGCGAAACGGGCGTGATGCCGCGACTCGTTATTCATCCCCTTCCCAACCCCTGTATTTTGCAGTCGATAAATTCATCAGGCTCATAATCAAAATCTCTGATTAAAAAAAAAAGGATGAAGATTTTACTGCTTCAGTGAGATTTGATAATCGTCGTTTGAATCGAGGCCCCGGTTTCCATCGTTCTGCCTCGATTCCCCATTGAATAAAATATATTTTCACGTGTCGCGAAGGGTTGAAAAGAAACGAGTCTCAGATACGAAGAATTTTGTATCCCCACTTTCTTTTTTTTTTTACTCTTTCGTTTGGGTACACGGAAAAAAAATGATCAGTGACAATTCATGTGTAATATTTTAAAAATTACTGAATTCAATGCAGAATATACGGTTCAGAACTGTAATTCAGGCGTTTTACTGGGAATCCATTATAAATTAATGGATTTAATGTAGTTTCTACTTTTCAAACCATTATAAATGCTGATTTACACTGTAAAAAATGCAATGTTCACCGCAAAAAAAATGACAAAGTAGAAATAACAAGCAGAAACGACGAAATCCACTGTGTTTGAACTGTAAAATTTACAACGGTCTCTGTAGAATGTTCAAAGCATATAATTAGAAATTGCAGTGTCCCCGGTGAAAAATCAAATGCGCGCCGCTAAATATGCAACGTCAATTTCAATTTTTACAGTGTGGCACTGTAACGGGACGACCTGTGGCGTGCCACGATCTCTGCATTTCGCCCGAGATCCGCTAGATGGCGTCGGACGGCGCGCCCCCTCGCGCCAGCGAGAGAGCCACCGAGCCCCTATAAGGTCCGATGTATTACCAAAATCGGCATCCTCAATTGACATACAATTGTTGGAACCCGCGTTCTGTGGTCGAGCAGTCCTATGGACTGAAGACTACATTTTCTTAACGGATCACCATTGCATTTCGGTGACGCTGGTGCTTTTTATGGGTGCGAGGTTAAACTTGATTCGCTTCATTAATTGATCTCACGATTAATTGGTCAAGTACAAGCCCTCGTAGCTATGAGCCTGAGCGAGGATAAATAACGGTTTATTGCAATATTTGAATAAATTGGAATTTACTCAAATATCGAAACGTTTAACTGCACTACAGGGTGTTAAGTAACTAGATAACCTGACTATATTCACCGTGTAGAGCGCGTTAAGACAAAAAATTAGCTTTTTTTAAAATTGTTATACGACAAAAATTGGCTAAGTTATTAATGTTTTAAGCTGACCAATGGCGGCTAGAATCTAGGAGCAACGCTACTGGTGAACCGCGTGGTAGGGGTAACGGTGGGCGTGGCGCAAAAACCCCCACCAGCGGCATTTCTCTTAGATTCTAGCCGTCATTGGTCAACTTTAAAAACATCGATAATTCAGCCAATCTTTATCGTACAAAATTTGTTAAAAAAGCAAATTTTTTGTCTTGATGCGCTCTGCACGGCGAACCTAGTCAGGTTATCTAATTGCTTAACATCCTGTAAAATTTATTTTAGAAATTGCACTATTTTCAGTGAAAAACAAAAAACGCACCGCAAAATGTACTACGTTCTTTTCAATTTTTACAATGTACACTGTAATTTTTTCACGGGCCCTGGATAATTTTTACAATGTGAAATGTGTAAAAAGTTCACCGGATACAACAGAAATATAACGTTTCACGTAGTGTACATTTTACTGTTCCACACTGTAAAAATTCGTCTGATGTTATGTCATATGTCACATCTGAATATTGCATTAAAGAAATATGCAAATTTCACCGTTTGCCCTTGCAGGAGACGCCGTTGATGGGAAAAACTGTAAAAATTAATGGGAATCTCAGCAGTTCTCACTGATCATTTTTATCCCGCGTACTTCGTTACGGTCTGCTGAATTTATTTCTCTCGCAAATAAACGTGAATCAATAGTTTTATAGGCTGCATCTTGATAATGTGGATCATTGCGAATCATTTGTCTGACGATTTTTGTCTAACAAATCATATCTTAGAAGATTACGAGTCGATTTTCAAAATTCTCGCAATTTATCAAGCGGCCCATTCAATCGATTGATTCCATCGATTTGCGTTTCACCAACATACAAGCGAATGTTTGTGTTTGAGTGCATGCGTGATCTTGCGTGCAGCGAATTGAGACTCGCGTGCAGCTTGCGCGAGATATGCAACGGGAATTCTCAATGCGGGGAATAACAGATGAGAGGTCGAAAAAAAAGATGGATGGTGCGCAGCGAGGAGTGACGAAAAAAACATCAGGAAAGCGGAACACGAGTGAAGAAAGACGGTGAAAAAAAGTGAGAATGAAGAGAGCGTAGAAAAACGAGAGTTGGGAAAAAAAATGTGACGACGAAACGGGAGCCAACGTCGCACACCCTCTCTCTATGATTCTGGGGTAGCAAACGTGTGGATGCCGCACGACGCCCTTGTCGTTTAATAAGAAAAGAAGACGAGCTTGCGAAGCCCCACGAGCTCGTTACGTCCCACTTCCTACACCCCACAGTCCCAGACGACGACGATGAGCACCAATATACGTATGTTATATATATGGGTCATTCCATGTCAAGGCGACCAATTGTTGGAATCGAACCCTTTCGATTTCGATGAAATTTGGTCAGAGGTTTTCTTTTATCATACAACGAAGTTCTACCAGAGGAAGAAAATTAAAAAAAAAACTGTTTCGAACGTTATGCAAAATTCAAAATTTCTCAATTTTTTCCATTTTTCGAGTTTATTTTTTAAATATCTCGAAAACTATTACAGTTACGAAAAAATCATTCTGAGTTAGTTTTAAAGAGTATACTTGGGGCTACGAAAAAAAATATTCTGAACAAAATTTTTGAAATATGATGAATTTGGAGAATTTTGAATTTTCAAAAATCGTGAAAATCCACTATCAACATGTAATTTTTGGTTCAATTTTTTTAAATGTAATACCTTGTATTGATCCTAAAAGATACTGAAATTTTCAGAAAGGTGTTTTTTTTAAATACGAATTTTTGAATTTTGGTAAAAAAATTTTTTTTTTCACCTGTAAGTTAAGTAAAGTTGAGCAATCATGTAATTTTGTAATTTCGAGCAGTAAAAACTTCATCATTGCTCAACCTTACTGAACTTTGAGGAAACTTTTTTTTTTATTCGTCAAAAATTAACATTTTCGAAAAAAGAACACCTTTCTGAAAATTTCCGGACCTTTTAAGAAGATCTTGTACTGATTTCAGTACAAGGTATCGTATTTAAAAAATTGAAGAAAAAATTTAATGTTGATCGTGAATTTTCACGATTTTTTAAAATTCAAAATTCTCCAAATTCATCATTTTTCAAAACTTTTTCCGGAATTTTTTTTTGCGTAGCTCCAAGTATACTATTCAAGACAAACCTAGAACAATGTTTTTGTAACTATAATAGTTTTCGAGATATTAAAAAAATGAACTTGAAAGAATGTGAAATTTTGAAGTTTTGAAAAAATTTTATTAATTTTTTTTATTTCGTAGAACTTCGTTTTGTGATAAAAGAAAACTTCTGACAAAATTTCATCGAAATTGAAAGGGGTCGATTCCAACTATTGGTCGATTTGACGAGGAATGCCCCATATATATATTTCACGATGAAATACAGCCCCACGACGAGGAGAAAAAACGTCGGCGCTCCTCGACAGGCTGAGCGAGGCAAACGAGATATTTTAGTGACTTATTGGTCTCGTTCATTATCGTTCGTGTACGGTTATTATAATCTCGTAGAAATTGCTTTTTCAATGCTCCCTGACACGGCGAATTTTCGATCAGAAATAAATTCAGCAAAGACATCGTATGATTTTTTCCCCGAGAAAATCAAATTTCCCATTGAAATTGCCACGAAATTTGGAATTTTATAAAAAATTTGTCTTCCTTTCGGATTTCACGACAGGAAAAAGTGTCCAAAATGGCGGCGACTGAATTTTCATTGTGAAATTTTCACGACGTGAGATTCTGGTTTTTTTTCCGGCAAGACTTTTCGGGACGAGTGAGAAACGAGCGCACGCTGGATAATCCGTGGAATTCTCAAGTGCAGAAGTCGGCCGAAGTGGAGAAAATTGAGAGAGAGAAAGAAAGAAAGAATCTCAAGAGGAGAGGGAGAAAAATGTAAGGGCCACCGAGGGCGTTTTTTCGTCCACGAGAACCTTCTCTCATGCTCAAAAAATTTTATTTTATTTTTTCATCGAGAAAGTAAATTATTTTCATTCCTCGTACCCAGGGTTGCAAATAATGCATTACTTTTTTTTAATACATTTGCTTTTTCATTAACCATCAACCATTAACCATTAAAATTATTTTCATTAACCATTAACCATTAAAATTTAATGGTTAATGGTTAATGAAAATTATTTCCATTAACCATTAAATGTTAATGGTTAATGAAAATGCAATTGCATTAAAAAAAATGATGCATTATTTGCAACCCTGCCCATTACAATGTAGTGTGTAATGGACAAAATTTGGATTGCAATTTTGGGAAAGGAAAAATATAGATAAATAAATAATTGCAGTTTTGCATTACATTTTATTGACTTAGGACTTAGATTTTTAGAATTATAATATAGATGCTTTATAGAATTTGAGGTGAAAATCCAAGTCCTAAGTCAATAAAATGGAATGCAAAATTGCAATAATTTATTCATCTAATTTTTCCATTCCCAAAATTGCAATCAAAGTTCTGTCCATTACACATTACATTGCAATAATAATATAGATGCTTTTCATAATTATAATATAGATGCTTTTTAGAATTTAAGGCACCTGAAAATCTAAGTCCTAAGTCAATAAAATATAATGCAAAATTGCAATAATTTGTTCATCTATATTTTCCCATTCCCAGAATCGCAATCAAAGTTTTGTCAATTACACATTACATTGTAATGGGCAGGGTTGCCAATAATGCATTACTTTTTTAATGCAATTGCATTTTCATTAACCATTAACATTTAATGGTCAATGAAAATCATTTTAATGGTTAATGAAAATAATTTCCATCAACCATTAAATTTCAATAATTAATGAAAATAATTTCCATTGACCATTAAATTTTAATGGTTAATGAAAATAAATTCCATTAACCATTAAATGTTAATGGCTAATGAAAATAATTTCCATGAACCATTAAATTTCATTAGCCATTAAAAAAATAATGGTTAATGCATTACTTTTTCATTAAAAATTTCGCAACCCTGCTCGTACCATTGCCATCCTTCGTTGTGTACGTGTTTCGAAAAAAAAATCATTTTCGTCCAGAATGCCAGTCTCGCGATGTAGGAAAAACACACTGGTAAGTATTTCGTACATTGGACGCCATATATATATATATATATATATATATATATATGTATGTATAATAAGGGACCGGAAAGACGAGATCCAGATGGCTAAGTCGCCGAAACATCGATGGAGCCAACATTACTCGTACAAGTGACTGTTTATTCGAGGGGAGATCGGGGCAAAATGGCCCACCTGCAATTTTTGTTTTGCAAATTTCTTATTAATGCACAATAAACGTTGTAAGAAATATCCAAGTTGCTTCGGATCTGCTTACAACCTTTTTTGACATTTGACATTTCTTGCAATTAATAACTTTTTGACGTTTTATAATTTATATTATTTATACAATAATTGCTCCATTCTTAGAACCTTTTTTTCAGTAATTTCAAAGAGTGGCCATTTTGCCCCAATCTCGTCTGAATCAGACATAATCTTTTCGTAGAACTCCCAAGTACAATTGTGCTCTTCAATGAGATCCCACAAACGTCGTTCGTTTTTCTCAGCAACAATTATATTTTCATTCATAAAAGAAAGTGAGGATAATTTCTCTCTCTCTCTCTCGTCTCCGTTTGTTCTGTGTTCGTTCGGGAATGCGTATAAACTCATCAGGAGAGTTTACGCGTTGAATAAAGTCTGGCAATTTTATCTCGTTAAAAATGACAAGGGAGAGCTTTCACCGTCGCGCGATTCGACGAAATTGATGAATAAAAGATGGGAATTCAACGTTTTCTATACACTCGCGCATAACTACCGAGATAAAGTGCACAGTCGATGAAAAGCAAGAAAAAAAAACGTATGCGAATAATGTAATCTCGTAACGGAGGAAATGGTTCATTAGGAGGAACTCTCGAATTCTTCGACATTCTTTCGTGGCGTTTTGTCGAGCAAGAAGTATAAATTTGATTTCTTTTTTCGTCCACGGAGGCTCATAAATATGATTTTATCGAGGATCATTAACTGGTCGAGATTGCCAGGTGACTCCAGGATCCGTGAGGTGAATCGCAATTCGAAGAATCGCGGCGATGGGCGCGCGGTGAAGCTGCTCGAGAGCGAAAATCGTGCTCTTCGAGACGCACACGTGACGCGAGAGTTTGAGAAAGATGAATAAAAGAGAGAAGAAAACGACGAGAGGTTTCTCCCTCCGGACGAAAAATGCTCGTCGCGCAGGGGACCGAGTCAAATGAGTCACATGGTCACCCGAAAAACTGCTCGAGCCGAGATGAGGATGCTGAATGAACCGAGAGGAAGCCCTCCCCTTTCTCGTTAAAGCAGACAGAAGTCACTGAAGAGACTCGTCATCTTTTCTTTTCTGTGCCTCGTACTCTCCCTCTCCCTCTCTCTTTCTCTTTGCTGCAACTGCCTTCAATTTCTCGCGATGAAAAAAAATGACAAAACAAAAAAAAAAGACTCGCCTGGAACCAGCTGCATCCGCAGCGAGTCTGTTCATTCTCGTCGTCTTATTCGATACTGAATGAACGACGAATTGCCGCGAAACAAAAGAAAAAACTTGTTCAACGACATTGGTCCAAAAGTTTGTCTTTGTCCTTTATAAATCCTGGCGTTAGTTTGATAAGACCCTGAGGAAGATGAATTTTTGTGGAAGAAGCCAATGAGCTTGAAATGACTATTGGGAATTCGACCAAAATTCGATCGAATCAAACGATATCGAACGATACTTTATTCTCGTTTGCTTGATCAATGGTCTCTTCAAAATGAATGCAACTTTTTCGTTCCTCCTTCGCCAAACAAACTCACGGTTAATCCTCGCCAAGTATCGCCGCACGAAAGTACGATTGATCCTCTCTCGTTCAGTTTTACTCTTCTCGCTCGCCATCGCCGCAATGAAACGCCCTCCTCCACTTTCTTGCGTACCTCCCGGACACACTATATTTACCGCTGTAATAAATTTCAAGTCAGATTTACACACACGCGCGGGGAGGGGAACGCAGAGAAGGATATGGTGTAACCCTGGTCCGAGAGAAAAAAAGAGGGCTTCGTGGTTCTGTAACCGAGAGCGTATAAAAATCCTCTCGCGGATTGCATTGCTTCTTTATCGAGAGGGGCTGGTAAACAAGTTAAACCAGATTAGACTCTCTTTGGCCGTATAAACGTCCTCGTTCGTCGTGGTCTCGGGAATAAACGGCGCTGTAGGTTGGGGGCGAAAAAAGCGGGGCTGTACTCGAGTCGAAGAAAGAAAACACGAGGTATATGCGAAGAGCGTAAGTGCGTTTGTGGGAGAAAAAGAGAATGAGAATAAAAAGAAACGTGGAAAAGCTTGCGCCACCTACGAGAGATGAGGAGAAGCAAGAGAGAGGATGGAATTTTTGCCATTGCGCTTCATCTTCCCGAGTGGCGTCGTTACTTTCTTTAGCTGGTCGCGCTACAACCACCAGCGAAGTAGATGTCTCGAAAAAGTGTACTCCACTCTCTCTCTTGGACTCTCTTTCAACCCCTCCCATAGTCGTGCCATGTCTTGTAAACATCCCCCTTGTGCGACCCGAATGAGAAGAAGAAATCTTTTCCCCGGCGTTATCTATATCGCCAAATAATGTCCACTGGTCTCTGCCCAGTTGAGGCACTAAAAGTCAAAGTCCCATTGACTCCTATCTCCGAGCATTTTTTGGGATCTATCAATTAATTATAAAAATCACCACGAGGACATTTCTTTCTTGAGGGTTTCCGAGAAGTCTCCGAGAAGTCTCCTTAATTAAAGATCATGCCTCAAAACCGCATTCAAATAATTCCTTACCTATCCCCGTTCCATTCATCGACAATGAACAGAACAGGGATAGGCTATCAACGAAACATGGCCCCTTTGAGTGGGCCATGACAATTGGGGTTCTAAGTTTCACCGAATGACATCACTGTGTCGAGGTTCGATCCAACACACGTCGCGGACACAACCCCCATGATAGCTCGGTGTATAATTCGCTTTGAGCCCCAATGAAGGGCCATCGGGGGTTGTCTGGCATTGCGAATAACATGTATTTGCTGCACCCGCATGAATAATATTTATCGCTAAACGTGGGCTCCGACACACTCGACTTCGCCAACAGGGACGCCGTCCTATCCGTCGAGGCACACATACGGACGTTGTATGGATTATAGAGGCCATACGTGATCGATACACCCGAGAATTCCGCGTCCCTCGTGCATCCCCTGGCTCCTCTTGGCTCATGTGCTTCGCTGGTCTAGCCCTACGCATATCGCAATTCAGTCCCTTCTCTTCCAGACGCGTGTACATACATC
The DNA here is from genome assembly GCA_946863875.1 of Alloplasta piceator. NCBI lineage: Eukaryota > Metazoa > Arthropoda > Insecta > Hymenoptera > Ichneumonidae > Alloplasta > Alloplasta piceator. Next base: position 77,986,287 of record OX333071.1, read on the forward strand.
GAACACGGATAGAGTCTTCGTGGTTCGCGTTGGGGCGACTGAAAAGTCGAGGCGAAGGGTGCGATCGTCAGCAGTAAGGGTTGGGAAACTGAGCTCTCACACGCGACGGTAATGTCGCAACGAAGGGCCTATAAGCTGCACGTAGCCTGGTAACGATTCAGCGGTAACTCGCAAATTCGCCCGATGAAGTTGACCGGTTGGCTATAATTCCCGCCAGATGCACACCTGGCAGAAATTGTAGCGGCACAATCAGTTTCACCAAGTTCCTCGAATCCAGGGTGCATGGAGTTAGAATGCGCTGCTCGCATATTCGGGGCACACAAAAGCATAGCGAGCCGAGAGACTGTAGCCCAGGCGTCGCGGCGCCTCCGAGTTCAACCGCGCCACACATCCAGGGTTAATCGATCGTGACCTGCTGCAGCAGCAACGTGCCAGGTTGGCCTCGACTGGAACTACCACGAAGTCGGCTGTTATGCACCGCTGGTCGCCCCGGCATCGCTCCGACCGAACGATCATGTAACTCGCGTCCAAGTCCGATGGCCCTTAGACTTGGTTTATCGTAAACTTGGCCAAACTGTCTCACGGTTGTTATCACATGTACAGCGGGTATATACACGTTTATGTCCGTACCATTGGCGCATCAAAAGGAACATTAGGCGGTTGATGAGCGTGTAATCGGTGTGAAACTTTGGCAAAGAATCGAGAGAGGATAACCCGATGTTGGGGTAGTAACAGGGTGAAGCCTCGATTATCGATAAACCGTTGACATTCCCTATCACTCTTGGAGAGCGTTGTTAAACGTTGATGAATACCCAGCTGTAAGTTCCAGTTGAGAGAATTTCCAGCTGATCGGGTGTTGAAGAGAGTACGGTTGAGCTTTCGTTGATGACTCAACGTCGTAAACTCGGCGTAATGTCTCGGCTGTGATTGAGATGTACAACGTTGTAATTCACGTTCAACGAATAAAGCAGGTCCAATCATTGCAGCAATACCGTTGGAACTTTACAGCGTGAGAGGATGGCGTATCCGAATGAGAAAAGACTGGTGGATCGAAAGTAACTACTTCAGTCGGATAACTGATAAGCTCATTAGCATTCGACGAGGATCTTAAACATTGTCCTCCGACTCTGAGATACACATTGCCCATTAGCATTACAGTGGATGGAAAATTCTCTCAGAGCCAGGAGAAAGAAAAGAAGAGGGATGAAGTACCTCGTCCACTGAACGAAATCCCAAGTTCACATCGCAGGAATAACTGCGACGAGACTCTTCGGTTATCCTTATTTCCTATATTTCAGCGAACTATATATACACCGTAGGCTCTCCCGATTCAGAAGAGCTTCGGAGTGAAGGGATGGCGGAGGAGTTGAGGAATATTTGGAAGATAGCCAGAGCTTATCTCCGACATCCTGTGCCGCGCAGTTAACGTATCGAACGATCTCTTTCCTTAGTTCCATGAAAATGTATGTTTGACATTTACCCTGAAATTGCAAGCTTCTCAGACACTCCCCGTACCATCGAGGCCACCATCGCCTTGTGCGAGGCTCGATCCCTCCGGATCCCGTGCACTGCCCTTAGCTTGAGTGAGTCAAACGTGAATGCTTTTCTCGTGTGTATCGTACCGAGCTTTTGGGGTGAATCCCGCGCACATTGTTGCGATTCTGGCGGAGCATTTCGCGGAATAAAGCGAAACGAATCGGATGAATAAGAGTGGCATGAGAAAGAAACGACCTTTCTCATTCAGGATCACGATATGTCCTACGGAACTATTGTCCGATGCTTCGACAAACCAGCTTAGAACGCTCGGATAAGCTCAGGCTAGATTCTGCGCGCCCGTAACGTATTTCCCCAACATTGACATTGCCTCTAGTTTTCATAACCATCGAGTGATTGTCTTGACTTGGCGCTATTCTCCGCTTTTGGTCCTCGAATATATGGACCCATGTTTGTTTCCTGTGCGCGATGTACATTGGCAACGGGTGCTCTTCATGCTGTACATACAGGCCGGTGAATGACGCTGCGGCATTGTGAGGGACGTACACGAAGCTCCATCGACGTGAGATATTCACGACTGTTGCAGCGACGGTAACAGTTTGCCTCGCGTCTACGCGGTGGTCCTGACGGTGTGGAGCTATCGTTAGGTACTCTCTGTACATATGCCCTATCCAGCGGGAACAATGGTTCTCTCGATTCAGATACGTCGGTTATACATACTCGATACTCCGACCCTCGACTACTACAAACCCCAACTCGGCGCTCTTCTCGTTGCCAGTAACAGCAACCCGAGCAACATTCGTTCCGGCTTTGCCGCTACCGGTGAGGGCCCTGAGGCATCCGCCAACGTCTATACCATGAATGACGAGCATCCGAGCGAATGGGACCAATCAGTCTGATTGGCCGACTAGGGTATTTACATTTCTGCGGGCGCGTGTTCAAGCCCGCCAAGCGAAAACGGCTTTATGTATTCTCCACGTTTCTCTGTCTGTCTTTCTCCCAGTCCTTTCCACGGTTAGTTCGCATGTTGAAGTACCATGTCTATGTCGTCATGCGTACTATCAAGTGTCTTTGTGTTCGTTCAATGTCTGTGTAGTCGTACGTTGAATCCTGTGCGCGGAGGTACCTTTGCACGCCAGAGGCAACTGGCTTAGTTTCGGCTAGAGCCTTCCTCTCGCTCTCTCGCTCTATCCGGCAGATATACGATAAAGCCGATCAGTTTTATGGCACGAACACGTTGGGTGTGTACGTGTTACGCTCGAAACTGGTACTACCTCGCGCTGCTGCTGAGAGCGGAACAAAACGACAGTTAAATGATGGCTTTTGCCTGGCTCTAAACGCCACCTGGGCACCAGGTGGGGCTTATCCACCTCCGATGAACTTGTGGAAATCAATCCTCTCGCATTTGCTGGATTGAGTAACGGATGATATAGCTGCCCCGTCGCTGTTGCCGATGCGACGAACGGGAACAAGTCAGAATCGACGAGGGCAAGCGGCTTTCGAGGCGATTGATTGACGACTCGTCTCTCTCTAGTGTGGCGGTTTAAAACGAGGATGAGAGAGGCTTTACGGCGACTCAGATGCAGAAACTTCTCGAGATTCGGTCATTCCACTTCTTGCATTATACCGTTTTTCCAATTGATTCACTTCGAGACGAATAAAAAGTCACTCTAATGGACTGTTAACTTCGAGAACCTCGTTTTTCCAATAGTCCACCCACACGTGTCTCCACATTGTTTTTTCTGTAAATTTTCGAGGCATCCCCGGCAATATCTTCGAAAGTGGAGAGAGGCAACAAGATGGAGAGAAATGCGGGGCTCTAAACGCCAGCGCACCAGGTGGTCTTAGCTCGGGGATGCTCCCGAATCAATCCTGATTCCGAGAGTGTTCCTGGGAGAGGAAGAGGTGGCAGTATGGAACGTTTACTCTCGCTTCGTTGCTCTTCACTGCCGCTAGATGGCCTCGGGTCGGAGGAATAGTGGAGTGGATCGAAACGGTGGGTCATCGCACGGGCACTTCCGTGCTGGCTCTTTCACCAACGTATATACCGGAAGTCGTTTTCTCGCCTCTGCCTCGGAGCATCCAGTCGATGAAGGCAAAGGTCAAGGGGGGGGGGGGGCGCAGGACTAAAAAGGACCAAGAGCTACACGAGAAACCGCGTTTTTTTATTCGTACTCCAGACTTCGGCACCCGGTTTCTTCTATATACCCATTTCCGTGCGCCCACAAACGGCGTATCCACGTATCTGTATATGGGGCATTCCACGCACCACTTTAGAACTCGACCCTTTTCGATTTGGCTGAAACTTTTTAATTTTTTTTTTACCCTATCGAAAACATTTTTCAGAATTTTTACAAATTTTTACACCCAGCAGATAAAAAGTTATAAATTTTTCAAAAAAATTTGCTTTTCATTTTTCAAATAGCTATAACTTTTTCAAAACTTGACGTATCAGGACGATTTTTTTCAAAATTTGTTTTTTAATGTACTTTTTGAAAAAAAAAAAATACAAAAAAATTATAAAAACCCATCTTCATCGTTTTTTTTCAGATTTTCGGAAAAAATCGAAAATTTCTCAATGATTACCATTTTTGATTTTTTTTTCTCTTTATTATATCAAACTTTGACATTTTCTGCAAATCCTCGAATTTTTTCAGAGTGATGTTTTTTAGATTTCTATTTTTTTTTTTTCCAATTGAAAAAAAACTTTCAACTAGCCTTATTTCTCATAAAACCATTCTGCAAATTTGTGAGGGTGTTCAGAGGACTTCCAAACTTGAAAAAAAAATAAAAAACAAAAATTGAAAATGGTAATCATCGAGAAATTTTCGATTTTTGTATTTTTTTTTTCATGTTTGGAAGTCCTCTGAACACCCTCAAGAATTTTCAGAATAGTGTTATCAGAAATAAAGCTAGTTGAAATTTTTTTTTCAAATGGAAAAAAAATAGAAATAAAAAAATCACCACCCTGAAAAAATTTGAGGATTTGCAGATAATGTCAAAGTTTGATATAATAAAAAGAAAAAAAAATCAAAAATGGTAATCATCGAGAAATTTTCGATTTTTTCCAAAAATCTAATAAAAACGATGAAGATGGGTTTCAATAATTTTTTTATATTTTTTTTCGAAATTGTTTTCGAATATTGTTTTCGAAAAAAAAAACAAAGAAATTATTGAAACGCATCTTCATCGTTTTTTTAGATTTTTGGAAAAAATCGAAAATTTCTCGATGATTACCATTTGCAATTTTTTTTTTTTTTCAAGTTTCGAAGTCCTCTGAACACCCTCAAAATTTTGCAGAATGGTGTTCCGAGAAAATTGGAAATTGGATAGTAAAAAGAAAAAAAATTAAAAATGTTAATCATCGAGAAATTTTCGATTTTTTCCGAAAATCCAAAGAAAAACGATGAAGATGGGTTTTTATAATTTTTTTGTATTTTTTTTTTTAAAGTACACTAAAAAACAAAAATTTTGAAAAAAATCATCCCGATACGTCAGATTTTGAAAAAGTTATAGCTATTTGAAAAATAAAAAGCCAATTTTTTTGAAAAATTTATAACTTTTTATCGGCTGGGTGTAAAAATTTGAAAAAATTCTGAAAAATGTTTTCGATAGGGTAAAAAAAGATAAAAAAGTTTCAGGCAAATCGAAATCGGGTTCTAAAGTGTCCGATTTGCGTGGAGTGCCCCATATATTCATGCGGTATATCAAGCCCGTGTGCTCGCGGGAGCTCCTCGAGGGGCCACGTCTGGAAACAATCTACTCTACTGCCTATACTCTTCCTACAAGCAACGTCGTCTACCACCGCGCTGGAATAAGACGAACGCGTGCTTCCCCGAAATTACTTTGAATAAATTATCCCCCACAAATTACAGTGGTGCGTAGACGTGTTCGCCGTGGCGATGTGAGACTCCGCCAGTCATCGTGAAGCTTTCATTCCGCGTCTCGCCCTTTCTCTCTTGGCGGAGCGGTCTCGACGGATTGCACGCCCGCGAGAGGTGAGAAAATTAATGCGTCCGTCTTTCTCTCTGTTCACATCGCGTCCCCCCCCCCCCCCTTACGGTCTGCAAGAGGATCTACGCGCCTTCTCGGCGTACATCCAAGTCGCGACCTTCGCAAAATATCCAAGTGCGACTCCTCCATCGTGAGAGCCACGGAGAGAGGAAGATGATCGTTCGGACTCTTTCACGGATGCGAACTGTCCTCGAGCAATGCTCACGCGCCCTATCACACTCCGTTTAAGGGTTAATTGCATTTTTATCGCCGACAGGTACAGCCAATGCCCAACACTCTCCGCCGGCCCCTCTTGTCCTTTCACTGCGTCTTTCGAGCGCGATTCTCTCACTCGCTTCTCTTTTTCGTTTTTTTTTCCTCTCTCGACATACGAGGACGCGCTCATTGGCTGCCTCGAGCGAGATTCGAACGCGCCTCGGCAAAGAAATTGCTCGCACTGCGTCTTCATTAAATACCGGATTTATTTATACGCGTTTATGTGGGTATAGGGGTCAATAAAATACAAACTCTGGCAAGTGAAATAACTGACCGACACTTCGTGGACGAAGAAATAACAGTCTTCGCGGTAATTCGATAAATAACGCAAATGCGAGAGCTCGTTCTGTATATTTTTTCTGATAAAGAATGTACGAGCTGATATATCGAATCAATAATAGTTATTTATGGGGACTCGCGAAAAATTGATCAATTTTTAACATTAGATCCTTCGGAAATGGGACCAGTGATCGGCAAAAAAAAATCTATCTATTTTCATTATCCAATTTTTTCGAAAAATTAATAATTAGCAAAGAAATATTAGTAATTTTTGTTCAACATTAGTAATTAGCGGGAACATATTACTAATTTTTCTAAAAAATTAGTAATAAGTAAGAAAATATCACTAATTTTCCTAATAAATAAGTAATCAGTGACATAACATTTTTAATTTTTCCAAAAAATGAGTAATTATCGATAAAATATTACTAATTTTTTCCAAGAATTAGTCATTAGCGAGAAAGATATTGCTAAATAACCAAAAAAATCAATAATTTGTGAAAAAATGTATTAATTTTGGAAAAAGTAATAAATAAAATAAAAATTACTAATGTATTTTTTAATAGGTACTGATTAAATATTCGTATTAATAATAACTTATGTGATATCGTATGACATTCGATACAATAAATACTAATGTGTGAAATATTCAAAAGATCTAGTTATTATAAAAAATAAAACAACTTTTTGAATAGAGTTTTTTGAGCTTATAACCATGACTCAATACGTACACACAAGTACGTAAAAATACACAATACTTTTCTACAAATTACTGTTTTTTTTAAATTAATTAGTAATATTTTTTCGCTAATTATTGAATTTTTGAAAAAATTAGAAATATTTTTTCGCTAAATACCAATTTTTTAGAAAAATTAGAAATATTTTGTCAATAATTACTAATTTTGTTAAAAAAATTAGAAATATTTTGTCACTAATTACTAATTTTTTCGAAAAATTAGAAATATTTTCTCACTAATTACTAATTTTTTTGGATAAATTGGAAGTATTTTCTTACTAACTACCAATTTTTTAGAAAAATTAGTAATATTTTTTCGCTAATTACGAATTTTTATAAAAAATTAGTAATATTTTTTTACTATTCATTAATTTTTCGAAAAAATGATCAATAAAATCAATATCGTTGACGAAAAAATCGATACTGCCGATCACTGAATGGGACTTTGGAAAATAATTAAGAATTAGTAATTCAAATCCAAATCAAGGTTTTGGGATAACTAAAACGACATTTTTGTTGGGATAAGAACGGATCTTCCAGCAAGATGAAATAAATTTTTATTCTCGCGCGACTGGATCGTCTAATTTTGAACCGGAAGTTGACGTAATGATTATTATGTAACAAGCAGCATGTGGAAAAGATCGAATTCGAATCTGCTTGAAAAGTGACACCCCCGAAAGGGTTATCTTTCCAGCTCGCTTTTTTCAATAACCAGCGAAGGCCTGGGTCCGCCTTTTAACACGCACGCACTATAATGCATTTATTGTATCCCGATGCTCATTATACCAGCACACGTGTGGTCCTCGTATATGCTCGGAGCTCAAAATTTCCGGGTGTGCATCCCATTAGCGAAAAGAAATTTCACCCCAATGTTACGCTCTCTGCATCGGCTCTGAATTGAAATTCGACGCAATCACGTGTTCATCATTTGAGAGGGGAGGGATTTTTTATTTTTTTCTTGTCGTTTTTTTTCCACGGTTCAATATGCGTTTTACAGCGAGAGAAAAGTGTCTCGAGGGGTTTGGAAACTGGAAGAAAAAAAATATCCGGAAAACTCGTAAACACTCGAAATAAAATTTAACGTTTCTCGTGGGATTGACTTGATGGGGCTTTTAAAAATCTCGTCAATATTGCTTTCGTGTATTTCGAAACTGCACTCTTGATTTTCTTAATTTCCTCGTAAAAGATTTGTTGTGGAAAAAAAATTGTCTTAACTACTCTAATTTCAAAGCCATTGAGTCTAAAAATTAAACGATGGGACCGAAAACTGGTATTAAATTTAAAAAGGAACCATTGAAATCTATTATCTATTTTTTTTCAATTTTGTAATTGTGGGGTTCAAATTTTTTGTACCAATCCTTAAATACGGTTCGTTACTATCGCTTATCAAAATAAATTGGAGACAGAATAAATGACTTCAGATTTCACAGAATCTTGAAATTTAAATTTTTTAACAGTTCGTGCCAGCTTCAATTTTTATAAAATTGTGAAATTCCCAATAAATACTTATCAAGGTAAAAAGCAGAAAAATAATATTGCAAATTAAAATTATATATGGGCCGATCCATGTCAAATCGACCAATCGTTGGAATCGACTCCTTTCAATTTCGATGAAAATTTTCCAGAAGTTTTCTTTTATCATAAAACGAAGTTCTACCAGAGGAAAAAAAATATATTTTCTTTCGAAAATTCAAAATTTCGTCATTTTTTCAAGTTTTTAAGTTTATTTTCTAAATATCTCGAAAATAATTATAGTTACGAAAAAAATCATTCTGGGTTCGTCTTAAAGAGTATACTTACGGCTACGAGAAAAAAAAAATTCCGGAAAATATTTTTGGAAAATGATAAATTTGGAGTTTTTAATTTTTCATTCAAATCATGAAAATCGACGATCAACATTAAATTTTTTTTATACAATACCTTGTGCTGATCTTAAAAGATTCCGAAATTTTCAGAAAGGTGTTTTTTTTTTCAAAAATATGAATATTTGAATTTTGGTAAAAAAAAATCATATTTTCGAAAAAAAAACACTTTTCTGAAAGTTTCAGGACTTCTGAGATCAGTACAAGGTATTATATCAAAAAAATTGAACCAAAAATTTAATGTTGATCGTTGATTTTCACAATTTTAAAAAATTCAAAATTCTCTAAACTCATTATTTTTCAAAAAAAAATTTCGGAATGTTTTTTTTTCGTAGCCCCAAGTATACTCTGTAAGACGAACCCCGAACGATTTTTTCGTAACTGTAATAGTTTTCCAGATATTTAAAAAATAAACTTGAAAAATTAAGAAAAAAAAATCAAATTTTGAATTTGGCATAATTTTCGAAAAAAAAATATATATTTTTTCTCCGTTGGTAGAACTTCATCTTATGATGAAGGGAAACTTCTGACCACATTTCATCGGAATTGAAAGGGGTCGATTCCAACTATTGGTCGATTCGACATGGAATGATCCATATTCAAAAATCTTCCTCAATGAAAGATCCAAAATAGAGATAACTTCCTCGAGGAGAAAAATTTCTGAATATGCGAAAAAATGTAAAGCATTCAAGAAATTACAATTCGCACAAAAACGAGGCTACTTTCGCGAGGGACTTTTAAGGGGGTCGTCTAGTGTGAAACCTGTTTTTTTAATGCTTTTTTCGGAATTTTTTTTTCGACAAACCATTAACATCGAATAATTTATGAATTTCGTATAATTTTTATTAACATTTTGAACAAACTTTGTGAATTTTTTGAAGTGAATGTATTCAATATAATCGGAGATACACCGCTCAACAGGAACACTTATAAAAAAAAAGGTGCTTCACTGCTGCCATAATTCCGGCCGTTCTGCTTATCTGAAATCAAAAAACCAAATGTCATTTCAATTTCGAGACTTGAGGCTCTACCGTGAACCAAAATAAAGTCAGAATTCCAAAAAAATCATTTTTTTAACGCTTTAGAAAAAAAATTCAATGCGAAAAATCGATTTTTTTTCTAAAGCGTAAAAAAAATGATTTTTTTGGAATTCTGACTTTATCTTGGTTGACGGTGGAGCCTCAAGTCTCACAATTGAAATGGCGTTTGGTTTAAGGAGAACGCAGTGGATCACCTTTTTTTTTTTATATGTGTTCCTGTTGGGCGGTGTATCTCCGATTATATTTAACACATTCACTTCAAAAAATGCACAAAGTTTGTTCAAATGTTAATAAAAATTATAAAAAATTCATAAATTATTTTATCTTAATGGTTCGTCAAAAAAAATCCCGAAAAAAAACATTTGAAAAACAGGTTTCACACTAGACGACCCCCTTAAGGGTGTTTAGATAAATTCTTTGGAATCAGAAGATCTTCACGTGTCTTAGCATTCACGGTCTTTGAGAGGATGATCGGTGTTACACGCACCGGCTACTATTTTCACTCTCCTCTCTCTCTCTCTCTCTCTCTCTCTCTCGGACAGGATCTTCGAGTTCCCTTCAATTTGCGAGAGCGGTTGCCGCATAAATGCCGCTTCTGCTACTCTCGTTCAGTCTGTTCGGGGTCTTCAACGCGGGTGTATAATCTTCTCGTTTTCTCGCGGCGGTTTTTCAAAAAGTACAGGCGCGTTATACCGACGTGTCGGACGAGTATAATTATTATTAGTCGACGCGAGCAGCTAATTTTTTTTCCATTTTTTTTTTTTTTTTTTAAATCCTACCCTCGTTTATTATTTTCGTGTCTTTGGACACGCCATCGTGTGTATCCTTCGCAGAAGAAATATAACGGGTTTCGCGGGTTAAAAAAGGGCGTTTTTGGCAAAACTTCCTTATTTCTATTTTTTTACGTTTTCACGCTTTTGAATTCCGTTTCGTTGCATTTTCGAACCGGATTCTTTGGACCGCGCCGTCTGGCGGTGTCCTTTTATGTCCTTGCGAAAAAAAAAGAGGAAAAATGCATCCATAGTCTGCCTAATAGTATATAAACCCTTTGAACGAGGTAAACAGAATGAAAGAGGGACGCGAGGGGGGGGGGGGGGCAGGGGGAAGCGCGGTATTTGGGAACAATGAGACGAAGGACCGAGGATGCGGGCTGCATCAACGGGTAAAAAACGAAAGGCAAAATGTAAAACTGGCCACGGTAGTCCCGGTTTTTGCGAGGAAATAACACAAAGAGAAAGAGAGAGAGAGGGGGGAACCGGTTCCCTCAGAGCTTGCTCGGTCGCGTGCCCCTGATAATTAGCCCGACGACAGAATTCATACTGCGCGTGTGTGCTTTCTCTATTCTCGCCTCTGTCGATGGAAAAAAAATCCCATCGTAAAACGCGCACGAAAAAGCCTAAATGCCTGTGCTCCTCGAATTCGATGAAAAAAATTAACGAAAAAAAAAACTTAAGGATGTTGAGTCCCAAATCGCAAATGATGAGAAAATTCTGAAAATTTGGTATATTTTTGGATGAATTATTTAAGAGGTCGTGTACAAATTTCACGACGATTAGGAAGCTCGTTATCGAACAATTAACATTAACAAATTAAATTAAATTAAATGTAGTCTTATGAAAACTGATATAACTTTGCGATAAGTTTTTTTTGTTTGACCTCTCAATTTTTCAATATCTACACTATATTGAAAGCAACGGAAACGAAACGATTTTTATTGATATATGTTTTTTTTATTGGTTTAAAAAATTATTCTTAGCAAAATTTTAATATTTTAATAACGAGCTTCCTAATCGTCGTGAAATTTTTACACGACCTCTTAAATTCTTCATACAAAAACATACCAAATTTTCAGAAATTTCTCATCATTTTTCATTTTAACCCTTAAGGAGGTTGAAGTAATTATGACAGAATTCTGAAAATTTAATATGTTTTTATATGAAATATTCAGCAGGTCGTGTAAAAATTTCACGACGATTAAGAATCAATTTATTGAACAATTAACATTTAAAGATTTCATAGGGACTCAACGTCATTAAACAAGCTTTTACTAGTTGTTAATAAAAAATAACTAAAAAGTTAAAAATAATTTTATTCCGATTGGAAATATAATTATATATTTTCAAATCTTGAAACTTCATACCATATATTGAATCTCTGTGTACTTCACAGTATCAAGTTTTCAAATAAAAGCGTGTTACACCCTCTTTTTTTCTCTTGCTGTTAAAGTTTAATACGCTTTTATTTGAAAACTTGACAAGTACACAAAAATTTAATATATGGTATAAAGTTTTCAAGATTAGTAAAAACAATTATGATATTTTCAATCGGAATAAAATTATTTTCAACTTTTTAGTTATTTTTTAGTAATAACTAATAAAAGCATGTTTAAAATTTTTTTTCGTTTGTATTTTTTTTACTTTTTAGTATTTATGATGTTAAATAACTAGTTTAGTAATTTACAGTTAGTTTCGCATAATTGTTTGCAAAAAAAAAATGTTTCGCAAAATTTTGTGCACAAACATTATTTTGCAAAATATGTTAGACAAAATTGTTTCACACGATTAATTTAGGCAAAAACATTTTTTGGAAAAAGACTGTTGCGCAAAATTTTTGTAGAGAAATGTTGCAAATCAATTGCTCAAAACTGTTTTGTGAACAATATTTAACGCAACATTTTTTTTGCAAACAATTATATGAAACATTTTTTGTTGCAAAAAAATTTTGAGTAAGAATTTTTTTGCAAAAAATTTGCAAATTCTTTGTGATAATATTGCATTGTCATCCGATTCAAATATGCATGGAAAATTTTAGCTTAATCAGAAACCGGGAGTGGGTAAAATTTAACTTGCAAGTTTTGATTACAGACAGACAGAAACCGGGACATGTGAAACTATATAAAAGTTTGTAATAAGAAAAAATCATGATAAATCCTTAAACAGCTTCCTCATTTTTTCCCTATGATTTTTCCTATGATTTTTCAGAAATTTAGCAATTTTTGAAAATACCAATAAAAGTTTAATTTTTTAATTTTTTATTATTTACTTATTTAATTTTATTTAACAAATAAATAAAAATTAAGGAATTTTATTCCTTATTTTCACGACAAACTCTCCTTGAATGATATTACGTTAAAAAATGAATGGAAAAATGGTATTTAAAAAGTTAAAAGTGCAAAAATGTTTAAAAAGCGATTTCTTTTTGATAAAAGATAGCGCAATGACATATTTTTATCGCAAACTGTTTGCAACTCACAAGAACTGAAAATTAAGTTAATTTGGCACTGTTAAAAAAAAAACCTTCAAGCGTTAAATCAAAGCGATGAGAAAATTATAGTCGGACATTGTCAACTTTTTTTTTCATAGACCCGGCATTATGTAAGCTATATTATCGAGGGTTTTTGAGAGTATTTCTGGCTCGGCGCCATTAGCCTCGGGCAACTGTTTCGTCAGACAAATTAAAGTACCGAGCGAGCACAAGAGTGAATCGAGGAGAACCGAGAGACCGCCCGATATCGCAACTTCGCCCTTGTGATTCATCAGTAATTCGCCGATAATCGTTAGACTCTCGCTGAGCAGCACGAAATGTGCCGCCACGTCGATGGGATCCGTACCATTGACCTTGAAAATTTTCGCATCCCGAAGTGAATCGTTGAATTCACCATGACGATTCTTAGACGTCGATGCATTTCCCACATTCGATGCCAAAGGTCGTTGCTTCGTTCTCTTCGCTGTCGTTGAAGTTTTCGATTCCGTGGAAATTCCTGAAATTTTGGTGTACAAAGTTTTTCTCAATCATCTTCTTTCCTCGCTGCTGACTTTTTTTTTCCATTTTGTCTTACGAGCTTTGTTGATGAACTTGTTGCGCACAGGAGTGGAAAATTTCAAGACCGTCTCATTTCCCATCATCGAGTTGTAATTTGAATTGAGCATCAAACGCTTCGCTCTTCTGCGCCAGCTGCACTTTTCCAGATTTGGCACCGTCGACCATAATTCACCCAGGCGTTTTGAGATTGTCGCAAAATCTGAGGAATTTGTCGCATCTCGAATAAACAGTGCGTAGAGAAAAAACAGTGACTCAAGATTGCAGCGTACAAGAAGTTTAAAATTGCAGCGTAGAAGAATAAATTTAAAATTGCAGCGTAGAAGGAGGAATTAAAAATTGCAGCGTAGAAGAAAAAATTCAAAATTGCAGCGCAGAAGAAAAAATTTGAAATCGCAGCGTAAAGTGTAATTGATTCATCGGCGCAAGACCTTACCCATATCGGGGCACTGTTCTATCAATTTTTGTCGAACTTCTTTGGACCACAACATGTAAGCTGTGAATCTCGCCTTCTGCGAAGAACAACGTTTCTTTTTAGAAAAATGATACGATTATCTAAACTTTGCCATCGAATAAATTTCATCGATACTCACTCCCTTATCTTTGCGCTGCGTCTTGGTCTTATTTATCGTCTTGCCATCCTTGATGATGACTCTCCTCTTTAATTTCTCAAGCATGTAGAGACTATTCGCTTGCGATGTAACTTCTCGTTCTGGAATTTCCAATCTTTTGAATCCTGGCTCGACATCATCGATCATCAGAGTATCGTCGTTGGCCTCGCTCTCGGAATCTGTGCCAAGATTTTCATCGGGTGCTGCATATTCGGTGCTCTCGGATTCTGAAGAACCGGTGTCCGTCGACGACACGGCAGTTTCCATTTTGATTCTTCCCGAAAGAGAACTTTTTGCATTTTTCACCGAACGCGTGGAAATTATGCCACTCGGTCCTGGCTCATCGAATCTATCGTATGACTTTTGAGCTTGCTGCGATTTCTTTTTTGGCTTCTCAACCACTTCATTGCTAGATTCAAAGTCCACGAGTTTTGAGGATTTTTTTCTCACTCTGCCGGAACGTGATACGCCGGTTACTTCCAAATCTGCAAGTTTCATTCAATTTTCGCACCTTAAACAGGAACCTTAACGAGCCTTGAGATTATAATATTGATGAAGTTTGGATGCAACGGTGGCACTTTATTTTTTAATAAAATTCATTCTTTCTGAGAAATGTTTAGACTGAAAAATCGTAACAATGTATTTTAGGACCTTTGTTAATGACTTGGGATTTTTGATGCACAAGCAAGACGTAAATCTCTAAAAATTAATTGGTAAAAATTATTTTCGTTGCAACGATGCAAACTTCAACCTCGTGCAAGATGAAGGAAAAAATTCATGGATTGTTTTATCCAACGAAAAGATTTTTTCATTCTCTTACCATCCATTCTTTGAAATCCAAGAGGGTCGGAAAAGTCTGTCGACTCCTGCAGTTGCTCGGGCAATTTTTTTCGCTGTGGCGTCTTCGCGGAATCGAGAAAATTTTCTGGAAAATCAACGTCCATCGTTTGTATGGCGGATCAGCTGATTTCGGTAAACATACGATTCTGGGATCTTGACACTCGTTTCTTTTTATCGAAAATTGGATCTTAAGCTTTAATCACAAGCTACACGTTCAAGGGTCATTATTAACAAATAAAATGGATAAATTATACACGAGAAATATGGACTACTAAGCACTTTGTTGTCCGAACTTGCTGCGAATCGTGAGAAGAGAAGAGATCCGCACGAACGTCACGACGCTCTGAGCGCCCTCGTCGGCTTCCGGGGGACTCACGCGTTGCCGGCAAATGGCGGGAAATTCAAATAGGTGTAACACCGAAATATCGAGTTTATACATTTTCTGATCATCGCAACTTGATTAATAGACTTTGTTCTCTCATTCTTTCAAGAAAAATGCAGTTTCTTCCCATATTTTGTTACAAAATGGCGGAAAATAATAGTTTTCTTCTAATCACATCTGTAAATACTAAATAGGAGTCTAAAAAAATTGATTATGAAATATCAAGTAAAGACACTGTATTTATTCATACTACGATGATTGTTTTTCCATTATTTCTTCATGATAACATTATGCGAGAGCGAGAAAATTATTGAAGTGTGATTTTCGACGAGAGTTGAAAATAGTGGGACGTCGAGCCGATACTTAATAATAAAAAGGGTTATGTCTCATTGCCGGTTATACTCTGTATGATTTCTTCGAGGTTTTGCTTATTCTTACGCGTAGGCAGGAATCACGCCTTCGTCGTAGATATATACATATATATGTACGATAATAACCTTGCGTTTGCGCTTTTTTACGATGCTTATCAAATGCAAATCCTTCTTTATTGCGATTGGTATTCTTATTAGGTTCCCGAGGTTCTCTGTGTACACATTGCGCGCACGACGATCCTCCTTTTTCCCTCTCGAGCGACAAAAGTCATTCAGTACCGCGGTCGGTTTTTCATTCTTACTCGCCCCTATTCTTCTATTTTTTTTTTCTTATTTTTCCCTCGCCACGCTCACTCATCTCGTAAGAGGATTTATGCGAGAGTGGCCTCCGCGTATAACGAGCCCCGAGCAAGAAACCTTCGCTCGAATTCTCGTGATCTGCGCCATTTTTGTCTTTTTCAACTTCCCATTTAGATAACGCGAGCGTGTAGCGAACTTCTCGTCGTCGTTTCCGTTGTCGCGATAGTGGAAAAAGCGAGTCGAGTCCCGGGCATTCAAGAAGCAAAAAAAAAACGGGCCGTAAGAATCATCGGTTTGTTCCGACTTCACGTGGGTTTGTGAGGTAGCAACGAGCAGAAAAGCCATCGAGAAAACGTCAGGCGAAGAAATCCATAAGAAATCGACAACTTTTACGATCGGCGTTACGCCCTCTGTTGAATCGTTCTCTTCGATATTCTCGCGACGAGCAATTCGGTAAAATATTATTTGTCGCTCCAACTTTATTATCGTTAAAAAAAAAATGGCCTCTGCGATTCTCGAAAGGACAATCTTGTTCTCCTGGAGATATCAAATATAAAGAAGACAAAATTGTTTTAAACTGATGGCAAAATCGTTTCAATATTTCATGGCTGTGTATTTTATTTTTTTATTATTATTTCCTGATGAATTCTATCGACAATAATCACCGAAAGTTTAAAAAATAGGGTTGAGGCTCGGTAAATTTTTGTTTAGTATAAATATACGGTAAAATTGTATCAAGATACAGAAAGAACCAATTTTAATCGTTGAATTCCCCGAGTTACGCCCTTTTGATGAGCTATCGATGGAGCTATGCTCAAGACCGAGACTCTGTTGGATTAGAGATTTTCTTTTGTTTCAGGTGGAGCATCCAAGGGGGTCCCCTCTTCGACGTAGAGAAAGAGTCGTAAACGTTCGGTTTTTTTTTGTTTTTCAACATGGGCCACACATACAATTTGAATAATAGCGCAAGTTTCGAGCCAAACTTCGCCGTCTAGGAGCGCCTTCTGGGGGCCCTCGTTCTCTCTCTTATACCTATCTTCTCCGTCGACGAAGTAACGGAAAAGTGGCGAAACGAGAGGGAAGACGACGATGAACGCTCGCGAGAGAGGAGCGAAACTTTTTCCCACGGGATATCAATGGCCACTTGTGACCAACGACGTCCGCCCATTGGGAGCGTGTACCTTTTACTTCGGAGCGTATTGTGCGAGGAAAAAAAAGCGTTCCTCATCGCTAACGTGTGTTCGCCAATATGAGTTATTACCATGAAGAAAAGAATTTCGTACTTTTGTCATTGTACAAAGCGAGAACTTTTATTCTCGAGGCAGAGGTTGCAAAATAACGCGAATAGTTTCCGATAAATGATAAATTATCGTCGTGTGACTTTTAGGATCTGTTTCGATGTCTCTTCCTCGATTTCAAGTCGATTCTATTTTTCTGATTGCACATTCGTCATCAACGGACAATTTCCAATAGATTCAAATCAAAATTGCAAACGACGAGAACAATCGCACTCGAAGGCATTGGAAAATGATTTTTAAGTGGATTTTCGAATTTTCCAGCGTACACATCCGAGTGCCAATTGTGTTTCGTGATAGAGAGAAGTTTGGCGATACAGCGAGGGAGCAATGGGAAGGTCAATTTATAGAAACATGAACCGAGCTTGATTGGCGGTTCGTGTAGGGCTCCGGATATAATCGAGTTATGCGTATCTGACTGATTGCAAGTGAGCCCGAATAATAATAACAATCCTAGTGTAGACTTGAGCTCTATCGAAATGAACTATAGTTGTATGTGAATATATATATATATGAATCAGGAATGGATTCAGGCGCGGGGATAAGGCCTCTTTTTTGGGGTTGAATGGAATTTCGTAGCAATGCCCTCTGGTGTGTGTGCTCTCGAAACGATCCGCAGAGGGCGAAAGGGAAGCCCCTAGGGCAGCGAGGGGTTGTGCTCGTCCGAGTTCTAGAAAATTGTCGGGAAATATGGGCCAGAGAACTAAATTATTCCACAATTTATTAAAAAATTATACTCAGACGTAAGGTAAATGTCCCAATTATTGAACAGCTAAGGATCTGGGGATTGAATTCGGTGAGAAAAAAATCTAAAATCAAGAAAAAAAGCATCGCTTTCATGTTCAAATGATACTTTGATATTTTAACTTTCGAAAAATCACCCTTTACATTATTTTTAAATGATTTCATATGAAAAAAAAAGAATAACAATGCGAAGCATGCAAATGTCCCAATTATTGAACACTAGAAGTGCCTATGTCCCTAATATCGAACAGGCGTGTCCCAGTTATCGAACACTCTCGAGAACTCTTTTTCCGTTCTAAAAATATTATTTTGGGTACAATATTAAGAAATAAAAGCAAAATCAAACACTTAAATAATCTTTTATTGATCATGTAAAAATACAAAAATAGATATTTAGTCTCTTTCGACAGGTTTTTGGTTCATTCGCATTTGGTTTATTTTTGCTTTTCAATTCAAACTTTATTTTATTTTTATTTTCAGCTTCCTCGTTTTTATGTTCTATTTTTGTTTAATTTTGTCGCAGCTTTCTTGTTTTTCGACTGAAATATCGGAGAGCAAAAAATATTGAACATTACATTCGTATTTTTAGGTTACATTTGGGTTATATTCTCTTTTGACTTTTCTTTTTATGTTTATTGCACGAAAATACAAATAAAAAATATATTTGATGATCTTAGAGTTATTATTAAAAGAATAAAGGTAAGGTTATTCAGGAACTTACAGTTTTTGTTTGAATAAATTCGATTCACACGATCTATCACGCGTTAACTGTCTCGATGTTTTGATGGGTTTAATGACGCCATCTTGGAGAATTCGAGTGTTCAATAATTGGGACACACTGCATTTTCTATGTCCCAATGATCGAACACCGTATTTTTTAATAAATAATTAATTAAAAAAATTTTTTTAAATGGTTTTTTTAAGACATTTTCTGAGGAACCTGAAACGCCTTGACTTTTTAAGATACGACAGTTTTTGAATTTTTTATGCCCTTACGCGTGAAGCGGCGAGACTTAGCAAAAATGATAAGCAGTTACTACGAGACGTCAAATCGGGTCACCGTTGCTGATTAAATAATTTTGTTCTCTATTAATTAAAGCTTTTTTGCATGAGTAAGGTAACATTTCAATAGCTAAAAGTTCCATATATGTAATGAAATTTTTATAAATAAGTACATGCATGCAGGTGAATGAGAAATAACAAAAATACAAGATAATGTTCAATAATTGGGACCTGTTCAATAATTGGGACATTCACCTTAGTTTAAAAAAAATGGTTGAGCATTTTTTCGATGTTACAATTTTTCATTTGATTAGAAGATTTTCTTTCAATATTTTTGTTTTAAAGAAAAAAAATGTCCTAATTAATATTGTAATATAATTTACTAAAATATAGAAAAGTATAAAAATTATTGAGTTTCTTACAGATGTTGCTTTTTGAAATACGAAATTTCTGTAATGACCAAGAATTTTGATGTTGCAATAAAAAAATTGCCTAGACACCTTTTGCTCCCTTAACTTACTTAAAAACTATGCATTTTGTGTTTACGACTGTTTTTTGGCTGAATATAATTCCAATTAACCTTTCGTGATCAAAACGACCCCACGATTACTTTTCTTTTTTCTTCTTTATGCATTTTTTAGAATATATACTCCTTTGATTTTTTATGAACAAATTTTGAATACATCAAATAGAATGTTTGAAGTCGAAATACTTGTTCAAAAATAGACAAGGTCAAATCGACCTAGACAAGTGTGACCACGGAGGGTTAAGTTAAAGTAAAAATTGAAAAAAAAATTAAAATCAAAATTGCATTAAAAAAATTAAATTTAATTTAATTAAAATAAAAATTAAGCTTCGAATAACAATAATTTTTTTTTTAATTATTCAAGTTTAATCTGCCGCAAGATACTGCCGGCTAAATGAAAATTTCAGGAATTTAAGTGCAGGCTTTTGGGGCTCGTGAATTCGCTAATAAAACGCAACATTGATGAATTTCGACTGGAATAGTTTGATCGATTTTACAGGCAGGTTGAAACGAGCTGGTCCAAATTTTGTGACTCTCCCTCGAACATATTCGAGGGCGGTTTTGCCCAGACTATATATGCAAGATATGTAAAATGTATAATGTGTATACGTGCCTATGTACAATGTACGTACATGAGTCCAACGGTTATAGCACATTGTAACGGATCTAACGTAACGGCGGCGTTTCTCTCTCTATCGCAGGATATCAAAACGCCCTTTTCTCCCCGCGTGCCTCGAATTCCTCGTGTAATTGCATCGTGATGGCGCAATGCCAGAGAAACTGGATATAAGCAGAAAAAAGATGGGCAAACAGGAAAGAATAGGATTGAGAATATAAAAAAGAGTTAAAGATTATTAGCTGGAATCGAGAGAAAATTTTTCCCAGTTGTTGTTTCAACATCCGGTAGATTTACCTCGATGACTCTCATTACCCTCATTTCTCCTTCATCTCGAGATATCGAGTTTTATCGTACATTTCGACGAATTACCCGCTGTAATTCAATATCTCAGGGGATACGCCTTCGAGCAACGAATCGGCTTATCTCGTTTTTTTGAGTCATGCATCGTTGTTTATTTCTCTGCATTCCGCGTGTCCTTTTAATCTCGATTTTGTGTCTCGTGGTCCAAATTTGGCAAATTCATCGAGTTGTTTATCGATCGAGAAGGATTACGAGGCTCGTATATGGGGCATTTCGAGTCAATTGAACCAACGTCTGACCCTCTCGAGAGTCCCAAATTATTCCTAACTTTTTCCCCATCAACAGAAAGATTTCAAAATCAGCCAAAATTCCTACAAACTGTTGTATTTTAAATAAAAAATCGACCAGGCCGTGCAAAGTATTTGCGTTGACTTTGAACGTCCCATACGCTTTAATATCAGAGCGTGTAAAATCTTCACGGGAGCTCGGTAAGAAAAACCAACGTGCGGAGGCTCGTGTTTCGAAAATCTCAGGACATTAAAGAAACGAGCCCTGCAAAAGTCCACCCACGCGATCCTTCTCTTTGTTGCCTCGTACTCGTTTTCCTTACGGGTGCAACGGGTGCAACACAGGACGAAATATACGATCGTCCGTTCGAGATTCTCCGATTGTGACGTTTTTCTCTCGTTTCGAGCTTCTCGCAGGTCCTTCTTACTTCTGCATTCCCCTTTTCGTGTGTTGGAGGGCCTCAGCTCTTTGAGCATAAAAAGGGCGTAACTCGAAATAATGCTGCTCGTTAAATCACGTGGGATTAGAGATGTAAAATAACTCTGGTCAAATGATGCAAAAATGATGGTCATTTGACGGTCTTGTGACGTCACTTTTTATAAGTACATTTTTCGAAGTCAAAATGACCGTCATTTTTTTTAGCGTCATTCGTCTTTGTCAAGTGACGAAATTTCGTCTGTATAGTTGTAAAATGACGGTCATTTTTTTTAACGTCACAAATCAGTCATAAATTTTGTAAATTTCATTCACGAAATTCGTGAATGTTAGACTGATTCAAAAAAAGCGACTATTTTTATTTTTTTGCAGTAACACATTAAATACTTTCGGGAAGGTGAAAAAAGATGCCTGTTAAAATTAGAGCTCTTAATAAAAATATTTAGCGGTGGCACATCGCATATTTTGATTTCCCATTTAAATAACAAAGGAAAAAAGAATTGCAAACTTTGAAATTTTATATCTCGGCTTCAAGTCAATGTACCAAAATGAACGACACATATTATTGTAGAGAATTGAACGCTCTACAAAAAAGATCTCTTGTGATTTTTCGATAAACTCACGCCTTTGAAAGTTATCCACGTTCCAATATATATGTATATTAGACTGTGAATATGGGTGAACTTATGTTGGTATTTTCTTTAAAAATTAGGTAATTTATGTTAATGCAATTTAAAATATGTTTCAGGAAAGTGTTTATGATATTTAGTAATAAGTTTCAACATTTTGCCGAAAACTAAAAAAAAAGTTAAACTTACTCTAAATTTAACTTTAACCTTGAACTTGAAGCCGAGATATAAAATTTCAAAGTTTGAAATTTTTTTTCCTGTGTTACTTAAATGGGAAATGAAAATATGCGATGTGCCACCGCTAAAAATTTTTATTAGAGCTCTAATTTTAGCAGGCATCTTTTTTCACCTTCCCGAAAGTATTTAATATGTTACTGCGAATAACAAAAAATAGTCGTTTTTTTAAATCAGTGTATATAGTTTTAAAATGACGGTCATTTTTTTTACGGTCACAAATTAGTCACAAATTCGGTAAATTTCTTTCGTGTAATTGCGGACGAATTGGTCCTCACGAATCGGTCATTTCTGCATTTGGCGGTCATGCGACGATCTTAAAACGGTCAAATGACGAGCCTTGTGACCAACTCACATCTCTACGTGGGATGCGCCTCATTTTTGGGCCATGGAAGACGATGTTTGTTGTGAGTAGGGAAAAGACAAAAACGTGATATTCGACAGGAACCGTCGCCCCGAGGGGTCCTTCCGCACGTTTCGCATATATATATATATATATATGAAAGGTACATGTGGCGATCTCGGATTACTGGACAAGCAGACGGTCAGTTTGCTAGTAAGAAATTAGAGATGTATATATTGGCGCCAATGATGGTTTGCTCTCGTCGGGACATGCAATCACCGGAGAGAAAGAATAACGCCATATCTACGTGTCTATACACATATATATGTATATATGGAGCAAACGGAGAGAGCCTAGATAAACATCGAAACGCCAATCGTGTCTGAATCTTGTGTGCGTATTTATATAAAGATACGTGTATGTATAAAATATATATATATATATGCAGACAATACAAATAGGATCAGAATTTAACCGGGGAACACACGAGATAACGAACTAGTTGCTCAAAATTCCAAATCTGATTTAAAAAATCTTGAAAACATCAAGAAATCGGCTCCTCAATTGACAAATCGCATGCAGCCAGAAAAAAGATTCATTTGATTGAAGCAAATTAATATGAATTAATGATGGATTGACATATTGGGCCTAAAATGGGCATAGTGAATAGTTTATTAGGCCGACATTTAAATAAAATTCTATATATTTAGAAAAAATTGATTTAGACTAATTTTTTTCGTTGTCTTATCGGAGAGCTTGAGTTTCCCAAATGATTTACGCATTATTAGCCCTCGCTGATGACACCTCAAAATAATTCGAAGTTGGTCACACAGGGTCAGTTTGACCCGACCGACTTTTTGGATGGTTGTCAAAAAGTACCTATCCAATTGACTTAAAAAAATATAGGGATTATCTTTGAACATTTCGGTATATGAATCAGATGTGTTTTTTTTTAAATATTGACATGGAAAAAAATAATGAAAAAAAGACATTCAAAAATTCGGTTTTTTGCTCAAAAAATTGTAACTCTTTCAGTTTTTAAGATTTTTTGGAAAAATTTTTACACGATACTCTCAATGTATGGTACTTTAAGAGAAAAAAATACTATTCACAGTATTGGTACTTTAAGAAAAAAAAATACTTCGAATGCATGCGTCGCAAAAAAGGTATTTATTCCGTTATGTGAAAATATCGAAAATCTATTATGGCTAGAGATGTTCGATTCTTTGGAAAAAATCGATTCTAAATCGAATCAAGAAAATCGATTTTCATGAAAAATCGAATCCAAATTATCGATTTCGTAAGAATCGATTTAGGATTGTTAAAAAAATTAATTGCTAATTAAAATTACGTAAGTGTTTATTGAGTTTTTGCTATGGAAAGTGATTAAATTCGATTAATTAATTTTTAATCCAAAACGATGAATACAAAATAACAAAGCAGCAGTTTTCATTCTGGTTAAACATAGTTTGATTCTTTTACACGTTTGTAGCTTTTAATTTATTCATCAAAATATTATAAATATATTTAACAAATCAAACTTTTTTTTTATTACACAAGTTTCTATTGTTTTACGATATTTTGTGTATTTTTACTTTTGATTATTTTGTTTGTTCTATCATATTTTCAATATTTTAGCTTTTGATTTTTGTTTACTTTTTCTCACGTTTTCACATTTTCATTTACTTTTTTTTCTTTTAACCTTGACGTTGATGTTTCATAGACTTTTGTCAATCTTGATTCAATAGCCAATCTTCGATACACAATGAATTTAATAAAAAATCGAATTTCCGATTTTTAAGGTCAAGAATCGATTCACCTAAAAATAGAAAAGGAAAGAATCGATTCAAAAGATCGATTTTTTGAACAAAAGAAATTCTTCAAACTTTGCTGTTCGATATTTGAGCTTCAACTGAGAGCTCGGGTCAATTTGACCCGCGGTGGCCAGCGCGGGTTCAAATAACAAACAATTCATTTACGAATTTATTTCTTCAATTCTGACTACATTTCTGATTTGATCTACACTTATTAATTTTTAAAAATGTTCAACGAGTATTTTCCGGACTATTTTTCATCGCGAGCGATTGAAAACGTCGAGCGAAAGAAGCGAGAAAGAAAAAGGAGCGAGACGCGGAGAGAATTCTCGAAAGAAGAGATTTTTTTATTTTCCTTCGAGAACGAGAAGGCGTAACCCGTACGTCGCTCGTTCTCCATCGTCGTAAATCCCATCTTCTTCTTGCGCGATATGTAGAAATATATATATATTAGGGTGAATCGAAAAAACTAAAAACTGTTGGCTACCCTCAAAAATCAAAGATATCGTTGAAACAAAGGTCTCTGTGCAGCGGTTCGATTTTTTGAATTTTTTTAGAGGGCGCGCGGGGCGTCCAAATACGCCATTTTTAGCCTTAAATTTACTAAATCACTGATAAAGGGAAACCGATCATTCAAAAAATTCTGAATTTTTTATATAAGGTGCCCAGACATGTACTCTTTCTAACCCATATTTACTGAACATTAACAAATAGTTCATATATGGGGAATTCTTTATCAACTGGGCCACTTTTTTTTTGAACCTCTCCAAATTTTTTCGAAATCTGCCAGTTTGAAATATTGGTAAAAAGGAACGTCTGTGATTTTTTTTAGATTTTTTTAGGCGTCCGTTCAAGATTTTCAATTTTTCATTACGAACACTGTATCTCAAAAAATATTTACCAAACAAAAAAAAACATAAGAATAAAAACTTTTTTATTTTTTCCACTTTATCGAAAAAAATAAAAATCATAATTTTTCAGCATTGAGAAAATGGAAATTTCGCAAAAAAATAAGAATTTTTTTTTTAAAACCTGATAGAAAACTTTTGATTCTAGTACTAATTTTACAGGATGTCTATTATTAGGTGAAGAGTCTGCGAAAAAAAATTCAGAATGGCACCTCCAATGGTTACGATAAAAAAAAATAAAAACCCTGCGAAATCTCATGTTTTTATTTTTTTTCATCGTAATCACTGCAGGTGTCACTCTGAAAATTTTTTCGCAGACTCTTCACCTAATAATAGACATCCTGTAAAATTAGTACTAGAATCAAAAGTTTTTTATTAGGTTTAAAAAAAAAAAAAATCATTTTTTTGCCCAATTTCAATTTTCTCAATGCAGAAAAATTATGATTTTTATTTTTTTCGATAAAGTGAAAAAAATAAAAAAAATTTAATTCTTATGTTTTTTTTTGTTTGATGAATATTCTTTGAGATACAGTGTTCGTAATGAAAAATTGAAAATCTTGAACGGACGCCTAAAAAAATCTAAAAAAAATCACAGTCGTTCCTTTTTACTAATATTTTTAACTGGCAGATTTTGAAAAAAATTGGAGAGGTTTAAAAAAAAAGTGGCCCAGTTGATAAAGAATTCCCCATATATGAACTATTTGTTGATGTTCAGTAAATATGAGTTAGAAAGAGTACATGTCTGGGCACCTTATATAAAAAATTCAGAATTTTTTGAATGATTGGTTTTCGTTTAACAGTGATTTAGTAAATTTTAGGCTAAAAATGGCGTGTTTGGACGCCCCGCGCGCCCTCTAAAAAAATTCAAAAAATCGAACCGCTGCACAGAGACCTTTATTTCAACGATATCTTTGATTTTTGAGGGTAGCCAACAGTTTTGCGTTTTTTCGATGCACCCTAATATATATATATGTGTGTGTGTAGAAAACGTGGTTGCAGGCACCTTGCAATTAGTAATCCGGGGCGTTTCGTACCAAAGTAAGTCGTGTACAAGGCGTCGAGTATTTTCCCAAAAAGGAACAAAATGACGAAGAGGAGAGAAAGAGAAACAGAAGAGGAGAGGAAAATGCGAGTGAGAGAAAGAAGGCACTTGATAGAGGGAAACGGAAATTCGCGAAAACACACTCGACGAGGTGGAAACACTCGTAATACGTCGTGTACGATCGGAGTCTCTTCGCCCGTTTCGATACTTTTATTTTTTCTCATTTTCCCTCAATTACTCGACGCGTATATAACGTCGCGGCTGTTTCTCTCTAATTGCAGGACGAGCCGATTAAAGCTTCGTTTCACATCAAACACGAGATTATCGCGCCATCTCGATCTGTCTTTCAAGAATTCCCTATCAGAGTCTCTCCCTCTATTTTCTCTCCATCTGTCTCGTCTATCCAGGATTAAACCTTTTTTTTTGCTCAAAGAAATTACCAATCACTTTCACGATACATTTGATAAATTGCCAATTAAGTAAATAATTGAATGATAAATAACGATGGGATAAGAAAAATTGTCGAATTAATCGAGCGAATGAATTGCAAAGGAGGATGAATTTTAATTGCCTCTTTAAATTTTGCGCAACCCTCAAAAACTCATCAGCTACGAGAAGACATGTATCATCGTTCATCAACTATTATAGAATTTACGAGACTCATCAGTATCTCTAGCCAAGAATCTCTCTCTCTCTCTCTATATATATATATGGGGCATTCCATCCCAAATCGGACAGTTTGAAAAACTTTTTTTTTATTTCCTGAATTTTTTTTACATTTTTGAGTACTCATCAAAAGACCCTTCCTGTTTAATTTTGAGATTTTTTTGATTACCCATTCAAAAGATATTGAATTAATTAGAATATTGAATTTAGACTAGTCCGATCGTAGGATCTCAATAACTACTATTTTTTTTCGATTTTTCGAAAATTAAAATTTTTTTAAAAATAAATTATTATGAATACCAATTTTTGTTACTGTACAGTATTTTTTTCAATATTTAGAATTTATTTTGACCCAATTTTTTTTAGTGTATAGTATTTTTTTCAATATATTTAGAATTTATTTTGACACTTTTTTTTATTGTTAACAGGTTCTTAACATTAATAATTAATCGTTATGTCTGTTTATGAACAATAATAACAACGGTTTTCATTATTCACGTATTTTTTTGAAAACCTTACGTATACGATTATTTCCTGAATTAGAATATTCCTTTGCCAATACGTTTCCGTTGCTCATTGGAATAATTGAATGAAATTTTTGTGTCCCCCTGTGATTGACTTCGCAGTATTTTATCGCAAATAAAATCTTTCTTTTGCATCTGAATAATGTTTCTCATGTGAAAATTTTGACAGCAAAATTCGGTAGACTATTTAGGTTCAATGCCCATTCATACAATTCTTGAACCGTTGTTATTTGCTCATCGATTAATTATTAATTATAAAAGTCTGTCAACAATGAAAAAGTGTCCAAATTAATTCAAAATGATTTTAAAAATACTGTACAGTAACAAAAATTGGTATTCATAATAATTTATTTAAAAAAAAAAATTTATTTTTCAAAAATCGAAAAAAATAGTAGTTATTGAGATCCCACGATCGGACTAGTCTTAAAAATTGTTGAATAGATAGATGTTTGAAACAAAAAATTAAAGTAAAAAAATAAAAAATGACATTCACTTTTAAAAACGCTATTTAACGTTTAAAACTCAAAAAGCTCATTCAAAAATACGTCGAATATATTCGTTGTATTTTTTTTCTGAAAAGGCCATAAAAAACAAAAATTTTGAAGAAAAAAACTTTCAATTTGGACCAATATCAAAGAATTTATGACCAAAATACCAAAAAAAAGGCGGTTTTTTTGTTAATTCAATATCTTTTGAACGGGTAATCAAAAAAATCTCGAAATTCAACAGGAAGGGTCATTTAATGGGTACGCAAAAATATAAAAAAATTGAGGAAATTTAAAAAAAAGTTTTTCAAACTGTCCGATTTGGGATGGAATGCCCCATATGTAAATGTTGGACGAACTATCGACTAATTACATAAATAGCCGACTAATTTTAATGATACTTTTTGCCCTCGTCGGGTGAAGTCAGCCCGTGCTTTCCTCGTAGATAAATTAATTAATTCGTCCGTGTTATCGGTTCACCGCTAATCTCTAATTTACGGATGGCCACAGAGTGCACCGGATATATATATACAGGAGAATAAATAGACGATCGTGATACTGGAAGTGGAGGGGGAGGTGTTTAAGCGAGGGAGGAAGAGTTCGAGTATTAAGGTCGGTCGAAAATGTAGCGGTGAGAAAAGGTGACGGAGAGGGGAGGAAAACGAGAGTATACCGCTTGAATTTTAGTATAACTAGCTTTACGGTAACTAGCTTGGGGCTAACGAAGCGTGTAAACGCGACTCGGTTGAACGCGAGGAGACTTCGCGGTTGGAGCTTCCTCCTGCTCGTTGGAGCTTAAGGGATGAGAAGATACAGAGTGTGAGAGCGAAGTTGCCTATCAGGATGAGCCTGACGATCTCTTCTTCTTCATCCCCCTTAACGAAGCTTCAGCTGGTCCCCGACTTGACACGAGATTTCAAGTATAAAGCTCAAGGTTTCAGATGATAAATCGTTCTCCATCATTATTCCCAATGTTTTGGGAATTGAAGGCAGTCAAGTTGCCCTAAAAGTAAAAAAATTTCATTTTTCCTTACAAGGTGGTGACTTCGTCATAATTACATATTTTAACACAAAAAAAAATCGCGAGTAATCTTCATCTGTTCCTTTTCATTATTCCAAATTTCTGTAGAAATATGTGTCATTCCATGTCAAATCGACCAATAGTTGGAATTGAACTCTTTCAATTTCGATTAAATTTGGTCCGAAGTTTTCTTTTATTATAAAACGAAGTTCTACCGAAGAAAAAAAATTTTTTAAAATTTGTTTCAAAGTCGTGCAAAATTCCAAATTTCACAATTTTTTCAATTTTTCAAATTTATTTTTTAAATATCTCGAAAACTATTATAGTTACGAGAAAATCATTCTGAGTTTGTCTTAAAGAGTATACTTGGGGCTACGAAAATAATAATAATAATAATAATAATAATAATAATAATATTTGAGAAATGATGAATTTTGTGAATTTTGAATGATAAGAAATCGTGGAAAATCCACGATCAACATTAAAATTTTGGTTAAATTTTTTTAATATAATACCTTATACTGAGCTTAAAAGATCCTGAAATTTTCAGAATTGCGTTTTTTTTTTCTTGAAAAATATGAATTTTTGAATTTTCGTATAAATTTTTTTTTTTTTACCTCAAAGTTAAATTGAGCAATCATGTAATTTTGTTATTTTGAGCAGTAAAATTTCGATTATGTTTCTGTTTTTACATTCTTACATCACTAATTAAAATTTTTACTGCTCAAAGTTACAAAGTTACATGATTGCTCAACTTTATTTAACTGAGAGGTGAAAACATTTTTTTTTTACGAAAATTCAAAAATTCATATTTTGAAAAAAAACGCGGTTCTGAAAATTTCAGGATCTTTTAAAATCAGTACGAGTTATTGAATAAAAAAAATTGAATCACAAATTTAATGTTGATCGTGGATTTTTACGATTTAAAAGAATTAAAAACGCTCCAAATTCATTATTTTTCAACATTTTTTTTCGGAATATTTTTTTTTCCCATAGCCCCAAGTATACTCTTTAAGATGAGCCCAGAACAATTATTCCGTAACTATAATAATTTTCGAGGCATTTAAAAAATAATCTTGAAAAATTGAACAAATGGTGAAATTTTGCATGACTTTTGAAAAAAAAATGTCAATTTTTCACTTCGGTAGAACTTTCTTTTATGATAAAAAAAAAATCTTCTAACTAAATTTCATCGAAATTGAAAGGGATCCAACTATTGGTCGATTTGACATGGAATGACTCATACATAATTACGATTTTTTTAAAATGGCAAAAAAAACAGATTTTTGCAGACGCTTCATTCAAAGCAAGAATCCTCAAGATTCAACAGATCCAAAATAATAACTCTGAAACTTACTTTTTTAATATGCAGAGCTCTCTGGAAGAAGAAAATGAAATGCTGATTCAGAGGAATAAAATTTCAATCAACATCGATGTTATCAACACCACATTCGCGATAACACTTTGTGATATTGGCGCGAAAATAGCGCTGTCGGTTAATATCCTTCGTCCAGGATTAATATACAGGATTGCAAAGACGAGTAGCTGATCGTGCGAATGATTCATGCGCGTTTTGCTTCTTCGCGGTAATTACGTATTTCGCCTGGAGCGTTCGCGCGGGGGGATACGATCTTAGCGCGATGAAGAGTGAGCACAAGACGAAGGAAAGGAGCGAAGGAAACGCGTGGCTAATTTTATATCTAATAATCCGTGCGACTCGCGTGCTCTTGTCGCATATACCATTTACAAGCTAAAATACATACCTATATGGGGCATTCCACGTCAAGTCACGCGGTCATCAGCCTGACCCCAAATACAAAAAAAATATTTTTGGCCCATTATCAAACTATGACGAAAGTATCTGTTTTGAGTCCTAGTTACTGTGAAATTTTTTTTATTAATTTTAAAAACGTCCCTCTTCATGTTTTCCCTCAATTCAATGATTTTTTAGCTCGGGCAGACCCTAAAAAATAACATAGAAATGTCTAAAATTTTGGGGTCATATCTTGGGCCAAACGAAACCCACAATTTATTGGACATCAAAATCCGAGGGAGTCAGACCGATGGCCGCGTGATTTGACGTGGAATGCCCCATATATATGAGCATGGATGTTGGCATAGAAGAGTAAAACATCGAGGATTCATGGTAGGTAAAATTCATGAGCCCCGAAGCAGCATTTCATCCCCGCATCTTTGTGACACGTATTCCGGATAATATTCCCTCTTTCCCCGGTGCATTCAACGAGGAGGAGTCATTTCCCGGGGTTCGTTCACATTTAAACCGGCTCCGAGAGAATAAACGTCATCATCGCGATCCGCGGCTCCTTCGATCGGTTCCTTTTGAATCTCCGGTTGATTCTGCACAATCTACGCTGCCAAATGACACTGCCAACGGAAATTAACGAAACCCTTGGCAAATATCAGCGCATAAACTCTCCGGTGAACAGAAATGTCATCTTGGCGACACGTTTCCCCGGGAATTCATCCAAGAGGGCCCTTTTGCTGAGATCTAAAAGAGGCGCGAGATCTCACGTTTAGGCGGAGAAGAGATGCTGAGAGAAGAATCGAGTGAGTGATCCAGAGTCTAGCTCTCTCTCTCTCTCTCTTGGGGTTTTCTTGACAGCGGCAAAGGAGGAAGAAGATCCTCGTGGCGCGTTCCGCTGCCTCGGAGCTGACACTCGAAAGGCGTGGACTAGACGGGACGTTGACGAACGATCGCAAACAGCGAAATTTAAATATAAAACACTCGCCTCGTGTCTCGCGACCGCAGAAGACGCGAGCTTCTACCGACGCTGATGTCCTCTCGGACACGTGAACCAACCCGCAAGTGTGTTTATATTATGTATGGTGTATATAGGTATATATGCATGTATACAGAAGACCGTGGAATTAATTAACCCACGGCAACTCGTCACCACCTGGCATCAACCGACTCTGTCCCGGAAAGATTTATTACTCGAGCCAGCCAAAGGCATCGTCGTCGACACCCACGGTCAAAGATCTGTCTCTCGCTTGTCATGTTGAGACATCAAGCCTCCCAGAAACGAGGAATATTTTTCATGGTGACATTGACCCAAACAGCGAGTCAGCGTTTAAGAAAAATGTGCGGGAAGCTTTATCAGCGAAAAGCCACTGTAAAAATGTAAAACAGATTTTTTTGTACCATTCTTTCAGAGTATATTTGTTGAGAATCATGATTGCGAAATTTTTAATGAAAAAGTAATGCATTAGATGTCAATGATCAATGGGAATTATTTTCATTAACCATTAACCATTAAATGGTTAATGGAAGTAATTTTCATTAATAGTTAATGGTTAATAATTTCCATTAATCATTAACATGTAATGGTTAATTGAAATAACTTTCATTAACCACTAATGCTGAATGGTTAATGGAAATTCGTTCCATTAACCAATAACATTAAATG
Source organism: Alloplasta piceator (assembly GCA_946863875.1). Taxonomy (NCBI): domain Eukaryota; kingdom Metazoa; phylum Arthropoda; class Insecta; order Hymenoptera; family Ichneumonidae; genus Alloplasta; species Alloplasta piceator. The sequence goes on from OX333071.1 coordinate 78,018,593, forward strand.
ATTTATGGAAATTATTTTCAATTAAGCATCAACATTCAATGGTTAATGGAAATTATTTCAATTAATCAATAAGAGTTAATGGTTATTGAAAATGTACACTGGACTCCTATGATAAGAAACGCGCCAGGGGGGTTTGTTTCTTATCGCAGGAGGCATATGTATATAGATATAGCGCTTTGGACTCGACACGCTTGGATGAGTGCCAATGTAAACACCGCACATATATGCGTCACATATATATGGGGCATTCCACGTCAAATCACGCGGTCATCGGCCTGACCCCCGCGGATTTTGATGTCCAATGAGTTGTGGGTTTCGATTGGCCGAAAATATGACTTCAAATTTTTAGAAATTTTTATTTCATTTTTTAGGGGTTGCCCGAGCGAAAAATCATTAAATTGAGGGAAAACACAAAGAGGGGCCTTTTTTAAATTATTGAATTTTTGTTCAAAGAAACTAGGGCCCAAAACAGAAATTTTCGTCATAGTTCGATAATGGGACAAAAATAATTACTATTTTTTTAAAATTATAATTACTATTTTTAAAATTTTTTAAAAATTTGTCTGGTTTTTTCGAGGTCGTCGAGGCTAATAAATTTTCGAAAAAAGTTGTCGTTTCACTCTTAAACTAAGAAAAAAAATGAATAAAATGTTCTTGTCGTTGTTATTTTCACTACAAGAAACAATTGAAATAAAAAATTATGAAAATAAATAAATTAAAATACAAAAAAAAAATTGTAATTATTTTTGTCCCATTATCGAACTATAACGAAAATTTGTTTTGGGTCCTAGTTTCTGTGAAAAAAATTTCAATAACTTAAAAAAGGCCCCTCTTTGTGTTTTCCCTCAATTTAATGATTTTTCGCTCGGGCAATACCTAAAAAATGAAATAAAAATTTCTAAAAATTTGAGGTCATATTTTGGGCCAAACGAAACCCACAATTCATTGGACATCAAAATCCGAGGGGGTCAGGTCGATGACCGCGTGATTTGACGTGGAATGCCCCATATATACACGCACACTCCTGAGTTATTCTCGACAGGTAGCGCCTCGAGTCAAGGCCGCGAGATTTTTTTCTCATTGTGGAGGTTCTTCCCATGGGACTCCAGTGTAAATGCATTAAAAAAAAGTAACGCATTATTTGCAACCTTGCATGTAGGTAACACTTTAAACCAAAATTCCGAAAATTGACTGAGTCACAGTCACTTCAGTGAAAGCAGGTAGCGCCGATTCTTCAACGAAACTAAACGACTGAAAAACGATGTTCAGAACTGGTTTCACTTACCACAATTTCAGCCTATTCGCATTCACTATGTTTCTCGATACAAAAAAGGCACCGTCTGGAAGCAAAAAAGAAAAAATTCATGAAAAAAATTGCATCGAGCACACAAGCTAATAAAAGCCTGGAAAAATTCCTAATAAAAAAAAAAGTCAGGCTCGATTTCAAAATAAATTGAAAAACTGGTCCAGGAAACCTACACACTTGATCTCTGATCGAATACCAAATAAAAAATAAATAGAGAACACTTGTCGAACGTGTCTCGGATTACAAAGTAGCCGATGTGTCTAAACAGATAATCGAACCGAGGTGAACATTTCACAAAAAAGTGGACAGGTCGTGGGCGAGGGTTCAAGATGGTCTCTGGACCATCGAATTTTAAATGATGGGTCCATATAGAAGCAGCGGTTTTGAAGAGGGGAAACGAAGGCGATCGACCACAATGTCCTACACAGAGGCCATCTACATTTTCCCGTTCAATCTGCCACGAAGTGGCTGGATACGGCGATCAACGATGACTTCGGGATACGTATAATCCAAAAATGAGTTGGAGAGAAAGACGAGAGAAGGAGAGAGAGTGAGAAAGGGAAATCACGAGGTGAAGGGAGGAATGGAAGTTGGTGTATAGTTGCTCTCCATCTCTGGGGCTACTCTTGGACGTCGGTACGGTCAATTAGCCACGAAAGATGGATGGATAGTCGAGGATCGATTCGAAGGGTCTCGGAACAACCGGAGCCGAAGCGATCCTACGTATATATATGCGGTGTAATAATGGAGGGGCGCGAGCCAAGACCCAAACCGATATCCGATTGATGCGCCATTGCGGCCCCAATGATATTCCTAGGGGTAGTCGTGTGCTCGAGACCGTTCGATTGCGTCCCGTTACCTCTCGGGATTCTCCACCGTACACCAATCATCCTATCCCGTTTTCACTTGGCCTTCGTGCACATCCTCAACCCATCTCTCTCTCCCTCTCTCTCTCTCTCTCTCTCTCTCTCTCTCCCTCCCTCAATCTCCGTTCTGTATTCCTATCTCACTGTCATGGAGATTCACATTCCCATTCGCACACGCACATACGTATATAATTAACCACCGTTTTCGCAGCTATCAATTAACGCGAAGGAGCGCAAAACAGCCACGGATGAGCGAGGGAAGAAGAGAGAGACACGCAGGTGCTCGAGAGAGCGTGTTTCCATCTCGACGCAGCTCAAGAGCTGTCCGGTCCGGAGAGATGAGGGATAAAAAGAGAAAAAAAAAAGGAATAAACGAATTTCATTTATTTTTCACGTTGCCCGTCACTCCGCGTTGCGAAGGAACGAGTTCCAGACAGGGGATATATTTAGATTTATATTTAGATCCCAAGTTCCATACGGGTTCCCGCAATCCTTTCTTCCTCCCTCTTCAACCCTTTTTTTTTTCTTCAACTCATTTTATTTCTCCTCCCATTTGCATTCCGAGAGAGCACGGAAAGCACAACCAGCCTCTCACCAGAAATCTCGTTTTTGGTCGTTCGTCTCTCCTTCTTTCTCAAACTCGCTACGGTTTTCCTGATTTTCCAATATTTTTCCCCAGTAAAATTCAACCCGGAAAAACGACTGGTGGAAGTTCTTCCCGGTTTGTTAGTTGAGTAAATAGTTAGGTATATGCATAGAAGATGGAGAGAGAGAAGTCCCGGGACCAGAGTTTCGTCCGTATTTTCTGCGTACAACGTTGCGTGAGCATTATCGGCATTAGCGCTCAACAAAAACCGTTTGAGGGAAAGTGGCACGTCGATCTGTGAGAATACAAGCTGCGTGGTTTGTCTGTTTTTCATGTAAGACGCGAGAGATTGCGTCTTATTCTTCTATTGCGAGAGTTTCTCAGCTGTATTCTTGCTCGAGTCGGCAAAAGAAGGCAATCTTGGTGTTTGGTTCTTGAAATTCTGGCATTGAGCTGAGAAGAGTAACGTCTGTTGTGACTATTCATTCCAGTTACTTAGACAAGGCGGAAATAGTATAGCCACGAGTACAGAGCACTCCCGTTATCATTAGTTCAACAATGAGCTTCGATTTCAGACTGCGCTTGTGCCTAAGAATACACAAACACAAGGACACACGTTCCCAATGGATGAGAATACGGTTGGCAAAGCAGGTTTTCTCAATTTTTTTTCTCATATAATTGATGAATTATATTATAGAGAATTTTATGCATATCAAAGAGCAACGTTTCAAAAATGTTTTATAAAATTTTCATTGATTAATTTGGAAAATTCAGCCCGTGGGATCGGGTTTCTGTCAGCTCCTAGAAAGAGGATTTTTTGACATTCAAACCCACGTAATTCTACAAAGTCTCGAGCAGGGTTGCAAATAATGCATTACTTTTTTTTAGTGCATTTGCATTTTCAAAAACCATTAAAATTTAATGGTTAATGGGAATTATTGTCATTAACCATTAAAATTTAATGGTCAATGGAAATTATTTTCATTAACCATTAAAATGTAATGGTTAATGGAAATTATTTTCATTAACCATTAAAATTCAATGGTTAATGGAGATTATTTTCATTAACCATTAAAATTTAATAGTTAATGAAAATTATTTTCATTAACCGTTAAAATTTAATGGTTAATAGAGATTATTTTCATTAGCCATTAAAAAATAATGGTTAATAAAAATTATTTTCATTAACCATTAAAATTCAATGGCTAATGGAAATTATTTTAATTAACCATTAACCATTAAAATTTAATCATTAATGAAAATGCAATTGCTTTCAAAAAAGTAATACATTATTTGCAATCCTGCCGATTTCAATGTAGTGTGTAATAGAAAAAATTTCTATTACCCACTGCAATGTAATGTGTAATAGACAAAACTTTGATTGCAATTTTGGGAATGGAAAAATATAGATGAATAAATTATACTGCAGTTTTGCATTACATTTTATTGACAGGACTTAGATTTTTACAATTATAATATAGATGCTTTTTACAATTTAAGGTAAAAATCTACGTCCTAAGTCAATAAAATGTAATGCAAAATTGCAATAATTTATTCATCTATATTTTTCCATTCCTAAAATTGCAATCAAAGCTTTGTCTACTACACATTACATTTCACTGGGTAATGGAAGTTTTTTCTATTACACACTACATTGTAATGGGCAGGGTTGCAAATAATGCCTTACTTTTTTTAATGTAATTGCATTTTTATTAACCATTAACATTTAATGGTCATTGAAAATAATTTCCATTAACCATTAAATTTTAATGGTTAATGAAAATAATATCCATTAACCATTAAATTTTAATGATCAATGAAAGTAATTTCCATTAACCATTACATTTTAATGGTTACGAAAATAATTTCCATTAACCATTAAATTTTAATGGTTAATGAAAATAATTCCCATTAACCATTTAATTTTAATGATTAATGAAAATAATTTCCATTAACCATTAAATTTTAATGGTCAATGAAAATAATTTTCATTAGCCATTAAAAAAGTAATGGTTAATGCATTACTTTTTCATTGAAAATTTCGGAACCCTGGTCTCGAGACAGAAGAGGAAGCAACATTGGCTCCCTCGTCTATTCAATTTGGCGTTACATGACGCGGTTTGGCCAGACGCAACGATAATAGAATCACTAACAACAACGAACGACGGAGTGAGTCCTGGTTGATGCGCAATTAGCCTAACAATAAGCTCTCAGGCGTTCGTTTCCTAAACAAATAGGCTTACGATTATCCGTAAATAGGATGATGCTTCGCAGGCTCGCTCGCGTTTTGGTGAACGGGGATGTCCCCCTCACCGCGGGATATCACCCCGTGCTGTTTATAAATCCCTTTACGTCTCATTGTGCCCGTGTCTACGACGGGAGTTCTCCACTGAAGATCGTTTCGCCATTGTAACTGTACTTCGAGTAATAGTGGCTTTTTTCTCTCTGCCAAGGAGTCACGTGTACGCGTTCAGGCCTCAACTTCGTTACATCCGGTTTTGGTTTACTTCCCGACAAGTCCGCCTCTTTGGGGTACAGAGGGAGTGGGCTTGAGGAACAGGAACCGCCGTCAGTTGGCTCGTGTCAACCGGGATTACCGCTGTTTGGACAGAGGAAATTAACTACCACCACATCGGTATCAGGAGAGTGAACTTGCGATGTATGGGAGCCCGAGGAAGGACTCAGGAGGACACTTGGGGAATGAGATGAGCCCAGCCCATCGTCGTCGGTTACGAGGGCGTGGATGACACTGTGTAGACGGCACACTGGATTCCGTGTATCCCTACGAGCGTTTCGTGAGCGTGTAAACCAGAGGTAATTTACTATCTCGCGTAGAAACTGATCTGGGCAACGTGCAGATTCGATTCTCCAGCCTCTCCGATCTTCCAGTGGGGAGGTTGGAGTTCGATAGTGAATTTGCCATCAAAATATGGTCCTTAAACCATTAAAAAAAGGCTGATTTCCAGGTAGGAATTGACAATGAAAAAAGGGCTCGCCAAGCCCTGAAACAAGGCTCACATTTTTTTATTCAGGCTGAGCACCAGCCTGATTTTAAGCCTAAGAAAACCTCTGAATGATAACGCGGTTCCAGGCTCTTGCACACAGGCTTGACCAAAGGCTGGTAGAAGAGCCCGTACTAAGCCTGAAACGAGCCTCAATGAAGCCTTTACGAGCATTTATGACCCGTGCAGAATTATTCATTTTTTCCATATATTTATCAGTTGTTACGATGAAAATTAGATCCATATTCATAATTAATAGTTTCTAAGGGTCAAGTAACGAAAAAAAAAATTTGTAAGAAAAGAAAAAATTTTGCCCCCAGAGGGGTTTGAACCCGCGACCCTCGTTTTACGCCTCAAATTCAACATGAATTAAATTTAGAAAAATTGATAATTGGACAGTTCATGGATTTTTCCGACTGATTCAGTTTTTTTGCATATTCGCGGACCCTAGAATACGTATGAGATCAGACTGGGATTTGAAACCTACCTACCTATCGAGCCTAACTAACGACCTAAGACTGGGACGCTATCCACTACACCACCGACTACTTTTGATATACTGATGTAAATATCATATTTATAGAACCCATTCCGAGAAATAAATACGTACAAAAATAGTATTAAGAATTTATTTTCATTACCCGAAGGCCATTTTTTGGTTCAATTTATCTTTTAACTTAATTTTAAAAAATCAAATATTGGATCAGATGAATAATAATAACAATAATAATAATAATAAATATTATTAATAGATTTGTTATAATAAGAATATTAAATAATAATGAATATATGTACTAAATTTTATTTTGATTAATTCTTTGAAAGATACTATTCAGATATTATTCAGATACACAATTTCAAAATAATCTCGCATTTATTGCTAAATTCTTTTTTCATAAAAATACAGAAAAAATATTATTTTAAACTCAGCTAAAAGGCTGACGATGGAAACAAGCTTGCGCGAGCCTTGTTTCACCGAGCCTGAGTGCGACAGACCTGGGCCAGGTTTCATTGCATCGTTTGGAGCAGCCTGGAACGAAGACTGGCTGCTTGGTCTAAACTCAGGGTTATTTCAAGCTTTATTCAGCCGGTGAATTTTAAGGCTAATTATTTTATTTTATCACAACCTGAAACAAGCCTGCATCCAGCCTTGATTTTTCAGCCTTAAAATGCACCGGCTGACTAAAGCCTGAAATAACCCCGAGTCTAGGCTAAGCAGTCAGTCTTGGTTCCAGGCTGCTCTAGACGGTGCAATGAAACCTGGCCCAGGTCTCACTCAGGCTCGGTGAAACGAGGCTCGCCAAGCTTGTTTCCATCGTCAGCCTTTTGATTTCCTACCTGGGTTAGCTCTCCCACGTGACAAGGTCGAAAAAATTAGAAAACTTCTTGCTGCGCAAATTGCTAAGTAAAAAAAATTCCAAAATAGCGAAGAAAACTAGCCGTCACCTGGGACGACTGCCTCAAGTTCGTGACTAAACTTGGTGATCGCTCATTGCATTTTACAATCCGAAAAAGTTTCGTGCAACTGCATTAAAAAGCTGTCCATATATATCATTCATCATGACCCTGATAAGGCTAGTTTGCATCGTTAAGGTGCTAAAAATCACTATCTCCAGACTGTGCCTGATAGAAACGGCAACTTCCTCTCTACTCCGTCCGCGTCGAAGAGTTTCCCCACCGAGAACCACTCGACAACTCGATGCACTGGAAAATCCTCTCAGATTAGAGCAGGTAGCTTTCGTTTCTCCGCTGCGTCCTCTTTTTTTGTCCCCCATTCTCGTTTGCACCTGAAATCGGAGAGAAACACGGCTCAAGGTGTGCGATGAACAGCGGTTTACGAAGAGCGCACGCCCGTTTGCGCCTCGGGAAAGATTTTCGCACCCGGCGGTAAGCTCGTTAGCGAGAGATTGCGATCAATGACCGAAGATGAACGCGTTCGCCAGGAGCAGGTATAAGCTGGTCTCCCCCGGCTTATACCTGCGAGAGAGGGAATGAATGAACAAGAAGGAGACAGAGATGCAGACGTGAAAAGAAAAGAGCGCAAGCAGAGGAATAGCCGGAGACGGCAACGAAGACGACGACGACGACGACGACGACGGCGTGCTCGTTAGCGCACTTTCTGGATGCACAAAATGCCGCCGGTGCAACAGAAACAGCAGCGAACGAACGTGAGAGACAGAGTCAGTTTGAAGGTTCGAGTCCAGCGTACGATGTTATTCGATACCACACACCGTAGGTGGTTTATATTCCGTGGTAATTGCGTTCACACTTAACCGCTTCCGTTCGTTTATAATACGCCATAACGATTGATGGGGGGCGAGTCCAGAGCGCCAGAGTCGGAGACAACATGCGTCAGCGTGACTCGACTGGATTTAGAGACTTTTTAATAGCGCTTCAACGAAATGGGCCAAACGAAAATTTCAACCACGCACCAAGAGCAACGAGATGTAACGAGACAATGAGACCTGGTTCTAGATCTCATCTCGTGGAGTCCAGACGCGGACAATGTTCACGCGGAACGACGCGCTCCATCGCAAACTCCTTTATTGCATGATCGTTCAGCCGGACTCTTCACACTGGTCAATGTGAGAATAAGTCTTGGTACGTTCAATTGAAATGAACAAGAGACAAGCGTCCGAAGAAGTACCGTGCTCGGAGTTGATTGAAAGATGTCGTGATTCAGGACTTTATCGCTTTTTCTGTTTTTAAATAATGGAATACACGCGGTGACCCATTATGGGCACCGTGTTGCGCACTTTGCCATCAGCAAGCTTTGGCCCATTGCAGCGGTTGTTAGTTTGGCTGCGTCAACGATCCAGCGTGTGTTCCAATCTCGCACCAACACCAACCATCCCGGATATATTCCAATGCCGTTGGCACTCGTGGACCAGAGCCAGAATTTCGGTTCATATCCCCGATGGCTTTTCCCTGTTGCTTGCTCTCTCTCTCTCTCTCTCTCTCTCTCTCTCTCTCTCTCTCTCTCTCTCTCTCTCTCTCTCTCTCATATGTCATACATATATAATATCGGCGAACAGCAGAGAGAAAATTCATCGAGCTCATCCATCAAATCCTTCGTCCCAGTTTCCGCAAACGCGCAGTCACATAATCCTGATATTCCGTATGAATATATACCTACTTTATAATAATGGGGTGCAGCTGTTATATCGCGAGGAATACCCGCAATTGTGGTAAATTCAGAGTAATGCATGATAATCCAAACTGAAATATGATCGCACGAATCGTGAGCGGAACTCGAAATCTCATCGTCAGAACGTGAAAACCCTCCTCTGATCGTTGAAGACGTCCAATAAAAAACTTTCTTTCTGCGGCTTCTATTTCCGGGAAGGTTTATTAAAATTTCTTTAACAATTATTACACTGTTCAAAAAAAGGCAGCTTACGAGGCAGAAGAGCAATTGTACGAGGGTTCCTTTTTTTCTGGGAAATGAGGGAAACTGTATGAGGTATTCCATACCAAACCGACCAATCCGTGGACCCGACCATTTATGATTTTGTTGAAAATTTTCTATTTTTTTGTACGTACTAGAAGCAGTCTCTCAGAATTTTTTTAGATTTTTGTCTTGACCCAACTAACCACAATAAATTGTTCGAAATTTGACACATTTTTTTTTTCAAATACTCATAACTTTTTAAAAACCGGAGATATCAAAATAAAACGAAAGATCATTTTTTTCCGTCTTGAGTTGCAGTTTTATTTAAAAAATACAAAAAAAAAATCGATATTTATTTTCATACGTTTTTTGAAGTTTTAAACACAAAATGTTTTTTTTCAACTTGGACCCTTTTTATTTTTTTGAAAAAATTCACCGGTTTTTAAGAGACATTTTTACAGATACCAAAAAATTGGCAGTTTGTGCTTCTCATAACTTGTATTTTTTTTCCATTTTTTATCTCGTGTGAACTAAGGAATCGTGTTTCCTCCTTGAATTAAAAAATAGAAAAAAAATAAAAGTTATGAATATCACAAACTGCTAATTTTTTTATATCTGTAAAAATGTCTTTTAAAACGTGGTGAATTTTTTCAAAAAAATAAAAAGGGTCCAAGTCGAAAAAAAAATTATTTGCGTTTAAAAATTCACAAAATATTTTTTTTTCAACTTGGACCCTTTTTATTTTTTTGACAAAATTCACCACTTCTTAAAACACATTTCTACAGATACTAAAAAATTAGCTGTTTGTGATATTCATAACTTGTATTCCAAAAATACAAAAAAAAAAAAGTTATGAATATCACAAACTGTCAATTTTTTAGTATTTGTAAAAATATCTTTTAAAAAGTGGTGATTTTTTTCAAACAAATAAAGAGGGTCTAAGTTGAAAGAAAACAATATTTTGTGTTTATAACTTCACAAAATATTTTTTTTTCATCTTGGACCTTTTTATTTTTTTGAAAAAATTCACCACTTTTTGAAAAATATTTTTACAGATACTAAAAAATTGGCAGCTTGTGATATTCATAACTTGTATTTTTTTTCTATTTTTTAATTCAAGGAGGAAACACGATTCCTTAGTTCAAACGCGATAAAAAATAGAAAAAAAAATACAAGTTATGAGAAGCACAAACTGCCAATTTTTCAGTATCTGTAAAAATGTCTTTTAAAAAGTGGTGAATTTTTTCAAAAAAATGAAACGGGTCCAAGTTGAAAAAAAAAAAATTTTGTGTTTAAGACTTCAACAAACATATGAAAATAAATATCGATATGTTTTTTGTATTTTTTTTTATAAAACACTCAAGACGCGAAAAAATGATTTTTTGTATTATTTTGATATCTCCGATTTTAAGAAAGTTATGAGCATTTGAAAAAATATTGTGTCAAATTTTGAACAATTTATTGTGGTTAATTGGGCTGAGGAAAAAATCTAAAAAAATTCTGAGAGACTGCTTTCAGTACGTACAAAAAAATAGAAAATTTTCAACGAAATCAAAAATGGTCGGATCCACGGATTGGTCGGTTTGATATGGAATACCTCATATGCATCATCGTGCGATCAGTTCCATCCTGCATACGACATGGCCCAAATTATGGGACCTCCATAGGAGACCATCAAAGAGAAGGGTGCGTTCGAGACTCGATGTACGAAAACGTATTGGTGAAGAGCGGGCAGATTGTGTACATGAAGTTGTCAAAATGGCATTGGTCTCGTAGACTGAAGAAGCGTGCAAACACGAGCATGTGCGGAAAGCAAAAAGCGGGATTGAGAGGACAGTGTGGGGCTCGAGGAGGGAAACAGGAAGATGAGTGGCTTGCTCAGCTACAATATATACACGCGTTTCTCTGGAGCGCCGGGATACACTCCCTATGACAGCGGCGCTACCAGTTGAATGCAAATATTTTTCAATGTGAAAGGCGTCCAAGGGGGTTTTAACAGTAACGTCGAATATGGCGGGGCAGAAGGGAGGCAGTTTGGTTGCCACGGAAGAACGAAAGGGATGGTTATGGTATGATGGTACAGGAACCAAAAGGGAGGCCTAGGCCGAATCCTCCTGAGCACCCTCAACGCATGTGTATCTGCATAATCCAATATATGCCAGGGCCTCTTGCGAGATGCCAGAGCTACCGAATCCCATACTACTTCACCATGGAGATACATATGTATATGAACGTATATATGTGGTTATATGGCCTGGGGTCGAAGGTCCACCAGAAGCGTTTGTTAGCCTCTGGGCTCTCCTAAGCCCCCGTCGAGTCTCTCTCGATGCTTTTGCAGCGCACAAATACACACACACACACACACACATGAAAAAATATATCCACCATATAGCTGTTCTTCCAATGTGGCGATGCTTGCATACCAAAAGAGAAAGAGAGAGAGCTCTCCCTCCTATTTTTATTACGTCTACGGGGAAATCTAGCCCCATGCTTTCTCGTTCCATATCGTTTCTTTCTTTCGTTCCTCGTGTGTTTGTGTGCACGTACCATCTGGCGATCGAGGACCATATACCATGGCTACTCTATTACTCCTAGTGGACTGTAGCTTGGTCGAGGTTCTAGCTTTCGCTGCACGAAATGCGCGCCCTCGCGATTTCCAACTCGTAAACATCCACGAGCCCACTTCCCGCCTTGCTCGATCGTTCTCCTCATTGGGCGCACTGGTTACTCGCGACTTTTTCCGAATCCAGTGATGTCCAAAGCTCACACACAGACTCGTCAATCCAGAACGAAGCTTCCCACGTAGGAATTGACGATGAAAAAAGGGCTCGCCAAGCCCTGAAACAAGGCTCACATTTTTTAATTCAGGCTGAGCATCAGCCTTATTTTGAGCCTAGGAAAACCTCTGAATGATAACGCGGTTTCAGGCTCTTGCACACAGGCTTGACCAAAGGCTGGTAGAAAAGCCTGTACTGAGCCTGAAACGAGCCTCAATGAAGCCTTCACGAGCATTTATGACCCGTGCAGAATTAGTTATTTTTTCCATATATTTATCAGTTTTTACGATGAAAATCAGTTCCATATTCATAATTAATAGTTTCTAAGGGTCAAGTAACGAAAAAAAAAATTTTAAGAAAGAAAAAAATTTTACCCCCAGTGGGGTTTGAACCCGCGACCCCCATTTTACGCATATCCTCAAATTCAACATGAATTAAATTTATAAAAAAATTGATAATTTGAAAGTTCATGGATTTTTCCGACTGATTTAGTTTTCTTGCATATTCGCGGACCCTAAAATACGTACGAGACCAGACTGGGATTTGAAACCTACCTACCTATCGAGCCTAACTAACGACTTAAGACTGGGACGCTATCCACTACACCACCAACTACTTTTGATATACTGATGTAAATATCATATTTATAGAACCCATTCCGAGAAATAAATACGTACCAAAATAGTATTAAGAATTTATTTTCATTACCCGAAGGCCATTTTTTGGTTTAACTTGTCTTTTAACCTAATTAAAAAAAATCGAATATTGGATCAGATGAATAATAATAACAATAATAATAATAATAATAATAAATATTATTAATAGATTTGTTATAATAAGAATGTTAAATAATAATGAATATATGTACTAAATTTTATTTTGATTATCTTATTCTTTGAAAGATACTATTTAGATATTATTCAGATACACAATTTCAAAATATTCTCGCATTTATTGCTAAATTCTTTTTTCATAAAAATACAGAAAAAATATTTTAAACTCAGCTAAAAGGCTGACGATGGAAACAAACTTGTGCGAGCCTTGTTTCACCGAGCCTGAGTGAGACAGACCTGGGCCAGGTTTCATTGCACCGTTTAGAGCAGCCTGGAACCAAGACTGGCTGCTTAGCCTAAACTCAGGGTTATTTCAGGCTTTATTCAGCCGGTGCATTTTAAGGCTAATCATTTTATTTTATCACAACCTGAAACAAGCCTGCATCCAGCCTTGATTTTTTAGCCTTAAAATGCACCGGCTGAATAAAGCCTGAAATAACCCTGAGTCTAGGCTAAGCAGCAGGTTCCAGGCTGCTCTAAACGGTGCAATGAAACCTGGCCCAGGTCTGTCTCACTCAGGCTCGGTGAAACAAGGCTCGCACAAGTTTGTTTCCATCATCAGCCTTTTGATTTCCTACCTGGGTTACCCTGCGACACTGAAAAGTTTGGCCCGCGTCGTCAATCGTTTTAGCTCGCGTGGTCGATCGAACGCGAGCAGTGAGTTCTTTTTTCTATCGATTTACTTTACTTTTTAATCGGGACTCTCTGCCGCATTCGGCTCGTTCCCTCAAACTCGGGCTGGCGTTTGACGCGAAACTTCAATATAGCGAAGAGCGCGTGGCAAAATGGAGAAAGCGGTCCCCTCGCCCGCACTCCGAGTGAGTAATTGCAATTTCGTTGAGTGGACGCGACGCAAACTAGCGTAGCACAAACGTGAGCGTACACTGGTCTCCGTTGTTGAAGAGAGGACGAGAGAGATTCGGGAGTTCGATTAGTTATGTGCTTAACCCGCAAATGGAACGAGTACAAGCCCAGACGGATCGGATGCAATTTAATGGACAATGGTTAATGAAAGCTGTCTCGTTATTACTACCCACGCGGAGAATCATTCGAGTGACGAAGGTTAAGGTTTTTGTTGTCAATGTAAATTCAACATATTGCAATGGTTCTCGATTGAATCCCAGATAAAGTCGACAACCGCTGATTAAAGTCAATGGGCGCTACCCAACGGTGATCCAAAAAATCGTGTAAAAGGTTAGGTTAGGATGATACTGCCCGGAAATTTTCATTTTTCAAACTCAAAATAAGCTTTATTTTCCAGTGGATTTAGAATGTGTTCCCCCTTTAAACTGCTATTCAGCTTGGCCTTTTGGTCAAGTTTTTCGCAAAAGCCACACCCTCAAAGTCGCAGGATGAAGGGCCAAATACTAATAATAGAAAGAATGAATAAATAGTTCCAGGCATTCTTCAATGATAGGTAGTAATTCTTATTGACAATTGTGTGGCTGATCTCCATCGTTTACATTTACGTTTGGGTTGCCTTGCTCTTTTTCTCATACACTTTTCGCAAACTCTTTCCGCAATCCAGTGGCTGTTGGCAGTCCGGCAGACGGTTCAGGGCAATTTGCGGTCTCGGTTAGGTAGGTATGAGACTTACTGGGTGCGTATATCCACTACAACACGGAGATTGTGGTATCACCGGGTGGCACGATAAGTTGGATCGTACAGCCCTCTCATTCTAGCAAGTATATGTATATATATATATATATATATATATATATATGGGTCATTCCATGTCAAATTGACCAACCGTTGGGATCGACCCCGTTTAATTTCGATGAAATTTGGTCAGAAGTTTTCGTTTATCATAAAACGGAGTTCTACCAAAGGAAAAAAATTCAGAATTTTTTTTTAGAAAATTATGCAAAATTCAAAATTTCACAATGTTTTCAATTTTTCAAGTTTATGTTTTAAATGTCTCGAAAACTATTATTGTTACGAAAAAATCGTTTTTGATTCATCTGAAAGAGGCTTGGGGCTACGAGAAAAAAAATATTACGAAATCTTTTTTTGAAAAATGATTAATTTGGAGAATTGTGAATTTTCAAAAATCGTGAAAATCCAAGTTCAGTATTAAATTTTTGGTTTAATTTTTTTATATAATACCTTGTACTGATCTTAAAAGATCCGAAAATTTTCAGGGTTGTGTTTTTTGTTTAAAAAATAGAAATTTTTAAATTTTGGTATAATTTTTTTTTATTTTTACCAAAATAATGTTACTTTTACTTTGTCCTACTGCTCAAAATTATAAAATTACATAATTGCTCAACTTTACTTAACTGAGAGGTAAAGAAAAATTTTTTTTTTACGTAAATTCAAAAATTTATTTTTTTAAAACAAAAAAACACCATCCGGAAAATTTCATGATCTTTTAACATCAGTACAAGGTATTATATAAAAAAAAATTACCAAAAGTTCAATGTTGATCGTGTTCGATTTTAAAAAATTTAAAAATTCCTTTTTTTGAAAAGGCAAAAAACACCTTTCTGAAAATTTCAGGATCTTTCAAGATCAGTACAAGGTATTATATCAAAAAAATTGAACCAAAGAATTAATACTGAACGTGGATTTTCACGATTTTTGAAAATTCAAAATTCTCCAAATTCATCATTTTTGAAAAAAAAATTCTGAATATTTGTTTTTTCTTAGCCCTAAATATACTATTTAAAATTAATCCAGAACGAATTTTTCGTATCGTTTTCGAGATATTTAAAAAAAAATCTTCAAAAATCTTCAAAAATTGTAAAATTTTGAATTTTGCATAACTTTCAAAAAAAAAAATTTCTAATTTTTTTCCTTTGGTAGAACTTCGTTTTATGATGAAAGAAAACTTCTGACCAAATTTCATCGAAATTGAGAGGGGTTGATTCCAACTATTGGTCAATTTGACGTGGAATGACCCATATATCGTACGAGAAAAGAAGGTCTCCACGAGGAAGAAGAAAAGAGGGAAACACGCGCAGCACGTTCCAGATAGTAGCAGAGTCTCGTTGTCGGTGGTTCGGATGAGTGAGAAAGGGCGTGTGCGCTTGTTGAATGGAGTGGCGACCCTTCTTCGACGCCAGTGCGACGCTTCGCAAACTTTTGCTTCCTGCTGCGCCGGTTCTTCTCTCTCAAGCTTCTCTCTTCTTCTCGTTGCGCGCACATTCTCCGGCCAATTCTCTTGTCCACGCTGTTTTCCTTTCAATCCACTCAACGAGTAGCAAAATTCGTGATCAACGTCCAGAGTCGACGGTCAATTCACAATTTGGAAAAATTTTAACGGGAATTCGGCTGAACTTTCCACGCTCGGATTCACCCGAAACGCGGCTTTCTTCGATGACGTGGCGTGAAGCAGAGCGCGCAGAGAAGAGAGAAAGAGGCTAAAGAGGGCTCCAAAAGGGTGGGCTGGAAATCGATAATGGATCCAGTCCCACGTCGATGGCTTTCCAGTCCATTCTATACGCATCATTTGACACTCGATAGACGTAAAAACTGAGAAGAATGAAAGGATCATTCTCTCTCTCCGCATTCTCATCCCTTCCCGAGATAAAAGAAGAATGGGAGATGTCTCGGGCGAAGTGTGAGAGAGCGGATCAGCGAAGAGCTTCTGGATGAGTGCCGCAGGATTTTTTAGTCAGACATGACGATTGGGGAGAGAGAGATGGGGCGGCGAAAAAAATGAATAGAAATTCAATGGATAAAAATCACGGGCATTGTCGGGATTGCGTGAGATTTTCATTGCTCCAGTAATACGCGACTCTTCACGGCGGAATATCGCGAGAATAAGAAAATATCTAAAATGAGTCGACGTATAAATATATGAGGGTTCGATCCTCGTGACTCGTCCATCGAAAGCGAGAAGATGAAAAATTATTATATCGAAGCGTCGGAAATCCCTTAAGACTCGCGAAAAGGGCATGTGTTTGCCGGCGAGCTTCTTCCTCCGAGCTTTCGCAAAGCTTTTTCCACAGTAAGATCCAACGGGGTCAGCGTGAAATAACGAGGGGTCACGATGCGTTCCGACAGCTCGGCAAATCCGCCTTCATCCCGCTCTGCTCCCTTTTCTCTCTCACACAAGGGCTGGCTCGTGTGTGACGTCTCTCACTGTTTCTCGCTGTTTCCGGGGCTTTTTTTCCTTCTCTTATATTCTCTCCTCATTTTTCTCACTCCCGGAGAACTGATGTTCCGGCTCAGCGCAACCATGAGCTCTCTTTTTTTTTCCTTCTCATTTTTTTTATCTCTTTTTTTTTATTTATACCTCTTCCGCCCAGGGTTGTAAATAATGCATTACTTTGATAATGCATTACTGAATTTATTACCGATTACACTGCATAATGTGAAATGGATAAGTGTACCATTACAAAATGCAAAAGTAATGTGTAATGGATGCGTGTTCCATTACAAATAAAAAAAAGTAATGTGTAATGTAGGCATGTTCCATTACAAATTAAAAAAGTATATATATAATGGATGCATGTCTCATTACAAATTAAAAAGTAATGTGTAATGGATGCGTGTCCCATTACAAATAAAAAAGTAAAGTGTAGTGTATGCACGTTCCATTACAAATTACAATTTTTAAAAAACCAATTTGCAGTGGAGAGTATTTCATTACAAACAGAAAAATTGCCGTGTTCGTATTAGAAACAAAACAAAAAACAGACAGTTTATCGTTAAATATGAAGTACGAATTAGTACATTACGATACGAGTGCGATGAAACTTTTTTTGACGAGTGTCAGTTTGCAGCATGAGCCGAAGGCGAATGTTGCAATTACACGAGTTGAGAAAAAGTTTCTTGCACGAGTTTCGTACAAAATTTTATTGCACGGGTGCGTAAAATGCCCACTTTACGCGCGCGTAGCGAAGCGAAGTGTACGTAAAGTGAGCACTTTACGCACGGAGTGAAATAAATGTTCTTCACGATCAACCCTAAAAACTATCCAACTTTATATTGAACTGGCTTTTACACGCTGTTAGCCATAATTATAAGCAATCTAATGAAAATTACAAGTTACTGATACAAAATTTGTCGCTTTATTGAATACCTAAATGATGTGCATTTTCTTTTTTTTTTTAACTTTATGGATCATTTGTGACAATTGTGGATGAACTTTTAGTGAGCGAAATAAAATAATGCGACAGCAATGTGCAAGTTTCTAATACGAGCACGGCAATTTTTCTATTTGCAATGGAAAATTCTCCACTGCAAATTACTTTTTTTTAAATTGTAATTTGTAATGGAACGTGCATACATTACAAATTACTTTTTTATTTGTAATGGAACACGCATCTATTACACATTACTTTTTTATTTGTGATATGGCACATGCATCCATTACACATTACTTTTTTTATTTGTAATGAGACATGCATCCATTACACATTACTTTTTTATTTGTAATGGAACATGCATACATTACACATTACTTTTCTTATTTGTAATGGAACACGCATCCATTACACATTACTTTTTTATTTGTAATGGAATACGCATCCATTACACATTACTATTTTCATTCGTAATGGAACATGCATACATTACATATTACTTTTTTTATTTGTAATGAAACACCCATTCATTACACATTACTTTTGTAATTTGTAATGGAAAACTTGTCCAATACACATTGTTCAAAGTAATGGGTAATGCATTACTTTTACATTACTATTTTCACAACTCTGCTTCCACCCCGTCTATCGGCATTCTCGTTGAACCGAGGCTTTCACGTTTCCGCGTTATAAGCGTCAACAAGAAGGGATTCTTTTGCCGCGCGACCCTCTCTGATCCGAGTCCCCGCGCGAAAGCGTCTCCGCCGATGCGAAAAACCGGAAGTGAAGCTTTCCCGGTGCCCCCCGAGAGAGCGAGAAACGAGTCCGAGATCGTCGTGGGCGATGAGATTCTTTTCCTTTCATGCTTTATTCGCCCTCTCGATACCGCGTATTAACGATGCCCTCGGGGAAAAGCGCGGAAGGTGCTTCCGCTTCGCGCCGACTCCCTCGTTTCGCCGAGAGGAGTCAGCTTATAAATATTTTTTTCCTTGCAACGCATAATACCTCGCCTTTGATAAAGCTCTCCTCCGATCTCTCTTTACTCCCGAATGACCGGATATTTTTCTTCAACCAACCGCGCTCTTTGCCCTCGGAATAGACTCGGCGAAATCAAAATAGGATTCCCTCGAAGGAAGCCCGAGCTTTTCTCACTTCTGTCGAGAGGCAACAAAATCTTCATTTCCCACAACTTCATAAATAAATTATTATTGAGCACGAATTTCATGAATAAATCAGTTTTTTCGTCCGAATAACGGAAAACTAAAAATGATACCCAAAATATCATACCATATTAATATATGGGGAATTCCGTTCCAAATCAACCACTTTCGAACCTGACTTCTTTCAATTTGGTTGATTTTTTTTATTTTTCAACCCCATTAAAAACATTTTTTTTCAAATAGCTATAACTTCTTCAAAAATTGACCAATTGGGACGTTTTTTTCAATATTTTCCTCTTTAAATGTACTTTCCGAAATTTTTTTTCGAGAAAACCTATTTTTTTATCGAATTTGGCCATTTTCAATTTTTTTTGTACATTCTAAAAATACTTTGATCAATTACGGAAAAAATGCCGCCCAACGTGGAGTGGGCCGACATTGCCTTCTATTTTTTTTATCGATTGGAAAACAAAAATCCCAGCTGGGCTTATTTTAACCGTCCGGTCAATAACCAAACTTTCACCATTCGTTCAATAACCGGGTACCCGGGTACCCCCCACTGCGCGCCACATGACTGAGCGGTTACTCAGCCGGCTTCGTGGGATTTGGAATAACAATAGCGAATTCTAACGATCCTTGGGTTCTCATGTACCTGCCTAAAATCACGTATGTAGTAGATGTCCCCTAACAACGAATAACAAAGAAGAAGAAGAAGGAGAAGGGGAACGATCGTCAGTCGTAAGGTCACCGTGGAGCCGAACAGACGCTACAGAAAGTTTTCTACGCGTAGTGAAAAGAACGAAAATATAATATACAAAATATTATAATATTATAATATTATGATATCATTAATATTATAAATAAATAATCGTGTTGAACATAAATACGATGGATCATTCATCAAGTTTTCGACGGTAAGGCGTGATTTTCTTGTTCTATTTCGGAGTAAATTATTTTGTACTTTCAATATTTAAAAAAAATAGTAAATAATAAGCTGAAAACTTCTTCCAATAGAATTACCCGTTCTCAGGGAAAAGAGTTTTCACATGAAATATCCGAAGCAGAAGAATCAGACGATGACCACGTGTCGGATAGTGATGACGAGGAATATTTTCCAGAGAGTGAGATAGCGGCTTCGGATTGTGATGATGCTGGTAATTTACTTTTATATTTTCTGTCGCATATTACAATAATTGTGATAAATTATGTATTATGTTTTATATATTGTGAATATTTATAGGAGAAGCTGATGAGAATTCACTCGACGGAAATGATGAAGATGAAGATAACGATGAGGAAAGTGAAATAGAAGCGACAGTTAGAGGATCAGGAATGATAGCAAAAGATGGTACTAAGTGGACTGAGACACCAACAAGTGAACATCAAGTTAGAAGGCATAATATTGTGCGACAAAGATGTGGACCCAGCAGAAACACCAACATGCTGTCAAATCTTGACACATTCAAGTTATTTTTCACTCCAGAAATGGCTGATATCATTATACGTCATACGAATAAAAAAGCGAGCGCAACATATGCAGCGTACAATGAAAAAAATCCAGAGAAAAAACAACTAGTGTGGACAAATCTTGAGCTTCAGGAATTTTATGCATTCCTGGCTATCTTGATAACTTCTGGCGCCAACAACTCCAATACTGACAATACAAAGGATATGTGGCAGTCATACTCATATCCATTGTATCGTGCAGCAATGGGCATCAATCGCTTCTGGAACATCATGCGCTTCATTCGATTTGATGATGCCAATACTCGTGCCCAGCGCATGGAGAGTGATAAAGTTGCTCCAATACGAGACCTTTGGACAATGCTCAATAGTAATTTATTAAAACATTATAAGCCAACGGAGCACCTGACAGTCGACGAGCAACTTTATCCATACCGGGGTCGAACTAAATTCACTCAGTATATTCCATCAAAGCCAGCCAAGTATGGAATCAAAGTGTGGTGGATATGTGACGCTGAAAATTCGTATCCACTTACTGGACAAATTTACACTGGAAAATCGAGTGCTGGTCGTGAGAAAAACGTTGGAGAGAGAGTTGTCAAAGATTTGGTGGCACCGTACAAAGGATCCGGTAGAAATGTTACCATGGATAATTTTTTTACCACTCTGCCATTGGCGAAATTTTTACTATCCTGGGATTTAACAATTGTGGGCACTATCAAGAAAAATAAGACATACATTCCACCAGCAATGACTGAATTGAAAACACGACAAGAGTTATCCACTGTGTTTGGCTTTCATGAGAAAGTAACTATGTGCAGCTATGTGCCGAAGAAAAAGAAAGTAGTGATTATGCTATCAACAATGCATCACGAACCAACGATTGGTGATGGTGCAAAGAAAAAACCCGAAATTATTGAATTCTATAACTGGTCAAAAGCTGGAGTGGATACGATGGACAAAATGCTTGGTAGATACTGTACCAAAAGATCAACTCGAAGGTGGCCTCTAGCATTTTTCTATAATATTCTCGACGTCGCCTGCCTTGCAGCATATATTCTGTATTATGAGAATAATAAAGTGCTTTCCAAGAAATCTTACGAACGACGATTGTTTTATCGGCAACTGGGCAGAGAGCTGTGTACTCCATTCGTCGAAGATCGTTCGCATAATGCACAAATCATGAGGCATTTCCCAACAAAAGTGGCGATTGAAAGTTTCTTTGGTCGGGCTATAAATCCATATGCTCAATCAGCAGCATCTTCATCTACAGCATCTGCATCTTCGAAACTTCAGGCATCGCTCGATTCGACCGGAAGAAAAAAGATTATTGGTGTATGTCATGTTTGTCTCCACAGTGAATTCAAAAAACGTCGCAAAACTCGAAAATCGTGTTCAGTATGTGAGTTCCCTATTTGCGATGAACATTGTATTTCAACCACGACATGCGAGAAATGTGCCAAATAATTGAATTTATTTTTTTTTCTTCATATTTCACTGAATTATTACGAATAAAAGGAAAAAAAACTGAAATGAAGAAAAAACGGAATGATATTCTCTACCCATTATTTTTATTATTGTAATAATAATAATGAAAATTGTTTAAATAAAGGAAACTACGAAAGATATTGTTAATTGTTCATTCAAAACTCTAATTATAGGTATCCTTTGATAAACGGTCCCTTTGCTGTGTATAAACCTAGCTCTCTTATACATAATAACCTTGATGAGTACCCGGGTACCCGGTCATTGAACGAAGGAGGTGTCGAGTTTGATAGTTAATAACTGTTATGGAATAATTTATTACAAAAAATTATTATGAAAAATTGGTGTCAAACTACTTCAACTTTGGGGATTCGAGTAGTAGTAACGTTTTTTTAAGGTGAAGTTAATAAATTCGACCTTGCAAACTGAAATGGATACCCGGGTACCCGGTTATTGACCGGACGGTTAAGGACCTTACAGTTTGAAAAATTGAAAAAAAAAAATTGAAAGTGGTAATCCTAGAAAAAATGTTGATTTTTTTTCAAAATAGTGAAAAAAAAATAGAAGGAAATTTCGGCCCACTCCATGTTGGGCGGTATTTTTTCGGGAATTGATCAAAGTATTTTTCGAGTGAAAAAAAAATTGTGAACTTCGAGAAAAAGAAGATTTTTCTCGAAAAAGTTAAAAATTTCATAGATTTCAATATCTTACAATTTTTTTGTATTTTTTTCGGAAGGTACATTTAAAGACGAAAATTTTGAAAAAAACGTCCCAATTAGTTAATTCTCAAAGAATTTGTAGCTATTTGAAAAAAAAGGGTTTTTATTGGGTTGGGTAAAAAAATTTGAAAATTTCTTGAAAAATGTTTTTAATGGGGTAGAAAAGGAAAAAAAAATCAGCCAAATCGAAAGGGGTCGGGTTCAAAATTGGTCGATTTAACATGGAATGACCCAGATGTACTCGAAGGTTAGAACATTCGGATGAACGAAAAATCAGAAGAAAGATTTATTCAACGAAAAATTAGAACAACTTGCAAGTATTTGCTGAACAAAAATTTCAAGAATTTGAAAATGCATCAAGAATTATTTTCAAAATATTAACAAAGTCTCAAAATTATTTTGCAACAGAATAAATTTGTGGAATATTCCTTCATCCGAACCTTCGGAATTTCAAGTACATATAAATATATGCTATTTGCGACTTATTAATTCCTCAAAGATCAGGTTTGAAAATGCCAAAATTCAAAAATGGTCACAATAAGTTCAATATTTCGATATTTTGAAACAACTATTTTATAGAAGACAATAATTTTTTTCTACAAATGAATAAAGCTAAACTGGTGAATAGAAATTGAAACGATGGAGTTGTTCGAGGCTTCGATCTGATAAGACATTTGAGTTAAACGGCTCGTGTCCTTTTACAGAGCTATTACTTTTCAAGAAACAAGACTCGCGAGTGAAGACCACGATGGGGTGTCTCGAGACTCGTTGTAACATCCAATTTCTCTTCGATAGTATCCTGCAGGCTCTCGCTTCTCTTCTCGCGCGTTCTCTCCGCTGAGCAATCTTCCTTCTTTTTCAATTGGCGCCAGAATAAGCGATAAAGAAGGAGAGAAAGGGAGAGAAAGAGAGAGATGGGAAGAAACGAATCCCGTTTTGCTTCTGTTGGGGAATACTTAAGGGCGCACACGCCAGTGCCTCGTTTCGTTGCCGTCGACGAGGGCAATTTATTATTAATTCTACGCTTTTTTTTTAATTCTCCGCTCGCGCATTTTTTTTCTCCCCCTCTCTTTCTTCCGGTGTTTTTTTAATCGGTTTCTCTCGTCAGTGAGGGCCGAAACGGATGTTTCGCCGCTGTATATTCGCCACAAGAGTTTTAGAGAGGCGCGAGTGAGACAGAGAGAGGGGGAAATAGTGCGCCAGGCGCGAGATTATAATTATGCAAATGCCTCTTGTTGCGGAGAACCAAGAAGAAGAGGCGAGAGGAAGAAGAATACGAAGACGTGCTTTGGTGCGCGGCAAAAGAGCAACAGATGTCTGGAACGACTGTTCCTCTCTTTTCTATCGCTTTTCTTAGCCCTCGGGTACTCCACATCAAGGTAGACCCCATATATGGGTCATTCTGTGGAAAATTCTCTCAGATTTACTCACAAATATCTTTTCTCATAATTTTAATGCTATAAAGAAAAATCAGTATCTTTACGAGCCCAGGAACAAGACTTGATGCCAATAAATTTATTCAGGTCAATATTTGAACAAAATATTTATTTATTTCAAATAAATGTTTTTAAATTAAACAATTCATCTCTCGCGGTGTAAGTGTTAACGTAAAAAATTTATTGAAATAGAATTAGTTGTAAAAATTCATTTGAATAAAATCAATTGCAATAATTTATTTGAATAAAAAGAATCAGTAAAATTATTTGAATTAAGGGGGAATATACACCTGGAAACGGAAAAAAGATAATTTTCGAGAATTTTTTCTGGGGAAACTATTGGAATTATCTGAACGGGGTTTTCCCTAGTTAAAAATATACACTTTCAAGAATGTTTTCAATTTTTTTTATTCAAAAATGTTGCAAATTCACGGAGTACTTACGTCGTTTACGGAGTGCCGTAAAAAGTACCCAGTGGCGTTTTGTCAAAAATCATGTGAAAGAAAAAACCAAAACAGGATACTAAGATAGATCATATTATCTTGTCTTTGTCATAGCCGATTTAAAAAATATCGATTTTTGACAAAATGGCGGACGCTTGAACTCAACGTAGCTATTTTCAAGAAAATATTCGTTCGTATTTTGACAAAAAAAAACTAAAAATCGGGGGAAAAAATCCTATGACAAAGACTAGGTAATTATATGTATAAGATAACCACAAAAAATTTGAAGTTAATAGGTTCGGTGGTTTTCGAGATATTTTGGGTACCGCTATAGCAGATTTTTTTTGCGACACTCGGTAGACGACTCGAGTACTCCATGAAATTGCAACATTTTTGAATAAAAAAATTGAAAACATTCTTGAAAGTGTATATTTTTAACTAGAAAAAACCCCGTTTATGATCATTCCAATAGCTTCCTCGAAAAGAATTCTCGAAAATTACCTTTTTTTCCATTTCCAGGTGTATATTCACCCTTGAATACATTGCCATAATTTATTTGAATAAAAAAGAATGAGAAAAATTTATTTAAATTAAAATTATTGGAAAAATTAATCTGAATGAAACAAAGCGGGAAAATTGATTTAAATTGAATAAATCGGAAAAACTTATTTGAATTAAATAAATTTAAAAAATTCATTTGAATTATACAATAAGATGCAAAAAATTATTTGAATAGAATAAATAGAAAAAATTAATTCGAGTGAAATAAATATCTTTTTCGGCTCCTGATGTTATTAGGCTGACATGGAATGCCCCATATGCAATATGTAAACGTGTGTTTCGTCTATAATGGAGGCTTGTATACCACCGGGCACGAGAACTCTCGATCGGCTTTGCCTACGCTCATCGTAAAGATAGAGAAACCGGTATGTATCGCTGTGTAAAAGATAACAATTACGAGTGTCGCGCCCTGAGCTCGCGGTCTCTGTCTCGGGCGGCTTGTTTCTCCCTCGGGCAATTCACGTAGGTAAACCTACTTGTTCGTCCAGCATGGCATAATAATTTCTTCTCCTTTTGCCTTCTAATCAACAAACACGCTTGCGTCCTAATAAGGATCCTTAGGACAGAAATAGAGAGAAAGGGAGATAGAGAGAGAGAGAGAGAGAGAGAGAGAGAGAGAGAGAGAGAGAGAGAGAGAGAGAGAGAGAGAGAGACGACAATCGATTAAAAGCACGCTCATTAATTAATACGGCAATTAGAATATCGTGCCATTAACTTTTATGATTTCGACAACGAGTTGGACGAGAAATGTCAACGCTTGTATTATCGGTAGAGACATCGAAGCCATTCAGAGAGAGATCGCCACGTGTGATCGGTAATTTTCACTATTTTTTCTCCATTTAATGTCGACTAGAGATTATTTCGTCTCGATCGTCTGATAATTTTATGAAAAGCGTGCTCACATAGCGAGAAACGACACGAAATTGATGAGTCAAGCTGTAGAAGAGTCAGAGACTCTTCGTGGAATTCCTACGGAGGAATTTTCGCAGTACTATTTCTCCAGTTTCCTTGTCAGATTTTTTATGAAACGGTATTTTAGAATTTCCACTTGTTTCTCGAATGACTGTGTAAAAATGCCTGAGTGTCTCTTCCGCGAGTAGAAAAAATGCGCGAGAAAAGAGAACCAGAAACTTCCTTTTTTTATCTCTCTTCTGTCCGGTTTATTAGCTCCGTTGTCTTTCTCTGTCTCTTTGAAGGGTACATATGGGGTATCCCTGCTCAACGGGACCCCCTTTTAGGCCGACCTCTTTCGATTTTCTTGAAACTCGAGTATGTTTTAGTGTTGCCTGAAAGTATATTGTACACCAATTTTCAGATCTCTAACTGTAATACTCTTTGGAATATACCAAAAGTTATATTTCAAACTTTTTGCGTATTGAGCGCTTCGGAGCTTTGGCACGGCCTGAAATAAAATCGAAAAAATTCTAATAAATTCGAAACAAATATCAGCGATTTCGAAAAAAACGAATTCATTTAAATTTCAGCCAAAAACCGAAACAATTGGTTTACAAAAAAAGAGCTTAATTTAATTCAGCGGGACAATTTTTTAAATGTTTGTATATAGCTGAGATCTATAGCTAAATGTTTGTATATAGCTGACGATATAAATTTCAAGCTGGAACTCACATCCGCTTACTAATGCCAAATCTTTTAGTAGGATAAAAATTCTTAAATATCGTGTTTTTGGTATTCAACAGTTCTCTGATATATTATATAGCGTTTTTTTAAACAAATTTTGAATTTAGTAAATTTATTACATTAATTAAATTAAATCTATTAAGTTTAACCAATTAAATCAAATTTATTAAATTTTGAATTTAATAAATTTATAAAATTCATAATTCGTAAAAAAAACTATATAATATATCAGAGAACTGTTGAATACGAAAAACACAATTTTTAAGAATTTTTATCCTACTAAAAGACTTGGCATTGGTAAACGGATGCGAGTTCCAACTTAAAATTTATATCGTGACTTCTCAGATATATACAAAACATGAAAAAAATTGTCCCGCTGAATTAAATTATGCACTTTTTTTGTAAATCAATTTTTTCGGTTTTTGGCCGAAATTCAAATGAATTCGTTTTTTTTTAGAAATCGCTGATATTTTTTTCGAAAAGCGCAGAAAATTTCCTATCGAAAGTTATTGTTAAAGAATTTTTTCGATTTTATTTCGCGCCGTTCCAAAGCTCCGAAGCGCTCAATGCGCAAAAAGTTTGAAATATAACTTTTGGTGTATTCCAAAGAGTATTATACTTAGAGATCTTAAAATTGGTGTACAATATACTTTCAGGCAACACTAAAACATACTCGAGTTTCAAGAAAATCAAAAGAAGTCGGCCTAATAGGGGGTCCCGTTGAGCGGGAATACCTCATATATATCTATTGGAATAGCGGTGCGAAAATTCAGCGGCACACAGCAGAAATTACAGTGCGTGCCAAAAAGGGATCCAAGAAGAAGGGTCTTTATCGTGCACTTTTGCGAGTTTCCCGAAGAATTCTTATTACTGAATTCGCGCTCCTTTTTCCCGGCTCTTTTTCTGCTACCGGAAGAAATCTCATTACTCGAAGAGGCTCGAGGCGCCCGTTCACTATTCCGGAGCTATATATTTTCCAAGATGGAGGGAAAGAGGGCGAGAGAGGAAGAAGCTAAAGCCGAAAGGAAAATAAAGTCAGATGAGGAGAAATACGAGAGGCATCAGCGGAAGAACGAAGAATAAAGACAGGGGATAGAGCGGAGGTACGGGCAAAAGTTTAAAAGACGCGAGAACTATGGAGAGAAATGAGAGAAGCGCGTCTAGGGATATCCGATATACGCCAAACAAAAATGGGAAACTGAAAAGGGGAGTAAGAGCAATGAATTCGCTTCCTCTCTATATCGAATCCCTGAAGAAATCCCACGAAAATAGAATAATCTCAACCTTTTGGCATATCCACAATTTTTGAAATGATGACATTTTTTTTCATCTTAAAAAGTCGTTTTTCATAAATCATAATTAATGTTACCGTTTATTTGTTTAACATATGAAAATATATGGATTAATTGAAAATTCGTTAAATAATAAATAACTTCTATATTTTTTAACTATTATTTTTTTAACCCAAAAAAATTTATTTTTTATTTTTGAGATCATCAATAATTTTGTTTTCTTTTGAACATTTTTCAATTTTGCTAAGAATGAATTTTTTCCAATTTTTTTTTATGGTCCATTTTACCCCGGATGTAGTGCATCGGCCTAAAAATTGATACATACATTGAATCCATCACAATTTGAGTATACTCATTAAGACGAATTCAGAACGATTTTTCGTAACTATAATAGTTTCCGAGATATTTAAAAAATAAACTTGAAAGATTTAAAAAATTGCGAAATTTTGAATTTGCGATATCCTTTGAAAAAAAAATTAATTTTTTTCCTTTGGCAGAACTTCGTTTTGTTAAAAACAAAAACTTCTGACCAAATTTCATCGTAATTGAAAGTAGTCGATTCCAACTCTTGGTCGATTGGACATGGAATGACCCATATACGCAATAATATAGGGCAACGAGGATCATCGTATCGCCGCTCATTATTCTCATCATAATGTTCCGCGCAACTTTGCGGCGCAGGAGAGTAATCGCGAGGGAAATTGTTGCTGAATTATTTACGATTGGTCTCACAGCGCGGTTATCACGAATTTCCGTTGGTTATCCCCTTTGGTCGCGGCGCTATCATCGCGGTTCCTATGAAGCGTCAAAAGCAGACGCGCGGATACCGCGCGAGATAGAGCGTCGCGATTCGAGGAATTCTTTGATAAGTTTAGGCTCGCGCGGCTCATCGTCGAATATATACAGGCGCTTCCATACATACAGACCGACAAAACGATCACCGCGGAGAGATGTCTGGCATTTCGGTCGCGCAATTTGACTCTGTATTGTGCGTTTATGAGATATACCGTGGGACGTTGACCACGGGCCATATCGACCGGAAGTTCCACGCATATATACTCTCTCTCTGCAGAGAGAGAGAGAGAGAGAGAGAGGTTTGCTCATGACCGCGCCGAATGCAAAGATAATTACGTCGACCGAACCGGTATAATTGATGCCCAGCGTGAATTACGCTCAACTCTCTCTCTCTCTCTCTCTCTCTCTCTCTCTCTCTCTCTCTCTCTCTCTCTCTCTCTCTCTCTCTTCTCTCTCCTCTCTTTCTCTCGACGTGTCCCTTTTATTCCATCCAAGCTTGTATTTCCTGGGTATGATCCCGAGAGTATCTTTCGCGCCCACGCAAAAAAAAAGCAACGAGTCGTACGTCGCAGGGAGAAGGAAAAAATACTGTCCGAGACGGGGAAAACAAAATTGGAGAAGTCGTATTGAAGATAGAAACGAAGGTGGAAGAGGCGCGAAGTCCACGCTTGGTAATTGGATGGACGACGTCCGGTCGAACAAGAGATGCGATTAAGGAAAAAAAGAGAAAAAAAATTATTCCTTCCCTTCGTGGTTCGCCACCGGTGTAATTTTTGTGTGGGATCCAGAACTCACTTGGACGTGAAAAACGATCCGCCTCTCGGTGACGAAAGTGGAAAGCCGTATACGGAAAGCTTGTTAGGAAGTAATGAGAAAAGCAAATCCGAAGTTTCTAGCTCGTTAACATTCGACACGGATAATAATCATGTTTCGGGATATATTGATGCACCGAATAGTGTAATTTTAACCAAAACCTTGGAGTTTAGTCACTGGAATGCTGGTTTAATTATTTGCGATTTTTTAATTACTATTGATTGATAGTAATTGAAAAATAAAAATTTAATAATGGTAATCTAAAATCAAATAATATAATTTATAATACACTATTAAAGTATTGTCAATTTTCTGCCAATCTAAAATATTGCCAATAAAATTGAAAGATTAACTGGTCTCATTCAAATCCAGAAAATGAAATTATTTTATTGAAATACATCTTTCTGATTCAGAAAATAGGCCTAATGAATAGTTTATTAAGCTGATATTTTGATAAAATTTTATTCATCTAAAATAAATCATTTCTCTAGCTGTATATTTTGCGATCCTTCTTCCTAAAACAATCTGCACCATAAAAATATGAAATATTGTTAAAATGTAGCTATTTCATACGCTCACTATTTTGAATAAAATATTTTATTTATTACATGAGAAAAGAGAAAATGTACTTTTTATAACTTCCAAACTGATGTAACCCTTTAAGATAAACATCTTAACAGATAACAGACATCTTAAGATAACATCGCAAGATAAACATCTTAAGAATATACTGTAAAAGTTTCAGACCGAAATTTAAAATATTTTTAAAGTTATAGCCAAAAAAAGAGAGCAATTAACTAATAAGTTAATATTAAAAATGATTAATTACTACGGTTTGGCAATCACCAGAAACTTCAAATGTCTCGAAGAAATGAAGAGAGCTTTGAGATAACTTTCAGGAAATGGAAGGATTGCTCTATGCATCAGGCATAGTTAATTAATGTGGGTATAATTTTTTTATACAAAATCTGTTGTCAAAACTTTAAATGCGTTTTCCCCGAAACTACGTTTTCGAAATTTCCGGGAAGCACCGACTAAAAGCTATTTAACCGATTTGGCTAAAATTTTTACCCGTTACTTTAGACACACATATTAAAGTCTATGACCTTTAAAACATTCAATTTTTTAATAATGAAATGAATTTTTTTTTTAATTTATTTAAAAAAATCGATTTCGAAGACCTTTTGGTTCACAAGTACGCCATTTTGTTTTTTTTTCATAAAATATATATATTATAGGTTATAAACCTAGAATTAAGCCTAAAAAACAATGATTTCTTTGGATTTTTAATTTCAGGAAGGCTGTTCCCCGAAACAAGTCACCTTTTTTTCGAAGTCCACTTTGTTTATGATTTTGAAAAAATCATAAACAAATTCATGTAAAATTAAGTAAATAAATTTTTTTTTGTACTCTTCAAGATAACCTGTACAAATTTCAAAACGATCGCATTTTATTGTGTTATTTAAAAAAATTAATGAATTAATGTCGAAATTTCGGTCGTCACAGTGGACTTTAATACTGTTTTCGGTGAAAGATGAAAATCGTTAACACGATAATGGCATGAAAGAGTCGAGCATTGAGATTCGGGAAAAGCTCTCGACTGCGTGGCTGAAAATGATTCGGGCTTTTGGCGATAAATGAGGGGCTGTATCCAGAGGGCAGGTTACAAGGAATAAGGCCAAGAAGTGGATGCACACACATCCACGTGAATACGAGTTCATGGGGGCGGATACGAGAACTCGACCGAAACTTGGATCTAATTACTCGCGACCCTACCCTCTATAAACCTACCCTCACCTTCTCGCTCTCTCCCTCGTCTTGTCACACAGCTATCTCTCTAGGCTGGTGCACAGGTTCGGTTGCTCGGCAAGCAGGAAGCGAGAGAGCTTCTCGGTTCCTCTCTTCCAGAAGTGCATTTGCCGTATAACGCTTTTGGCTTCAACCCTCTCAGTTTCTGGGGCTCGTCTTGGCTCGGGGATTCAGCTGCGCCAGCGGGCACGAAATTACTGTTGCTTCCTCCAACGATGGGGCTAATCAGACGACGGGATACTCCCTGAATTTCTCTCGCCTCTTGCCTATTGCATCCACTGTACTTTGCCCATGTATTTTCTCAAAAGTCGTATCTATGCCCGAGCATCGTTCTATACGGTAAATAAAAGCCCGGGGCAGCATGAAACACTCGCAGAATTGGCAATGATACGTAAAATCCTCTTCAATAATGAATAAAATAATACCGCTTGCCAAATTATCCAACGGCACGGATAAATCTTCATGAGAAATTGGGTTTAAGGGATGGCAGAAGTGTGATTATTTCGAAAAATCCATCCTTTTTGCATCCTTCATAAAAATAAAGTCGACAACAAAAGTGCCTACTTTTTGAGGAATTACGCTGGTGGCCATTTTTCTGATATAAAAAGTACAGAGTTGGGCAAAGTACTTGAAAGTATCAAGTACCGGTGGTACTTGAAGTACAAAGTACTTATTACTTGCAAGTACTCATCAAGACGAGTACTTGAAGTACAAGTACTTGAAAAAATCAAGTACCAGTATCAAGTACTTTTAAAGCTTTCGGGTACATCTCGTAAATTCTGGTACTTGGGTCATTCCATGTCAAATCGACCAGGAGTTGGAATCGACCACTTTCAATTTCGATGAAATTTAGTCAGAAGTTTTGTTTGATCATTAAAGAAAGTTCTATCAAGGAAAAAAAATTGAATTTTTTTTTTTCAAAAGTTATGCAAAATTCAAAATTTAACCATTTTTTAATTTTTTTTTCTAAATATCTTGAAAACTATGATAGTCATGAAAAATCGTTTGTTTCGCCTTAAAGTATACATGGGGCTACGAAAAAAAAAATATATTCCGACAACATTTTTTGAAAAATGATGAATTTGGAGAATTTTGAATTTTTTTAAATCGTGAAAATGCACAATTAACATCGAATTTTTTGTTCAATTTTTTAAAATATAATACCTTGTACTGATTTGAAAAAATCCTGAAATTTTCAGAAAGGTGTTTTTTTTGTTTCAAAAATATGAATTTTTTTAAGTTGAACAATAATGTAATTTTGTAATTTTGAGCAGTTCAAAATTACATGATTGATCAATTTAATTCAACTTGAAGGAAAAAAAAAAGTTTTACCAAAATTCAAAAATTCATATTTTTGAAACAAAAAAAACACATTTCTGAAAATTTCAGGATCTTTCAATATCAGTACAAGGTGTTGTATTAAAAAAATGAAACCAATAATTTAATGTTGATCGTCGATTTTCACGATTTTGAAAAATTCAAAGTTCTCCAAATTCATCATTTTTGGAAAATTTGTTTCGGAATATTTTTTTTTTCTTAGCCCCAAGTATACTCTTTAAGACGAACCCAGAACGATTTTTTCGTAACTATAATAGTTTTCGAAATATATAAAAGATAAACTTGAAAAAATGGTGAAATTTTGAATTCTCGAGAAAAAAAAATTTAATTTTTTTCCTTCGTTAGAACTGTGTTTTATGATAAAAGAAAATTTCTGACTAAATTTCATCGAAATTGAAGGGGATCAATTCCAAATATTGGTCGATTTAACATGGAGTGACCCATATTCGAAGGCTTTGCACATGGAATCATCAGCAAGACACATTCAAAAGTACTTGATACTTGTACTTGA
The DNA here is from genome assembly GCA_946863875.1 of Alloplasta piceator. Lineage (NCBI taxonomy): Eukaryota > Metazoa > Arthropoda > Insecta > Hymenoptera > Ichneumonidae > Alloplasta > Alloplasta piceator. The sequence goes on from OX333071.1 coordinate 78,051,851, forward strand.
GAAGAGTACTTCAAGTACAGAAAAGTACTTGAAATTTTCAAGTACAGTACTTCAAGTACAGGAAGTACTTGAAAAATTTAAGTAAAATACTTGAAGTACTTTTCAAGTACTTTGTACTTGCAACTACTGTACTTCAAGTACCTGCAAGTACAGAGTACTTTCAAGTACTGCCCACCTCTGAAAAAGTATATAAAATAAATTTGAAAAAAAACTTTTATGATTCTTAAGTATATTTATTGAACCCCAAAAGAGTAATATCAATATTTACACTAGCAACCCCTAAAAAAAATTCCTAACAGCCTTGTTACGAGTAATCTCCTACAATGCCTATTGCCTACTGCTTTGTCCCGTTTTGCCCCGGTTTTCAGCTTCGCTGTATAGCGCAGGCTAAACAGGCTCTGGAGATATCCGACTCGCTAGAGAGGTAGCTATGTCTCACTGATAAAGTAAGAAACCAGTTACCGGTCGTTGAGGAGGGATAGGCTATGTACAGCGCTATCTCTATCCATTCGCTTCCCCGCCTCTCTCTCTCTCTCTCTCTCTCTCTCTCTCTCTCTCGCTCTCTCTCTCTCCCACCCTTTTTCGCCGTAAGGAAGACGAAACGGAAAACGGTAGCGTGTATTATAGCGTGTCTGCCTCCTCCCCCCGCTGAGAAAATTGCAGCGAGAGGGTCGTTAAGGGATCGTCGTATTTTATACTTCATCGTCTCCGATGATGAGGACGCTCGCGCGTCGTTCTGCCGCTGAAGGATTTCCCATCGTTGTCGGGGCCCGGATCTTCAACGAGGGCCGCGATTACTCGTTTATCATCGATCAAGCGGCTGTATCAGACGCGAAACTTTCCGTATAATCGGTTGTCGCGTCTCGACATCGGCGAAAAGGGATCGAAGGTGGGAAAGGGGGGGGGGGGGGCGTCCAGTGACGAAGCCAAGTTGATCGATGATTCCCGAAGGAGTAAGATTTGACTCGAATCTCCATCTTGTACGTCCATCCCGTGTATTTCTCAGCATCGAGACTCCCTTCTTTCATACTTGCGTACATAGCCTATTCTTTCTCTCGATATAAGAGCGGGTTTTAATCATGCATGCCATGATTCGACTGATGAGAAGTACGGGCAGTTTTTTCCTCTCTTGATTGAATTATTCATTGGAAGACTCATAAATGGAGCAAATATGCTGCATATTATAACGTGCTGTCTGAACGTGCAAATCCATGTATACACTCCCGCTCAAAAGTTTGGAAACACCAGTCAATATTTCTTCCCGCACTAGAAGTTGCATAACTCCGTCAAAAAAAAAGATCATCGAATTTTACAAAAAGCGTTTTGACGGGAAGGAATTCAGCTTCATTTCGCTTTTTTTTTAAATATTTTTTATGGTTTTTTTTCGATCCGGTACGCATTTTTGTACGTGACCGTTTTTTGGCTTTTTCTCGACCGCGAATTGGACGCGTAACTTGAAGACATTTTTTTTTGTCTTTTTATCTATAGTACATTTGAAAGGGTTAGCAGATGCTCCATTTTCGTCTTATAACATTTTTCGAACGATTTTTTCTCGCAAAGTTATTTCACTATTGGCTAAAAAAAGACAAATTTTTAAAGACGCAACGTAACTCAAAAACTATAGACTTTAAACGAAAATGTCAATCATGAAAAAAGTAGCGTACATATATACGGAATCGCCTGGAATTATTTCAGAATTTTCCTGTGAAATTTTTTTTTTTACTATTTTTGCTCGAAATTCTGATGATGACGTCTCGGCGAAAAATTGTATCTCATTGAAATTTCCGTACTTCGTCGTAAAATAAAAATCTAAAAAAAATCAGCAGCATTCGACATACTATAAACAACAATAATCAATAATAATATCGGTCAAAAGTCATTCACAAATTGTTTAAACAATTGTTTAAACAATTTATTAAATAATGATGATCAATGATTAATAATTGTTATTGATCATTGTTGTTTATAGGATGCCAAATGTTGCTGAATTTTTTCAGATTTTCATTGTATCACGAAGTACGGACATTTCAATCAGGTACCATTTTTTGCTGGGGCGTCATCAGAGTTTTGAGCGAAAATCGTAAAAAAAAAAAAATTTCAAAGGAAAAATTCTGAAATAATTCCAGACGATTCCGTGTATACGTACGCTGCTTTTTTTGTACTTGACATTTTCTCTTAAGCTCCGTAGTTTTTGAGTTACGTTGCATCTTTCAAAATTTGTCCCTTTAGCCAAAAGTGAAATAACTTTGCGAAAAGAAATCGTACAAAAATTATTTAAAAACAAAAATGGCGCGTCTGCTAACTCTTTCAAATTTCCTGTAGATAAAAGGGACGAAAAAAATGTCCTTGAGTTATGCGCTCAATTCGCGATGGTCGAAAAAAGGCCAAAAAACGGTCACGTACAAAAATGCGTACCGGATCGAAAAAAAATCATGAAAAATATTTTTAAAAAAAGAAAAATGAAGCTGAATTTCTTCCCGTCAAAACGCTTTTTTAAAAATTCGATTATCTCGTTTTTTGACGAAGTTATGCAACTTCCAGTGCAGCAAGAAATATTTACTGGTGTTTCCAATCTTTTGAGCGGGACTGTATATATATATATATATATGTATAAATGTACGTATATGAGAGCGAAGAAGCTGAGAATGGTTCTCGCGATCTCATAGAATCCGCGCGGGTGCGCCGCACGATTGCAAGGTGAACAAATCGATCGATACAAATATATACATATACAGAGATGTAGGTATGCGCAAGTGTGTACATATAATAGTTGCGATCTTTCTCGCACTTGAGCCACCCCAAGAAAGAAAACGCGATCGTGGTGGCGCATTCTTTCTCGTCGATCGATCTACCGACGAACGATCACGAACTTGGACTACAGAACGAGTAGATCGAGAGGATTTTATTTCCACCCCTCTCGTTTCTCTTCCTTCTATCCCGCCGATTCGATCACCATCGTTTACATGTATATATATATATATATTTACAATATACAGGATATTCCAAGTCGATTCCAGACGCATTTGAATTTTTCTACGATTTAAACGGTTTTACGCAGTCAGAATTTTCAAAAAATCGATTTTTTCATTTCATTTGAACGTTAGAAGCAAAAAAAATATACAATAATTGGGATTGTCTCATCGTAGGAAAAATCGTGGATGAAATTCAAGAAAGTATAGATTGGATGTTGGTTGGATTGGCTCGGAATACCCCATATATATATATATATTGACTGGCATCGCGTGTTTCCTTCCATTCTGTCTCACGTTGTCCTACGTATATCTATGGATGGTGTACACGAGCGAAATGTTAAAAAATAAAAATAAATAAAGCTGCATCGGTAGCGCGAGCAACTGCCACTGACAGAATATACAAAATATTTGATCGCGGTCTAACGAGTTGTGATCGTGCGGATATATATAATCGCGAGCGACAAAACTAGACTCGATATTCGTACACGAAGGAGTCTCGAATGCATGATCCATCTGTAACTATTCTTCGTCATAAAACGTGAGAAAATAATCGATCTCGTTGTCAGAATGAATAAAAAATGAAATCATTCCCATAAAATCTAATTTCTAATATACCGGGTGTCCCATTTTAATCTTACAGTTGATTTATTTCGAAAAATATTGCTCCGATCGAAAATTGAGTGGGTTGAAACTTTTAGGGTCCAAGGGGGGACGTTTAAAAAATTTGTTTGTTTTGGTCCAAAATTTAAAATGGCGGCGTTAAGATGGCTGACATGTTTTTTTTAAATGGAAACATGATTTTTTTTTTCACCAAAATTTTTTTCAGATTAAATCTAACATCTTTTGTGGGAACATTTTTTTGATACAGCCCATAATAGAGGGTGTCCCATTTTAATCTTACAGCTGAATTATCTTGAAAAATACTGCACCGATAAAAAATTGAGTGGGATGAAACTTTTAGGGTTCAGAGGGGGACGTTCAATAAATTTTTTTGTGTTGGTCCAAAATTCAAAATGGCGCTGTTAAGATGGCTGACATGTTTTTTTTTAGATGGAAACATGATTTTTTTTTTACCAAAAAATTTTTCAGATCAAATCTAACATCTTTTGTAGAAATATTTTTTTTATAGCCCGGATATTTTAGACTAGATCACCATTTTTGACTATTTTAGCGTTATGCAGTATAATGACGAAGCCGAGGAGGTCTTCTAAATCCTCCTCGTGAGTGTTTTCTGAAATTTTCTTAAAGGTGTTCGAAGATTCCACCATTTCACCATCATGGTTATCCCGGATAATACTAAAATAGTAAAAAATGGTGATCTCTTATGGACTGAATAAAAAAAATGTTCCAACAAAAGTTGTTAGTTTTGACTTGACACATTTTTTGGTGAAAAAAAAATCATGTTTTCATTGTTTGAAAAACCTTTCGGTCATCTTAACAGGGCCCCTTTGAATTTTGGACCAAAACAAAAAATTTTTTTAAACGTCCCCCTCTGAACCCTAAAAGTTTCATCCCACTCAATTTTTAATCGGAGCAATATTTTTCGAAATAAATCAACTGTAAGATTAAAATGGGACACCCGGTATATCCAGCATCAAGATATATTCAAAATATATTTTTACCTCTGTACAATGGTAATATATTTCAATATTATTTTTTTATTACTACAAAAGAATTTCTCTGATATAAAACGTGAGAAAAGAATTGATCTTATAGTCAGAATCATAGAGTTGTAAATAATGCATTACTTTGATAATGCATTAATGAATTTATTACCCATTGCACTGCATAATGTAAAATGGAGAAGTGTACCATTACAAAATACAAAAGTAATGTGTAATGGATGCATGTGCGATTACCAATAAAAAAAAGTAATATGTAATGGATGCGTGTTCCATTACAAATAAAAAAAAGTAATATGTAATGGATGCGTGTTCCATTACAAATAAAAAAGTAATGTGTAGTGTATGCACGTTCCATTACAAAATACAATTTTTAAAAACGTAATTTGCAATAGAGAATATTCCATTACAAACAGAAAAATTACCGTGCTTGTATTAGAAACTTGCACATTGCTGTCTCATTATTTTATTTCGCTCACTAAAAGTTCATCCACAATTATCACAAATGATCCATAAAGTTAAAAAATAGAAACAAAAAACAGACAGTTCATCGTTAAATATGAAGTACGATAATGTACTCAACCCCAAAAATTGTCCAACATTATATTGAACTGGCTTTTACACGCTGTTACCCATAATTATAAGCAATCTAATAAAAATTACAAATTACTGATGCAAAATTTGTCGTTTCATTAAAATGTGCATGTACTTTTTTTTTAACTGTATGGATCATTTGTGATAATTGTGGATGAACTTTTAGTGAGCGAAATAAAATAATGAGGCAGCAATGTGCAAGCTTCTAATTTGAGCACGGCAATTTTTCTATTTATAATGGAATATTCTCCACTGCAAATTACTTTTTTTGAAAATTGTAATTTGTAATGGAACGTGCATTACACATTACTTTTTTATTTGTAATGGAACACGCATTTATTACATATTACTTTTTTTATTTGTAATGGCACATGCATCCATTACACATTACTTTTTTTATTTGTAATGGGATATGCATTACACATTACATTTGTAATTTGTCATGGAAAACTTCTCCAATACGCATTGTTTAAAGTAATGGGTAATGCATTACTTTTATATTACTATTTTCACAAATCTGTTACAAAATAATTGCTCTGATTAATTTGGGATAAAAAAATATTCGCCAACAAAATTTCATCTACTTGATTTATATTCAGAGGAAAAAGTAACTTTCGTCGAAATAAGAAAAAAAGTAGTGTCTGGAGGAAATGGCGATAAGATTCGGTTTGCTTCAAGCGAGTTTGTGTAATATTTTTCTTCATTTTTTTCAAGCTCGATAAATTCAGCTGGTTCAATGTTGACCGGTATTCGTGATAGCGAAGTACACACGCACGAACGCACACTTGCAAATGGCACGGATAAGCAGACGCGACAATAAAGCCAATTGTGACCCTACGTGAGAAACGGGGGCCCATATATGCGTTATCATATCGTAGTGATGGTGATAGTTAGCGGAATATACAGATATAGAGACGCAACGTGTACGTATAGAATTGTGCGCGAGCTCAGTGAGACAGAAAGCGAGATAGAGATTTCAATTATGGCTTGTTAGGGGCGGCAGATGGGCATAATGGCCCTTCCACGACGACGGCGCTCCACCGACGCTTTCTATATATCCTCGACTACGACGAGAAAGAAACTCTATCGACTTTTCTCCTGGCTCTTTCTCTCTTTTGGACGACGCAAATCGCGGTTCTCTCGCTCTCAAAACGCATACTCATGTATGGGCCATCTCATGCAAGCTCAAACCCAACAGAATGATTTTTTAAGGTAGAAACTGAATTGAAACACTGAGAAAATTGGATCATTTTTGAGATTTCATTTTCCGGCTCCAACATCATTTATAAATAATTTATTACATTATTAAAAAATGTATTATTCTTTAAAATAATTTAAACATAATTTTTTAAATAATTAATTTATTCATTAAAGTGTTATTGGCGAAGCGGAGAACTAAATTTATAATACAAATTATAGAAGGATGTAAATAAAATATTAATCATTAATAATAATAACATAATTAATAACAATTCTCATCGTCAAAATTAAGGTTTCCCCTCCTAAAATTAAAATCTGTAAGCTGATCGCTTTCTCATCCTTTTCCATGATTTCCAAAAACAAAAATTTCACTTGAAATAAATCATTTTCGAAACGAATTTTCAAGCTCAGATAAAAAAGGACTTCTGATCGGAAAAATCAATGAATGAAATAACATTTGGGGAAAAAATATAAAAAAAGTGAATGTTTGGAAAGGTTGTAAAAAAGTACGGCAGAAAAGATGGTCGGCGGTAAAAGTGCATTGAGTTTGCATCGAATGCCCCATATAGGTTGGTATATATAAGCAAAACCGACCTCCGAGTGTCTTCCTTCGTTCGGTTTACGTGTCGACCCATAAACCTCGAGGAGAAGCAATACTCTGACCCTCTCTCTCTCTCTCTCTCTCCCTTTCTGGATCTCACTCTTGGATTCCCGGAGCGAAAAGGGAGCTTTTGGTAGCGATGCAACCCGTCGCAGCAGGTTCCAGCCCCGATCGTTTAAACGAGCCGGTGCGCCCTCTGCGAGGTTTCCGCCGAGACGCACTAAAACCTCCTTCGAAGGGTCCTCGAACTCCCTACAGAATCCCTCCACCTTCCATCTTTCTCTCCTCTTGATCTTGCCACAGCACTGAATACACTCTCCTTTCTCTCTCTCTCTCTCTCTCGCTCTCTCTCTCTCTCTCTCTCTCTCTCTCTTTGCCTTGGAACCGAGTTTACTACTTGCGATACTAGTTTCAGCGTCTCGAAATTCTCCTCCGGTGAAATAAATCTACGGATCTACGGTATCGGCTCCGTATCTATGGAAAATAAACGAATCCAATGTATACAATTTTACGTAAATAGAAAACATAAAGCACAAGAAAAAAAGGATCTACGTCCCGCAAACGGTCGTAAAGAGTTGCTTTGTTTTTTTTCCCTTTCCCATTCCGCTGATAAAGATGTATCAAGATTTCGATCCGATTTTTCTTTGGGTAGTAAAAGGATGCGTTGAATTTGATTGAAAATTTTGAGTTGATTCAAAGTTTCATAGATAAATTTTTTTTAACCCTTAAATGGTTACGTATTTTTCGGCACCTTTAAATGGTAGGGGTCACTCGTGTCCAGCGCTTTAAAAACTGCTCTAAAGGGCTCTAAAAAATTCCGCAAAATTCATGAAATCTCATCAATTGTCCTAGAATAAGAACCAATCACTGTATTGCTGATTTGATCATTTGTTTAAACAATACAATCATATAAACAAAGGAAAACGTGAAGAATGCACCATTTTGTTCAAAAAATCATAACTTTGAATGTAATTTATATTTTTTTAAATTTCAAATGGCAAATTGGAGCTTAGGAATGGTACTTTGAGAAAAAAAATATTGAGATTCTGTATGAGTAGAAGGAATGCTCAAGTTTTGAGCATGAAAATCGAGTTTTTTCAAAGTGCATAAAGACGGTCAATTTCCAATAAAGTAAACATTGTCTTACTTTTTACTCAATTTTATTAATCAGAACGACATCAATTATCAAAATTCAATCGCAAAAGTCGATAAAAAAATTGTTGATTTCTTAATTAATTAATTAAACTCACATTTTGCGCATCACTGCGCGATAAGAAAATATTCTGATTAATAATCATTGAAAATAAGGTTTGATAAGACATTCGAGTTATTCAATTAAAATTAATCTATCGTCCATAATATCAGCTAATGGATGCTTTCGTAGCGAAAATTCCTGCGTGGAAATTTTTCTGTGTTACTCTATGAATTTTTTTGCGCTTCGGAAATGTGCGCAAAGTGCATCTTCGTGTCCGAACGGCATTCCTCTATTATCGTGTCGTCGTTCTCATCGTTCGGGAAGTTAATTCGCGAAATACCAATACAGCGAGCGAATAAATCCAAGAGAGTGCGCGGAGAGTCGCAAACGGAGAGCCTTAATGCGCGCTCCTCTGCGGCCTCGCCCAGTTTTTGAAAAAAAAAATCCCAAAAAAATGTCTCTATTTGAGTAAAAATTCACGCGATCGCGAAGACCGCCATTTTCTCTCCGTACGCGTTATCATTCCATAGAATCCGTTATCGATTGCAAACGGAGCGGCGGCATATTTCTTTGATCTCTCATATCGTATCCGTATATGTATATAGATATATATATATATATATAAACACACACGACTCGTCCCATAATTATCACCAGAGTGCCGTCGCTCCGGGGCTTTTGCGAAGATTTCTCGGCTCTTTTGCCGCCCGAGATCGTTTCGATCGCGTGGCTCACCCAACATTTCAATTCCACGACAGTCATTGGCCCTCTTTGAAATAATAAACCCCTTCGACACTCTCGTTGAAATATAATTTTTTCGATCAATTTTTGTACTGAAAAAATGCAAAAAATGTTTTATTCTATTCCCTATACAAAATGTGATATGGTTTCTTTGAAAATCTGTTTATAAAATGATTTTCCTGCAACAAAGATGAGAAATAAAATTATTTTTATAATTCCAATGGAAATATTCGGTAGAAATTAAAAAATCACTTTATGGCGAAAATGAAATTAATCGCGGGCTCATTTTAAACTGGAATGCAATTTTTTGGAATTGTTGGAATACGCTGCTCTTTTTAAATTGTAATACAATTTTTTTGAATGTTTGGAATACGTTGAAATACAATTTTTTCGATAATCAATTTTTGTACTGAAAAAGATGCAAAAAATGTTTTATTTTATTTCGTATACAAAATATGATATGATTTGTTTGAAAATCTTTTTATAAAATGATTTTTCTACAACAAAGATGAGAAATAAAATTATTTTCATAATTTCAATGGAAACATTCGGGGGAAATTAAAAAATCACTTTATGGCGAAAATAAAATTAATCGCCGGCGCATTTTAAATTGAAATATAATTTTTTGGAATTTTTGGAATACGTTGCTCTTTTTTAATTGCAATACAGTTTTTTTGAATATTTGGAATACGTTGGAATACAATTTTTTCGATAATCAATTTTTGTACTGAAAAAGATGCAAAAAATGTTTTATTTTATTTCGTATACAAAATATGATATGATTTCTTTGAAAATCTGTTTATAAAATGATTTTTTTACAACGGAGATGAGAACTGAAATTATTTTCGTAATTTTAATGTAAATATTCTGTAGAAGTTAAAAAATCACTTTATGCCGAAAATACATCGTGAGCTCTTTTTAAATTGGAATACAATTTTTTCGATAATCAATTTTGTACTAAAAAAATGCAAAAAATGTTTTCTTTTATTTCCTATACAAAATATGATATGATTTCTTTGAGAATCTGTTTATAACATGATTTTCCTACAGCGGAGATGAGAATTAAAATTATTTTCATAATTTCAATGGAAATATTCTGTAGAAATTAAAAAATCACTTTATGGCGAAAATAAAATTGAACGTGGGCTCTTTTTAAAACAAAAAATTTCCTCATCATTGCACTGTTCAATTGGAAATCAGTTTTTTCTGTAAAAAAATGTTTATACCCAAAAATTTGAGAAATAATATCTGTTTTTACACATATATCGTTAATATTTATTCTTCTATAAAACATGGATTTTTCTTTTTCTCATATTTCTATCGCTTCAAACATTCCTCGACTTTGACAAAATACAAAAAAAAATGTACAATCGAAAATCAACCGAATTTAAATAATCAAAAAGCGATTTTGCAGTGAGATTCTTCGGGGTTGACTTAATTTTCTAAAAACATTTACGAACTCTCTAAAAACGCAGAATTTCCATTGGAAAAGGATATTCGATCGGTTTGTGTTTGATCTGCCAATCACTGAACGTGAAACAATGACTGAACATATACGGTAGTTCCTGATAATCGATCTCACTCGGGGCCGCAGTTACTGCGACCATAAGCCGATATCGAATAACCGGGCGAAGGAAGAGTCTCGCCCGGAACGATTTCCCGTGTAAAATCGTGCGAGTTGAGGCCTTAAGTCTCTCGAGGATCAAAATGCATGTGCATATATAGTATGCACCGGAGGCTCGCTACCTGCCACTTATCGCCTCGATGGCGACTTATTAGAGGCGCGTAAGCGAGATTCAGAGTTGAAAAAAAAAAAAAAATAAAGAAATAAACGAAGTAGCAAAGACGGAGAAGAGGAGGAGGAGGAGCGAAAAGAAGTGGCGCGGAGAGGCGACAGGCTCCCTCATTTTTTTTTCTTCTTCATCGTGCTAATTATCCGCGTGTTAGCGATACGCCCATGCTTGATCAACGCTCTCGTATCTCTCCCCTCCTCTTTGCGATAAAAAAAAAAAAACAAAAAAAAAAACTTAACGCTTTTATTGATCATCGCGAGACAGCGCGGAGAGGGAGAGAGAAGCGCGACTCGGAGCTTGAAATATTCCGTGAAATCGAGACGATTAAAATGCGCAAACTGTGAAACAAAATGGCGTCTCGAATCCGCCTCTCTTTCACGCATGAGAGAGCACGATTGTCGGAATAATTCGAGGAGCTGCATATAATAATCGGGTGTCACACGCGGGCGTTGTAATTTATTTCCAATATTTCCGTAATCAGTCCCTAATCGTGAAAATTTTCTCGCTACGCGCGCGCGCTTGGAGTTTCTCGGTATACTAATTCTGCCGCAAGTGCACATTAGAGAAGGAAAATTTGAAAAAAAAAATATATTCCAACCCTTTTTTTTTTTATTCTTTGGCGCCGGTTTCGCTAAATTACCGTGCAATTTTGTCTCATTTTGCGTTATTATAAACTCTCGTGCGTCGTCGTCGAGGCCGAAAGGAAGTCGTGTGTGTAGGAAATACAAAAAGAAAAAGTTAAGAAAACGGAGTATATCATTATAATAAGTTTCGTGCGAGACACGCTGAGAATTATCGCGCTGGAAGCCTAATCAGTCTTTAATCAGATTTGTCGCTGTATTGAGCGCGAACACACGATTTACTTTGGGATACTTACATAAATATAAGGGAAGTTGGGGCAAAATGGACACCAACCAAAATTGAAAATTTAAAAAATTAAAAAATGAGAGAATTTTCATTATAATTGGCATTAATATATGATAACGGATAATAATAATAATAAATATTGGCTGAATAAACTCAACTACGTGAAATCAGATATAGATTTGATATTTCCATGCAAATTTTTTACAAAGAGCTGGATTTTTTTTTTTAATTGTCATTGGCATCGTATTTTAAAAAACCTACCCTTTTACTAAACCTTTGAACCTTTTACTAAAATACTTCATTAATTCGAGGGCCAAAGCAAAATGAGGCACCAGGGGCAAAATGGCCACCTCCATAATGATAACAAAGCTATTAGAAAATGCAACTACGATTGAAATTGAATTCGGCAAAAAATTAAATTGCAAAAGTACGGCAAGTAGCTTCGTTCAAGAATCTTGGATATTAAATTACCGTGAGAAGCGAAGGAAATCGTTTTTTCCTCGTTTACTTGGATTTTCGAAAAAAAAAAATTAGGACAGAGTTTTTTTTTATTCGACGCACATTCTAATCGATAAAAACAATATTTTCAGATGTAAAGCAGGGAGTCTGCGCTATGCGCAACGTCCTGGCTACGTTATCTTCTTGTAGTGTCCATTTTGCCCCCTCTCCCTTCCCCTATATATAAATACATGTTAGCGTGAGCCCACGAAGTAACGGAGAGTCGCGAACGAGTGTTGTGCGACACGTCGTGGCGCCAATTAATTGCCATTGCACGCGAACATTCGATTTATCCCCTGATTAGCATGTGTATTGCTACCAATGTATTCACGATGTATACTCAATATTAACCCTGAAAATCAAAAGGGCGCAAAATACACGATCTTATCCGCCGCGTGACTCCGAGCGCGGCCATTTTGTCTTCCGGACGACGCTGTAAGTGTTCCTTGAAAATACAGGTATATATCAGAGTAATCCGGGACAAAATAAGGCGATTTTCAAACCTTATCGGCCTGATTACCATGCATTGCTTGCCGCTTTATTCACAAATTGTACGAGAATTAGGTACTTTTTAGACTGAATTGAAAATTGGAAATTTTTGTACTCTCTTAGTTTTCCCAGAATTGAATTCCCAGAGTTCCTTAAAAATACGCCAGAGGGCTTTTCGTCCAGAATTGTGTAATTTTTTCCTCAAAAATAAATTCAGCAAAAATCGAGAGAGAGCAGTTTTGTGCAAAAAATAAAACAAATGAAATTTGAAAAATAAGAAAGTTAAAAGTCTAAAAATTTGTCGATTCTTTTGAAAAAAATTGTAAAGTACTCCACGATAACGCGAAGGACTTTTCGAGATCCAAATTGACATTTTCAAATTTTTTAGCAGTGTTTCAAAGTTAATTTGCGCAAGATTTATTTGCGATTTAAAGGAAGGTTTCAGAGAAAATTCGAATATAATTAATTCAGATAAATTTTGTTATTCGTGCCCTATTCAGAATCCCCTTTACAGATACGTTTATATTGCAATAAAATTGCGATATATATATTAGGGTGGTCTTTATTTCGAGCTCGGGCGAATTTTTTATCAGACGCTCCCCTCATAAGGGCCACCCTAATATATATATATCTATCAATTTCTTTAATGTTCTGGGTTAAGCGCGGGTAAATAGCAACGTTGTGTTTCTCGACGATGTGAAATAAGTGGTGCTCGGGATTATAACACGCGAGCAAATTCGCAATTTCGCTATCTTTTCCGCTCTGGACGCGAAACTGCATTTGTTGCCGACAATTCCAAACGGATATATACGGTCTACGAAAAATGAGAGCCGAAGTAGAAAGAAGGAAAAATTATATCTGTAAGCTCGGCCCTCGTATCAGAGCCGCTATCTCGTTTCCGTGTTTCCTCGCGGTAATATTAGAGAGGCGGAGGAGAGAGAAAAGAGAGAGAAAGAGATTCCGTGACGCGAAACACACTCAAACGAGAAAATATATCTGTGGTGAATGCGAGAAACGCGAATCTCGATATTCCCTCTCTCGCGTGGCGGAAAAATTGCCATTTTTCGCTGATACACGTTCGTGATATGATGGTTAGGTTTTTTTCTCTTTTTAATAGAAAATAAATCAAACAGGAGAGATATTCTTTCGTTGGGAATCGTATGAACGTATGGTATTAGTAACACGATAGAATTGGCAAGAGAAACGAGAGAATGAGAGTGAAGAGGAGAGGAGGAGGAGAGGAGGAGGAGAGGAGGAGGAGAGGAGGAGGAGAGGAGGAGGAGAGGAGGAGGAGAGGAGGAGGAGAGGAGGAGGAGAGGAGGAGGAGAGGAGGAGAGGAGGAGGAGAGGAGGAGGAGAGGAGGAGAGGAGAAGGAGAGGAGGAGGAGAGGAGGAGGAGAGGAGGAGGAGAGGAGGAGGAGGAGAGGAGGAGGAGGAGGAGAGGAGGAGGAGAGGAGAGGAGAGAGAGTAAAAAAAAATTTCGGAATTTTACATGCAAAAGTGTGCGCGTGTCTGGGAGGGAACAATATAATTTTCCGTGGAATCGAAACAACGATTCCCCGAGTAGCGGAATGTCACTATCGATCCCGAATGACATTTATATAGAAGTGGGGGAAGAGGCAAATTGGACGCGGGAGGCAAAATGGACACTATCAAAAATTATCGAGACGAATAAAAATCTAAAAAATTAGGAAATTAAGAGAATTATTATATTTGGCATTGATATACGTAAATAAACTCAGAGACACAAAATCAGATCTTTGATATATTTTAATGGCAATTTCTTATGAAAGGTGAAAATTGTTTTTAAAAAATTGTAATTCTCACCACATTTAAAAAAAAACACCCCAACATATTCTAATAGTGGGGAAATTGGGGGTGAACCATTAAAAATAATTTTAAAAAAATTCGAAAAATTGTGGACTTGAAGTTCCGAACGTTCGGATGAACGATTTATCGACAAATTTTTTGCTAAATCAATACTTCTTCCGATTTTTCGTTCATCCGAACGTTCGGAACTTCAAGTACATACAAAATTAGAAAATGAGAGAATTATTATTGCAATTGGCATTAATATACTTGAATAAACTCACCCACGCGACATCGGATCTAGATTTGATATTTTCATGACAATTCCCTATGAAGAGTTCACTGAGAAAAAAATGTACCAGGATTTGTTAACTGTTGGCAAATGTCAAGTTGAATATGGCGAAATAAATTATTTTTTAACAGTTGATAAATTAAATAAATGTTTTTCAACGGTTGATAAATCATTTCGACACAAATAAAATATTTCTTTACTCTACAAATAAACTTTTTTCTCAGTGTTGGAAAATTTTGTTAAAAATTTTCGTTCTCATCACATTAAAAAAAAATATCGCAACGTACCCTAATAGCTAACTCTAAAACGGCCAAACCGTTAAAAAAATATTAAACAATGCAATTACGATTAAAATTGAATTTCGCCAAAAAATTTAATTGCAAAAATACATTATGCAGCTCGGTCCAAGTATCTTGAATATTAAGGCGACACGAGGAGGAAATCGTTTTCTCTTGTTTACTTCAATTCTTGTAAAAAAAAAATTAGGTAGTGTCTATTTCGCCTCTCTACGGTGGAATTTCATAAAATGACAAGGGCAGGTAAATTGGACCGATAATTTTTCGCGCGAAAATGCATAAACAAAGAATATGGATGCAAAAATGACGATAAAACGGTGGTCCAAATTCACCGACATTTCCCTCCATCCAATTGTATCGAAGGTACGTACGAAGACGTCGATATTCGTGTCCGTTCGTTTATGTGTGTTGGCCGGAAAATACTATCTCCACTGGATGGTCCGTCCGTCAGTCACGCGGATAAACACACACATATATATATATATATATATATATATGTATATCGTCATGAAATCGCGCCGTAATCGAGTCGTTTGCGACTCGACACCACCTGGCTTTTTTCCCTCGCTGTCTGCTGCACACGATGCCAACCTCCCTCCTCCCTTCGTGTCAGCCACAAGAACCAGAGAGAGGGAGGGAGGGAGGGCTACGGGAGAGTTTCGGACGATGAAAATGAACGAAACGCGAGAGAGAGAGAAAGAGAATCGAGTCAACGCGCGACTCGATAAAGGATGTTATAAAATCCGCTTTGTCGCGGGTTCTCTCGCGAATTTCGCGAGACCGAGAGAGCCAAAAACGGACGATTGCTCTGCGGGGTCAGGTGTACAGCAACATAGCGCATATCCGGTTCAACAATGTTATATATTCGTCGCTATGCAGCGAAAATCGATTTTTCCTCCTTTTACAAAAAAAAAAAGTAAAAAACGAAAAAAAAAAAAATTTTTTAACCAAGCTTTTATCAGTTGTTAATAAAAAATAACTAAAAACTTGAAAATAAAGCTATTCCGATTGGAAATAAGTTTTCAAGTAAAAGCGTGTTACACCCTCTTTTTTCTCTTGCTGTTAAAATAACACGCTTTTATTTGAAAACTTATTTCCAATCGGAATAGCTTTATTTTTAAGTTTTTAGTTATTTTTTATTAACAACTAATAAAAGCCTGTTTATTCTTTACTTTTTAGTATTTATGATGTTAAATAACTAGTTTAGTAATGTATATCTAGTTTCGCACAATTTTTTTCAAACAAAATTTTTCGCAAAATTATATGCACAAAAATTATTTTGCAAAATTTGTTAGACAAAATTATTTTACACAATTAATTTGCAACATTTTTCTGCAAAATTTATGCAAAAAAATGTTTTCAGAATTTTTTTTTGGTAAAAGACTGTTGCGCAAAATTTTCGTAGAGAAATGTTGTAAATCAATTGCTTAAAACCATTTTGTAAACAAAATTTAGCAAAAGAATTTTTTTGCAAACAATTTTGCGTAAAATTTTTTTTGCAAAAAATTATGCGAAACATTTTCTGTTGCAAAACATTTTTCAAGCAAATTTGTAATAAAAATTTTGCGAAACAATTTTTTTGCAAAAAATTTGCAAATTTTTCGTGATTATATTGCATTGTCATCCGATTTACATATGCATGACAAATTTTAACTCAATCGGAAACCGAGAAGTGGGTAAAATTTAACTTGCAAGATTTGATTACAGAAAGACACCGGGACGGGTGAAACTAAAAATAATAAAAGCTTTTAAAAATTGACACGATCCGCGCGGAATTAAATTTTGTCTAGGATCAAATTGGATTTGGATCGGGTAACAAAAATTTGCGGGAAATTGAATTGAATTTTTTTTCAAATTTTGAAATTTTAATTGAGTTTTTTTTTCCAAATTTCCATATTTTAATTGATTTTTTTTTCCAAATTTTAATTGCATTTTTTTCGAAATTTTAATTGAATTTTTTTCCAAATTTTAATTGATTTTTTTATTACAAATTTCCAAATTTTAATTGAATTTTTTTTCCAAATGATTGATTATGATAAGATTGAGAAAGGGGCGAGAATAAAGTGTCTCTCTGGATCCCTCGGTATCGTTCAGCGTTAAAATTGCATTTGAGCGAAACGGCGAGTGTTGAAAGGGAAGGATTAAAAGAAAAATTGACGACATGTGTCAGCGAAAGGGTTTGAGAGTGCACCGAGCTCGAAATGAAAATAAACTCGCTCCTCGGAACGATCATGACGCGTTATCTCATCTCTCTGCATAACCCTAGAGCCATTGCCAATGTACATTTACCGTCGAGGATACTTTTTGCTACTCCTCTTAACCGTTTTACCTTCTTCGTATTCGCCTTTTTCACGCCCCTTACATACGTAAGAATATCTCCACGCGATGCTGCCACTCTCTTTATTGCGCGTAACAACCTATACGTATCGGTCGAGAGCGGAACGAGCGAGGGAAGAAGAAAGAGAAAAAAGAATAACGAAAAGCGAGACATCATAAATGCATGCGATTGTTGAACTTCCTCCGTGGGCAAAATCCATCGGAGTTCCAGATGTTTGCGCAGAAAATCGCGAGAACCGTGAAGTACAATCGCCATAAAAAAAAAAATAAGTCGTGCATATTTTTTTAAATATGCACAGACAAAATCGAAAAGACAAAAAATTTGACGTCATGAAAAATGTGAATGGATTGAGGAATTATGAACGATGTTTTTTTGACAAGATTTCATCTTAAAAATGCCCAGAAATTGAATTTAATTTCTAGGAAAAATCGACAGCCACGAAAATTGCAATATTTTGAAAAAAATATTTTTTAAATAATATTTTATATTCTTTGAATTGTATATTATAGAGAAAATGGAGAAAAGTGAAAACCTTAAAAAATCATAATATTTTCTCAAAAATTTGAAACTAAATGGAGACGGAGTTAAGGGATTATAAGCGATATTTTTTTAAATAGTATTTCATCTTAAAAATATTGACTATATTCATTAATTTCTGTGAAAAAAATCAAGATTCTAACGTTAGAGACTGACTATTGTCATTTGAATTGGATATCTCGAAAATTCTTTCGATTATAATCACAGACTAAATAAAAATTTGGCTAATCCGGGATATTGACTGTGACTCGATAAAAATTATATATGAGGCATTCTCCGTCAATTCCGCTACTTTTTTTCGACCCTCTCAGATCCGTCCCATAACTTGTCTGAGTTTAGTCCCACTTGAAAGTAGTCTCTGCAAATTTTTTCAGATTTTTTAAGCGGTGAATTAAGGAGTTGCATATATTTTTCGAATCCATATAGCTTAAAATGCCGAGGATGTACAAAAAAAAAATATTCCTACAAAAAAATTATCTTTTGTGTTAAAAATGTGTTGAAAATGTTATTGCAGTTTTTTTGCGAATAACATTTGTTCAATCGCGAAAAAAATCAGTAACCGTATTGTGGATTTTTCTGTACGTTCCGCTAATACTATTAGAGATTGTATAAATTTGACAGTAGAATTGAAAGTGTCGGACCGTTCGAAAAAAATTAATTTTCATTTTTATTTTGCAGAAAATAGTCTCTGCAACACGAATAAAAATATAACACATGTTGCATTCATAAGTTGATGGAAAAACATAATTTTTTTGTATGAATGTTTTTTTGTACACCCTTTCCGTTTTAAGCTACAATATGGATTCGAAAAAAAATATGCTACTCCTCAATTCACCGCTTTGAAAATCTGAAAAAACACAGAGACTACTTTCAAGTGGGACTAAACTGTGACAAGTTATGGGACGGATCTGAGAGGGTCGAAAAAAAGTGGTGGAATTGACGGAGAATGCCTCATATTTTTGCACACAGAAACATACCGAGTATTCTCCAAATGTATAATTACTTATGAATATTAAAAAAGTAACTGTAAAAATCCGCGTTATTCGACCTTCCGCCCGTGCACGACCCCTTAAGCTTTCATGACGCAAAGTATAATTAGATATCCCATTTGCCTGCGGGCAAATGAAACGGATTTGGTAAATATACGTACGAATAAACGAAGAGAAAGAGAGAGAGAGAGAAGAGCGTGGAGACAGGAGAAGATTAAACCATCACTCTCACGTGGGTTTTTGTGTCTGTATGTGACTGCAGGGGGTCTCTGCATCAGTCGCTTTCTATCCTCTCCCTTTCCGCGCCTGCAACACATATTTTTTTCGACGTATAGCATTCGGAATCTCAAATCCGAAGAGAGAATTATAAAAGAAGAAAAAAGAGCGCCATATCCGTATACAGAGAGGTCGCGTGTCCGAACGATTTTCCCTCGGTTATTTTCCCTCCTTGATACGAAAACTGGCCTGTGGCCTCTCCCCTGCCACGAGATAGAGATACGGTATCTCCGCCCGATAATTACCGTAGAACGATAGAGAAGAGAAAGAGAAACCGAAGAGGAAACTCCGTAATAACGAGTCTAGGCATTTTTATGCCTATTCCAAGCCTTACTGTAATGTGCAGTCAGGATTTACGCTACACTGACAGAAATTACAGTGCTCTGGAGAACGGGATGCGTTTCAAGTAACCATTTTTTTAAGTTACAGTTATCATTTTTATTAAATCACATTTTCCAGCCCTGCAATGGCGAAAATAATTCATGATACTGAATTTTGCATCGTTTAAATGCAACGAAATTTATGTATTTTTTAATTCAATGAAATAGTTTAGTTGGATAAGAATGATGAATCGGTCCACAACGAATTTTGGGGCGCCGATTTTTTCCAAAGTTCCTAACCTAAAAAAAAACAATTTCCTTCCTGTCTTCCTGCTGAAAAAAAGTGTTTTTTCGATTCTTGCATTTTTTTAATGCCAATTGGTATTTAAAGTAATTGGTGGTGCAGTAAAATCATGTCAATTTTTTTTATAATAGTAGAAAAATCTCTGTGCTACAAAATAATGTTTTCAAAGGAAGATTCGATGATTAAGAATAGAATTAAGCATTAAAAAAATGCAATTAATGAAGAATCTTAAAAAAACTTATTTTTTGCAGAGATGCAAATTTTAACATTATAATAATTTTAAAAAAATCACGGAATAAGAAAATCATTATTCAAAGCTTTCACGAGGTGCATGATTATAGACGAATTTTCCGAAAATGTGCTCGGACAGGAAAAACAGAGTTTCCATTTGGTGGATTGAGAGCATTGTTTTTCTACATTCCTAAGGGACAGAGTACGTTCGCTAGCGGAGAATTCTATCTGTTTTCTCGTATTCTAGAGGGGAATATCCACATACATACATACATATATTAGAGTGGGTCAAATAAAATGACTTTTTTTCCCTCGATATAATGAAAAATGTATTAATTGGCATCTCAAAAAAAAATCCTCGGCAAGTATTGCCCTTCATCTTTAAATTAAGAGGTCCCTCATGGCAAATTTTTATTTCCCATTTAAATAACATAGGAAATTTTTGTTTAACTTTGGAATTTTATTAGACTTTAACCGTTGAGGTTAGGAGAGTTTTTTTAGCACATTTTTGTAGAACATTTGATGCTCTACAAAAAATAATCGGTGATGATTAGTGCTTATTGTCACCGATTATTTTTTGAACGGTTAGTTTTATCGATGAGACACAAGAGAGCATTTTTGTAGAGCATCAAATGTTCTACAAAAATGTGCTAAAAAAACTCTCCTAACCTCAACGGTTAAGTCCTAATAAAATTCCAAAGGAAAAAAAAAAATTTCCTATCTTATTTACATGGAAAATAAAAATTTGCGATGAGGGACCTCTTAATTTAAATATGAAGAGCTAATACTTGCAGAGGGTTTTTTGGATGCCAGATAATACGTTTTTCATTATATCGAGGAAAAAAAAATTAGTCATTTTATTTGACCCACCCTAATATATATGTGTATACGTACGTAGCCACACAGACGTTGGTGGTAAATCGGATCTGGCACTCGCACGACACAAGCAATTTTCCCATCCACATTCTTCCAAGAGCGATATAATGGCGAAGCACTCGGGCCATTTTATTAGTGTACGAATAATCAGATATACATATATTCGTAATCGCGTTATCGCTGACTCAATATATCTTCAAATAGCGACAAGAAGTTTCTTATCTCTGAAAAGAGCGAAGTTTAGCTCTCACCGCAAATTCGAGTTTCGACGGAGATGAAAAATGATTTTCTATCAATTTTCTTTCAGCTATTGAAATTTCGAAGAGACTCTCACTATATTATTTAGTTTCATTTATATATATTATATTATTAATTAATATTAATAATATAATTAATAATAATTAATCATAATTATGATTAATAGATTGTGTATCATACCTATTATTTTTTTCTCAAAATATATAAAACATTTCTGGAGAATATTACGGAACGCCCTAATTTCTTCGTGCAGAACGCAACCTTAAATCCAGTCTTCCAGGTACAATAATCGCGATATCAATCAAGATCAAGTTCCGTCTCTCGCGAAACTCGTGTCCGAACTTTCTGCGTTCGTGACTCACCTACAAATGCGCGTGAATGCGTGTCTTCGAGTTCGCACCGATTTCCAGCGCGTCTTTTGTATATAGAATATATATATATATAATACGCCCGAGAGACAGGAAATGTCTACTGGGATCGTCGCAAGGCGTTTGCAAGATGAGCAAAGTCTTCCTGTCACATACGTGCTCTCGCTTCCATCATTTTTCTCGCTCATCCTTCCCTCTCCTGGTCTTAATTTTCCAGACCCTGATCCTGGATCTCTGTGCTTCGTAAATGCACTTTTTCCCCCTCTCCGTTTTTTTCTATTATGAAAAAAAAGCTGCAGGCTCAACCGGAACACAATGATTGACTCTAGAAAAAAAATAGCAAGACCAAAACTTAGATCGAAGACTCTTTTTCCGGCTACATCGTTTCGCTCTGGTCTCGTCCGTGTTTATGTACAATGTCCTCGATAGTTTCTTCATAGATCGTCCAACGATCGTTTCATCGACACCCGCGCGCTGTAAGTGACGTGTATCACGTCGCATCCCTTTACCATCAACTGGCGAGGATCGCGTTCATGAAAGACAGAGAGAGGGAGAGAGAGAGAGAGAGAGAGAGAGAGAGAGAGAGAGAGAGAGAGAGAGAGAGAGAGAGAGAGAGAGAGGGAGAGGCACGTGACGCGCATTTATCCGGCGCTTCTTCCGTGATCTATGGAGCACATACAGAGCTGTATATAGTATGGGCTATTCCGACTCAATCCAACAAAATTCTCGATCTTGGATTGAATGATTCTATTCAAAACTGAAGAGCACTATTTAAAAAAAAAAAATTTATGTACTTGACGTTTCAAACGTTCAGTTGAATGGAAAATCAGAAAAAGTATTGATTTAATGAAAAATTACAAGAGTTTACGAATAACTTAGTGAATAACAATTTAAAAAATTCAAAGATATTTTAAAAATTATTTCTAAAGTGTTAATGAAGTCTTGAAATTGTTCTTCAAAAGAATACATTTATTGATCTTTCGTTCATTTGAACGTTCGGAATTTCCATCCATTTTTTCCATTTTCATTTTACAACCGTTTTTTCCCTGATTCAAAAAAGCTATTTTTTTATGATTATAGGCTTTTTCGATGCGAGGACGTTGACAGAAAAATCTGAAAATAATGCAGCTGCTCAAAATACGTGAATACTCACAGAATATAATTTTGGAAATGCATTTCTGGCGTTTTTAAACACAAGCATTTATTTTTAAGCAACTTAATTATTATTATTTTGTTTTATCATTAAAAAATTGTAAATGAAAACGGTTTTGAGTATTAAAATACTTTAGTAGCTTCCCAAGGGGAATCTAAATTATTTTCAAATTTTAACATTGTTTACAATCGCAAAAAAAGAATAATGTGCATGCTAAAAATAACTAAATTCTCACAGTACAATCGTGTATATTTTATGCTGAAGGCAGTGATCGTGTTTTTAAACACGAGAATTTTTTTTTCTCAATCAAATAGTTATTTCTCTAGTTTTATTATACAAAAGAATCGTGAATCAAAACAGTTTTTGGTATAAAAAGATTTATAGCTCACCAAAATGAGCGGAATTTATTTTTGAATTTTTACGACGTTTGGCATCGTAAAAAAAGACATTTCAGATTTTTTTGATGTGATGATGTTAAAAAAAATTGAAGAATAACGCGCATGCTGAGAATCCTCAAACTAAGCACAATCTAATTTTGAAAAATTCCTCCAAACGCATTTCTCGTGTTTTCAAACACGCGAATTTTTAAAAAAATACTTCAATCATTATATTCTTGTTATAAAAATCGTGAACAAAAAATGTTTTGAGTATTTCGATATTTCAGTCATTCTCCCAAATTTCGTAGCACAAAATATTCTCGAATTTCAACAACTTTTACAATCGTAGAAACGGCCAAATCCGAGAAGATGAAATGATATTCGAGTTAACTTGGAGCACCCCATACATTTGAGTGAATATGTGTGTGGATGAAGGCGATAGGGCGAAGGCCAATTTACCGAGCTCTGCAGCGAAGCATTAATCATAGAAGCGACGCGAGGCTAATAACCGGAGGATATGATTCCTCGTCTATGGATACCATATATATATATATATATATATGTCAAAGAGCTTTATGGTGGATGGCGACGACAGTGGAAGGCGTTGTCACGAAGACGAAGAAGTTGCGGACACATTTGAAACATACGGGTCACTCAACGAGCTCCGCTATATATTTGAGAGAGTCTCTCCTCGCGGCAATCTTCACTCGCTTCTGATGAAATGATTATTAATGATGGTCCAAAGAACCGAAATGGGATGTATTTCAACTTTCACAGCATTATGGATGGAAAAAATAAAAATAAAGCACTCGAGTGATTGTGGGTTCGATTTTGGTCGGAAGGACTCGTACATCGTGTAGATAGAGGACAACGAATAGTTTTCTGCGTCTTTGTATATCTGTACTTTGACAATTAGTCGCTGGCAATGCCGGGTACAACTACGTAATAATGACGAGCACCGAGTCAAAGCATTAATGCTCATAGACGAGCTGCTCTCAGCTTTCTGACGATGACGACACTAATGAAACGGTTGTCTCTTCGTGAGTGTACACGATACTCAATTGAACGTGCCAATCTTGCCTTCGCCATTATAATATTTTTTCCCAAGGAATATGCTGAAAGAACGTGCTGAATTTTGCGATGAAACTTAAAAAAATTTTTTTTTTTATTTTAACTATTTTTCTTTAAACAAAATTGCAAGATCAATCAAAATTTGTTGATTAAAATTTGTCATACAAATTGCAGAAACGTAAAAAATTAAATTATCAATTATAATTAATAATTTAATAATTAATAATAATAATAATAATAATTTAATAATCATTAAAAAAAAATCAAGATTGCAGGTTTGTATTATCAATTCATTCATCAATAAAGTCATCAAAAAAATCATAGAGACATAACGAACAATACGAGGTATTCCCGCTCAACGGGACCCCCTTTTAGGCCGACCTCTTTCGATTTTCTTGAAACTCGAGTATGTTTTAGCGTTGCCTGAAAGTATACTGTACACCAATTTTCAGATCTCTAACTATAATACTCTTTGGAATACACCAAAAATCATATTTCAAACTTTTTGCGTATTCAGCGCTTCGGAGCTTTGGCATGGCGCGAAATAAAATCGAAAAAATTCTTTGACAATAGCTTTCGATCGGAAATTTCCTGCGCTTTTCGAAAAAAATATCAGCGATTCCGAAAAAAAACGAATTCGTTTCAATTTCGGCCAAAAACTGAAAAAATTTATTTACAAAAAAAAAGTATTATTTAATTCGGCGGAACAATTTTTTTTATGTTTGGTATATATCCGAGAAGTCACGATATAAATTTCAAGTTGGAACTCACATCCCCCGTGTAGAAATTTTGGTAGGGAAAAACTTCTGCCCCTGACTTGCCCTCCCTAACTAATGTAGGAAAATGATCCGCTCATCCTAACAGGCCCTGTTATGCCATGTAACACCTGGCTGGCCATTTTCGGATCCGGCGGTCATGATCAGGCCCCTATGATGATATGATCCGGCCCTAGCAGATCCTGATCAGGCCCCTAAGATTTTTAGAATCATGCCCTTAAAGGCCCTGATCCCGGTCACGATCATACACCGAAGCGCTTTTGGAACAATTCGTTTTTACGAGGTACTCCTTTTTCAATGTATGCATCTTATTATTTATTTCGAGGCAACCCTTCTTAGGGTACACTTTTCTTTTGGCAATCCTCGAAGAGAATATTAGATTCCGAGTGAACGGAAATTCTCTACGAGAATTAAATAAATAAGTACAATTACATAAGACGGCAGGAACTCCTTGTATGGATTCTTCCGACACAGCCTTCTGCTGACATCCGTGCTCGCACCCGTCTATATAAGCATACTGAACACATTATCCGTATGGGAGTTCAACGGTTGCTGTCCTGCGACATCTCACGCCAAGCCTCGGAACTAACGCGATGCGGTTCGTGGTGATAATATTAATAATCCTCTGCCTACGTAACGAACTTGTAACAGGCGCACAATTGCTTGTTATTCTCGCGGGATAAGAGTGATAATGTAAATATTGATTAAATAATAATAATAATAATAATAATAAACGAGGCAATGATTGTTAATTTATTATTATTGTTATTACTATTATTATTATTATTATTATTATTATTATTATTATTATTATTATTATTATTATTATACTACTGAAAGCCGATATACAAATAATTTTATTTTAATAAATACTCAGGGCAATCCAATAGTTTTCACATCAGAGCCCTGCCAGGGTAATAAAATAAAAATATGTTTTGCTTAAAAGTGTAAAAATAACATCGTCGGAAACTGTTCATATTTTGATCATGCAGGGCACTGGTAATGAGTGATTATTTCAATGTAATAACTAGGGACCAGGTCGTTAAGTTCCATGTCAGGGCCCTGCCAGGAAAATCGGATCAGGCAGGGCGGATCAGGGGCAAGAATCAACTAATGGTTGCCCTATCACATTTCTACACGGGCCGTTTACCAATGCCAAGTCTTTTAGTAGGATAAAAATTCTTAAATATCGTGTTTTTCGTATTCAACAATTCCCTGATGTATTATATAGCGTTTTTTTGACGAATTTTGAATTTAGTAAATTTATTAAATTGACTAAATTAAATTTATTAAATCAAATTTATTAAATTTTGAATTTAATAAATTTATAAAATTCGAAATTCGCTTTAAAAACTATATAATATACCAGAGAACTGTTGAATATGAAAAACACAATATTTAAGAATTTTTATCCTACTAAAAGACTTGGCATTAGTAAACGGATGCGAGTTCTAACTTGAAATTTATATCGTGACTTCTCAGATATATACAAAATATGAAAAAAATTGTCCCGCTAAATTAAATTATGCTCTTTTTTTGTAAATCAATTTTTTCGGTTTTCGGCCGAAATTCAAACGAATTCGTTTTTTTTTCGAAATTGTTGATATTTTTTTCGAAAAGCGCAGGAAATATCCGATCGAAAGCTATTGTCAAAGAATTTTTTCGATTTTATTTGACGCCGTGCCAAAGCTCTGAAGCGCTGAATACGCAAAAAGTTTGAAATATAACTTTTGGTGTGTTCCAAAGAGTATTATAGTTAGAGATCTGAAAATTGGTGTACAATATACTTTCAGGCAACACTGAAACATACTCGAGTTTCAAGAAAATCGAAAGAGGTCGGCCTAAAAGGGGGTCCCGTTGAGCGGGAATACCTCATATACAATATCGCGAATATAAAAACGAGGAATATGCTGAATTGTACGATGAAATTTTTTTTTTCTCAATTAAGATTGCAGTTTTGCATAATTACTTTGTCCTTTGAGAACATTGCGTAAGAAACGAGGCCACGGTCTTTGGCGCGAGAATGAAAAAATAATTGCAACTTGCATAATTCTTGTGCTCATATAAAATAAAAAATCAATTCTCTTGAATAAAACTATAAAAAAAAATCGCCGCATTGAAATCTATGATATGCAGTTTTGATGGAAATAAAAATATGCATGTAAATGCAAAAATAAATTCTTTGGAGCATTTTTGGAATTCTCAAAATATACACAACCACTCCTGTGAGAACCTCCCTTTTGCAGTCACTTTAATGCCTCTTTTATTATTTCTATTATCATTATAATTATTTAGGGAGAAAAAAAAAATAAAAGTAAAAATAAAAATGGCATTAAATCCCTTTTTTCTGCCCCTAGCAAACCTGTATTGTGTTTTTCGAGCTCGTAGTTTGCCCAGAAATATTGTGGAATTTGGAGAATTTAACAAACAAAGTTCGCTAGCACACGTTGTACAAAATCCTCTCGTGTTTTTTTTTCAACCCCGAACTCTCGTTGAACGTTTATTTTTCATTTTTTTCTGCAACCGGGAGAACCATCGACCACGAATTTTTTTATCGTTGCTTCGCCCTATTTTTTTTTTCCACAGTCCAGGCTTCTGTTTCCATCGTGTCCCTTTTCTCTTTTCCCCTCTCTCTCTCTCTCTCTCTCTCTCTCCCTTCCTCTCTCTCTCTCTCTCTCTCTCTCTCTCTCTCTTTCTCTCTCTCTCTCTCTCTCTCTCTCTCTCTCTCTCTCTCTCTCTCTCTCTCTCTCTCTCTCTCTCTCTCTCTCTCTCTCTCCCCCTCTCTTTCTCTCTCCTGATTATCGATAATCGAAACTCCGTGTCTGCGGCAGAGTAGCACAGTTGAAAAGGTCTAAATTCGCGGTTCAACGATCGGCCAGCGATTAGACGCCTCGTGATATATAGAAAGGAGGAAAATGTGCACAGTCTGGGATATTGCAACTGGAGAGTGAACGAAACAAAGTGCAGATCGGAAAATGTTCACAACGAGAGCCTCGTGAAATTTGTGGCAGAAGGGAGTAAGAGTAATGAGAAGTTGAAAGTTTTCATTTCGATACTGCACACGAAAAATTATCCCCATGTAGAGGACATTTCGTGTAAAAAAAAAAAGATTTTTAGAAAATTTATTCATCGTATTTTGGAAAAATAATTTACAAAATCCACCTCAAGACTCTGATAAGCAAGATCAATTCCTAAGGCGTAAAAAGAAAAAATTCTCGTGACATTTTATTAAATGTTCTTTTAAAAAAAAACTGAAAAATTTGAAAACGTTCTCCAAGACAGGGAACAAATTTTCTACCACGCATTGCAAAATTAAAGTGCCGCTTCCGGCCGAATTTCTCTAGAAAGCATTTTATTAGTTAAGGGGTAGTTGTGGGTTGAAAAGATCTGTAAAAATGGGAGAACATTTTTTTACAAATCAAAGAAACATTTTGGGCCTTAAAAAAATTAAGAGACCAAGGAGTCAAAATTGGTCAAAATGACTTGGAAAGCTTCACATATCTTTTTTCAATCACGACACCGTCGCTTCGATCGAAGAATTCTACTTTTCTCGATAAGCTTTGAGGGTGCAGATCGTTCACATTTAAATATCACGGATAGTCGGAAATAGAGCACAGCTGAAAATTCATAGGGAAGAACATAAAGGGCTGCAAAAGTGCAACGACGCTTGAAAAACAACCCTCGCCCTTTCTCGTAAAAAAATCCCCGTGTTGGGGTTTGTATTACCAAGATTGTAAAAGGTCGTGAGGAATTGTCAAAAAGTGTTCGAGACTTGTGAGAAAGCTCGGAGCTCGTTGACATTGCCAATAAGCCTCGAAAATATTCCTGAAAATAAGGGACAAAATGTTAGTGTTGAAAAAATCCAATATGAATTTAAAAAACTCAAATTTTTGGGCTTTTTAATCCTGGGTGGAAATCGATCCTGATAGAACAAGATAAATAATATCTTTTTCGTTTGATTTTTGATTTTTTTAGAAATCAAGATGGCGTAAAATTGACTCCAGACGGTAAATAATGTAACTTACGACCTTTGGACTTTCAACAGTCAATATATAAAGGTATATATGACATAATACGTATATATACATCTCGTGAAATACCCCCCGAGTGTTTCAGCAAGGTTCGTACGTACTGGCAAGCCTCTTCTGTGCAAGAACCCCACTCGTAATTGCTTCTACGTACGTTTCGAACACAATCTACTTCCCTCTCCAAGCCAGACTCTTGCACACCTCTTACCTTACAATACAGCGATGTTCTATACAGCTTTGTTATATATATATATATATATATATATATATATATATATATATATATATAACCTATACACGTGTATATCTAATATATCTATATATCGTATGCAGCAGGAAAACTCGTAAACTCTGTTGTTTGCACACGCCAGCAGAGGGGGATGGTTCAGGGGTACTTTGGGGCACCGGAGAATCAAATGGTTATCGATCGAATGAAAAATTGTCTCCAAGCGCGATATTTCTCTTCGACGAAGTTACTCCAGAAAGCATTTCTTTGAAAATTCTTGATTTTATCTTGGCCTCCTCGTTGGCACGATGATTAAAATGATAAAATTGCCGAAATTGCAAAATTTGGTAATTCTAAAGATATCACGAGATCCAAAGAAATGGGACATATGTGCAGATTTTTTATATATAAAATTGCCACCTCTTTGAATCGTAATTAAAAAAAAAAACTGACTGCCGTTATCATTAATTCAAGAAAAAATTACTGTCTGACGTAAAAAGAATATATGGGTCATTCCATGCCAAATCAACCAATAGTTGGAACGACCCCTTTTAATTTCGATGTAATTTCAACCAAAGGAAAAAAATAAAAAATTTTTTTTCGAAAGTTATGCAAAATTTAAAATTTCACAATTTTTTCTATTTTTTAAGTTTTTTTTCTTTAATATCTCGAAAGCTATTATAGTTATGAAAAAATCCTTCCGGGTTTGTTTCAAAAAGTATACTTGGGGCTACGGAAAAAAAAGAATTCGAAAAAAAAATTTGAAAAACGATGAATTTTGCGAATTTTGAAATTTTAAGCATCGTGACAATCCACGATCAACATTAAATTTTTTGTTTAATTTTGTTTACATAATACCTTGGACTGAACGTAAAAAATCCTAAAATTTTTAGAAAGGTGTTTTTTCTTTCAAAAATATGAATTTTTGAAATTTTATACAGTTTTTTGTACCCCTAACTTAAGTAAAGTTGAGCAATCATGTAATTTTGGATTTTTGAGTAGTAAGAGTTACATGATTGCTTAACTTTATATAACTTAGAGGTAAAAAAAATAATTTTTTTTTTACAAAAATTTAAAATTTCATATTTTTGAAAAGTTAAAACACTTTTCTGAAAATTTCAGTATCTTTTAAAATCAATAGAAGGTATTGTATAAAAAAATGTATCCAAAAATTTAATGTTGGTCGTGGATTTTCACGATTTTTAAAAATTCAAAATTTTCCAAGTTCATCATTTAGCAAAATTTTGTTTCGGAATATTTTTTTTCGTAGCCCCAAGTATACTCTTTAGGATGAACCCATTACGATTTTTTCGTAACTATAATAGTTTTCGAGATATTTAAAAAATAAACTTGAAACAAAGCTGCCTTTAATATGAGGAAAAAAATTGAAAAAATGGTAAAATTTTGAACTTTGCATAACTTTAGAAAAAAAACTTCATTTTTTTCCTTTGGTAGAACTTCATTTTATGATAAAAGAAAACTGCGGAAACAATTTCATCGAAATTGAAAGGGGCCGATTCCAACTATTGATCGATTTGACATGGAATGACCCATATATTATTATTTATGTATCATTTGAATTTATTTATATTATTATTCAAATACATTTTTATCAACATTCTTACTTTCCAATATTTTTCCACATTTCCAAATTCGCGAATTATAAATTAAATAAGAAATTTCTCACGCAATCGCTGCACGCGTCAATTGCCGAAGCGAGGCAATTGAAGTGGCAACTGCAAAAAGGAATTTTGCGAGGGGGGGGGGGGATGAAAAGCCCAGTGTGAGAAAGAAAAGTAGAATAGACAAATCTCTGTCTCTCTTTTCGGTGTTCAATCGGCATTGGGAAAATCGTATTATATGGCTTTCGAATACGGGCGGTTGTAAATTAAATTTCCGTCGGAAAGCGAGTCATAACGGCTGGCACGTGCCTCGTACCTTTTCCCTTTCAACCCCCTGCTGGAGTTAACGCGCGACCATTTTCTCCCTCTTCGTTTCTCACTGTCGCCGGATCATAGGAAAAATCTTGGCAGCGCGCATTCGCGATTCAAAGTCTCCCACATATTATTATTATTATTATTATTATTATCAAGTGATTTTTTTTTTTATTATTTATCGATGGGCCGCGACTGAATCTTCTTCTCTCTCTTTCCCGTTCGCTTCTCCGTCCAGGAAGCGTGTCTTTTACGTGATTCGAATTCCATAACCGGCCTCACATGCAGTCAATCTCGTACCCGAGAATGCTTTTTCTCCTTTACCTCGTTCACTTTATCCATTTTTTTTCTCTTTCCTTCAGGGCGTAAAACTTTTATTTTTTTCCCCTTCATCGTCGTCCTTTTCCCGTGTGAATAAAGCACGAAGAGGAGAAAGGGGGAGAAAAAAAGAACAAAGGGAAAAAGACCGCAAATGCCGACAAAAAGGGCGGTATTTCCGGAAAATGTTTCAATTAACGAACGCATATTGATCGTTGGCTCTTGAGGTTTTTTGTTCATCCTTCCCTTTACGAGGAGACTCGATTTTTCTTATTTTAGCAAGATTTTCATTCACGACACGTTTTCCTATAAATTATATTTTGTAATGGGAGATTCCGTTGATCTGTTCATTTGTTTTATCGGTTTCAAACGATTGTTTGCTTATTCAAAGCCCTTGAGATTATTTGAAAGCTTTTTTAGAAATAAATCAACACTCGTCTCGTTTCAAACATTTTTTTTACATCCGCGGTTTGCTTTTTCTCTACTTTTTGTTTATAATTCCTCGTGTAAATATACGAGAGTCACCGCAAGTTTATTTAGTCACGGGACCTTTGTCGTGCCCTTCGCTGGGACTTCCCTCCCATCTCGCTCTCTTTCTCGTGGGATTCTCTTTCAATTTTTTACTAGTTTTTTTTCCCCTCTCCATTCCGCTTTTTCAATACCCCGTTCTTTTCCTCCTCTTAATACGAGTGCAAACAAGTGACTCGCGGGACGAGATTCTACAATGACCGAGCTCCGGGGCTCTTTCGTTGCAAACAAAAGGAGGAAAAATCGAGGGCACATGCAAAAGGAAGAAGAAGAAAGAAAGAAACGAGGAGTAATATGGTAGACCATGGACTTTTTTCTTATGCTCTTTAAAACCACCTCGATTCATCGACCCATGAAATCCATCGAGTCCAAATTAAAAGTACAAGAGCCAAAAAATTCTGTAGAATTATTGAAAGCACTGGAATGAGGATCTAAAAAATTGTATTCAACAATTTGTTATCTTTAAACAAAATTTCTAAAATAAAGTTTCCTTTGTTTCGATAAAAAGAAGAATGTTGATCATTTTGAATCAGGGCTGTGCGAATAATGCAATACATCTTTTTAATGCATTTACATTTTCAATAACCATTAACTCTTATTGATCAATTGAAATAATTCCCATTAACCATTAACTCTTATTAATTAATTGAAATAATTTCCATTAACCATTGAATGTTTATGGTTAATGGAAGTAATTTCCATTAACCATTACATATTAATGGTTAATGGGAGTTATTTTGATTAACCATCAATACGTGATAGTTAATGGAGGTAAATTTCATTAACCATTAACTCTTATTGATAATTGAGAATAGCTTCCATTAACCATTAACATTTATTGATTAATGAAAATTATTTCTATTAATCATTTAATGTTATTGGTTAGTGGAAATTGTTTTCATTACCCATTAACATTTAATGGTTAATGAAAATCACATCCATTAGCTATTAATTTTTAATGGTTAATGGAAATTATTTTCAATAACCATTAAATATTAATGGTCAATGGAAATTATTTTCATTGACCATTAACACGTAAAGGTTAATGGAGATAAATTTCATTAACCATTAACGCTTATTGATCATTGAGAATAGCTTCCATTAACCATTAACATTTATTGATTAATGGAAATTATTTCCATTAATCATTTTATATTATTGGTTAGTGTTAATCGTTTTCATTACCCATTAAAATTTAATGGCTAATGGAAATGATTTCCATTAGCCATTAAATTTTAATGGTTATTGAAAAAGTCATGATTAATGCATTACTTTTAAATTTAAAATTTCGCAACCCTGTTTTGAATCTATTTTAATTGAAAAGAACTCGAGGTTTATAATTTTTATAAGAAAATATAATGAATTGAGTGGATCAATTTAACTAACTGGGCCATATTACCCCACTTTTATCGATTTGGGTTTCGTGAGGTTGACCCTAAAATGGTGAATGATCGGTGATGGGAACCCCAAATTTTTTATAATGAAAATTCGATGCTTCCATACAGAGTTTGCTTTTCTCATCGAACTATCCCTCATCCGGGATAAATATACCGCCATGCTTCTCGCTCTCGTCTTTTTTTCCCATCTCTCATTTCGATGAGAGACTCTCGGTGCAACTCCATCATTGAAAACTTTCGGCATGGAGAAATTTTCAACGCTCTGTGTAATCGATAGGACAGCTGAACAAACGAGTGTGCTCACATTCGAAATTAACGGGCCATTAGAGATTCAAGAGGTGGATAATAACCACGTTAAATCACCGAAAGGGTATCACGGCTGATTTTCCCTCGCTGCGTGTACACACCGCGCCCTCTTTTTCGTTTTTAATTCCCTTTGGCTTTTTTTTATCGCAATAACGAGATACGAGAAGAAATAATGAGGAAAAAATGGGGCCCTTCCCAAATCCATAAAATTCTGCACGTTCATTCGTGAGAAGGATAAGTACGAAAATCACGAAAGAGAAATTGAAGAAATAAACCGAATTTTTTCATAATTTTTTTCCTTCTCTGCATTTTAATTCATTCAAAAATGAATTGAGATTTTTTCTACAAAATTTTCGTTTGATAGAAATTAATATTTAAATTGAATTTGCAGAAATTTTGTTGGCTATAAGAGAGAAAAAATGTATTATAATAAAAACAAAGAGTTATAAAAAAAAATCGCTCAAATTTTTGAGTTTATTCCAGAGCAGAGAAAATTTGAAAAAAATGCCTAAAAAAATCTTTTTTATCTTACAGCTGAATTAAACGAACATTAGAAATATTTTATTCGCCATTTTACAAGGAAAACAATTCCGTTTCGTTTCCTCACTAATTTCAAAGATTAAGAATGCTACATACAAGATTACAGGGGGGTCAACGACCATGAATGGTATCTTTGAAATATTGACATTACCGAGATGGAAACTCGAGCGAAAAGCCATTAAAATTTACTGCTTGATACGTCAGAATTCAAAATAATCGTCTATCTCAACTCTCCCGACAAAATCATATTACAAATTTCAATTAAATTATGCGAGATATCTCGTCCTCTCGTGTGACGTTTTACGATTAAATTAGTGAAATAAATGGCGCCATTGCCAGAAAGTGAACAGACGTTAATGTCTGTATAAAAGTTTTAAAAAAAATCGCCGTTATTCAAAGTACATATTTACAAAAATTCCCACGTGAATGTGATACATTCACATGGGAATAATCTCAAAAAAAAAAAAGAAATCCATATTTACGTAATATAATCGTAAGAGGGCAAAATCTTTCCCGTGCGGCGACGGTATTAAGGGGGCGTTTGCACATCGAATTACGTGGATTTCAAGGATATTACGAAAATGTGTGTGTCGGTTACATTTGTCGCGTGTCGCGCATCCTCTCTCCTGCACATTCGTTAAAATAGTATAAACCAACGAAAATTCAGGGTGCACACATTGAAAATACCAAGGAAAAACGTGCCGTTTGTGTTATACAACGTGTGCTGAGCGCGTTTCATCGGTTTACGGGGCTCAGCGTAAATCCCCGAGTTATACGATTCGCAACAAGTATTGGGGTCGTCGAGCATTGGGTTTTCCCTCCCCAATTTTCCACCCCTATCTCCGTATTATAACATTTCGTCGTTCTGTGTCTGGCAATAACACCGTTAGTACACGCACATTGTATTGTGCGACGTCGCGATGCAGATTCATCCAAGATTTTCTGCATATATGCGCGTGCCCCGAGGGATAACAGTCTGGATTTGCATCAATCCGAAATAGGAACAGAATACTATCTGTATTATAATATATATTCAAATGGGGATTAACGTCGAGACAGGGGGAGGAATTTTAGGGGACAAAAAACTGGCGGAATTTGCAAAATTAGTGAAATCCTGACTTTGTAAATGATTCTGGGATTCCCCATGGAAATTGAGTATTTATGGAAACTTTAATCGCGATTGTATGAAATATATTCAATTTATATTCATTCACACTCGGCGAAAAGTTTCCGGACTAAACTTCAAAAAAGCTCTGGAACGTTTTTTTATGCCATTTCGCCGGCAGTTAACGTAAACTAATTTAACGAACGGCATTTTAAAGGGGAAGAATTCGGCTTCGTTTCCTGTTTTTAAAATTATTTTTACAATTTTTTTTAAGATTTGGACTCTATTTTGAAAACAACTGTTTTTCGCTTTTTTTTTACATTTTTACAATTGGATTCATAAAGGGGAAAGTTTGAGCTTCAATTTAATTTTTTTTTTAAACTTAGAGCGATTTTTTTCCCAAAGTTATTCAGTTTTTTGTGAAAAAAGTGGAAATTTGAAAAATCCCGTATAACACGAAAACAAAGACGATTTATGAAAAACTTCAGGATAGCAAAAAGTTGCGTCTGTTTTCGTTGAGTTCAGAGGCATTTTTTCCGATTTTTCTTTCAAAAAAATTTATATTCCATTTTCTGGATCGGAACTCGGATTATTCAATTACCATAACTCGAGAACTATGGGATTATTGATAAAATTTCAATAGGAGAAAATACTTTATTTTACAACTTTCAACACATTGGAATTTTTTTTTAAATTTTGTTCTCAAATTTTTTTTTCAGCCTTGACATAAGAAAAAAAAATGTTGAAAAAAAATTTTGGAAAAAAAATGTGAAAAAATTCCTCTGACCTCAACAAAGATAGACGCAACTTTTTGCTATTCCGAAGTTCTCAATGAATTCTCTTCGTTTTCGTGTTGTACGGGATTTTCCAAATTTCCTCTTTTTTCACAAAAAACAGAATAACTTTGGAAAAAAAAATCGCTCAAAGTTTTTAAAAAAAGGAAATTGAAGCTGAAATTTTGTCCGAAAACTTTTTGCCAGTAGTGTATATGTTTATTATTTATAATACTTTTTAGAATAATTTACATTTATTTATATAAGTATCATATATTATTATTAGCATAAGTATTTGTGATTTTTTTTCTTATATTTTACGTACTGAAAATTTCACCCACAGTAGTCAAATTTTCACGTAAAGTTTCCGAAAAAAGAAAATGATTTTTGGGACATGAAATATTATCCCAGATTGAAGAACATGACCGATAAGATTGAAACCTCCACGAAGGATATAACAGAAGTGCACAAACCGATTTTATACGCTTGTAACGAAAAGTATGGAATGGATACGAAGTCTGGAGATGAGGGAATTATTCTTAGTTGGTTCGCGATCTTGTATCAACAGTCTGATCCAGGATTATCGTCCTGAATCGCAAATCACCGCTCGTCGATGTTCTCGAAATACTTTCCATTGTCTCTCTCGGACTTCTATCTCTATACATACATTTACCTCAGTGTAAAATGATATATATGCTTTTTGAACTCACCCTCATCTCTGTTTCTGAACTTTGCCAGGACGAAGTTTTCGTATTTCCACAGTATTCCTCGTGGATACGAATCGAGGCATTCGATCAATCCAGTTTCAATATTCGTCGTAAAGACAAGACGAATTTACGAGAGGATACTTTATCTGAAAATCAAAAGTATACGAAATTTTAGTTACACAGAAGTAAAAGCTTCCGACGATCGTAAAGATACAAAGATCAATAAAGGACATTGGAATATCTGCAGGAATAAAGGATTGTCGTAAAACGCAAAATCATACTAAAACTATTTTCATTAAAGTTGTTGCAAATATTGATTCGATCAAATAGAAATCTGATTGAAAAGCCGATAAAGTTTGTTCATTGAACAGCGCAAAATTTTCAATCATATAAAATATAATAAATGGTAATTTGTATCAAATTATAGAAATAAACTTTTGGATGGCAATATAATTAATATATTTGGAATATATAAGCCTCGTATATAATTTATTTCGATGAAGACTCCAATATACGACTATAATTTATATGCAATCATTAAATTTGTTAAATATATTTTTACAATTAATTTGTATACATTTTTGTGTGAAAGAGTATCAATTTCAAGGAGACGATGGGAAAATCATCGATGAGTAAAAAAATATCACAAAAGACTGGAAAATCGTTTCCAATTCGGTTCGTTTTAAAGTGTGAGATTAAGTCGAGGCAAATACTCGAGATTGTGAGTTTTTCTATGTTCAAAGTGAAGGATCTGGACTAACGATCGCTCATCGGTAGACACTCGACTGAATATATCTTATACTTTTGAGATCCCTTTCTCTCCGCCCTCTCCCTGAAGTGCATTTCACTTTACACGCTATTTCAGTGGGTCGCACACGGAGCTTCTGTTTCTCGCCTCGAGACTCAGGCGCCAAGAACATTCGAGTGAAAACAAATTGTCCAACTGTTGGCGCATTCGGTCACGGAGGCGCCTAAAATGCCTCGAAAACGAGCGTCACACTTGATTATCGACTTCCGCGACATTAAAAGGTCAAGATTATACCAGACTAATAACGATATTTTTATAAATGGATTTTTAACGCTCGTCGACAGCCAGCCCTTAAAATATTAGACCGTAAGGGGAAAAACCGTGAAATTGAATTTGTTTGTTTTGTATTTCCTTACAGAATATATTTCGAAAAATACGTAGGTAAGATTTTAAGTTCAAATTCTGAAAATTGACGAAATTATAGTCACTTCAGTGAGAGCAAAAAGAGAGAAAGCAAACTTTAAACTCGTTTTTCTCAAAATGCCCTTGTTCGACCTTGTCCCAACCCATACATAAAAATTTAGAAACCGATCTACAATTTTATTTTCTATTAATATTTGTAATCATAAAGGCGGAGTCTACAGGTAGCCGATTACAAAATTGTGATAATTATTATTTTTAAAACTTGTTTAAATAAAAAGTCTTGAGAATGACAAAAAAATTTCAATTCGTGACCATTTTGTAAATAATTGAAAATAAACGTTCAATCTACACTTGTATAGATATCGATTTTTTTTTTACTTTCAGATAATCCTTTACCAAGATATAAATGGGACAATGGAGAGATAATTTATTTTCGTCGTTAAGATTACATCTATGTCTCTGTTAATTACAAAATTTTTAAATAAAAAGGCTATGAATTAAGTTGAATATTTACTCAATAAAATAAAATAATAATAATCCGATCCTGTAATAAAAAATGTTTATTTACAGTGTTTAATTGTTATCAAATTAAAAAAAAAATTATGTAAGAAATTAATTCATTATGTTATTTGAATAAATAAATTAAAATACTTGGATCTGAAAGTTCAATAAAATCTTATACTAACTTCTCCTTAACCCTACAATTACACGAAATGAAGGATCTAAGACAGTTGACGAACTATAAAAGTATTTTTCACTGCGAAATACGTGCCTTGAATTTATTTCAGGCATTCTTATCGGCTGAAAGTGGAGATTATGTCACTTTGCATTAAAATCTCAACCATATTTACATATATATATGGTGAATTCCATGTCAACTCAATTGTTACTGTAAATACCTGCTTTTTTTACTCATATATAAAACGTAGTTTGTGTTTTAGGAACTAATATTTTTGAGAATTTTTTGAAAAAAATCGAAGGACACAAACAATTTAAAAAATCGTGTTTTAGCTTCAAAATGAAAAAAAAAATCAGTCGAATTAGCTGTGAATAATTTTTTTCATAAAATTTTCGGGCAATTCATTACAAAACACACAATTTGAAGGAAAAAAAACTATCAAATCGGAGTAATTTTTACCAAGTTATGGCTATTTGCAAAAAAAAAATCAGCAAAATTTTCAAAAATTCGTATCTCGTGATTGGCAGGACAAAAAAATTTGAAAAAATTCAGGGATACCTTTTGCAATGAGTATAAAAAGATAACCAAATATCATTCAAATCGGAGTTGCACAATGTTACGGTAGGACGAGTTGGCATGGAATGCCCCATAGATATCGCAGAAATGATGCGGTCAATCTCTTTGAAACTTTGCATCTACGAGAATAATGCGCGCACCGTGAAGAAATATGCACAGATTCTTGGTACGCGATTTGAATTTGTTCGGCGATAGTCGTGCCATAAAGTTCGTGGCATCGGATTCACGCGGCAAGAATTCACGATGCGAAGTCCGACAAACGCGTGCGAATGACCAACAAGTTCGACTATTCTCAGATGAGAAAGGCACTCGGTCAACGAGAATATCCCCGAGAGTCACGAGAGAGGAGACGAGATTTTACGAGACAGGTGGATCCAAGATTCGAGACTCCGACGACGATTATTTTGCAACTGAAATTTCCAACGTCAAAGAAATTCGAAGTAATGCGAGAATCATTATGATTTACAAAATTATACGACAAGCGTGAGATTCAATTAAATGTCCATTTTAATGAACCTCTTGGTAATTGAAATTTCCAGCGCTCGAGGTATCAAAAATAATTCGAGAATCGTTTTATGGTTTACGAAATTGACCATTTACAGCGCGATGAGCGTGAGAATCGATTAAATATTTATTTATTTTAATGAATCCGCTGGAGCAATTTATTTGGATTGAATTGAAGGATTAGAGAAAATTTTCAAATTCGATAAATTAAGATCGAAAAAATTATGATGAATTTATAATTGATCGGATATTTAATCGAGGCATTGAATTATACAGAACCCCAAATTTTATTCTCGAATAACTTTATCCCCTTAATGATGCTCAATTTTTTTCTATCTTGTCTATTATACGAATTTCCTCGCTTTTCCAAGCAGCAAAACGTCTATAAATCGTTATAAACCTTTTGAAATCGTATGAGATACTGATTCTTAAACGCTCAATCAATTTAAATCTTTTCCATTATGCGCACACTTCCAAAAAAAAAAAGTAACAAATCTGCGAACAACAAAAACGAGGGGAAATCTAAATAGGCTTATAAAAATATAATATCGTTTTTTCCCTCACGTGCCATCGTCGTTCTCGTTATTATCGAGATACGAAACACAAAGAAGCAACTCGAAAGAGCAG
The DNA here is from genome assembly GCA_946863875.1 of Alloplasta piceator. Taxonomy (NCBI): domain Eukaryota; kingdom Metazoa; phylum Arthropoda; class Insecta; order Hymenoptera; family Ichneumonidae; genus Alloplasta; species Alloplasta piceator. The sequence continues at coordinate 78,092,112 of OX333071.1, forward strand.
CAAAAAAAATCTATAAAAGTGAGATTATATTTGTAAGCCTATTTCAAATTTTGTTCGGCGCAACTCGCACGGATTCGCGTTTATTTCCCTGCGCGCGACCCTCGGCGTTAAATCTCAGGAGGCGCGAGTTTGCCCAGAATGGCGTAAAGAGAGGTAACATTATTTTACGATTCGTAAAATAAATTCTGAAATTTCATTGTGAATCGTTCGTTCCAACTACAAAGTACATCGAGAATTTTGTAAGAAAAGGCGGGGTCTTTTCGGGGGGGGGAGAGAGAAATGAAGAGAAAAGAGACTTTGGGAATAAAAATTCATTGTTCGCATCACTCCTCGCTGTAAAGAATTTTTATACGTTCAATTTGAACACACGTAGTGGAAGGGGAGGCAAAATGGACACTGAAGGCAAAATGAACGACATTCAAAATTATTTAAAAAAATTATACAATGAGCGGATTATCATTATAGGGGAAGTACTTGAGGAGGACACTTGAGGCAAAATGGACACCATTCAAAATGATCGAAAAAGATTTAAATTAAAAAAATTTGAAAGTAAAGGAATTATCATTGAAATTGTTATTTATATATCTAAACAAAGTCACCCACATAAAAATCAAATTTAGATTTAATATTTTCATGACAATTTGCTATGAGGAGCCAGGAATTAAAAAAAAAATGTTATTCTCATCGCAATAAAAAAAAAACACCCCAACAAACTGTAATAGTATTATGGTAAGCCACTTTTACTAAAATACTTGGATAAACCTAGGGCCTGAGCAGAAAAAATGGACGACCTCAATAATCATAAAAAAAATATTAGATAACGCAGCGACAATCAAAATTGAATTTTTCCAAAAATTAAATTGTAAAAATACGCCAAGCAGATTGGTCCAAATATCATGGACTTGAAGTTCTGAGCGTTCAAACGAACGGAAAATCGAATAACTTATTATTTTAAAGGCCAGTTTTAAGACCCTTTAACATTTTGGAAATGAATCTTCAAAAATATTTGAATTTAAAAAATGATCATTTACCACGTATTTGCTCTTCTAATTTTTTGTTAAACAATTAAATTTATCGCTTTTTCGTTCAACTGGTTCGGAACTTCAAGTACATCAAGTATCTTGGATATTAAGGTGATGCGAGAAGAGGGGGAAATCGTTTTTTAACGTTTTTTCTCGTATACTTGAATTTTCGAAAAAAAACGGAATTTTCAGAGTGGTGTCCATGTTTTCGAAAAGATATTTTTAGATGAAAAGCCACGACCCAAAACTATGCGCAACGTCCCAGCTTTGTTATCTTCCTGTGTTGTCCATTTTGCCTCCCCTTCCCCTATTTATATGCGGAATGAAAAAAGGAGATAAAAAAAATTCAACCGTACGAAGCGTCACCCGTATCGAACAATATAACACCAACTAAACTTATAACTAAGGTATTCGAAACGAAGAGTAATATATATTGTGAAGAGAGCCACGGGGTCCCTCTACCTACGCGAGTTATTCGACTGAGCCACGGCTGTTAATAATAGGCAGTCGCATAAATCAGAGCTCCATTCACGTCTTTATTGCTCTATTAAATGGGACAGCTGGTTCGTGTGTGTGCGCCTGTGTTTGTGTGCATCATTCTCGCGGGACCTGACTCGGAGATGCACCCGAGAAGGACAAAATCGAGCCCACAGGATAAAGAGCAACGACGCCGATCTTGGAGCCTCCATTATTGCTCTCAGGTACCCTCCCCTCATTTTTTGCCATGAAATTGGGACTTTTTTATCGGTTATCCAAGGCCCAAAAAAATACCACGGACGCCCCCTGAAGGATGATTTTTCTCGCGATTTTTTCCAATCTGATCAGCGTTTTCCTTCACGGAAAAAAATGATCAGTGACAATTCATGTGTAATATTTAAAAAATTACTGAATGCAAAGTAGAATATACGGTTCAGAACTGTAATTCAGGCGTTTTACTGGGAATCCATTATAAATTAATGGATTTAACGTAGTTTCTACTTTTCAAACCATTATAAATGCTGATTTACACTGTAAAACATGCAATGTTCACCGCAAAAAAAATGACAAAGTAGAAATAACAAGCAGAAACGACGAAATCCATTGTGTTTGAACTGTAAAATTTACAACGGTCTCTGTAGAGTGTTCAAAGCACATAATTAGAAATTGCAGTGTTCCCGGTGAAAAATCAAATGCGCGCCGCAAAATATGCAACGTCAATTTCAATGTTTACAGTGTGGCACTTTAACGGGACGACCCGCGGCGTGCCACGATTTCTGCATTTCGCCCGAGATCCGCTAGATGGCGTCGGACGGCGCGCCCTCTCGCGCCAGCGAGAGAGCCACCGTACACCTATAAGGTCCGATGTATTACCAACATCGGCGTCCTCAATTGACATACAATTGTTGGAACATTACCCGCGTTCTGTGGTCGAGCAGTCCTATGTACTGAAGACTACATTTTCTTAACAGATCAACATTGCATTTCGGTGACGCTAACGCTCTTTATGGTTGCGAGGTTAAACTTGATTCGCTTCATTAATTGATCTCACGATTAATCAGTCAAGTACAAGCCCTCGTAGCTATGAGCCTGAGCGAGGATAAATAACGGTTTATTGGAATATTTGAATAAATTGGAATTTATTCAAATATCGAAACGAAACACTATAATTTATTTTAGAAATTGCAGTATTTTCAGTGAAAAATAAAAAACGTACCGCAAAATATACTACGTTCTTTTCAATTTTTACAATGTACACTGTAATTTTTTCACGGGCCGTGGATAATTTTTACAATGTGAAATGTGTAAAAAGTTTACCGGATACAACAGAAATATAACGTTTCACGTAGTGTACATTTTACTGTTCCACACTGTAAAAATTCGTCTGATGGGCATGTACTATGTCATATGTGACATCTGTATATTGTATTAAAGAAATATGCAAATTTCACTGTTTGCCCTTCTAGGAGGCGCTGTTGATGGGGAAAACTGTAAAAATTAACGGGAATCTCAGCAGTTCTCACTGATCATTTTTTTCCGTGTTTGACTCGATATATTTTTCCTTTGATAATAAAGTCTTAAGTCCTAGAAACTAACCCAAACGCTCATTTCCGGTCCAACGACGATTTTTTTTTTTAAGAATCATACATCCGGCATTCTCATATCTGTAATACAATCGTTCTTTTCTTTTGTAGTACGATTTATCATTCGCCCTTTTTCTTCATCATATTCTCCATTCGATAATTGAAATCCTCGACGTTTCTCCGACGATTTGCTTCATTGAAAAACACTCGAAGGAAAATGGTCTCGCGACTGACGTGTGAATATATTTTCAAACGGATTAACATACACGTGTGTTACGTATACGCAATCCGTTGGATAACAAAATACTCAATAGCGAATGTGGGAAACAGAGAGAGAGAGAGAGAGAGAGAGAGAGAGAGAGAGAGAGAGAGAGAGAGAGAGAGAGAGAGAGAGAGAGAGAGAGAGAGAGAGAGAGAGAGAGAGAGAGAGAGGATACGTATGGGACTTCCTTCCTCGTTGTCGTGCGTTATTCCGCTGGAACGACAAAGTTCTCAGGCATCCTATTTGTGTATAATCCAGGAGGTAGGAAAATGTGGCAAAGTTCCGCCAGGCATTAAACTACGAGAAACAGAATCGTGGCGAATCTATATATATCTCCCCATTGCAATTTACAACAACGAGGCCCTCGTTGAGTTCTCTCGTATATCTATCGCAAGTTCGGTGAATAGCGAATAGTTCAGCGTAACGAGTGTTACTTCCCCGCCGCAAAATCAACCGAAAATCGTATCGATTATTCGCCAAATTGCATTTCCCCGACTCTCTACTATCAACTATTGTGGATCCAAAGCATGAGTATTTTTTAAAATTATTTATCTTGACATTGTTTTAATTTATAAACAATATTACTCGGAAATTACACTCAGGAAAACAATTTTTTTTATGTAAGTGAATTTTTTCGATTTATCTTGACTCGGGCCTAATTAAGACCAGACTGATATTTCAATAAAATTTTATTTATTTTAAGGTAAAGCTAATTTTTAAGATTTTTTTCTCACCTCTTTTATCAGATATGGCTATGAAACTGTTTTTACAACATTGTTTCGCCCTTCGAAAATACAAAAAAAAAATATTATTCCTTATTTTGATTCTTTGAAAAATTTATAGAAGCCACCAAAGTCGAAAATGTTTGGCAAGTGTGAAACAAAAAAAATAAAAAAGGTTTCTTACATAACAATTTACCACCGTTGATGAAAAATCGATTTTAAAAAAATGCCGCATGTTTGAAATGAAAATGAACCATTGAATTTTTCACAATTTATTTCAAACATCCACCATTTTTTTTTAAATCGATTTTTCATTAACGGTGGTAAATTGTTGTGTAAGAAACCTTCCTCTTTAGAATGCTTTTTTTTCTTTTGTTTCAGACTGTCCAATCCTGAGATTAACTGTCGGACAAAACATTTTCGAAGACTTGACTTGACGCCTTCTATAAATTGATCAAAGAATCAAAATAAAAAATAAAAATATTTTTTTTGTATTTTTGAAGAACGAAACAATGTTGTATAAACAGTTTTGCAGCCATATATGAGAAAGGACCTGAGCAATTTTTTTTAAAGATTTGCTTTTTTGGCCTTCTACAGTAAACTAGTACCTTAAACAGATGTTATTATATTTCTCATGAATTATTAAATATTAATTTTATTCGTATATCGATAATTAAACATCAATTATTAATTATTATTAATTAAATAATGAAAAAAAAATTAAACTAAATTATTTTTCTCAGTGTACATTTTCAAAGTTGATACGTAAGATATCTATTATACTTTAGATATATTTTTTAAATATATTTCTCGATTTTGTGTATTTAATATATATGAAACATAATTCTTCAATACCATTATCATCATTAGAAAAAAATTATTTATTCAATTTAAAAAAAAATTATGTGAAATAAACAAAATTTTATTAAAATATCGGCTCAATAGTTTATTTATCAACCCCATTTTCAATTCATTTCAATAATACGTATAAATCTCATTTCTTGGTGTTTTACACCAAATAAAAAATATCTATTCCTCAGAAGTTACTCTTTAAATAACAAAACTCAAAAGTGCATCGTCAGAGTGTTAAAAAAAAAATGCCAAAAAAAGGGCACTTCAGGTACAACCTCTCGAATCCAACTAAACGACTCAAGTTCGCAGTAAATTCCGTCGAAAGGTTTAAGTAGGTGGTTAAGTAGGTTTTATACCGCGCTCGTGGAATAACGAGTCGACGAGCAGCAACAAACCCCAACGAAAGTTTCGGTAGGATGTTAAAACCATACGGATTCCTTGGCCGATGGTTCTTACACGCTTGAAAAGCGAGGATCCAACAAAACGAGGACATTTGTCACGCTATCGTTTCCCTCCGTCGTAAACCATCAGCCAGTTTATCCGGGGGCTATTGGAAGTTTCACTGTTGTTGCTGGATGTGTGTTTCCACGCGGTGTTTCTATTATGGAGCAAGGAATACACAATACCGGTAGTAACGTCGCGGACAGTGCGATATAGTTTGCCTCGCTTCTCATTAATAGGTAAACGTGTGGGGCAGGAGCTACGTTCAGTGTGGAGGAACCGAGACCGGTAAGATCCCCCCGCAGGTATTTCGAACAACGCTTTCCTCTATAAAATGGACACACACACAAATATATATATATATATATATATTAGGGTGAATCGAAAAAACTAAAAACTGTTGGCTACCCTCAAAAATCAAAGATATCGTTGAAATAAAGGTCTCTGTGCAGCGGTTCGATTTTTTGAATTTTTTTAGAGGGCGCGCGGGGCGTCCAAACACGCCATTTTTAGCCTTAAATTTACTAAATCACTGATAAACGGAAACCGATCATTCAAAAAATTCTGAATTTTTTACATAAGGTGCCCAGACATGTACTCTTTCTAACCCATATTTACTGAACATTAACAAATAGTTCATATATGGGGAATTCTTTATCAACTGGGCCACTTTTTTTTAACCTCTCCAATTTTTTTCAAAATCTGCCAGTTTGAAATATTAGTAAAAAGGAACGTCTGTGATTTTTTTTAGATTTTTTTAGGCGTCCGTTCAAGATTTTCAATTTTTCATTACGAACACTGTATCTCAAAAAATATTTACCAAACAAAAAAGAACATAAGAATAAAAACTTTTTTATTTTTTCCACTTTATCGAGAAAAATAACAATTATAATTTTTCAGCATTGAAAAAATGGAAATTTCGCAAAAAAATAAGAAATTTTTTTTTTTTAACCTAATAGAAAACTTTTGATTCTAGTACTAATTTTACAGGATGTCTATTATTAGGTGAAGAGTCTGCAAAAAAAATTTCAAAATGGCACCTCCAATGGTTACGATAAAAAAAAATAAAAACCCTGCGAAATCTCATGTTTTCATTTTTTTTCATCATAATCACTGCAGGTGTCACTCTGAAATTTTTTTCGCAGACTTTTCACCTAATAATAGACATCCTGTAAAATTAGTACTAGAATCAAAAGTTTTTTATTAGGTTTAAAAAAAAAATTTTTTCATTTTTGTGCCCAATTTCAATTTTCTCAATGCAGAAAAATTATGATTTTTATTTTTTTCGATAAAGTAAAAAAAATAAAAAAAATTTAATTCTTGTTTTTTTTTGTTTGATGAATATTTTTTGAGATACAGTGTTCGTAATGAAAAATTGAAAATCTTGAACGGACGCCTAAAAAAATCTAAAAAAAATCACAGTCGTTCCTTTTTACTAATATTTTTAACTGGCAGATTTTGAAAAAAATTGGAGAGGTTTAAAAAAAAAGTGGCCCAGTTGATAAAGAATTCCCCATATATGAACTATTTGTTAATGTTCAGTAAATATGGGTTAGAAAGAGTACATGTCTGGGCACCTTATATAAAAAATTCAGAATTTTTTGAATGATTGGTTTTCGTTTAACAGTGATTTAGTAAATTTTAGGCTAAAAATGGCGTGTTTGGACGCCCCGCGCGCCCTCTAAAAAAATTCAAAAAATCGAACTGCTGCACAGAGACCTTTATTTCAACGATATCTTTGATTTTTGAGGGTAGCCAACAGTTTTTAGTTTTTTCGATTCACCCTAATATATATATATGGGCAACGATGAATCGATATTCCATTCTCCCTCGTTCTTCACTGTATTGCGCAGAGAGGAATATATATTGCCACGATTTACCATCAGACACCCTTCGCGAAGGGTCTCGCGTTAAACGGAACCGGACACAACAGATGCGAGTCGATCACAACGCTGAAACCGTTCGATTACTCGAGGTGAGGTCGATTTTTCATTCTGCCGCGTGAACAACGAAAAGAAACAGCAACGAAATCGGCCACCTACGCACGAAGCGATAGGCGGAGCGGAGAAAATCGCTCTTGAATAAGCCTCGCTCAGAATCGAGAGCCTTGAGGGACCGAGGGTCATCATTTTGAAAAATTCATTGTTTCGTAACATTTTTCGAGACTATTAGACCGATTCAAAAAAATCGACTATTTTTTGTTTTTCGAAACAACATATTAGATACTTTCGGGGAGGTGAAAAAAGATGCCTGTTAAAAGCAGAGCTTTTGATATAATTATTTAGATATGTCTCATCGCAAATTTCTATTTCCCATTTAAATAACACAGGAAACAAAATTTTCAAACTTTGAAATTTTATATCTCGGCTTCTAGTCAGTGTACCGAATCGAATGATACGTATTCTTGTAGGGAATTGAACGCTCTACCAGAAAAGTCTCTTGTGATTTTTCGATAAACTCACTTCTTCAAAAGTTATTCACGTTCTAATATATATATGAGGTATTCCCGCTCAACCGGGACCCCTTTTTAGGCTGACCTCTTTCGATTTTCTAAACTCGAGTATGTTTTAGTGTTGCCTGAAAGTAAATTGTACACCAATTTTCAGATCTCTAACTATAATACTCTTTGGAATACACCAAAAGTTATATTTCAAACTTTTTGCGTATTCAGCGCTTCGGAGCTTTGGCACGGCGCGAAATAAAATCGCAAAAATTCTTTAACAATAGCTTTCGATCGCAAATTTCCTGCGCTTTTCGAAAAAAATATCAGCGGTTCCGGAAAAACACGAATTCATTTAAATTTCAGCCAAAAATCGAAAAAATTTATTTACAAAAAAAGAGCATCATTTAATTCATCGGGACAATTTTTTTCATGTTTTGTATATATCTGAGAAGCCACGATATAAATTTCAAGCTGGAACTCGCATCCGTTTACTAATGCCGAGTCTTTTAGTAGAATAAAAATTCTTAAATATCGTGTTTTTCGTATTCAACAGTTCTCTGATATATTATAAAGTGTTTTTTTAACAAATTTTGAATTTAGTTAATTTATTAAATTAAATGTATTAAATTAAATTTATTAAATCAAATTTATTAAATTTTGTATTAAATAAATTTATAGAATTCGAAATTCGTTAAAGAAACTATATAATATATCAAAGAACCGTTGAATACGAAAAACAATATTGAAGAATTTTTATCCTACTAAAAGACTTGGCATTAGTGAATGGATGCGAGTTCCAACTTGAAATTTATATCGTGACTTTTCAGATATATACAAAACATGAAAAAAATTGTGCCGCTGAATTAAATTATGCTCTTTTTTTGTAAATCAATTTTTCCGGTTTTTGGCCGAAATTTAAATGAATTCGATTTTTTTCGAAATCGCTGAAATTTTTTTCGAAAAGCGCAGGAAGTTTTCGATCAAAAGCTATTGTTGAAGAATTTTTTCGATTTTATTTCGCGCCGTGCCAAAGCTCCGAAGCGCTGAATACTCAAAATTTTGAAATATAACTTATGGTGTATTTCAAAGAGTATTATAGTTAGAGATCTGAAAATTGGTGTACAATATACTTTCAGACAACACTAAAGCATATTCAAGTTTCAAGAAAATTGAAAAAAGTCGGCCTAAAAGGGGATCCCGTTGAGCGGGAATACCTCATATACATGTGTATTAGATTGAGAATATGGGGAAACTACTGTTGGTCATTTCTTTAAAATTTAGGTAATTTATGTTGATGCAATTTAAACTTTTGTTTCAGGAAAGATTTTACGATATTTAGTAATAAGTTTTAACATTTTGCCGGAAACTAAAAAAAAAAAGTGAAATTTACTCTAAATTCAACTTTAACCTTGAATGACTTTTGGAGGAGTGAGTTTATCGAAAAATCATAGGCGATCTTTTTTGTAGAGCGTTTAATTCTCTCCAAGAATATGTTTCGTTCATTTTGGTACATTGACTTGAAGCTGAGATATGAAATTTCAAATTTCAAATCTTTTTTTCCTGTGTTATTTAAATGGGAAATAGAAATTTGCGATGAGACATATCTAAACATTTATATTTAGATATAAATTTTCATCGAAACAAATGCATTCGTTGGAAAAAGCGGAAAAAAACGCTTGAAAAAGTGTCGTCAATGATATTGATGATGACGACGATGACTATGATGATACCGATGATAGGTGCACACCGTATGGTGTGTGCCATTGCTCCTTGGAGGATTTGTACCTCCGTGCTCGATGCTGCATTACATATTGTATATATACCTCGAAGATCGCGAGAGAAGAGAACGAAGTTCAGGATCAGAGAGCAAGATAGAGAGGAGAGAGCCTTTGTAGGAGAGATCCTAATCGTCGAGAAATCGCGTTGGTGCTTCTCTCTCTCTCTCTCTCTCTCATTCTCTCAACCGATCACGAATCACGTCTTTTCTCTATAGCGGGGTTTCTCCGTGTGTCTGTGATTCGCTCGATCGGCCAGCTAAAAGGAACGGCAGCAGGAAAGAGTCACGCTTCGCCCTCTTGGCCGGCAAATGCACGATCCATGCAGTCAAGCAGGAGCAGCAGCAGCAGCAGCAGCTCTTGTGTTCGCCCCCGGAGGTTTTCTCATCGATAACCAAAGGCTTCCAATACGGCGTTTCAACCAAAGTGTCTATACGTGTATAACCAACGGACAGAGAATTAATGGGCCTTTGGGGGTATCACAAAAGCCAACTCTCTTAATGAGCGAATTGATCTCTCGCATACGTACAGAGTGAGGCACCCACACAATCCAACCCCTCTCTCTTCTCCTCCCTCTCTCTCTTCTCCTCTCTCTCTGTCCAGCATGAATTTATTGTGCAATCTAGTAGAAATTTATTACAAGTGGATCATTCATGGCTCGATGCCCCCTCGAGAGAGACTTTCAGCTCGCTTCCTTATTTTTTCTTTTTATACGTTTCCCTTAATGCCCTCATCGGGAATAATCGAGATTGCCATATGACCCAATGAATGAATATCCCTGGGGATCAAAACGATTTTGTAGATCAGGACTCTCTCTGTCTCCTTTCATCGACGCAAAAACGAGGCTAGAGAGAGAGAGAGAGGAATTCGCGTTGGCACGAGGGCCCTTTGCCCCCCCCCCCCCCTGTTTCATAGTTGTGACTACATAATGGAAGAGAAATAAATCCAGTGAGAGAAGGAGAAAAAAAGGAGTCAGGAACGTGCGCATAATGCTGTTGGCGTCAACGCCGTGGCCGGGCGCGGCCACGCTGTGAATTAATAAGCGAGCTTTAAACATCCCCGCTCTGGTTTTCTCTCTCGCTCGGGTTTTTAGCGCCAGCGGGGCAAAAAAGTGGGAAGGAGAAAGACTGGGTTGGGAAACCCCGCGGGGATATCGAATGGAGCAGTAGGGCGTGCATAATGCGGGGCAGCTGGAAACGAGGCTTACTTCACCAGAGACTCGATTTTTTCGCTCTCTCCGTCTCTCTTTCTGGCTCCGCTGTGTGTTCGCATTCTTCGACATTGTTCAATGTTCTCCTATGCTGGATGCCTCCGGGCCAATCTCCGTTGAAAATCCACGAGGTCTCGCAGAGATTCTCCGTTTGCAGTCTCTTTTTTCCTCTCTCCGAAGTTTGAAGTGCAGGCGAATACAAAAAAACCTCTCACATTGTGCACACTCGAAACACGAATCTCAAAGACTTTGGCTAGCAGGCAGAAAAAAATCACGCTTCAATGGCGAGAAACAATGATTCTACGATTCCAGTGAATCATCGACGAGTCCCGAGAGCCACTTTTGGCCTCCGATCGAGTGTCTTTTTGTCACGAACAAAGTCCCAGTAACGCGTGAATGGACACCGCGTGTGTATGTCAGTGACGGACAAAAAAGGGTTCGATATTGGACTGCGTTGAAAAAAGTCCCCATTGTCGCACTCGAGTCTAACCCGATGCTCAACGCGTTTGGCTTACAGCGACGTTTTTATTATTAGGCCGATAAATTTCGAGCCAGCTGATACATTGAGACTCGACGATGTGTGGTCTCTAATAATTTCACAGCATCCCCTTTGTAATTCAAATTGCAAGAGTGAGGGTTATTCGCGAGAGTACGTACGTCACGATGTAAAACGAGGAGGTCCTTGGCGCAGCGTGTAACTCCACCTAAAAACTCCATGGGAGACGAAAAGGGGAAATAAATGCGGAGCTCGAAAGTCTGTATGGCAAAGTGTCACCGTGAACACGACAATTCTGCAGGCTGCTCGATGAAGCGTTTCTATAAACTCGACGTCAAGCTCGTAAGCGGATTATCCTGAAAGAGAATCCTTGTGGAGGCGAGAGAAGAGATCATGCGCAGCGTTGATCGGGATAGTCCGACGTGGGGGGGGGGGGGGGGGGGGTAAGAATGAAGAATGAATCCCGATCCCTCTTTCACTTTTTACACTCAGCTGACCTCGTTTTTGGATCTGTACCTCGGGGAATCACATTTCGTCCTGTCGCTCTCTTCCAATTCCAAATCCTCCTTCTTCAACACCCCAAAAAAATGGCCATTTCACCACGGTCAAAAAGTACCGAAATGAAATATCCTCCTTTTTCATCCCTGTTAATACCTGTGTTCAACAGCAGCTGGGGGAGGAAGAGAGGTTGCCTGGGGGTTGTCAGTGTTGAGTATAACAAAGCGCGTGTCACGTACATGCGCTTACACATTTGCGAGAAAATTTCGAGGTGGCGTTGCACACGTGAAAACACCTATCACGCGTGTCAAGCGCAGCTCGGAAGCCCGATCCTCGAGTGGAGAATGTATTTTACCGTTAAATATTCCTGCTCTGTTTCAAGCTGTAACATGGAGGAGAAAGAGAAGAGCGAGGGATTGAAAGACAAGGGTAGCGTAATGTGTGAGCGTTTCCGTCTCACACTTTTGATTTTGCCCTCCCCGAGCGTTTGTGTTCGCTGAAGGAAAATTAATTTTCCACGTCAAGAGTCTTTTCATTGTGTTTGGAGTCAGGGATACGCACCAGACTACACAAAACATTGCCTTGTGTCGGCTGTTGTACAATGAACGCGAATCCTCCAGAAATTTGTAGTGCATCCCCCCGCACAAACACTCAAACAGCTCCTTCAATTTCTTCGTTCTCGCTCTTTTCTTTCCAGAGATCTTTGTCTCGGACCTCGGAGAGAATCGTGGAAAATCCAAGATCGCACGACGGAAAGTGCAATACGAGAAAATTCCTGACCACGGAGAGGTATTTAGAGGAAGTGGGGGCAAAATGGACATCATACAAAATTATGGAAAAAATTGAAAAAATTAGAAAATGAGCGCATTATGGTTATTACTGTCGTTAATATAACTAAATAAAGAAGATGCTGAAGTTTGCATCGTTTGAAAGCAACGGAAATAATGTAATTTTAATAGAATTCATTTTTCCGAAGAAAGGCATAGATAGAAACAATGTTTCATCTGCGATTGGAGATGACAGTGACCAAGACTGATGAAATGTGATTCTGCAAAATTTTTGAAATATTTATGATTGAGGTATGCCTTCCTTTTTATTATTTATTTTATAAAAAACTTTTTTCTTGTTGTAATTGCATTTTACAGTATATCTGCGCAGTCTTTAACAAATTCTTTTATCAGTGTGAACTGTTGGGTTTATTAATTTTTAAGAAAAAACAATAAATGAATAAAATTAAACTTAAATTTTTTTGAAAGTTTACATTTGTTCAGAAAAAAAAATATTCTTGTCTTTCATCAATTCGATAATTTTCGGTTATCTCTATGTCTCAAGTCTATAAAAAATATATAAATAATCGAGTTTTATAATAAAATGTTGTTCCTAAAAATATTTGTTAAAATTACTATAAAATTAATTATTGATATTTACCTGGTTTAATTTTAGACTGTGACAAAAAATATTTTGTTGTTATTTTGAATATGAATTTTTTTTTCTAATAAATAGAAATTATGTAAATATGCGTTAAAATACGAAAAATTAAACCTCAAACCATATAAATAAATGCATTATTTGAGCGGAAAAGTGGTTTTTATTTTTTTCTACTTTCGCGTACCATTTTTAAAAAATTTTTAAATTCATAGTGTTATAGTGAAATATAGAAGGTTTGAAACAAAAATTATTTCATAATTGTGCCAAAATTGTATCACGGTTAAAAATTGAAAATAAAAGAAAACAAAAATTTTCTAAAATTTTATAGAGCTATATAGCTCTTAATTTTTTTCTCGGAGCTATTATCAGCCCCCAAAACATATAAAAAATTTAGATCAATCGGTTTGGTCAATCCTGAGAAAATATTTTTTTTCTGTTTTGTACACATTTCACTTTTTCTCAATAACCAATTGAGATAGAGATCTCAAACTTTCAGGATCTTATTATTTTATGAGTACCTATTTATGCTCTAAGTATCATTTAAAAACCTTTCGGAGGCAGATTCACCATGCTTATACCCCTAGGGCCTTTTTTAAGTAAAGAATTCTCGAAATATATTTTGGAGCCTTTATTAAAGACTTGGGATAAAGCAAAGCATAAATATAATTTAATAAAATTAAAAAAATATATATATATTGTCATTGCATTGCAACGATGCAAATTTCCACATCATAAATGAACTCACCCACGCAAAACTAGATCTAGATTTCATATGTTCATGACAACGTCTTATGAAAAGTTGGAAACATTTTTAAAAAATTGTCGTTCTTATCGCGTTGAAAAAAAGATAATCCAATATACTGGAAAAATGGACATCACCCAAAATTATTTTAAAAAATTGACAATTCCAAAAATAAAAAAACGAGATAATATTATCTCATTATATTGGATAATGAAAATTCCAAAAATTGAAAAACGAGGGAATATCATCTAATTATATTGGATAATTGGACAATCGAAAAAAAATTGTATTTTCGACGGTTTATCTTGTTTACTTTATTTTTCGAAAAAAAAAATTTCAGGTTGTGTCCATTTTGCCCCACCTTCTTCTATATATGTGGATGAAAACTTCTTTTCACGTAACTTGAATTCAATGACCTGCTCGCTGGATTTTCCGAGGACTTTCGTCGCGACACCACGAGGAAGGAAAATTGCGACCGATTTTTCTCCTTCGCGATACAGATAAAAGTTTCGACGTCGCGCTACGCTTTCCGGATTCTCTTTCTTTCAGGGCGAGCGTCTATTCTCTCTCGGTACGAGTTTTCCTGAAAGCCGAGAATCCTCCTGCTGGTTATAACAAAGAAGGAGTGGTAACGAGTTACACGAGAACAACGCCGAGAGCAGCAGAGATTTTCCGATCTCAGCACTGTTTTCCCTTTTTCTCCGTCTCTCGCTCTCTCGCTCTTGTTCTCATTGCCGCTCGTACCAAGGCACAAAAACACTGTGTGACACTCTTATTGTGTGTCGCAGCAGCAGAGAACAGCAACGTTTCAGTGCAAATGTTTCGCCAACGACGCCTCTTATAGAACAGTACGAGCCCTTCTTCTACTTTCCCCCACGCTCTCTTTTCGTTCATTTAACCGCGTCCCATTTTTTTTTCTTTACCATCTTTTTTAATCCCCCTCGTCACAATACGTGGAGGGCGATTTCTGGGTTTAGTACATGGCACGAAACGCTGAAAAACAGGCGTTTCTCTGTCTTATATTCCACGTATGTGTGCAGTTTGTGTTGCGCGCCGGAAAAGCGTCGACGCCACTTTGGACAATGGGCGTTTTTTACCACTGGCATTTTTGTTCCTCCCTTATACTTGGTCCCCGTCTTTCTCTTCGTATTTTTAATCATTTTCAACGTGGTAAAAGCATCGGTTGTGGGAATTGAAGTGGAAACATAGGGTTTTCCAGTAATGTGATGTTTAAAACCCGAAAACAGATTTTTGGGAATGTCCAATAATGTTCACGCCGAAATTGTTATACCAGAAACTGAACCAAGAGGAATTATTAATCATGAAATAAAATTGGCATAAATTTTTATTTAAATATCGGCTTAATAGGCTATTTTTTATGCCCATTTGTGAATGAATCCGAAAAATTTATATGGATCAAACAAATATTTTTTTTGGGTGTGGTCAACGAAGATCTAGTCATAGAAGTAGAATGATAAAGAAAGTATAATATTTTAGTCCTAAGGTTCCACATTGGCTAAAAGCGCGTACGAAATTTTGTTGAATTTTGACGAACATTTCTGATTGAAATTCACCGATTTTTAAAATTCAAAAGCATCAATTAAAACCAAGCAAACCTCAATAAGGTCAAAACTCAGCAAATATATTTCATATAACCTGAATTTTCGATGATAAAATACTGATATTTATCAAGGTTCTTTGGAGCTCGAAATTTTTCGTTTCATCTATATATGAGGCATTCCACGACATTCCGATCAAAATCTTGCCTTGATGATTGCGATGTTCCTCTAAATTTTTTATATAAAAAAACGGATAAAAAAAAAATTTCCCAAATTTTTTCAAAATTTTCTGATCACGCGTTTTTTGGATTTTTTTTTCAAAGGGACTACTTAGTAAAATCGGAAACAATTCAGAATAATCTCATAAAATATAACAAATTTTTTGGGCCTTGTTCCAAAATAGAGATGTTAATACTCTGTGAGTAAAATTGAAAAAATTGAAAAAAAAATGTTTTGAATTTTACTCATAGAGTATTAAAATCTCCATTTTGTAACGAAACCCAACAATTTTGTTATATTTTATTAGATTATTCTAAATTTTGTCAGATTTTACAAAGTGGTCCCTTTTTGTCCAAAAAACAAAAAAAGATCCAAAAAACGCGTGACCAAATAATTCTAAAAAAAAATTGGGAAATTTTTTTTCAATGTGTTATTTTATATATAAAATGTAGAGGAAAATCGAAAGCATCGAGGCAAGATTTAGATCGGAATGTCGTGGAATGCCTCATATATTTTAATATATTCTGAAATATTATTTAGCTTCAATAAATTGATTTAAACGAATCAAATTTGATTTAAATACAAGCTAAATAGACTATTTTTATTAGACCGATATTCAAATTACTCGAAAATTTTTTTTGAATAAAATAAACCATTTTTCGTTGACGTGATAATGTTGACCTTCCCCAGACATTTTCGACGATTCTATAGAATATTAACTGCAGGATCCGGTGGAAATTAAAATGGTGGAGGGGAATCTGCCTGAACTTTGTTCAAATTTCGTGCTCGATTGGCCAAAGCGTTCGCGAGTTATCAAGATTGTCCTGGAATGGTTAAAAGGACGATAACTTTCGAATCGGTGGATTTGGCTAAAATTCAATATATGCTTGGATCAAACAATGTCAAATGAGACTGTGGAGAAAGCTTTTCCTTGCGTCGTGTCCATTGAGGATTCATTCCAAGCCAAAACTCCCAGGACTAGACGCTGAAAGGATATTGCGAATCTGAACTATAGTTGGAATTGCCTCGAGGCGAATTGCTCCTGCGTCTCTCTCGCCCTCCCTCTGTTTGCCAGCTTCCTTTTTTCTCCGATGGAATTCAACGCTGATTCGTACTTATATGTATTATTTGAACAGAGGTCGAGTTTCTTCATCCCCCTGGAGAGAAAAAGAGGGTGTCTCCTCTCGACCGTTTAACGTTTCTATATGACTTTACCGGGGTCTCTCCTCGTCATACCGAACTTTCTCGCGATGAAATCCTTCCATCGTGAACCACGAAGATTTCCTCGTCCGTGTGGCGAACACGTGTGGAAACCCCGCCCCGCTTATGGAAGGAAGCCTGCTCGTTTTTTCCCCAACCCTCGGGAGCATCATTCCGGAAGAATAAAGAGAGAAGAAAAAAAAGCACACACGAGACGGTTCAACGTTTTTATTACACACCTGGCGAGCCTGGATTTCGGGTCATGTGCAAAGGGCGAGAAAATCCTACGGCGCGATGAAGGGAGATGGATGATGAAACGAGAGGGACCGATCGAGGTGAAGAGAAAAATGTGAAAGCGCGAGAGAGAGTGCGACGAAACGATTTTTGATTTTCCGACTCCGGCGAACGTCGCGCAGGCTCGATTAAACATCCCTTCGTCTCTAGACGAGAGAAACACTCTTGGCCGCGCACACATCGAACGAATTTTCCAATAAAGTGGATTTTCCAATAACAGTCCTCGCTCACTCGAGCTGAAAGAGCAAGGGTCTTTTTTGCACCCCGCTGCGATAAGAATTTTTCGGCTCAACGGGACTTTTATTCTCTTGCTTGTCATATTAAGGGCGTAAAATGGTACTTTATATCCCGCGTTTGTGGGACATATTTACGGTATTACTTCGATATTTAGGTGAATATCCAGGAAATTATTTTTATTTGGATAAATCTTAATGAATAAAATTAATCTTCACATAATTATTTGTAATCGTACCAGAATTATTTGTATGCACGAATACAGCCTTATTTTTAATCTAAATTTATGAAAATATCCTAATTTAATAAATATTGATTACAACATAAATTATATGTAATTAATAAAATTTAATGAAATTAATTTTCAAATAATTACCTGCAATCATTCAAATTTATTTGTATTCAGAATTTTAAAAAATAAATAAAAATCATATTTTTGTTCAGAGTTGTAAAAATAGTAATGTAAAAGTAATGCATTACCCATTACTTTACACAATGTGCATTGGATAAGTTTTCCATTACAAATAACAAAAGTGACGTGTAATGAATGAATGTTCCATTACAAATAAAAATAGGAATGTATAGTGGATGCGTGTTCTATTACAAATAAAAAAATTAATGTGTAATGTATGCATGTACCATTAAAAATAATGAAAGTAATTATGTGTAATGGTTGCATGTACCATTACAAATATAAAAAAATAACGTGTAATGAATGAGTGCTCCATTACAAATTACAATTGAAAAAAAGTAATTTCTAGTGGACAATATTCCATTACAAATTTGTGTGTATCAAGTTTTTGTTAACTTTACTATCGTAGTGGTAAATGTATGAACAGTGATTTTTTGGAGTAATTTTTACTTCATTCTTGAATTGCAATTTTTACAACAATGGAGTAAAAATTACTCCAAAAAATAACTATTCATAGGTATCAGTTCACATTAAGTTAATATGCACTGATACCAATAAGTTTTTCTTGAATTGTAATTTTTACAAGAATGGAGTAAAAATTACTCCAAAAAATCACTGTTCATACATTTACCACTACGATAGTAAAGTTAACAAAAACTTGATACACAAAAACTATTTTCATTGAAAAATTAATAGACCTTTGAGCAAAATAGTGTGTACCTGCTCCAAATTGTCGTAGAAACACATTTTGTAATGGAATATTCTCCACTACCAATTACTTTTTTTTTCATTTGTAATTTGTAATGGAGCACTCATCTATTACACATTACTTTTTTATTTGTAATGGAACATGCATCCATTACACAATACTTTTTTTTTTTTAAATGGAACACCCATTCATTACACATTACTCTTGTATTTTGGCTGACCTTTGAGCAAAACAGTACCTGCTCCAAATTGTCGTAGAAACACACAAATTTATAATGAAATATTCTCCACTACCAATTACTTTTTTTTCAATTGTAATTTGCAATGGAGCACTCATCCATTACACATTACCTTTTTTATTTGTCATAGTACATGCATCCATTACACATTACTTTTTTTTTGTAATGGCACATATGCATCCATTACACATTACTTTTTTTTAATGGCACATGCATCCATTACACATTACTTTTTTTTTATTTGTAATGAACCACGCATTCATTATACATTACTCTTGTATTTTGTAATGGTACACTTGTCCATTTCACATTATGTAGTGTAATGGGGTATTAAATACAGTAATGCATTATCAAAATAATTATTTACAACTCTGTTTTTGTTATCATCATTTCTGTTGTAAAAATATTTTATTCCTTACTACCAATCATGTGACAATTTTTTCCCAAAATTTTCTATCGAGGGAAATTTAAAAAAATCTGCAATATGGTTAGAAATTCGTTGAATGTTCTTTTTCAATTTTGAGGGTAGTTTCGCGCGTCTCAAGTTGTGGGATGTCGATCGTTACGAGCATGCAGAGGGGATTGTGAGCGCTGAGAATATGAGGATTCATTACTCGGCTTTATTAATCTTGAGTCTCGTTATGTCAGTCAACGATCCCGAGGGAAACTCCTCTATATCAAGACGTCAAATTTTCCCTTTTCGCGTCTGCGAAGCTACGAATCTTGGTGCATCTATCCACGATATATATACGCACATATTATGTATATATGACGTATATAACGATTTTGTTATATAGGATTGTTTGAACAGAGGTCGCCGCGACGTTCCCCTCATCTTCCCGCAGGACCGTTAACGGGCGTCTGACTCTCCGAAGAGCCCGTCTAGATGAGATTGTTTTCTGGACCCTCTCTTTTCACTCTCTCTCTCTCCCTCATTCTGACTTTTTCCTCGCTTTTATACACATATATAGACGGTATAAAAGCCCGGAGGATATGCCCCGTGCACATCTGCCTCGAACGAATCGATTTTTCTCTCTCCCTCCCTCTTCTCTCCTTTTTTTTTTTATTCTCGTGCAATCAAAAAGTCAAAACGTCACCGTGTATCATATTACGGATTTCCAAGATACGTATAATGCAATAAAAGTGTCAGAGATCGAGAATTATCAGGCTCTTTGACGATCCCGAACTAAATCGATCATTTTTGACAAACACGGCGGCGCCGATGAGTCTTATCAATTTTTTTTTTTTTCGACGCACTCTCTTATCCGTCGATAATAATCGAAATCTCGTGTACAATGAGACTGAATTCTGTGGAAATTTTTGGACAGTTTTGTTTGCGTTTTATTTGATAAGAAATATCGCCACCAGCGATTGAAATCAAGTCTCTTAAATCTTAAATTGTCAAAAAAAAACATTTTTTCAGATCGAAAAACAGAAATTTTCAAAGTTGAAAAAAAAAACATTATGAAAGAACCGTTTCATGAGGCACCTTGAGATAATCAATAAATCGAATTAATCGTAAAAAGTTCTGAATTTATCGCTAAAGTTCTTTTTAACAGATTCATCTCGATATCAATTTTTGGCGGTAGCATGTCAAAATAACCCAAAGACAAAATAACACGACAAAATAACACCCGACAAAAAAACACACGACGGAATAACACAACGACAAAATAACCCAATACAAAATTAACACAACAAGAAAACAACACACGATAAAATAACACGAAACATTTATCGCGTATGATTTCGATTGATTGTTCCATATCTGTATAAAAACTCTGCATGTGAGGTTTCAAACAGCACCAAAACCACAGAAACTCTACAACGAGGCAGAGATGTCAACCCTCGTTACTTTTGAAAACGCGCTCTCTCTTTATTTTCTCTATTACTTGCTAATAACCAATTATTTTACTAAAATAAGCCACAGTGATTGTAACTTCATATGTTAACTCTGCACTTCATATCGTAAATTACTATTTTTTCACTGCGTTGCTGAAAAAAAAAACATAAACAAGAAATGTAACGAAACAAGTAACAAATAAAGTAACGGAGCGTTACTTCTCTGCGTTACATTGCTTTCTCATGATTTTTCCAGAAATGTAGTAAAAAAAAGGTCATCTATTATACAAACTGAAGTGCCAACATATCCACGTACAAATTCTGTGGATTATTTTTGTAAAATGATTGGTTATTACCAAGTAATAGAGAAAATTAAAAAATAACGCGAGTGTCACCCATGAGCTCGGATCAATCGAACATTCGTCGAATAGCTTATAGAATATTTGAGGGGTGCTGCTCACAACATTAAGATTTAGATTTAAACTACTTTTTACACAAAATCGCATATACAAATACATATGAAAAATAAAATTACGATACAAGTGTTATTTTGGTGTATGTTATTTTACCGTTGGGTTATTTTGGAGGATGTTAATTTAACGCTGTCTTATTTTGGAGTGTGTTATATAAACGTTGTGTTATTTTTGCGTGTTATTTTATCGGGTGTTATTTTTAAATAGGGTTATTTTGAGGCGTCACTATTTTTGGCAAAGCTAGAAAAATTAGGAAATCGCATAAAAACTACTAGAAAGCGTAAACTTGTGTTCTAATAAATCCAATAAAATTTAATAAATCCAATGAATCTAATGAATCTAATAAATGCAATAAAATCTACTAAGCTCTAATTAAAATAGAAATTAATTTGTCACTCTGGGAATCATTGTTTCATAATATTTATCCCCGAACAACGAGCAACGATGGAACGAAGGTCAAAAGGGTCAAATGTCTCGATTCCTTGTCCATGACGAAATCGGACATTCGGCGGAAGAGGAATTAGCACCGATTATCATTAACGTTGGTTCAAGCCGCTTCGTACGAAAAACAAAGAAAACAGTTGACAAAAAAATATCAATTCATCGGTACGAGCGCGAATCCAGAGCGACGTTCGCGAATCGAGAGAGCCAGAGAGTGGTACCGGATGATCGACGAAACGTCACGTGCCATTGGCATTCGGATCGACGCTCGTCCCATTGGTTCTGCGATTTCCGCGAGCTCTCTCGACTCGGGAATATAATCCCCGAGTGTCTGTATGTGGCTCTGTGTTCGACTCGTCGCGTCAATATTCACGTTTTTTTTTTTTTCTATTTTTTTTATACCGGTCATTTTATTTCACGCTCGAATGCCCATCAGGGACACGTCACGCGGTCAAGATAACGATCGCGATTTCAGTCAGAAATTAAAATATCCATCCGCAATTAATTCACCGTCGAATCTGCATTCAAGGTGAAAAATCATTCGGAATTCGTTTTTTCTTCCTCCGTTGGAATCTGAGTTGTGAAAATCGTAATGTAAAAGTAATGCATTACCCATTACTTTAAAAAATGTGTAATGGATGCATGCTCCATTACCAATGAAAAAAGTAATGTGTAATGGATGCATGCCCCATTACCATTGAAAAAAGTAATGTGTAATGGATGCATGCTCCATTACCATTGAAAAAAGTAATGTGTAATGGATGCATGCCCCATTACCATTGAAAAAAGTAATGTGTAATGGATGCATGCCCCATTACCATTGAAAAAAGTAATGTGTAATGGATGCATGCCCCATTACCATTGAAAAAAGTAATGTGTAATGGATGCATGCCCCATTACCATTGAAAAAAGTAATGTGTAATGGATGCATGTTCCATTACAATTAAAAAAAGTAATGTGTAATGGATGCACGTTCCATTACAAATTACAAGTTTTGAAAAAAGTAATTTGCAGTAGAGAATATTCCATTACACATAGAAAAATTGCCATGCTCGTATTGGAAACTTGCACACTGCTGTCTCATTATTTTATTAAGCTTACTAAAAGTTCATCCTTCATGATCACAAACGATAAATAAAGTTTAAACAAAGAACAAGCACATTATGTAGGAATTCAATAAAGCGACAAATTTTGTATTAGTAACTTGTAATTTTTATTACATTGCTTATAATTATAGATAACAGGGTGTAAGAGTAAGTCCAATATAAAACTGCGTAATTTTTGGGATTGAATACATTTTTGCACTTTATATTTAACGGCGACTGTATTTTTTTTGTTTCTGAAGCATCCAGATCGACGAAAACTCGATCTTGTTTTTCCACTTTTCCAATTTTATTGATTTTATTTTCATTGGAAATTGTTTTATTAATTAAGGGGGTCGAGCCCCTTGAGAAATTGCAGTTGCGAAACTGCAAGATCTTTTTTTCAACTTTGCGTATGAATATAACCGATACGGTATATCCTTCTACGCTCTTCAAGCTTTCTTTCAGCTCAAAAAAAAACCCTTAAGGTTCACTGTCACCCTGATGCACAGCATTTTGAGTTTTTTCAGTCTGCGCGTAGTTCAGAAGAGATCGGTCAATGGATCGAGGTTTTTTCATTTGTAATGGGATATGCGTCCATTACACATTACACATTACTTTTTTTAATTGTAATGGAACATGCATCCATTACACATTACTTTTTTCAATGGTAATGGGGCATGCATCCATTACACATTACATTTTTCAATGGTAATGGGGCATGCATCCATTACACATTACTTTTTTCAATGGTAATGGAACATGCATCCATTACACATTACTTTTTTCATTTGTAATGGAGCATGCATCCATTACACATTATGCAGTGTAATGGGTAAAAAATACAATAATGCATTATTTTGATAATGCATTATTTACAACTCTGGTTGGAATGCATCGTCTGCTTTGATTCTTCGATCAATGAGAGATCGAAAAAAGGGTCAAAATCTTTCCTCCTCTCCAAAATGAATTTAAATTGTACCAGAATTAGATACTCTTTAGGTGCTTTGGTGCTCTTTTCGTTTAGCCCGAAATTGAATTTGAAAAATTGAGTTGAAAAGAGGCCCCTAAATTCACCGTTCAAAATTAATCGTGTGAATTTTCTTTCAGATATATAATTTTTTTTCTTCAGAGTCAGTAGCCAACAATTTTTTACAATGTTGAAGGGAGGACAGCGAAAATTCAGGGGTTGAAAGGTAAAATAAGAGACGAGGGTTGGGAGCTTTCTGACAGTAAGAAAAAAAAAGAAAAAAAACCTCAGAGAAGAATGAAAACGTTCGCGCCAATGGAACAATTCGTCGTCGACGTGTGTCGCGTTTCTACGTCCAATACAACCCTCGCACCCTTTACGGCATAATACCAACGGCTTCGGGACAAAAGGGCGCAGCTAGCGAAAATTTAACATCCAAGTTTATGAGGGTTGTGGCCCTTTTCACTTGTCAACAGTCGATATTACGTATAATGGACGTATATATATATGTATGTGTGTACATTGGCGCGCGCTCAAACAAAAAACCCTTGGTCGAGAAAGAAGCCTCGACGCTCGTCTCTTTCGCGGCTTCGTCTTTTTTTTACTCCGTTATATATAGACGTATATTCGTCGTTAAAATGCGAGACGTGACAGGCGAGAAAGATGATCCTCACTGGTCTGTATAAAACTCGAGAAACCGGATCAACCCTTTCCTTAGGGGGTTCGATCATAAGAGGCCCTCATGAAAATTAAATATTTGCGATTTATATTTTTTTTAAATTGCATATATTATGTATTTAAAAATATTCCGGAGAAAACTTCAAAAAAGGTCTGGATCATTTTTTTATGCCATTTCGCCGGAAGTCAAAGGGGAAAAAAAATTCGGCTTCATTTCCCGATGTTGTAATTATTTTTACAATTTGTTTTTAGATTTGGACTCTATTTTGAAAACAGCTGTTTTTCGCCATTTTCCCCCTCTCTTCAGGTGCACCAATCTCTTAAAGGACATTTTTTTAATATATTTTTTCGATTGGATTCATAAAAAGGAAAGTTTGAGCTTCAATTTCCTTTGTTTAAAAACTTTGAGCGATTTTTTTTCCAAAATTATTGTTTTTTGCGAAAAAAAAGGATATTTGAAAAATCCCGTATTACATGAAAACAAAGAGGATTTATGAAAAACTTTAAGATAGCAAAAAGTTGTGTCTGTTATTGTGAGTGCAAAGAATTTTTTTCAGATTTTTATTCCCAAATTTTTTTTTCTCATTTTCTGGGTCGGAGCTCAGACCATTCAATTACCATAACTCGAGAACTATGGGATTATCGATAACATTTGAACAGGGGAAAATACTTTATTTTACCATTTTCAACACATTGGAATTTTTTTCAAATATTTTTCCCCTATTTTTTTCCAGCCTCACCATGAGAAAACAAAATGTTAGGAAAAAATCTGAAAAAAATTCCTCTGAGCTCAACAAAAACTAACGCAACTTTTTGCTATCTTGAAGTTTTTCATGAATCCTCTTTGTTTTCGTGTTATCCGGGATTTTTCAAATTTCCTCTACTTTCACAAAAAAAAGAATAACTTTGGAAAAAAAATCGCGCAAAGTTAAAAAAAAAACGAAATTGAAGCTCAAGCTTCCCCCTTTATGAATCCAATCGTAAAAATGTATAAAAAAAATTTCCTCTAGCAGATGGGTTCACCTGAAGAGAGGGGAAAAAACGCGAAAAACATCAGCTGTTTTCAAAATAGCGAGTCGAAATCTAAAAACAATTTGGAAAAATAATTCAGAAATCAGGAAATGAAGCTGAATTCTTCCCCTTTAAAATGCCGCTTGTTAAATGGCATAAAAAAAACGTTCCAGCCCTTTTTTGAAGTTTTGTCCGGAAACTTTTCGCCGGTGGTGTATATGTTAAATATATTAATACATTGATATTTATATATTAATATATCAATATTTTAATATATTGACATATGTATGGATATTCAACTTATAAATATATTTGTAAACTGTCGGATATGAATTTGTAAAAAATTTCGTGAATAATTGAAGAAAAAATGGTACGACGTGATGAAATGAAATGCAACGTTTACTTTTTTTTCATTTAGTTTAAAATGCAATTTATAATGCAATTTTAATAAAAATAACGTCTAAAGAGACGAGGACACACGCATGAGTATCCGGGGAGGAAGAGTATTTTTTTCTTCTCCACTGTTCCATTTTGCCCCGGTCATCGCGATACGTAAAATTGTACGACCCGGTGGACGAGTCTCTGGTTCCTCGTTGGATAATTAGGCGCAGTGGTCCGTAGCCGGACACAGACACAGACACGTGGACGAACCACGAGGGGGAGAGTACAGAAAAAAAAGAGTATAGACAATGGATGATAAGGGTGTGCGAGAGGCTCTGAGGAAAAGAGAATACGAGAGTGAAATGGGAATACGGAATGAGGGAGACACGAGAGGGGATTCGCTACACACAGCGGCAAAGTTGTGAAACTTCTATTCGTCGTGTCTCGTTGGCAAACGAGAACTCTTTTATTTTAGCGGTATAATGTGCGTCCAGGAAGGGCTGTCGTAAAACCAACCCCCGCCAGGTAAACGTACCCTCGCATTTGTCGTCATATGCCATCACTCTTCATCCACCCCTGCGTTATTCATTTGACATTTAATTCACGAATTAAACGTTGTTTTTGGGGCCCGATGATATTTTTCGAATTACTTCAAATTCTGGGACACTAAAAAATTACCTAAAAAAAATGCAACGCTCCAAAAAGGATTCTAACCACTTTTCAAGTCGACTAATTTTTACAAATTGTTACGGATTAATTTTTACAAATTGTTACGGATTAATTTTTGGGGCCCGATATTATTTTTTTTCGAATTTCTTCAAATTCTGGGACACTAAAAAATTACCCAAAAGAAATGTAACGCTCTAAAACGGATTCGAGCTGCTTTTTGAGTCATCTAATTTCTGCAAATTGTCACGGATTAATATTTGGAGAAATTTATTTATAAAGTTATTTGACATGGAAGTGTCAAGTCATGGCATATGGAAAGTATATCGATGTAGATTTTTTATATTTTTAAAGAATTATTTCAATTGTAATATTATGGTTGTAATAGTTATTTAACAAATTAGGACACAGGCTGCCTCCATGGAATTTTTTACGGAGGGAAAATAAATATATCCAATATTAAAGATTTTGGGGCAAAAAATGTGTTTTGCATATAGGGCGTTCCACACCAAATCGGACACAATTTAGCTTTTGCATCTCCGAATTTCTTAAAAAAAAATTATGTTTTAGTATTCATTAAAAGAGGCGTCCATTAATTTTTTTCAATTTTTTTTGTCGAACCGTTTTCAAGATATCGATTTTTCAAAAAATACTTTATTTTTTTTAAACGTCCATTACTTTGCGAAAAAAAATAGATCTCATCGTTATCCCATTATCTACTTAGGCTTAAGAGTTGTAGAATGAATGACAGTTTCTTACAAAATTTATTTAAGAAAATCGAACGGGACGTATTTTTTGTAAATCAACAGTTTATGTTTTAAACTTGCAAATCTTACAGAAATACGATTTGAAATTTTTTTTCAATATTTTTTATCAAAAGTACGTTCAAAAACAAAAACTAATAATAAAACGTCCCATTTGACCCATTTTTCGAAAAGTTATGGACGTTTAAACAAAAAAGTAACGTAATTTTTGAAAAATTCATATCTTGAAAACAGTTGGACGAACAAAATTGAAAAATATAATGGAAGCCTCTTTCAACCAATACCAAAACATAAAAAATTTTCAAAAAAATCGGAGATGCAAAAGCGAAATGGTGTCTGATTTGGCGTGGAACGCCCCATATATAAACTTCCATAAAAATAATATATTATTCTCATATATTTTATATATTCAGAATTGATATTTATATATCATGTGTATAATATATAATTATATTTTTAGCTAAAATATTGTAATATCTACAATATATTCAGCATGAAAATTTTATATATCTTACTTCACATAATTCTCTGGCATAATTTTCTATGGGCGGGAATGCAACGTCACTCTTTCTCTTGCGTTTTCTATTTTAACACTGATCCTCACGCCTCTTTGTAAAAATAAGAGCATTTTTTGACTCGTTCTTTTTTTCCTCACCCTCGTTTCTCCCTTATTTTACCGGTTGGCAGGTTTCATACAAGTATTTTGCGCAGATATATATGTATATATTGTATATACATTAGGGTGGTCCTTATTTAAAGCTTGGACGAATTTTTTATCAGACGCCTCCCAAATCAACTCCAAATAATTCAAAAACAATACCCTAATTTTTTCAGATTATTATCTAGACTCTAATCCCTCCCAAAAAGAGGCTAGATTTTCCCCATTTGAAATACACGTGTTTCGGCCGTATTCTCAGGATATATTTTATTTTCAGTGTGATGATTCTTGAAAAAATCTGTAACTGCAAGCATTTAGTGTTCATTGATGCTACTATTTGAGGAAAAATTCACATTATCATACGGGTCAATCTAAACGAATTGCAATTCGTCTAAAATTCTAATACGGGTCAATTTTTCCTCAAATAGTAGCACCAATGAACATAACAATCCTGCAGTTACAGATTTTTAATTTATTTATTACACTTAGAATAAAATATATCCTGAGAATCTGGCCGAAACATGTTTCGAATGGGGAAATCTAACCTCTTTTCGGGAAGGGTCAGAGTCTGGATAAAAATCTGAAAAAATTAGGGTATTGTTTTTGAATTATTTTGAGTCGACTTGGAGGGCGTTTAATAAAAAATTAATCCGAGCCCTGAATAAGGACCACCCTAATATACATACTCGCAAACGAAAGAGTGTACATATGCTCGTGGCACGCGTTTATGCGGATCCGTGGTTCTCCCACTATTTCCAGTGTCCCTTTTTTTCCCTTTGTTCCTTTTTACAATTTTTTTTTTTTACTCCGTTCCCTTTCACATCTCCCTCATTTCTCCCCGAGATCTCTTTTTTTTTGTTGCTCTACCCCGTTCGCGGCGAGAGGCACGCACGCTTTTGGTCGTCGAGGGCAGCATTATCATACGTACGTACAGATATACTGATATACGAAAAAGGAGAGACGTGAATTCAGAGGGCGAAGAGAAATCCTCAAAAGGCACAAAGGACGAGAGAGAGAGAGAGAGAGAGAGAGAGAGAGAGAGAGAGAGAGAGAGAGAGAGATGAGAAGAGCGAGCCCGTATATGCATTAAGGGGTAACGATATCTCCCGTGCGCTCAACCCTTTCTTCCTATGACGTTTTAGTTTTTTCGCATATAAACGAAGCCTTCTCTCTCTCCCACCCTTTTCTCATTGGTAATTTGACGTACGTCGAGTCAGGAAACGTACGACAATATTGGATCGACGTATAATAATTTTTTTCCGCTTGACCATTGTGAACATACACGCTTTCAGAGTAGGCCGGGGCAAAATGGATCAGTCTGAAAAAATACGTTACTTTATGTGGCTTTAACTTTGCATTTCGACTATGAAACAGCGAAAAATAAAACTTCATCGGGCACAAATAATGTTAGAGTCTAAAATGATGCCCTTGAAATTGATTAAAAAATTGTCAGACGCGATTTGGACCACTGAAAATGGCCGCGAGTGAATTTGAGCTGATTACTCGTTGATCTCGGGTGTCCCATTTTGCCCCGGCCTGCCTATTTCGCCTCGATTTTTCCTCAACTCTGTTACATTGACTACTGAAAGATAAAAGAGCGTAACTTTTGAGACCCACGGGCCGAATAATGCTACCTAGGCCCTTTTTTCTCCAAGCCAATGACAAAAGTACGCGTACGTGTTTTCTGGATAAAAACACGATTCTGCATGAGACTGTGAATATTTTATCGTACAGGGATACGAGCAAGGACACGTGAGTACTCTTCGTGTGTACCGGCAACTTTTCTACCTCGTTCACTCTCGGCTGATTATATTCCTCGATTGACGGATCTGCAGGAATATATATATATATATATATATAAATGTATTCCCGTTTCAGTAACTTCGAAGTAACGTCCGAGAGGTTGAAAACTTTCCTCCCATTGATTTTTCCCTCACGTCAGGGTCATTTATTCACGGCTATGGGGCCTTCCGTGCCGAATCAATCAATGAGCAATGTCAGAGAGGATAAGATGATTTATTAATATTTGCACGAATTGTTAGAGATTTTTGGATTCACCATTTTTTATTTTTTTTTTCTTATCAGAATATTTACAGCAAATTTTTGAAAATGTTTTTCAAAAATCGACCCTCAAATAATCCATTTAAAATCTGCTCATTATTTAGAATTATTTAATTAATACATTTAATTAATATAATTATTATATTATGTAATTAAAAAGTGTATGATTTAGTGTTTGAGTCTGAGACTGTATTTTTTATAAAAAATGAAGTAAAATAAGCGATTATATTTCATCGTTTTGTCCATGCAAATGTATAAAATAATCCTTTGGTAAAAATTCAGAAGAATATTAATAAGTTAAGAATTGAAATTTGATATTGATAAAAATTATAAATTATAAAATTATGTCTCGATACTTCGTACGAAAAAAGCATATTTTTCTCAACGAGATCGTTTTGGACTGCTGGCCATAAAATTTCCCATAGCAAGTCGTAACTTTAGGGAAATTGATTACAATCGAAGGAGGAAGCATCAAAAGGAGAAGAGAAACGAAACGGAAGCTGGACGTTGCACATAGAAACGTATATGTAACGTAAAATTTTGTTGGCAGAGCTTTCATCGAAAATCCGTGAAGAACAAGAATCGAGACGACGACGACAGCGACGACAACGCGAGAGGAAAATCGAAGGGGTGAGAAAGAGCTTCGATCTTTTACCGTCATTGCGATTCCGAGCTTCTCTCCGCGATGGTGAATCGAAGAGAGATTTGCGCTTTCAGTGTGCTCGAGGAAAAAAGAAAAACTGGGAGTACTCACTCGAGAAAAGCTCTTTTGGCTGGATACTGCATTAAAAAAAATGCACTCGAAGTGGCAAGAGAAATAAAGGGAGGAATGCGCGAGGGGGAGGAAAAAAACTCGATGGAAAAAGAGTGCGAATTTAAGTAGAACAAACGACCACGAGAGTCAAAGAGAAAGAGAGAAATCGGCGTATGTGGATTTGGGGAAGGAGCGAGAGGGATGAAAAGTGCAAGACGCGAAGGAGAGAAGGAGAGAGAGAGAGAGAGAGAGAGAGAGAGAAAGTTACTTCAGGGTAGAGAAAAATAATCCGCGGACCGAACTCGTTTTAACGAGGAAAAAAAGCCGAGAGGCTGGGAGGAGGCAAAAGCGGCGTCGAGAGGTGATTTAGTCTCTTTCTGGTGTGCTCTTTCCTTTAACGAAACTCGCTCCACGGCGAGAAGGGTGGGTTTTTCGGATGCGACCGCGGTGGGGATGAAAAGCTCGAAGCTACGGTACTTTTACTGTAACTCCTCCGTATGTTATACGCGCGAACGAATGTGGAGCAGGTGAATTACGAAAGGCGGATACCAACCGTAAATTCACAGCTCTTGAGATAAGAGTTCGTTCCCTGCTTCTATTGTTTTTTTTCTCTGTCCTTTCATTCTTTTTCTTTGTCCTTGCGCCGCCCGGATTTCCCGGTGAAAAACCCGCGCGTTCATTCCAGTATCCTCTAAACCAGCGATTTTATACTTTTTCCCACTTCTCAGGCCCGTGGAGGCCCAAAATTATTTTTTAAGAATTTAATTTTAAATTATTGATAGTTTCAAGGATTGAAATAATTAAAAAAATATATATATACACTACACCGGCGAAAAGTTTCCGGACAAAACTTAAAAAAACATTAAATCCTTCAAAACTTCAAAATTTAACATTAATTTCCTGAATTTTTAATTATTTTTACAATTTGTTTTTAGATTTTTGGACTCTATTTTGAAAAGCTGTTTTTCGCCTTTTTTCCTCTCTCTTCAGGTGCACCCATTTTCTAGGATATTTTTTAAATACTTTTTTACGATTGTATATATAAAGAGGAAAGTTTGAGCTTCAATTTCCTTTTTGTTTTAAACTGAGCGATTTTTTTCCAAATTTATTCTTTTTTTTTGTGAAAAAAGAGGAAATTTGAAAAATCCCGCATAACATGAAAACAAAGAGAATTCATGAAAAACTTCAAGATAGCAAAAAGTTGCGTCCGTTTTTGTTGAGTGCAGAGGAATTTTTTCAGATTGTTTTTATTTTTACAATTTGTTTTTAGATTTGGACTCTATTTTGACAACAGCTGTTTTTCACAGTTTTTCCCCTCTCTTCAGGTGCATCTATCTTCTAGGGGAAATTTTTTTGATACATTTTTACGATTGGATTCATAAAAAGAAAAGTTTGAGCTTCAATTTCCTTTTTTCAAGAACTTTGAGCGATTTTTTTTCCAAAGTTAGTCTGTTCTTTGTGATAAAAGAGGAAATTTAAAAAATCCCGTATAACACGAAAACAAAGAGGATTCATGAAAAACTTCAAGATAGCAAAAAGTTGCGTCTGTTTTTGTTGAGTGCAGAGGAATTTTTTCAGATTTTTTTTCCCAAAATTTATTGTTTCTCATTTTCTGGGTCGGACCTCAGAACATTCTTCATAACTCGAGAACTATGGGATTATTGATAAAATTTCATGAGGGAAGAATACTTTAGTTTACCATTTTCAACACATTGAATTTTTTTTCAATTCTTTTCCCCTAATTTTTTTTCCAGTCTCAACAGGAGAAAAAAAAATTTGGAAAAAGAAATCTGAAAAAATTCCTCTGAACTCAACGAAAACGAACGCAACTTTTTGCTACTTTCAAGTTTTTCGTGAATCCTCTTCGTTTTCGTGTTATACAGGATTTTTCAAATTTCCGCTTATTTCACAAAAAACAGAATAACTTTGGAAAAAAAAATCGTTCAAAGTTTTTAAAAAAAGGAAATTGAAGCTCAAACTTTCCCCTTTATGAATCCAATCGTTAAAATATATTTAAAAAATTTCTTCTAGAAGATGGGTGCACCTGAAGAGAGGGGGAAAAAGGCGAAAAACAGTTCTTTTCAAAAGAGTCCAAATCCAAAAATAAATTCTAAAAATAATCTGAAAAACAGAAAATAAAGCCGAATTCTTCCCCTTTAAAATGCCGTTTGTCAAATTAGTTCATGTTGACTTCCGGTAAAATGGCATAAAAAAAAAGTTCCAAACCTTTTTTGAATATTTGTCCACAAACTTTTTACCGGTAATGTATATTAATAAATTTCAATCGCAAGAGAAACATTATAACGATTTCACGTTTTTTGGTTTATAAAAATGAAAAATGGTTTTTAAAATAGACGATGCCAACCCCTAAAAATGGCTTTCAATTCGACGCGCTGTGCTTGTATCGCGAACTTTGGGGGGAGGAAATAAAAAGACAGAGATGACAGAATTGTTCACCCTTCAGCGAACCCCAGCTCCGAGTT
This sequence comes from Alloplasta piceator, assembly GCA_946863875.1. NCBI lineage: Eukaryota > Metazoa > Arthropoda > Insecta > Hymenoptera > Ichneumonidae > Alloplasta > Alloplasta piceator. The sequence goes on from OX333071.1 coordinate 78,125,192, forward strand.
ATTCAACCCTTTGGCTCGTACCCTCTCCTTCGTCAAATTATTCACAGCCAGGGTCGATTTCCTACCTAAACTATACGTATATATGTGTGCCGCGTGAATTCGAAGCTCCCGTGACGAATGAATTTAACGGCGAAGCGAGAGCGAGCAAGCGCAAAGATTATTTCAATTTTCGTTATTGCCAGATTGATTGACGGGCGCTGAAAATGCCGGAGAACAACGCAGAGACAACTGTAGACGAAAATTGTGCGTATACGGATTGAGAGAATGGAGGGACGAGCGAGGAGGAGGTTGAATATGCGCGATGCAATGATGGGCTGACTGGTTTCTATTTGCTTCAACGTATATGCGCGGACAGGAGTCGATTCAACGTTAATATCAAAGGGGTTGTCTGGTCGATCGTATATGCTGTTGCATAAATTTTGAGCCGTGCATAATTCGATATTAATGCGACAATGCTAGATCGAGAAAGGGTCAAGGGTCAGGCCTGCATTGAGATGAATTATGGTGATTAAAAAAATCAGGGAACAGCTGATCACTGAAATTGCATAAAAATGTACGAAGACGGTGGAATAGGCCATATAATTTTTGTCAAAAATTAAAATAATCCGAAGTATTCATTTTACCTTTTTTTTCAAAGCACGTAACAATATCAACATTTATTTCTATAGAAATAAATATTAATATTTAATAACAGAGCTGGGCAGTACTTGACAGTACTCGGTACTTGCAGGTACTTGAAGTACAGTAGTTGCAAGTACAAAGTACTTAAAAAGTACTTCAAGTATTGTACTTAAATTTTTCAAGTACTGCCTGTACTTGAAGTACTTTTTTCAAGTACAAGTATCAAGAACTTTTGAATGTGTTTTGCTGATGGCTGCATGTGCAAAGCCTTTGAATTTGAATGGGTAATTCCATGTCAAATCGACCAATATTTGGAATCGACCCCTTTCAATTTCGATGAATTTTGGTCAGAAGTTTTCTTTTATCATAATACAAAATTCTAACAAAGGAAAAAAATTAATATTTCTTTCGAAAAGTCAAAATTTCACCATTTTTTCAAGTTTATTTTTTTAATATTTCGAAAACTAGTATAGTTACGACCAAAACGTTCTGGGTTCGTCTTAAAGAGTATAATTGGGGTTACGAAAAAAAATATATTCCGAAACAAATTTTTGAAAAATGATGAATTTGGAGAATTTTGAATTTTCCAAAATCGTGAAAACTGTACTGATATTAAAAGATCCTGAAATTTCCAGAAATGTATTTTTTTTTTGTTTCAAAAATATGAATTTTTGAATTTTGGTAAAACTTTTCTTTACCTCTAAGTTAAGTGAAGTTGATCAATCATGTAATTTTAACTGCTCAAAATTACAAAATTACATGATTGCTCGACAAAAAAAAATTCATATTTTTGAAACAAAAAAAAACACCTTTCTGAAAATTTCACGATCCTTTCAAATCAGTACAAGGTATTATATTTAAAAAAATTGAATAAAAAATTCGATGTTAACAGTGAATTTTCACGATTTTAAAAAATTAAAAATTCTCCAAATTCATCATTATTCAAATTTTTTTGGCGGAATATTTTTGTTTTCGTAGCCCCAACCGTACTCTTCAAGATGAAACAAACGATTTTTCATAACTATCGTAGTTTTCAAGATATTTAGAAAAAAAAATTGAAAAATATTTAAATTTTAAATTTTGCATAACTTTTGAAAGAAAAAAAAATTAATTTTTTTTTCCTTGGTAGAACTTGGTTTTATGATAGAACAAAACTTCTGACTAAATTTCATCGAAATTGAAAGTGGTCGATTCCAACTCTTGGTCAATTTGAATTTACGAGACGTACCCGAAAACTTGAAAAGTACTTGAACTGGTACTTGATTTTTTCAAGTACCACCGGTACTTGATACTTGAAGTACTTTCAAGTACTTTGCCCAACTCTGTTTAATAATAATATGTAAAGCACTAATAATATTAATATTTAAAGCACGTAACAATATCGAAATTTATTTCTAAAGAAATAAATATTAATATTGTAATATTGGTAGGAAAAAAAATTCTCTTGACTATTCTTTCTCCTGTGGAAAAAAAAATATGTGGCATGCATAAGATATAGTTCTGATATACAAGTTATGGAAATTTCTGTATCTTGGATATATTCTTTTATAGATTTTTTTCTATGGGACTTTATGCAATATGAATAAATTTAGAATGTTAGATATTCAGTTAAATATTGAATAAATTAATTTGAATAATATTATCGTGAATAATAAATTACTACGATAAATTGAACAGTAAAAATATCAAGTTTATCATCAATAAAATTTGGTCAAATCAATTGAATTGAATTAATTCAACGAGTTTAATGCAAACGGCAATTTTTCACGGTACTCTTCCGTGTGAAAAAACAACGAATGAAAAACGCATTAAATTAATTTGATAAATCGCTTTTTCGACGTCGAAATATCGTATAATTTACATTCGGAAATTGACCGACAGAATTATTTCAATTATCGTTATTGCAAAATTCATTAACGAACTAACCGAAGCGATATCCAGGTGGATTGAACTGGCGGTGGCATAAATGAGGCCTCGGTGGTGTTATAATTAAATCGGTCGGTGGAATATACACAACAGGGAAGAAGAGCGGTGGAGGCCGAGCGAGGGACGTTTTAAGGGGGTTGAGAGAGGAGAGGGATGAGATTATAGCGATAGAATTCAATCTACAGAACGCGGCGTGTGCGGTGTTCAATTGTTTATCGTACACACATTTCGACAGTTGGCGGATAACGCGATAATGGGAAACCAGAATTTTTTATTTCCTCTCCTCGAAAATCTCCCTCGAGATGCGGAGATAGAGAACGGTGCGAATTTAAGCGGATCTAAAGGGGATGAAAAGATCACGGATTCCTGTCATTGCATAAATTCCATGATGGGATATACAATGGGTTCGGTTAATCCCAGACAAAACGCGAGAGAGAGAGAGAGGGAGCAAAAAAGGATGAACGAAAAAAACGACGAGTTTTTTTTTCTCCGGGCAGATTTTTTTCAATGCTTCGCAAAATATGAAAGGGGTTGAAAACGAGTCGAAACGTAGGAGCCATTCGGGAGCTCGTCGCTCTGGGAATAGTAAATTTTCGTTACGCATCGAGAGAGAAAGAAAGAGAAAGAGAGGGAGGGCGAAAGAGAGAACAGAGTCTTTGGAGCGAAAACGTTATTAGCATACGAGTATTTAGAGATGAGTTATGAAGCGGTCTCGAAAGCTTATCCCCCGAAGGGACGTCATTTTTTTCCTTCTCTTCCACCTCCGGGCCCGAGAATATTATTTATAAGCACATGTATACGGGGCATTTCGTATTATCCCGAACGTCTCAATCTCACAATTTATTGATCAATTGTCGAATGTAATTTTCGAAAAATTCACATTCTTCATCTTTTTTTTTGCGTGAGACTTTGAAGAAAACAATTATTTCTACAATCTACCTTGTGGAATATGCGTTATTGATCTAAATAATGGAATGATCCACTTGGGAACGAAATATTTACATATTTAATTCTTGGACTATAATGTATTTAATATATGGGAGATATATTTTTTTTATATACGTCGTACGATTTTATTTCCACGAAGAAAAAGGTCTGATTAAATTGGGGTAACTTCACAAGTTGGCAAAGTGATGTAAACGAATCGTAAACAATGCGAAAATGGAGTAAAACTACTTAATTTTTGGTCCGGACGATTTTTTAGCCTAAGATTAATTTATTAATGTTTGTTATTTCAATTTTTATTATTTTATTTTATTTTTCGTTTTTATTTACTTGTATTTTAGATATTCATCAGATTTGAAGCACTAAAACCTACTGAAAATTGCTAAGATGATGATATAAAAACTTTGTGAAAATTGTTGACATTATAATTTGCAAGATTTGTGGAAACAATTTTTTATGAAATAAAAATCAAGAAAATAGTTCGGATTAAAATTTCGCCCGGTATGGAAAGGCCCATGTATGTATATGAGGAGATAGAGACGATGTCACAGTTGCTTGTAAAATAAGGATGACATTATATCCTGAGAGCGTCAGGTGTGTCCCTCAGCTTCTCTTTCTCTGCATATTTTATCCCTCTTTACGTTTTTTTATTTTTCATTCTCGTTTATACACCCTGGAACGGGAACAAATGGGAACTATATCTCTGTGTTGAGTTTACGAGAGGGGGGGGGGGGAAGAGAGAGAGAGAGAGAGAGAGACTGAGAAATGGAAAATGGTATGGAAGCTGGAAAGAGGCTTACGTATGTATTGTCATTCCGTCGGATTCACCTTAATGCAAGAATATTTCTTTGGCATCGACTTAACTATAAGAATTCGAATCGGGGGTTTATTGAGCTTAGTACTTATTTAAGAAACTAAAAACGGTTTAAATGCGACATAAAAATTCATGCGTCGCAAATTATTTTATTACATTGCCAATAAAGTAAAAAAATTGTTGTCATCGATGCAAAACATTTTTTTCAAGCCTCATTAACTCAGACTTAATTTTTTTACATTAATAGTGAATTTACCATTATGCTTCGACATCGCCTTAAATTAACTTGAAAAATATTATGATCCTAACGGTCTCATAATATCAATCGACGCTTTGGCAGGATATTTCAACAATATTTACAATTGTAAAAAAAAAACACAGAATTGCAGACTCTGAATAGTAATTTTTAATTTGCACGTCTTTTTTTCGTCACGTTGATACAAAACGTTAGACTTTAATAATTCTATATTGAGTTTATCGGTAAAAATAAATTTTCCCATTACATTTTAATAATCAAATTTCCGCCGCGTTAAATTTTAAAAAATTATGCTCTATTCCAACAATATTTACAATTGCAAAAATAAAATCACAGAATCGCAAACTTTGAAAAATCGTTTTAATCGTCTTTTACACGTCATTATTCACTCTGAAATACTTTTCGAGAGCATCGTCGTTTTCAATTATGAGTACGGCAAAGAGCAAGGGAAAAAAAACCCATAAGTTCGCGGGCTCGTTGCGGCCTTCTCTTTGGTTTCACTTAGTGCGTTCAAAAAGAGAGAGAAAGAGAGAGAGAACGAGAGCGGTAAAAACGTACGAAGGGGTGTAAGAGTGTGGGAAAAAGGGTTTTAAAAAAAGGCAGAGTAAGAAGAGGACAGTAAAAGAGGACGAGTAAGCGAGAGGAGGTAAAAATAAAGGAAAAAGCACATCGCCACAAAGTTCCTTTGAGCTGGCCAATTTTGTTCGACTCCCCCCCCCCCTCACCCTCCGTTTTCGGTCTCAATCCTCATTTTTTTTCTTTTTATCATCGTTGAAAAGCGACAACGCGAGCGCAAAACGAGCGAAGAACCTCCATATATACATTATAACATGCCGAGAGGGAAGGGGGAGAGAGAGAGAGAGAACCAGCTCTCTTTTCGGAGAGCAATTAGAAAGGCATTATCTCGTGGCATATGCGTGCCCGAGTATCGTTAACCATCAACTACTCATTCGCATAGAGAGCGCGCAAAATGGATATATGATATATGATCATCAAAATGGCCGATCCGAAAGAGAAGAAAAAAAAAGATTCCAGCGAAAAGTTCAATGGATTAAATTCCATTTAAAATCAGATGTTCTGTAAAAAATTGAAAAAAATGGTCACATTCCCAGAGGATTTCGGTTCATGCATATTTGATTATAAAATAATAATTTAATTGTAAAATTATTAAATAGTGTTGAAAAAACCACCCCTATGAAGGGGTGATGACAAAGACCCCAGAAAAAGTGGGGAAAACAGGGATTCATCGATTTTTCGGATTCATCGCGAAGAAATTTTGGTTCAACACCTTTGAGGGTTAATTTGCACCCCCCTCGTCCCTCCGTTCAATGGATTAAATTCCATTTAAAATCAGATGTTCTGTAAAAAATTGAAAAAAATGGTCACATTCCCAGAGGATTTTGGTTCATGCATATTTGATTATAAAATAATAATTTAATTGTAAAATTATTAAATAGTGTTGAGAAAACCACCCCTATGAAGGGGTGAAGACAAAGACCCCAGAAAAAGTGGGGAAAACAGGGATTCGTCGATTTTTCGGATTCATCGCGAAGAAATTTTGGTTCAACACCTTTGAGGGTCAATTTGCACCCCCCTCGTCCCTCCGTTCAATGGATTAAATTCCATTTAAAATCAGATGTTCTGTAAAAAATTGAAAAAAATGGTCACATTCCCAGAGGATTTTGGTTCATGCATATTTGATTATAAAATAATAATTTAATTGTAAAATTATTAAATAGTGTTGAGAAAACCACCCCTATGAAGGGGTGAAGACAAAGACCCCAGAAAAAGTGGGGAAAACAGGGATTCGTCGATTTTTCGGATTCATCGCGAAGAAATTTTGGTTCAACACCTTTGAGGGTCAATTTGCACCCCCCTCGTCCCTCCGTTCAATGGATTAAATTCCATTTAAAATCAGATGTTCTGTAAAAAATTGAAAAAAATGGTCACATTCCCAGAGGATTTTGGTTCATGCATATTTGATTATAAAATAATAATTTAATTGTAAAATTATTAAATAGTGTTGAGAAAACCACCCCTATGAAGGGGTGAAGACAAAGACCCCAGAAAAAGTGGGGAAAACAGGGATTCATCGATTTTTCGGATTCATCGCGAAGAAATTTTGGTTCAACACCTTTGGGGGTTAATTTGCAACCCCCCTCGTCCCTCCGTTCAATGGATTAAATTCCATTTAAAATCAGATGTTCTGTAAAAAATTGAAAAAAATGGTCACATTTCCAGAGGATTTTGGTTCATGCATATTTAATTATAAAATAATAATTTAATTGTAAAAATTATTAAATAGTGTTGAGAAAACCACCCCTATGAAGGGGTGAAGACAAAGACCCCAGAAAAAGTGGGGAAAACAGGGATTCATCGATTTTTCGGATTCATCGCGAAGAAATTTTGGTTCAACACCTTTGGGGGTTAATTTGCACCCCCCTCGTCCCTCCGTTCAATGGATTAAATTCCATTTAAAATCAGATGTTCTGTAAAAAATTGAAAAAAATGGTCACATTTCCAGAGGATTTTGGTTCACGCATATTTAATTATAAAATAATAATTTAATTGTAAAATTATTAAATAGTGTTGAGAAAACCACCCCTATGAAGGGGTGAAGACAAAGACCCCAGAAAAAGTGGGGAAAACAGGGATTCATCAATTTTTCGGATTCATCGCGAAGAAATTTTGGTTCAACACCTTTGAGGGTTAATTTGCACCCCCCTCGTCCCTCCGTTCGATGGATTAAATTCTATTTAAAATCAGATGTTCTGTAAAAAATTGAAAAAAATGGTCACATTTCCAGAGGATTTTGGTTCACGCATATTTAATTATAAAATAATAATTTAATTGTAAAATTATTAAATAGTGTTGAGAAAACCACCCCTATGAAGGGGTGAAGACAAAGACCCCAGAAAAAGTGGGGAAAACAGGGATTCATCAATTTTTCGGATTCATCGCGAAGAAATTTTGGTTCAACACCTTTGAGGGTTAATTTGCACCCCCCTCGTCCCTCCGTTCAATGGATTAAATTCCATTTAAAATCAGATGTTGTGTAAAAAATTGAAAAAAATGGTCACATTTCCAGAGGATTTTGGTTCACGCATATTTAATTATAAAATAATAATTTAATTGTAAAATTATTAAATAGTGTTGAGAAAACCACCCCTATGAAGGGGTGAAGACAAAGACCCCAGAAAAAGTGGGGAAAACAGGGATTCATCGATTTTTCGGATTCATCGCGAAGAAATTTTGGTTCAACACCTTTGGGGGTTAATTTGCACCCCCCTCGTCCCTTCGTTCAATGGATAAAATTCCATTTAAAATCAGATGTTCTGTAAAAAATTGAAAAAAATGGTCACATTTCCAGAGGATTTTGGTTCACGCATATTTAATTATAAAATAATAATTTAATTGTAAAATTATTAAATAGTGTTGAGAAAACCACCCCTATGAAGGGGTGAAGACAAAGACCCCAGAAAAAGTGGGGAAAACAGGGATTCATCGATTTTTCGGATTCATCGCGAAGAAATTTTGGTTCAACACCTTTGGGGGTTAATTTGCACCCCCCTCGTCCCTCCGTCCAGTTATACCCTCGTGGCAGCAAGAGATGGATGCTCAGAGTGTATAATAACACCAGGATCAGGTGCTCGGACCCCTCTGGCTATCAATTTTAGCCTCGAAATTCGTACGTGCCAGCTGCTGGCCATCGGACACAGCTCATCCCAAAACAAGAACGATTTCGCAAAAATCTCGGACGTCCATTCGAATACAATGTCGAATGTAAGACGAAAATGAAACTATGAGCGTAAAATTTGAGTCTCAAAAATTATGACACATGTCTGTAGAGACGAAAGAGTAACTTTTTATTTTTTAGGTAGTAGCTAACTGTGACGGGTTCAAAAAATGGATTTTTTTACATTTTCCGTAAGATAAACATCTTAAGAATATACTGTAAAAGTTTTAGACCAAAATTAAAAATGTTTTCATAGTTATAGCCAAAAGAAGAGAGCGATTAACTGATAAGTTAATGTTAAAAATGACTAATTACTACGGTTTGGCAATCACCAGAAACTAAATCTCTCGAAGAAATGAGGAAAGCTTTGACATAACTTTAAGGAAATGGAAGGATTGCTCTGTGTAATTAATGTAAGTAAAATTTTTTAATACAAAATCTGTTGTCAAAACTTTAAACGCGTTTTTCTCGAAACTACGTTTTCGAAACTTCGGGGAAGCACTGACTAAAAACAATTTAACCGATTTGGCCAAAAATTATACCCGTTATTTTAGACACACATAGCTAAGTCTATGAGCTTTACAACATTCAATTTTTTAATAATAAAAGAATTTTTTTAAACGATTTATAAAAAAAAATCGATTTCGAAGACCTTTTCGATCACAAGACCGCCATTTCGTTTTTTTTCTTTAAATATGCATATTATAGGTCATAGACCTAGAATTAAGCCTACAAAACAATAATCTTCTTGGGATTTTGATTTCAGATGATTACGGAAGCCTGTGTGCTTCCCCGAAACAAGTCACCTTTTTTTCGAGGACTCCACTTTGACGTACAAAATCATAAACAAATTCATGTAAAATTAAGTAAACAAAATTTTTTTTGTACTCTTCGAGATACAAATAACAACATTGTAAAATTTCAAAACGATCGCATTTTATTTTGTTATTTAAAAAAAATAATGGTACCGAGTGAGTCAAAAAAAAATTATTGTGACTAGCGTAGTCAGCTTAGTGCACTTGACAACGCTTAACCTCAAAATAATCAGCATTTTTCGAGACAAATTAATTTATTATGAATCTCACAAGTACCTGATCGACTTTGTGAAGCTCTATAAATGTTGATTAGATATTTATTTATTAGTTCTTAAATTTTCGTCAAAATCTGTTTTGCAATGATTGTAAATTTAATATTTATAGACGGAAAAACCAGTGAAACCAATAAAAGCCCATGTTAATTTAGGAATTACATTTTTATTTATTTCTCACGAAAAAGGTATCCTCCGGTCTTGCAATTTTATCAGATGACTTTTTAGATACTAATACAGATATTGATTTAAATCGTTGACCAGATGAACCTCCATAATAGAGAAATTCGGATTTATATTTTGAAATGTACAAGAATGCATGTAAATAAAAAATCGATTAAAAAATCGACATAAAACATTTTGAAAAATATACTCAAACTCAAAATTGCGGACAAATGGACAAAAAAGCGCATCAGAATGACAAACAAAAAGTCAATTGTTAATTCTGCGGATAAAATTTGAGCTCACAACTGATTTTTGTGAGAAGGAAATGATTATAACAAATCGAATTAGATATTTTTTTTTTTACAGTTCAAAATCGAGTTATCTTTTGTGCGCTTAAAGTCGAACAAATGCGTGTAGATGATGCAGGCATATACACATATATTTATAAACGTTGACTGGCCGCGTCATCGAATTACGAATGAGAATGCGGGACCGCCCCATATGCGTCCTGTCACGCTTACGTTTTCACTAAACTGTCACGGATAATATTCGTCCGCGGGGAATAACAATCCTGTCATTCCCCTCTTCTGTCGCGCGTTTTCATCTCATCGCGTACAGAACTCGCACACCCGTCGATTCCATTGTAACCTCCGAGGTGTCAAACCACAAATAGCACATATTCCCCTCCCCTCTCGCGTTTAAATAAAAATTCAAACAATCGCTAGACACTCGCGAGAGATAAATCATCGGCTTGCACATTTTTTTCCTGCATCAATCGGAAAAGTCACGCGGTAAAAAAAACATGACTTCAGGACGATGAAAACCAGAATAGCTTATTATTAAAACGGCACGAAATTGAAAAAAATTAGGACAAATTCAATATTTACAAATAAAAATTTATAATCGATTTTTGCGAATATATTTTGACGGTTTTAATTTATTCAAAATATATTTCATGCACTTTGGTTAACCCAAATTCGTTATTATTCATTGAAAGATTTTTATTCATTCCTATTAATACCTGTAAATTTTGAAATTCAATTATCATTCTTTTTTTATATAAATTTAATTGACAATTTAATTTTTTCTACAGATGTATTTCGACTACTTTAATTGATATATATGAGGCATTCCACGCCATTTCGATCAAAATCTTGCCTTGATGATTCTGATTTTCCTCTAAATTTTTAATATAAAAAAACAGATTGAAAAAAAATTCCCCAATTTTTTTCAGAATTTTTCGGTCACGCGTTTTTGGGATTTTTTTTTTTTTAAAGGGACCACTTTGTAAAATCTGAAAAAATTCAGAATAATCTAATAAAATCTCCATTTCGGAACAAAGCCCAAAAGTTTTGTTATATTTGATTAGATTATTCTGAATTTCTTCAGATTCTACAAAGGGGTCCCTTTAAAAAAAAAAATCCAAAGATCGCGTGACCAAAACTTCTGAAATAATTTGGACATTTTTTTTTCAATGTGTTTTTTTAAATAAAAAATTTAGAGGAAAATCGAAATCATCAAGGCAAGATTTTGATCGGAATGTCGTGGAATGATACGACAAAATCATCTTGTCTTGATGATTTCGATTTTCCTCTTAATTTTTTATATAAAAAAAAACACATCGAAAAAAAATTCCCAAATTTTTTCAGAATGTTTTGGTCACGCGTTCTTTGGATTTTTTTTTAAGGACCCCTTTGTAAAATCTGAAAAAATTCCGAATAATCTAATAAAAGATGACAACATTTTTGGGCTCTGTTCCAAAATGGAGAATTTAATACTCTATAAGTAAGTTTTTTTTTGGCAATTTTTTGAATTTTATTCATAGAGAGTATTAAAATCTCAATTTTGGCACAAAGCCCAAAAATTATGTTATATTTTATTAAATTATTCTGAATATTTCAGATTTTACAAAGTTGTCATTAAAAAAAAAAAATCCAATAACGCGTGACCAAAAAATTCGGAAAAAATTTGGGAAAATGTATTTCAATGTGTTTTTTTATATTAAAAATTTAGAGGAAAATCGTAATCATCAAGGCAAGATTTTGATCGAAATGGCATGGAATGCCTCATATTTATACAATATATATTTCAATAAATTGCACTCGGGATACCCTAAATTATCTATGATTAAATGGAAGTATTTTCCTTCATGAACACTAAAATTTAATTAAAAAAAGATATCAATTTAATATTGACTTTTAGGCCTTGCAATGATAGAAACTATCGGATTATCATCGAGATAATAATTATTAATGATTTTTCGTTAATTTCTCGAGACCATACGTTTAATTTTCGTGTATTCTGTGCTGTCAGTTACGACGAGAAGCCAACTAAACGAAACGATCGTTGAGTGAAACTATCCCTAACGTGTTCGGATCGTAAAATCGCAATCGAATCGACGTTAAAGTTTTATTCCCTTCCGGGCGACGATTTTAACGCTTTTTCAGTGTTTATCTATATGTATATAACACACTGCAGATAATGTAGTGGACGTAAAATACAGACACAGAAACACTGAGGGGAGTTTCGAGGGTGATTACACGCCTCGTTGTTTCGTGGATATTCTACGGATTCATTCGAGAGGGAGTGTTAATTATGTGCGAGGCACACTCGCGAATATATGCGCAAAGCTTTGGGGCTTAAGCTCCGTACTTGACGAAATTTACCCGAAAAAGCATTAACTTTCAGAGAGGCTTTGCGAATTCTCGACTATTTTTTTACTATTCTCCCAGAATGGGTTAGAAAAAGAAAAATATAATCAATAATCACTAATGGCGAAAGTGCGACATCCCAAGAAAAAAAATGTCTCCGCAAATATATATTTTAAAAATAAATTGTTTTTAACTTTATCTTGGAAACTTTGCACTGAGAGAAAAAATTACTAGAACCAATGAAATAAAGTTTTGAAGGCACAAAATCATTTTTTTCAATATTTGCCACAACATGTCAGATTGGTTCCCTTATATATTTACTTGGTTCATTTTTTTCAGTCAATTCCATAAATTTCTGTTTCAATAAACGAATTTACTTGAATCTAACAATATGTTATCAATTATATGTAATATGTTGTTTGTTTCAAGAACACATTTTATCATTCAAAACATGCACGTCTTTTGATACAGGAAGCACTGAGAAAAAAAATTTGTTGAATCAACAAATGAATTAGTTCAATCAACAGGAAAAATGATTGATTCAATCAAATGCGTGTTTATTAATTGTTGCAAAACATTTTATAAAAAATATATAGCCCTTGCCAAATAATTTAATATGTTTAGTGACCCCAAAAAGAGATAACTAGAAAAAAAAGACAAATCTGCGCCAATTCTCCGATCTGATTTCTCTGTCCGACCGAGATTCGAACTCTCGACCCTACCTACCATCATACCTATCCTACCTAACTACCTAACACGCTACCTATTACGCTATCGACTCCTACTATGCACTTGAAAAAATTTGGGAGTTATGAAGATTCGAATATAAGAAAACATTTAAAAAACCAGTTTTTTAATTTTTAACAATTTATGTATACTATTAAAGTATATTATAGAAATGATAGTTCTTTGCTTGAAGGAAATAAAAATTTAATCATTCCAAATAAATATTCTATTGGAATAAATAATGTGTTCCTTATTTTACTACAGCTTCTTTTAAAATAATCACAATCAAATTTATATCTAATAAATATTGAAAATACTACAGAAATATTTTTAGAAGCAAAATAATGATGAATTTATTGCAAAGAAATCATTTTGTTCGAAAAAAATAATTTGATATTGATGTCGTTTTTCAGATTCAAATAGTCTCATGTTTATGATGCGATCAATGTAATTAATCCAATGAATACAAATTTAATCAAATCTATCATGCATTTAATTGTTACTATTAAATAAGAGTTTAATATAATGGATATAATAGATCCGTGAAAATATTTTTTTAAATGAAGAGTGATTTTCTTGGTTCAACAAATGAATAATCGAATTAATACTTTCATTTAATAAATGAATTCATGTTCTCAAATTCAACAATTTTTTCTCTTAGTGTGTAACTTCAGTAATTCTGCAGCTCTTGAGCTCAAATTTTTTGCACCATTACACAATGACAGAATGACAGAAATAGTTGGCGTTCCATTAAAAAATAATCATGAGGAATTTAGATAAAGCTAAATTCCAAATTTATCAAAAAAATTATGAAAAATCAACAAATTTGACAGCAGCTCCATAATAATTTGCATGAAAGTTAAATTTACATTGAATTAAGTTGATACCTTTTTAAAAACCGAGGCTTGACCGACGATTGAATAAAATGAGTCGACTGCAAATTAAAGAATTGAAATTTTTTATTTATTTTTCTTTTTTGACGATTAATAATGATGATTAATCATAATATTCTTGATCCTCGAATCGTCAAAAACGAGAAAAAAATTAAATACACATATTTCCTCTGAATTTCGATAATTTGTAAAATTAATCGATGCACACGTATCTCGTTAATCTCAAAGTCCATAAATGGAACTCCGGGACATAATGAAATATGCGAAAATATAGTACGAGTGTCCGCGGTGGACTCTCGGAGGGATTATTTTCCCAATGTACAGATATATCAAAATTCTCTCTGGGGTTTATTATAGAGTTTGGAGCGTTAATTATGCTCGCACGAGTGCCTTCGTGATAATTTCGCCATATTTCGAATATTTTGATTCCTCTTTTTGTGTGGTCCCTCACGAGCATAAATATCTATCCGTTGATTCAAAAAATAATAATAATTACAATAATAATCGAATATACAGGAAATTCTCGATATCGAGGGGAGGGGGCGCATTTATAGAGAAAAATAATCCGTCGGATGAGAGTCTCTTGCCTCGGGGTGATAGAAAACGCAAAGATTAATCGTTTCGTGTCTACCTGCCAATTAATGATCGCGCTCGGAGTTCCCATAATGAAAAGTCGAGACAAGCTGGAAATATCGTGAAAAAAAAATATCGGTAGAGAATCCAGAAGCGGAAGACTCTCGGGCTGTATACATAAAATTCCCGGTCGTTTAGTGCGATGAAAAAAAAAACTTTCCTTACACGAAACGTGTGTGTCGAGAGTGTGGAATCGTTTTCGAATCTTCGTGTAAGAAGATAAGAGGTGCGAGAATCCACGATGAGCGAAGATCGTGAAGAATTTCCGTGAGCGAGAGTAAAGAGCAAAATAATGAGGAACTAAAAAAAAATAAAAAAAATAAAGAAAAGATGGTCCAAAAATTTTCAAAATCAAGTTCTTCACGATTTTTTCGGAAACCCTCAATTTAAAATAAAATTTGTTTTACGATTTTGGCATAGAATGTTGCTGTCAGAATTTCAAAAAAATAGTATTAAAAAAAAAAATACTTCCTTCTTCTCTGCACTGAGAGAAAAAATTACTAGAACCAATGAAATAAAGTTTTGAAGGCAAAAAATCATTTTTTTCATTATCTGCCAAAACATATTAGATTAGTTCCCTTATATATTTACTTGGTTCATTTTTTTCAGTCAATTCCATAAATTTCTGTTTCAATAAACGAATTTACTTGAATCTAACAATATGTTATCAATTATATGTAATATGTTGTTTGAATCAAGAACACATTTTATCATTCAAAACATGCATGTCTTTCAATACAGAACGCATTGAGAATTTTTTTTTGTTGAATCAACAAATTAATTAGTCCAATCAACGAGAAAAATGATTTATTCAATCAAATGCGTGTTTATTAATTGTTGCTAAACATTTTATAAAAAATATATAGCCCTTGCCAAATAATTTAATATGCATAGTTTAGTGACCCCAAAAAGAGATAAATAGAAAAAAAGACAAATCTTCGCCAATTCTCCGATTTAATTTCTCTGTCCGACCGAGATTCGAACCCTCGATCCAACCTACCATCATACCTATCCTACCTAACTACCTAACACGCTACCTATTACGCTATCGACTACTACTATGCACTTGAAAAAAGTTAGGAGTCATGAAGATTCGAATATAAGAAAACATATAAAACCCAGTTTTTTAATTTTTATCAACTTATGTATACTATTAAAGTATACTATAGAAATTATAGTTATTCTTTACTTGAAGGAAATAAAAATTTCATCATTCCAAACAAATATTCTATTGGAATAAAATAATGTGTTACTTATTTTACTACAGCTTCTTTTCAAATAATCACAATCAATTTTATATCTAATTATAATATTGAAAATACTACAGAAATATTTTTAGAAGTAAAATAATGATGCATTTATTGCAAAGAAATAATTTTGTTCGAAAAAAATAATTTAATATTGATGTCGTTTTTCAGATTCAAATAATCTCATGTTTATGATGGAATGAATCTAATTAATTCAATGAATGCAAATTTATTAAAATCTATTTAAATAAAAATATTTTTAGATCTATTATCAAATCTATCATGCATTTAATTGTTACTATTAAATAAGAGTTTAATAGAATGGTTTTTTTAAATGAAGAGTGATTTTCTTGGTTCAACAAATGAATAATCGAATTAATACTTTCAATTAATAAATGAATTCATGTTCTCAAATTCAACAATTTTTTCTCAGCGTATAACATCAGAAATTCTGCAGCTCTTGAGCTCAAATTTTTTGCACAATCGCACAATGACAGAATGACAGAAATAGTTGTTATTGCATTAAAAAATAATCATGAGAAATTCAGATAAAGCTAAATTCCAAAATTATCAAAAAATTATGAAAAATTCATAAAATTTGAGCGCAGCTCTATAATACTTTACATGAAAGTTAAATTTACATTGAATTAAGTTGATACCTTTTTGTAATCGAAGCTTGGCCGACGATTGAATAAAATGAGTCGACTGCAAATTAAAGAATTGAAATTTTTTATTTATTTTTCTTTTTTGACGATTAATAATGATGATTAATCATAATATTCTTGATCCTCGAATCGTCAAAAATGAGAAAAAAATTAAATACACATATTTCCTCTGAATTTCGATAATTCGTAAAATTAATCGATGCACATTTTTAGAAGTAAAATAATGATGAATTTATTGCAAAGAAATAATTTTCTTAAAAAAAAATAATTTCGTATTGAAGTCGTTTTTTAGATTCAAATAATCTCATGTTTATTATGCGATCTATGTAATTAATCCAACGAATACAAATTTAATCAAATCTATCATGAATTTAATTATTACTATTAAATAAGAGTTTAATATAATGGAGCAATGGATTCGTGAAAATATTTTTTTTAATGAAGAGTGAGTTTCTCGGTTCAACAAATAAATAATCGAATTAATACTTTCATTTAATAAATAAATTCATGTTCTCAAATTAAGTAATTTTTCCTCTCAGTGTGTAAAAGCGATCGCAATTTTTTTCAAACGATTGAGAAATTAATTTCAAGTAATCTCTATTATTTTTGAAGAATTCGTAATCGATTCATAGATTTAAAAAATTAATCTTGAAGCACAAAAAACGTGAAAAAAGCCAATTTAAGTCGGTGAAACGTATGTAAAAAAATCCCGTTGAAATATTTCATTCGAGAAACGAGAATTTCGAAGGAGAACGAAGCCCCGATAAATTCGATTCGAACTGTCTCATTGGATTTTATAGGGGGATGAATTAGGACGGTCCATATTCCCTCGGAGATGTTTTAAAAAATATATACATATATCGATTCACGAGTTATATTGCGGACATCGTCATGCGATTCACGTTTTCAGCGCGGTAACAGAGAGAGAATAACTGGTACCTCTTGCGCCGTTCAAGATTTACGATTTTCGACAACGTGAGCGTGGTTATAGATCGGGTCTTAACGAACGAAATCACGATGAAATATATACATGTATATGTAAAATATATAATACGAGTTGTAAACGCCGACAGGAAATTCTATAGAGTTTGACACCCTGTATTAGACCGTCGGCACGAAATGGAGCGACTCGCCCCCGCGAGTTCAACAGGAAATTAGCAAATCTTCGATGCCCTTAAGGGGGAAGCTTTTATACGTATCCCAATCTTCATTTTCTCAAACATTATTATCCTCTTTAACGCTTCCATGAAAATGAATCCTTGAGTTATAAAAATCAAATCAAGAGAGAAACGAAGAGGATTTGTTAACTGTTAACAAATGTAAAGTTGAATATGGCGAAATAAATTATTTGTTGACAATTAATAAATTAAGTAAATATTTTTCAACTGTTGAGGAATATTTAAGTAAAAGTGCCAAATAAATATTCTTCACTAAAAATAAACTGTTTTCTCAGTGTGCCAAAAAAAAAGTCAAATTTCGCGAGACAAAAAACGTTCACTTTGATTGAAAAAAGTGACAGCATTGATGATAGAAAATTAAAGAATTTGTACTTCGTTCGAGTAGAAAGAAATGACAGTTTGACAAACGAATGAGATTTCTGTTTCATTTTATTGCGGGCACGAAAATCCCCTTAACGATGAGTCGATTACGTGACAACCGAGCAAGATGACTTTTCCCGTGGCTCTTCTCACTTTCGGATAATTTGCCACAGCGGAAAATTTCATTTGTGCCCTCTCTCGTCTCCAACCCCGAGAGCGATCGCTTTCATCAACGACGCCGGGATCTCTCGCACGAAGGAAACTTTAATCCCTGACTCGCGCTCTCTCGATGGCTTTTCCACCGTTTTCCACCGTGTTACTTCGCAAAACTCGCTTCTCATTCGTTGATGAAATTTCGATCCGCGGAGAGACCCAACGGAGTCGAAGAAAATGCCGGTGGCTTTGGATAACTAATCGCTCGGTTAAACGTTTCTGCTCAAATTAATTTGCACGATTCAGAGAGACAAGGATGCATTTTGATTTATTCGATCGCGATCAATTTTCATCCGATCGAAATTAAATGTGTGTCAAATTTGTGCGAAACTTGGTCAAGTTTATTCAAATATGCGCAAAGCTTATCGAGAACTATTTGATGTGGGTTCAATATTAAACAATTAATTTTATTTCAATATTAATCAATTTATTAATAAATTTATTTTATTTCAATATGAATAAATTTATTTTATTTCAATATGAATAAATTTATTAATCAATTGTTTTTATTTCAATATTAATCAATTTATTTACTAATTAATTTTATTTGGAGACGTTGAATTTTTTTTAAGTCAGTGTTAAATAAAAAGCGAGGAAAATTCGAAAGAGATCAATCGATTTTGTGCTTCTTAACTTTCGGAATAAAATCCTCGGAAGTCCACGATTGAGAAGCGATTGAAAATGGGGAAAATTATATAAATCGCACTGGTATTAAATCTCTGCAATTTCCGATCCATCCGATTAACGGCGGTAACGATCTTGGACTTAAAAGTGCGCAATTTCCGAGGATCGCGATCCGATCTCGAAGATTGGTTTTCCCACTCTCGATCGGATCATAATAATCGATTTTTCGATTAAAAAAAAACTATTACGCAATCACCATCATTTTAAGTTCCTATCGACTTTTAAGAGGGAAAAAACAATTTATTTCACCTTCCCCACCCGATTTTTATCGTCGAGAAAAATCATTACGTAAGAACTGAAACAAAGATCACTCACCCAATTATCTCCGGCGCTAATTATCCGAGTTTCGTGAAACGGAGCAAATTATCGCGCACAGATATCACAATCGAACGTACAAAGGAAAGAGAACGAAAAAAAAGGAAAAAAAACCATGAATTATTCGGCACAAAAAGTATAAATTAAGCACACACTCGGAGAAATATATTCGATGGATGAATAAATAAAAATCCGATCGAATCAAAATTTTATCGTATTATCTAAAAGTAAACACACAATTGTCGAAAGTTAAAATAAATAAAAAAAATCATCGATCCGAGAGAAAAGACATTCACATTGATCGTTTCCAAAATTTCACTCTTCGCTTAGCGCGTTGCATCGTTGTAAAAAATAGAGAAAAATGATTTTTCAGCACTTGTGGAAAAAAAGTAACCGGAGCACTTTATAGATCGATAATAATAGTTATTACCGATGAATAATTATTTCATCGATGAGACGATGATGCACGATAAATAGAGAAAATATTTCACGCTGATTATATTGACAATCGCGATAAGTGTTTGACGATACAAACGAGACGAAGGACCGACGACAGAACGTTCCGTCGTGGCGCCGCGGCACAAACTGACAGTCGACTCCCGAGACCGGGAACTCCGGACCCTTCGGCACAACGTGTGCGAGCGAGAGGGAGGGGGAAACAGCGTGGGAGCGAGAGAGAGGGAGCGAGATATTTACCAGCCGGTCGAAAGTAGTAAAGGAAGGTTCGTTTCGGCGGCGCGCGGCCGATCCCTCCGACAGCGCCTCCTAGCGGACCCTTGACGAACTTTTTCAACTGTTATAGGGGGCTCTTTCTTCATCCCCTCCCATTACGTTCCCTCGAATTTCCTTAAGGTACTATTACTACTACTTTAGAAGGCCAAAAAAAAGCAAATTTTTAAGATTTTTTTTCTCAGCTCCTTCATCAAATGTGGCGATAAAACTGTTTTTACAATATTGTTTCATCCTTCGAAAGTACAAAAAAAAAATATTATTCTTTATTTCGATTCTTTGAATAATTTATAGAAGACGCCAAAGTCGAAAATGTCTTCTCCCATGGTTGACAGTTAATGTGAGGATTGGCAAGTGTGAAACAAAAAAAAATAAAAAGCATTTCAAAGAGGAAGGTTCCTTACTCAAAAATTTTTGATCGTTAATTAATAATTGATTAAAAAAAAAATTGCGCATGTTTGAAATGAAAATGAACCATTGAATTTTTCACAACTTATTTTAAACATCCGCCATTTTTTTAAAAATCGATTTTTCATTAACGGAGGTAAATTGTTGTGTAAGAAAGCTTTCTCTTTAAAATGCTTTTTTATTTTTTTGTTTCAGCCTCCCAATCCTGAAATTAACTGTCGGCCATCGGACAAAACATTTTCGAAGATTCGACTCTGCTTCTATAAATTGGTCAAAGAATCGAAATAAAAATAAAAATATTTTTTTTTGTACTTTTGAATGATGAAACTATGTTGTATAAACAGTTTTATAGCCATATCTGATAAAGGGGCTTAGAAAAAAAATCTTAAAGATTTGCCTTTTTTTGGCCTTCTGAAGTAGACTAGTACCTTAAACTCGTCGCGGAAAAATAGACTCAACGTTCACAAAAAGAATAATTTTTATTGTCGAAGAATTCGACTCTTGAATCATTATTTCGACGATATTTTATATTTTAAGCAAGGGATGTTTTAAAAATGATGATATTATTTTGATTTAATGATTTTTTAGAAGATTGATCATAACATAATATTTATGGATTTTTTTCAAATTTTTTCCACTCGGTATTAAATAAAAATTATTCTGGTGAGTACATTTTAAGTCGAATAAAGAACTTGACATATAATTTGAGATTCTAAAAAATAATTCTAAAGAATTCGGTTAAGGATTTCAAAATTTGTAGGATCAGAACTAAGGATAAGAATTAATATCCATGCTACCATTTTTTTTCTGTTTTAGAAAATCTCATAAACTTATAAGTTTCCTCTGAAATTCAGTCAGAAAATGTATAAATTAAAAAATGTATCAATCAACAATTGTTATGATTATCGAAATTTGTCGCAAAGGAAAAAAATGTTCTCAAGTTTCATCCATTCTAGTGTAGATTTTTAATTAACTTTTCGAATTATTCAAGAAATTTCTATTATTTGAAAAATTCGATCTATTCGAATTGAATTGAATTTTTCGATTGAATTCGATTCGACTATTTTCGTGCCCCTCTAATTTAAGCTAGCGCTGAGAATTTTGTCAAAAAAACCATATTTTCTTTGATATTCATATATTTATGATTTAATATTTATTATTTTCTAAAAAAAAATTTCTTTAATTAATTTTTTTTTAAATAATACAATTTGATTCAAATAAATAGGAAAAATTTATTCGAATCAAACCTTTTTCTCGGGCGTGGCTCTGATAAAAAAAAGTCGATCCCATTCTATTTTTTCATTAAATAGATTGATTATTCAGTTCGACTCGTCATATGAAAAGTTGATTCCCGACGTTTTAACTTTATATTTGGCGTGGTCGTGAATTTTGGGACTTCCAAGGGGGGAGCTCAATGGCTACTGATATTATAATCACGGGAGTGTGAAGACGTAGAGAGGAGGAGAGAGAGCGAAGGAGAGAGAAAAAAATAGGGGTTGCAAAATATGTTGTAGGAACGGTGGAGAATTGGACCGGCCACCCCAACTACGTGTCTCCCTCAATGAGGGAGAAAGAGGGAGCGGGAGAAAGAGTAAAACCAGCATACTTTGCCCTCCACACTGCCGGCCATCGACTACGGATTTTATTGATTTTCCTTTCTCGCCTTTTAGCCCCCAACCCCTCGTGCTTTCGCCAAACTGAGAGAGAGAGAGAGAGAGGGAGAAAGAGCGCGGTCGACTGTTAATTATCGCGCACATACGTAGCCATTCGTTGGAAGGAGGCGAAAGGGAAAGGGAAAAAGGTATAAGGGCTTGAAGCCGCACATATATTTATATATATAATATTAGGGCCATTTTTTCGACTTTTTTTAATTTTCATCCCTCCCCACCTAAAATGCTGTTGCATATGTCTAAAAGAAACTACCCTGAAAGTTACAGCCCTTAATATTAATATTAAGTACTCGCCCTTCGCGTGAAAAGATTTCCCATCTAAAATACACGTAAATAAAAAACTTTTGTCTTCAAATTGCTATAACTCCACGGCATTTTATGCTATTATATTGTCCTTGGTCGCAACTTACGCAGAATTGAACGTTCTTCAAAAGTGTTCTGAGCAGCATAAGTGTAATTTACACTGGTGAGATGGTACGAGTCACTAAAGTTGATTTTAACCCACACTTCTCGTTTTTTTGCTGTTATTTTTGAAATGATCAGCGTTATCGAAAAATTGCAAAGGAAAGTTTTGTTGGAAATTTAATTTCCTACAAAAAAGGTCCTTTAGACCTACTTGAGAAAATTGATATTTCTTGAGATATTGAACCTTAATTTATTTGCGGTATAAAATTTTTACGGTTTATCGAACCAAAAGTTCTTAATTGTTGATATTCCATATCATTTCGCCACTGGTGATATTATATGTGATATGGTGATATGATATAGAATATCAAAAAATTGAAACTTTTGGTTCAATAAACCATAAAAATTGTATACCAAAACCGAGTTAAGGTCCAATATCTCAAGAAATATCAATTTTCGCAAGTAGGTCTAAAGGACCTTTTCTGTAGGAAATTAAATTTCCAACAATATTTTCCTTTGCAATTTTTCGATAACGTTGATAATTTCGAAAATAACAGCAAAAAAACGAGAAGTGTGGGTCAAAATCAACTTTAGTGACTCGTACCATCTCACCAGTGTAAATTACACTTACGCTGCTTAAGACACTTTTGAAGATCGTTCAATTCTGCGTAAATTGCGACCAAGGACAATATGATAGCATAAAATGCCGCGGAGTTATAGCAATTTGAAGAAAAAAGTTTTTTATTTACGTGTATTTTAGATGGGAAATCTTTTCACGCGAAGGGCGAGTACTTAATATTAATATTAAGGGCTGTAACTTTCAGGGTAGTTTCTTTCAGACATATGCAACAACATTTTAGGTGGGGAGTGAAAAAAATAAAAAAAGTTGAAAAAAAAATCGCCCTAATATAATATATATACATAAATGTAGGTATGTCCGTGTATTATGGACGAGAAAAAGGGAAATAGCCGCCGATATGTGGGGAATCGAGGAATTTGGAGAATTTTTCCGAGCTCGGTGAACTCTCCATCGTCGATTAAAATGTGCAACTCGATCGTAAAGCTCTGTGGTCCGTTCCCTAATTGCTCAAATTCTGCCCCCAAGGCATCTGCGGTCTCGTGAAAATTGCCACTCGATTTTCCATCCCCGTGAAATTACCCACTGTCCCGACCGCGATAATACAGTGAACAATGTGAGGTTACGTATTTCCAAAATTGTTGTAAAATGAATCCCAACTTTTCCAGCATAGCACAGTCTATTTTGAGGGGGAAAAAATTCAAATCGGTCCCTGTAATTTGTATTTAATTAAAAATTAATATTTAATTAATAAATCAATATCTAAGAGGTATTCCCGCTCAACGGGACCCGCTTTTAGGCCGACCTCTTTCGATTTTCTTGAAACTCGAGTATGTTTTAGTGTTGCCTGAAAGTATATCGTACAGCAATTTTCAGATCTCTAATTATAATACTCTTTGGAATACACCAAAAGTTATATTTCAAACTTTTTGCGTATTCGGCGCTTCGGAGCTTTGGCACAGCGCGAAAAAAAATCAAAAAAATTTTTCAACAATAGCTTTCGATCGAAAAGTTCCTGCGCTTTTCGAAAAAAATATCAGCGATTCCGAAAAAAACGAATTCATTTGAATTTCGGCCAAAAACCGAAAAAAATTATTTACAAAAAGAGAGCATAATTTAATTCAGCGGGACAATTTTTTTCATGTTCTGTATATATCTGAGAAGTCACGATACAAATTTCAAGTTGGAACTCGCATCCGTTTACTAATGCCAAGTCTTTTAGTAGGATCAAATTTTTTAAATATTGTGTTTTTCGTATTCAACAGTTCTCTGATATATTATATAGTTTTTTTAACGAATTTCAAATTTCATAAATTTATTAAATTCAAAATTAAATAGATTTGATTTAATAAATTCAATTTAATTAATTTAATAAATTTACTAAATTCAAAATTCGTTAAAAAAACGCTATATAATACATCAGGGAACTGTTGAATACGAAAAACACGATGTTTAAGAATTTTTATCCTACTAAAAGACTTGGCATTAGTAGACAGATGCGAGTTCCAACTTGAAATTTAAATCGTGACTTCTCAGATATATACAAAACATGAACAAAATTGTTCCGCCGAATTAAATTATGCTCTTTTTTTGTAAATCAATTTTTTCGGTTTTTGGCCGAAATTCAAATGCATTCGTTTTTTTTTTCAGAATCGCTGATATTTTTTTCGAAAAGCGCAGGGAATTTCCGATCGAAAGCTATTGTCAAAGAATTTTTCCGATTTTATTTCGCGCCGTGCCAAAGCTCCGAAGCGCTGAATACGCAAAAAGTTTGAAATATAACTTTTGGTGTATTCCAAAGAGTATTATAGTTAGAGATCTGAAAATTAGTGTACAATATACTTTCACGCAACACTAAAATATACTCGAGTTTCAAGAAAATTGAAAGAGGTCGGCCTAAAAGGGAGTCTCATTGAGCGGGAATACCTCCTATTTATTATTTAATGGAATTTAAGCTTTTTGTCAATCAAAAATCTCGCTACAAGACTTGAACGTCATTTTCATTATATTAATATTTTTATTCCGAAAAATACTCCCGTTTGTTATAAAATACTTTTGAAAATTGAAGACGATGAAATTTAATTTCTCGTTTACAGAAAAAATTTCCTTAGTTACATTTAAGATGTTTATTTTAAAAATTGCAAAAAAATAACGTATTCCTGCACCAAAGGAGATCGATTTTCTCGGGATATTTTGCATTATCGATCGATCAATGCAGTTTGAATAATGGAGGAAAAATATCCAGCAAACCGAAGGGTTTTTTCTTTCAACGATCATTACGATAAATTTACTTCCCCATTAGCTCGACTTTCTTGCAATTTTACATTACGATCGAGAATCGTTCATCAACGATCGCAAAAGCTTTTTCTATCGACAATAATCTGAAACGTCGCGCGTGCAATTTATAATTCAGAAAAAAAGATTTGTTCACTATATTTATGTAAAAAGGTTGACTTACATTTTTTCACCACGAAAAATCGATTTATTTAGTGTTCATAGATTTATTTTGAATGCATAAAAATTTATTCAAAAATCGGCTCAACATACAATTTATTCCTATAAAAAACAAAATAAATAAAATAAAATTGCAGAATTTAGAATTTCCAATGCTTTTTAGAATTTTTCATAGATTTTTCACGATCGCAAGAGAATCAAAGTGATCGCCTCGAAAGTTCAAATGGAAAAGACAAAAATTGAAAATTTTCTTTTCCCCTCGATTCTCTGTCGAACGCCTCGAGGAACTTTGACTTTTCGCATCATGGGGAAAAACATGGGACAGCATGAAAACGTTGAAAAAAAAGAGTGTATATAGTTATAAGATTGCGTCGGAATATTCCACGGTAGCCGATCGCGAGTCCTGCGTAAAACAATTTACGATTTCTCGACACGAGAATGATGTGGGAGTGGCAGCGCGACGGTGTGCGGGGCAAGTTAGGCCGATCGTCGTCCACGAAGTAATAAAACTAGAGCCAAAGAGAACGGCAGGGATGTACAGAGGGGATGGGAAGGAGAGAACGAAGGATTTTCCCTCAGTGTGTTACGAGCAAGGACTCACTTCGATGCTTTTATTTTTTTTCTTTCCTCCGCATTTTTTTTCCCTTTTTCCTCCCGGTCTTTTCCGGGCTATGTACAAGCATTCGCGTTTTATTCTTCTGTACGAGGAACCTCGCATCGCTGGTCAGACGTCGCGACACGCCGTCGAAATACCGCGTACAGTTCAAGCGCCCTAACAGTTCTTTGATGCTAATTTTTTTTTTCAAATTTATAATCATTACACCGATTTTCAATAAATCGCAACCTTATATTGTAATAACCTGGAAAATATGGTATTTAAGGGAAATTACAACCAGAAAAAAATGTATTTAAATATGAGATCAATAATAATAATAATAATAATAATAATAATAATAATAATAAGTATTCAATTAAATATAAATAAATATTAATATTGAATATGAAATTAAAATTTTTGCAAAATTGAATGTTGATCGTAGTTGCATTATTCAATATTTTTTTATGATTATGACGATTATGAATATTATACGTAGATGGCTGTTTTGTGCCTAATACCTCATTTTCATCTAGATTTTGGTAAAGATGAGTGAGTTTTACTAAAAGATGACTTTACACTCCGGATGTTCGATTCCGATTCGATTCTTTAAAAGATCGATTCTTTTGTTAAAAAAATCGATCTTTTGAATCGATTCTTGACCTTAAAAATCGAAAATTCGATGTTTTATTAAATTCATTATCGATAAAAAATTGGCACTTAAAGAAAGGGTAAAAAAAAGTATGTGAAAACGTGAGAAAAAGGTAAAAAAAATAAAATGTAAAAATGTTGAGAACATGATCGGATGAAAAAATATAATGGAAAGTAAAAATATACAAAATATTGTAAAACGATAGAAACTTATGTAATAGGAATGAAGTCTGATTTGTTAAATTATTAATATTTTTAATAATATATTAAAAAGTGCAAATATGTAAAAATATCAAACTGTGATTCGCTAGAATGAAAACTGCTTTATATTTGTTATTTTGTATTCACCATTTTGTATTAAAAATAAATTAATCCAATTTAATCATTTTTCATAGCAAAAACTTAATAAACACTCGCGCGAGCTTTAATTAGCAATTAATTTTTTTTTTTTTTCAAAAAATCGCTTATTACGAAATCAATTTTTTGGATTCGATTTTTCATGAAAACCGATTTTCTTGATTCAATTCAGAATCGATAAGAGAATCGAAGCTTTCCAAAGAATCGAACATCCCTACTTTACACCGAGTCTAGTCTAGACATATTTTTACGTAGTTTTTGCGAAATAAAAATTGTACATTTTTGTTCTCTTCCAATTTTCCAATTTCTCAAAGATTCGAACGTTCGACTGAACGAAAAATCGAAAAACGTATTCGTTCAACAAAAAATTGGATTAAATTATTCCTCGGTAAATTATTCCTCACACTTTTGTTTAGCATTCGACAGAATATTTAGCCAGATGTTCGGGGAGTTTTTTTTCTAATTTTTCGTTAAAATATTACATTTGCAAATTTTTTCCTTCAACAGATCATTTGAAGGTTCAAGTAAGTACATCGAAAAATCGCAGCTGACTCGAGAGTCGTAGATTATCGAGACTCTTAACTGTAGCGTGAGTTAAAAAAAGAAAAAAAACCGTACATGTACGTTATACATGGCGAAGGCGAGAAAAAAGTACATGTGCGCGAATGTGCCATTATATCCAACCGATGAATTCCTTTTGCCGCATGCGAGAGAGTCCGGCTCTATTAGCCGAAGTGCTTTTCAACTAGGATATTAACAGTTGCGCTCCAAAGAGCCTGGCACACCGCAAATTCCATGGTTTTCCCTCTCCTCCCATTTTCAGTGCGATTATCCACGAGCCTGAGGCACCCAAGCGATCAGAATTAAAGAGAGAAAAAAGAAATTGAAAATTCTTCAATTCTCACGTCATTTCGTTGTTTCTTTCCACGGAGACTCCAAGGCGATGTTGGAAAAAATAAATAACCATTTCGAATGAGAAGGATGAATAAATGGAGGAGGATCGTAATGAGATGATTGATGGAGGTCCAAAAAAGCAATGGCAAGATTTTATTATAAGTTTTGGCTTTTTTACTGAAATTATTGGCCACGTCCAGAGATAAAATCCGGTTAATGCGTCACTGAAACCGCGGAATGAGCAGTTTTGGTGAAAGTCTGGCGTCAAATATAATTATCGATAATTGTTGAAACAAATTTTTTTATTTTTTTTTATCGACAATCAGGCATTCTTGATTATCAAGAGATACTTGAGGAATTTTTAGGCCCTATTCGACGAAAGATCACAAAAAAACGAAAAAAATACTCGTTAAATAAGTACAGAAAGATTCTCGGAGAAAATTTTTTTGTTGAAAATGCAAAAATTTGTTTGACTCAACCAAATATTTGTTTCCGGACGTTCAACGAGATCATTTTGGTAATTCAACAAAGATACAGTGGAAGTTTTAGTTAAATCGGTTAAATCGTTCCTTGAATGGGCAAAGTTAGTTTCAGTTCAGTCAAATAAATATCTTTGTACCAAATAATTTATTAAAATACACCCCCGCTCAAAAGTTTGGATACACCTGTCGATATTTTTTGCCGCACTAAAAGTTGCATAACTCCGCCAAAAAAAAAGATAATCAAATTTTTAAAAAATCGTTTTGAAGGGGAGGAAATCAGCTTCATTTCCCTTTTTTAAAAGATTTTTTACGATTTTTTTTCGACCCGGTATGAATTTTTGAACGTGACCGATTTTTGGCTTTTTTTCGACCATCGCGAAATGGGCGCACAGCTTAAGGGCATTTTTTTTCGGTTTTTTCAACTGCGGGACATTTAAAAGAATACGCAAACACTTCATTTTTGTCCTTAAAATATTTTCGTATGATTTTTTCTTGCAAAGTTATTTCACTTTTGGCTAAAAAAGACAAATTTTGAAAGATGCAACGTAACTCGAAAACTATAGAGTTTGAAAGAAAATGTCAAGTACAAAAAAAGTAGCGTAGATATACGCGGAAACGTCTGGGATTATTTCAGAATTCTCCTATAAAATTTTTTTTTCTACTATTTTTGCTCGCAACTCGAAATCGTGTCTGATTGAAATTTCCGTACTTGGTGATACAATAAAAATCTGAAAAAATTCAGCAATATTTGGTATGCTATAGACAACAATTATTAATAATAATACTGCCCGAAAGTATTATTATATTGATCAATATTATTAATTAATCAACAATAATCAATAATTAATATTGATCATTATCGTTCATAGCATGCCAAATGTTGCTGAATTTTTTCAGATTGTTTTCAACATGTTATTATAGGTCTTCGAGCTTTTTCTAAAAAACATGTTGAAAAAATGTTGAAAAAAATCTGAAAAAATTCAGCAACTTTTGACATGCTATGAACGATAATGACCAATATTAATTATTGATTATTGTTGATCAATATAATAATATTGGCCAAAAGTCATTAAGAAATTGTTTAAACAATTTATCAATAACTTTCGGGCAGTATTATTATTAATAATTATTGTCTATAGCATACCAAATATTGCTGAATTTTTTCAGATTTTTATTGTATCACCAAGTACGGAAATTTCAATCAGACACGATTTCGAGTTTCGAGCAAAAATAGTAGAAAAAAAAATTTTATAGGAGAATTCTGAAATAATCCCAGACGTTTCCGCGTATATCTACGCTACTTTTTTTGTACTTGACATTTTCTTTCAAACTCTATAGTTTTCGAGTTACGTTGCATCTTTCAAAATTTGTCTTTTTTAGCCAAAAGTGAAATAACTTTAAAAAAAAAAATCGTACGAAAATATTTTAAGGACAAAAATGAAGTGTTTGGGTATCCTTTTAAATGTCCCGCAGTTGAAAAAGCCGAAAAAAATGCCCTTAAGCTGTGCGCCCATTTCGCGATGGTCGAAAAAAGCCAAAAAACGGTCACGTTCAAAAATTCATACCGGGTCGAAAAAAAATCGTAAAAAATCTTTTAAAAGGGGGAAATGAAGCTGATTTCCTCCCCTTCAAAACGCTTTTTTAAAAATTTGATTATCTTTTTTTTTGGCGAAGTTATGCAACTTTTAGTGCGGCAAAAAATATCGACAGGTGTATCCAAACTTTTGAGCGGGGGTGTATGTAGTTAAAATATACTAGAAATCAACGAAATATTTCTGTACAGCAACTCAGTAACGTGTAAATTGAACTAAGCTGTATCTGGAAATTGACCAAATAATTTCGTTCACCTCATATCTTATGGTTAACGAAATCCATTTGTTGAATTAATTATAGTTTCAGTATTTCAAACAAATTAATATTGAATCAACTAAATTTTTTTCAACTAAATAGATTTAGTTGTTTTAACTGAACTTTTTTCTCAGTTTTTGCTCGTGAAAAAATTTAAAAACTTCAAAAAAATATATGTTTGTCAAATTTAAACGGACGTTAAATCTTCATTTGAACGGAAATTACACCGAATATACGAAAAACTTACTTTTCTTATTTTATAAATCTAAACCTGAATAAATATAAATTTTACAAGATTTATAAGTTAACAAATGTTTTTAGCCATTTTACTATGATCTCATGGAAATTTAATTTTTCTGACTGCACATTCATGATCAGTGGGCGGTTTCACATCGATCTATGTACTTTTTATTTCAATAAAGTAAAAAAATAAAATAAAAATGTTTCTTTCAGGAGCCGATTCGATTATCAACATTTCAGGTTCGCACAAGGAAAATCTTAAGGTACTAGTCTACTTTAGAAGACCAAAAAAAGCAAATTCTTAAGATTTTTTTTTCAGCTCCTTTCCTTCCTCCTATCCTTTATCAGGTATGACTTTAAAACTGTTATCACAACATTGTTTTATCCTTCCAAAGTACAAAACAAACATTTATTTTTTATTTCGATTCTTCGAATAATTTATAGAAGCCCGCCAAAGTAAAAAATGTCTTATCCCATGGCCGACAGTTAATCTCAGGATTGGCAAGTCTGAAAAATAAAAATAAAAAAGCATTTTAAAGAGGAAGGTTTCTTACATGACAATCAACCACCGTTAATGAAAAATTGAATTTAAAAAAAATGGCGGATGTTTGAAAGAAATTTTGAAAAATTGAATTTTTATTTTCATCAATATTCATCAATTTTTTTGTACTTTCGAAGTATGAAACAATATTGTAATAAAAGTTTCATAGTCATATCTGATAAAGATGCTGAGAAAAAAAATCTTAACAATTTGCTTTTTTTTGGAGTTCTAAAGTAGACTTTAACGATGGTGGGTTTATCTTACGTAAAGCTATGAACATTTTTGGGCGACGCGAGAGTTTATTCGTGTTTTTGCTTCTCTCGACACCTTTCAGTTTCCTCCTTCGATATGGCACTGCAATATCCACAACGAAAAAAAAGAAAAAGAAAAAAGAGCCCTCGCGACTCTCTCTCTCTCCCTCCCTCTCCTCTCTCTCTCTCTCTCTCTCTCTCTCTCTCTCTCTCTCTCTCTCTCTCTCTCTCGCCCGGTAACTCGGCTATCACGGTGCAAAGATTCTCTGGGTTTCTTCATGGGGTATTTCCCTCTTTTTTCTGGTATCCCTCGAGCAGATAGAGAATGAGAGGGAGAGAGAGAGAGAGAGAGAGGGAGCTCGTGAGATTTACGAGGGTCGTAAAGCACGGAAAAATGTTAACTCCTGCGGGTGCGCGTAGAAACGAGCAGCATATACAGCTTTCAGCTGGAGCACCTCTATACGAGAGTTCTTTTGCGGCTAGGCGAGCATTTTTATTTATCATTTACGTCGTTCATACACGAACGATATATATACGTTACATTTTTCAATGCCTCTCCCACGGAAATGCGGATTTTCCTTCACGGGAAAATCTTTCAACGAAGTGCGATCCGAGACGAGCCTATATTATGAAAATCCAATCTTTCTTATTTTTAATTCACTGAAATAAATGCAATTTCTCAGAGCAAAGGGAAAATCAACCCCCAAAGATTTTTGCAAAATCGTTTGGAATTTCCGATGAGGCAATTTTTTTTATTTTCCGCCAAGTTTGAAAGAAACTCGGGGCGAGACTTTCGCAAACTTTTGAGCCGATTTGTGGTCGAGAAGGAAAGAATCGAGGATGAGAGAGAGAGAGAGAGAAAGTAAGAGATGTACTGAGGGGATGAAAAGCAAGGGCGGAAAACGAATGCGTATATTTTTGCACTAAAACAGCTGCGATTTTCCTCGCAACCGGATATGAATGGTCCAGAAGATTTTCCGGTGATATCGCGTATAAATAAAGAATGAGAGGATTACGGGAATAGTCGAGAACGAATGAGAAACATAAAATCGATATGGAATATCGAAATTCCAATTTTTTTCTCGTCTCTCTCCTTAAAAAAGCTAAAAAGAAATTGAGAAGCCACGTATATAATTCAAGCTCCGGCAAAAGTGAATTTAAATTATTTTACGAGGGAAAAAAAAATTCTGAAAAATTCGACCAAAAATTAAAGCGACCTGAGTAATCCGAAGGGCAATCACATGAAATTTGGAGGGCAAAAAATGTTCAAACTTTTCTATCTCCCAATCGTATGGAGAATTGTGTGAGGGAGGGAAAAGGCATTCTTGGCCTTATCGCCAAAATTTAACGATCGAACTTCCTGCTCGTACATTCCACGATCCATTGCTGCTTCGTACGAGAGACTACAAGCGATTTTACCCTTCTCCAACCCTCTCGCGTTCAGTCCACGTTGAAGCATGAAGAATCTCGACGACTTCGCGGATTTTACGAGACCGAATGATCATCACAATGATATTGTTCGGATCGAAGGCTTCACGTGAAATTTCGAAACTTTTTGGTGAGATCGTAGTATATTATACAACGCTTCAAGGGATGAAAAAAAATGTTTGAACGAAGAAATTTGTGCTCGGGCCACGTTCAAATTTATGATGGTTTTCTGGGCTGGAGATAGCGATGTTCAATTCTTTGGAAAGAATCGATTCTAAATCGAATCAAGAAAATTAATTTTCATGAAAAATCGAATCCAAAGAATCGATTTCGTATGAGTCGATTTTTAAAAATGTTAAAAATTAATTGCTATGATTAAAGCTTACGCAAGTGCCTATTAAGTTTTTGCTATAGAAAATTATTAAATTGGATTAATTTATTTTTAATACGAAATGATGAATACAAAGTATATTTTTATTTTGTATATTTTTACTTTCGATCATTTTTTTCGCTGGATCATGTTTTCAATATTTCAACTGTTAATTTTTCTTACTCTTTTTCTCGAGTTTTCACATTTTCATAGACTTTTGTCAATCTTTGTTTAGTTGCCAATTTTTAATAGACAATGAATTTAATAAAAAATCGAATTTTTGGTTTGTAAAGTCCAGAATCGATTCACCTAAGGATCGAAAAGGAAAGAATCGATTCGTAAGATCGATTTTTTTAACAAAACAATCGATGTTTTAAAGAATCGAATCGGAGTCGAACATCCCTAGCTGGAAATTTGTTCCAAAATATCAACGATGTACCGTCAAGTAGCGAAAAAAGCTACCAAAAATAATTTTCCGATAAGACGAGTAAATTCGAGATCAATCATCAATATACTTCGATGCATGAATAATATGAAAGAGGTGAGGGCAAACTGGGCACCATCCAAAATTATCCATAAAAATTAAAAATTAAATAATTCAAAAATGCGGGAATCATCATGATAATTTGCGTTAATATACCTAAATAAACTCACGCAAAATCAGATCTGCATTGAATATTTTCATGACGATTTCCTATTGGAAAAATGGTTTAAAAATTGTAAAAAAAAAAAAAAATTTAAGGGCGGTGTCAATTCTGCTCCCCAGAATTTTGTTTTCGACGTGCAGTCTAATCGATAGAAACGATATTTTTAGACAAAGAGCAACGGGTCGTCAATATTCGCAGCGTCCTAGCTCCGTTATATTCTTATGGTGTCCATTTTGAAATAATATCATCGTATATGAAGACTGGGAAATCCATAAAATCATGAAAAGCAGAGGCGTGGAGACAAAGCGGGACTTGCGACATGGAGAAGAAAGAGTGGGAAAGAGAGAAATCGATTCCTCGTGGGGTGGCATCAATTTCGCTGTCGCGAACGAGAATATGGCTCAGGCACAAAGATTGAACGTGAAAAAATTTTCTCGCATGTACGATGTACGTTATTTACCGAATGTCGCTCGTTAAATGTGTGCCAGGCGTGTGGCATAGTCTCGGATATCGGCATATAAAGAGAGTCACCGGACAGAGCGAGAGAGAGCGAGAGAGAGAGAGAGAGAGAGAAAGAGAGAGAGAGAGAGAGAGAGAGAGAGAGAGAGAGAGCAAGAAAGAGACAGAGAGAGAGAGAGAGAGGCAGTAAGAATGATAATTTCTTCGACGAAAGAGAGAAACCACCTCGATGAGGTGTTTCGTTTCATTTCTTATGCAAATTGCCGAGACGCGCATTGGGTGGCATCGCCTCTTCATCGTGTGTCTTACTGTCCATCTGACGTGTCCGCAAAATCGCTATAGTCGTACTTGCATTGAATCACGATGCAAAAAAAAAAAATTGCGGCTTTCCCACGACCTTTGCGTGTTTTTCCGTCATGAGAATGAAATATACGCGACGTGAAAAGAAAATATATGTCAATATATCATTTAAAAAATATTTAGATGATTTGGTTGCAAAAACTATGTAGAATGTATTCAGAAGAAAATCCTACATGTCAAAAAAAATGTTATCACCATTGTTTTCGTTCAGAACCCCAAAATTTACCTATAAATGTTCTTTGTTGCGAATCATATAATCCGTATATGAGGCATTCCACGTCAAGTCGGCCACCCCATTTTTTGAAATCACAAAAAATCGCATACCAATTTTTATAAAGTAGTTCGAACTGTCGAGAAAATTCGTGATTTTTTTCAGATTTTTATATTACATATTTTAGCCGGAAAAAAATACAAAGAAATTTCTAGTTCCATTTCGTAACTCGAAAATTATTCATCGTACAAAAAAAAAGTATAATATGAAATTTAGGATTTTCAACGCACTTTTCACGGTAGTTTTTTACGAACTCCTTCAAAAGCTCTGTATGCCATTTTCGGGGCAAATAATGTTTGGATATTTTTTTGTCAGAATTGACATCTTCGATTTGTCTGTAGTTTTAACAGTTTTTTACTTGATATATTTACAGACTATAAAAAAATTGGCTCAGTGGAGAATCCATTCCTTCCCATGCGGTTTTCATCCCAAATGAATGCACAAATTTCTTTGCACATTGACAGGGTTGAGACTATCTATAGATATTTTCTAAAGCCCGCATTTTTGTTTATTTTTTGTACTTTTTCAATTTTTTAAACTTTTTTCATTTTTATTTTTTTAAATGTCTTTTTGTACGTTTTAATAAACTTTATCAATGGACTCGTGTACACCGATAAAGTCTATTCAAATTTGAGTCAAAGGCTACTCACGTCTCTCGATCGCAAAAAAGAATTAATTTACCCTCTTTGGATACACAGACGTTTCTATTGCCAATGAGTACTTTTTTTGTTCGATCTGGGCATGATTTTTGGGAATGAAAAAATGATACTGCTTTGTTCCTGGAATCGTCTTCACAGTATCGAAACGAGATTATTTTATTATTTTTCTCTGTCTACGATTGATAATGATAAAATATCAATATCTACACTATTTCGTTAAATCACTCTATATTGATAGATTGCATCAATAAAAATACATTTGAAATAATGAATTCTGCACTGCGCCAATTTTTTTATAGTCTGTAAGATATCAAGTAAAAAACTGTTTGAACTACAGACGAATCGAAGATGTCAATAATGAGAAAAAAAATATCAAAACATTATTTGCTCTGAAAATGGCATATAGAGCTTTCGGAGGAGTTTGTAAAAAATTTAAGTGAAAAGCACGTTGAAAATCCTGCATTTTAGGTTCTACTTTTTTTTTCGTACGATGAATAATTTTTGAGTTACAAAATGGGACAAACAAATTTAAAAAAAAAGGTAATTTAAAAATCAGAAAAAAATCACAATTTTTCTTGATAGTTGAAACTACTTTCTAAAAATTTGTATGCGATTTGTGGCGATTTCAAAAAATGGGGTGGCTGACTTGACGTGGAATGCCTCATATATAAATGCATTCTCATATATTCTTATTAATATTCAATATATTTGTATATTTTTATATATTTATATAAAATGTATTTTTAATATACGAATGTGAAAAAAATTGGATACGTGGAAAATTACCACTCAATGTTTCTCCGTTATAATGCAAACAAAAATATTGTACCCAATCAATCTCGCACTTTTCCTCCACACAAAGTATCTGACCCTCCACAAAAACCATTATCCACGGAATATGGTCATGAAATATTGTACGATCATCGAAATTTCGAATCGTTGCGATAAATCATTGCATCATGAGCCGTAAAACATGTCCCGAATGTCGGTACATTCCGGCAATAAACTAATTCGTCACGACCAGCGATTGTAGCGCCACTGTTGAACGTGTACATCTTCACATTCCGTTCCAGTGGTCGAAATACCATCCCTTACCCTTAAATTTCGAAAACGATCATTTCTGGTATAATGCGAAATATTGGCACGTGGCCTTCTCGTTGACCCTTCGGGATTGATCTGCGGGAAGCAGGGAGAAGAAGAGCGTCGAACGAGGGAGAACCAATACAACGAGGTGAAAACGCCATAGAATTATTGGGAAAATAGGAATTTTCCTTCATTGATCCTGACTCTCGGTCATAATGCATAATGCTCGTACGCGGTCGAACAATGAAGAAACGCTCGAGATACTTTATCGTGGCACGAGGGTAGTTATACGGCGTTACGCCGATCCAGGGGGTGAAAATATGGGGGATGATTTTTTTTCCGGATCGAAATGGACGTTTGGAAGTGAGACTAGCGCGGGCCGAGCGTCGATGCTAGGCCGCGCTAGGCTCTCGCTAGTCTCTCACGCGCCGCGCCGCTGAGAGGAGGAGGGGGGAGAGTTAGAGCGGCGAGGGAGGGGAGAGAGAGTAGAATGAAGGGAGAGACACGTGCCAATCCATTACCCGAATTGGCTTATTGAAATTTTCGCTGGCTGACAGGCCGAATGGATGGAGATTCATTCATTCGGCCACACTTGCCACGGTACTTGCAGATGTATTCCGTGTTTGTGTGATGCCACGGTAGAGAGTTTTTCCCAATGGTTGAGGGAACAAAGTACATATGGTAGGCATCCAGTTGAATTGACTGGCGTATAATCCAGCGTCGAGGGGAAAAGTGGGGCGAGATGAGAAATCGAAAAAAAATCAATTATCGCGATTACGAACACCAATAATGTCCCTACAATTAAAATTCGTTTTACTTAGTTCAATTACTTCAATTTCATTAAATTCATTGTCATTTTATTTGATTTCATTTAATTTTATCTAAATTTATTGCATTTTACTCGCTTTAATTGAATTTTAATTATTTTTATGTATTTAAAAGTTTGACTGCGCTTTTAAAAATGAAGATATTTTGATTCGCCAAGCGGGACATATTCAGCTTCATTTCGCTTTTTCCAAAAAAATGTTCCGATTGTAATTTTGGCGCACGACCCATGCAAATTTATTTCGACTGTTTTTCGCATGAAAAACTTTTAGCGGGGAGTATTAGCTTCAATTTCGTTTTTTTTAAAGTTTCGTTCGATTTTTTTCCGCAAAAATATTCCATTTTTCACAAAAAAACGACCATATTTATAAAATGTAGCGTAACTCTAAAACTACTGAGTTTTCGTGAAATCACTAAATAGGTGAAAAGTTGTGTACAATCATTCTGGATTCACTGAAATTTTGTTAGAATTTTTTTTCCAATTTTTTTTTTCGAAAATTTTTCCTGTTAATACGAGATATTTTTTTATCTTAAACAATCGAGTCTCTCACTTCATGTACACGGGTTTTTCGATGAAAAAGTTGTGCAGGTGACGTTTTTCAGTGCAAAAGTTGCATACAATCATTCTGGATTCAATACAAAAACTTTAGAATTTTTTTCAAATTTTTGTTTTGAAAATTTTTCTTGTCAACGAGATATTTTTTTATCTTAAACAATCGAGTCTTTTACCTCATCTACATGGGTTTTTCGATGAAAAAGCCACACAGATGAGGTTTTTCGATGAAAAAACCGTGTAGATGAGGTAAGAGACCCCATTGTTTAAGATAAAAAAATATTTCGTTTACAGGAAAAAAAAAAAAATTTGAAAAAAAATCTAAAAAAATTTCGTTGAATCCAAAATGACCGTATGCAACTTTTTACCGTCTTAGAGATTTCACAAAAATCCAGTAGTTTTAGAGTTACGCTACATTTTATAAATATTCATTTTTTTGCGAAAAATTGAATATTTTTGCGACCGAAAATCGTACGAAACTTTTTAAAAAACAAAATTGAAGCTAATACTCCCCGCCTCAAGTTTTTCATGCGAAAAACAGTAGAAAAAAAATGTCATGGGTCGCGCGCCAAAATTACAATGCCAAAAAAAAAGCCGAAAAACGACCATATGTTTCGAAGAGCGTACCGGGTTCGAAAAAAATCGTAAAATTTTTTTGGAAAAGGCGAAATGAAGCTGAATATGTCCTCTTTAAAACGCCGCTTGGCGAATCAAAATATCTTCATTTTTAAAAGAGCAGTGAAACTTTTTGTGCGTCGCGGAATCGGGGTGAGAGTGTTTCCAAACTTTTTGCCGGCAGTGTATTTCTGCAGAAATTCAAGTTCTCTAATGGCTCGATCAGCGGTAATAAAAATCGATCAAAATTTTTTACCTCTGAACGATTTTTAACGCTTCGATCTAGAAACATTTTTTTCCCCGAAAAAAAATGTCATGAGAACGAAATGAATCTCTTTATTCTTGGTTATCGCAAAAATGAAAAAAAAAACGAGTGACTGCTATAAATCAAAAAACAATCGTGATGGATGACGAAAATTTTTTGTTTCATCTCGCCCCGGGTTAACTCTCGCGTTATCAAACATGCGTCCACAGAGTATATGAGGCATTCCACACCAACTTCAATGGTGTTTTTCCCTGACCCCCTGCGATTTGTTCCATTATTTTTTATGTTATTCAACTTATCAAAAAACGTACTCCCAATTTTTTTCAAATTTTTTGGACCAGCCGCCATCTCAAAAAAAATTGACGAAATCTGATTTTTGACGAAAAAAACGCGCATTTTTAAAAATCCCAAAAAAATCACAAAAATTCTGTGTCACAAAACAAAATTTTTGGGCCATAAAACATAGTGGAAGTATTTTTTTTCTGGGTTTTATTTCATTTTACAAGTTTGATAAAATTATTTTTTTATTTCGCACATTGACGTCACTCTTGGTAGCTTATGAATGTTGAAAAATTAAGTTTTTTTTTCAGAATCTTATGACATGTGTAGATAGATAAGAATAACCAATTAAGAATTTTAAAACTCAAATCACAAATCCAAATCAAATCAATATGATATTGTTGGTCCGAAGAAGAGCGGTTTATTTTGCAAAACTGGACGAGATTAATTGTTAAGAGTATTTTCAGTCCTGAATAGGGTCACAGTGCATTTCAAGTCGGAGACTTATACTGCAGTTTTATACACAAAGGCTTGTACACAAAGGTTTTGCCCTGTCAAAGTTTCGTACTGCAAAAAATGGCCGGTAAAAGCAAGTTCGACGAGGCGTTGTCGGTCACAATGTAACACAACAGGTTTGGTGTACTCAAGTTTTTATATGAAATACTTTAAAATAGCACTATGTTTTATGGCCCAAAATTTTTGTTTTGTGACACAGAATTTTTGTGAATTTTTTGGGATTTTTAAAAATGGGCGTTTTTTTCGTCAAAAATGAGATTTAGTCAATTTTTTTTCGATGGCGGATGGTCCAAAAAATTTGAAAAAAATTGGGAGTACGTATTTTTATAGGTTGAATAACATAAAAAATAATGGAACAAATCGCAGGGGGTTAAGGAAAAACACCATTGAGTTGGTGTGGAATGCCTCATATATATCTATATATGTATGTTATGGATATAGGCATGAAGCAAGAGAGTACAGCGTTGCATAGTGGAGTATCGTGTACCAAAATCCCTGGTGGACCTTTTCTGCCAAAACCACCCCCATCAACCCCTCGCTCCACACATATGCACCGCTGCTCACACAAGAGAGTTGCATTGCCATTTACGTTGCACGAGAGAGTGTATTATGCTATATAGAGAGAAAGTGAGACGGTGTGTTGTCACTCTGCCATTTCATTTTGAAACGCATGGATGCATGTTGAGCGCGTGTGCACCAATATAAACACGTGGGAGGGAGAGAGAGAGAGCGTGTCCGTCTGTCTATATTCCGGCGTTTGGTGGTGAGAGAATGAGAGATCGAGCCTGCGAATATTGAAATGGCGGCGAAATAGAGAGAGAGGGAGAAAGGATTGAGTACATAAATAATGTTATAGACGCTCTATCTCCTCTCGGCTATCGAACGATATACCGCACATACACATACGTCTACGAGCATATGTGTAGTATCGTGTAGTATCTGGCGGTGCACTCTCTGATATTCTGTTTCGAAATGGAGTTGCATTTTTTGACTATATATTAAACGTTACGGTGGGCGAATTTGAGGAATTATGGTTACCCTCATCGTTGAAAATCTGAAGTCACGTTCTTAAAAGTAAAAATAAATTTTATATCATTAAGATGCCAAAAGGTGACAATGTTAAGATGTTCAAATACTAGAAAGTTAAATTATTGAAACGTTGATATTCCGAGATGTTAAAATGGTAATATGTTATCGTGTCAAGAGGATAAGATCCTAAAATAATAACATGTTAAGGTTTTAAGATGTTAAAATTTCAAATATTACGCTGGGAAGATGCTAAGATGTTACGATGTTAAAATGTTGAGATTCTAATATATTAAGATGTGACGTTGCTAAAATGTTGAGACGTTAAAATGTTAATATTTCAAGATAATGAGATATTAAGGTGTTAAAATGTGAAGATATTGAAATGTTAAAACATTAAAAATGAATAGATAACAAGGTGTTAAGATGTTAAAATGTTAAAATGTTAAAATATTACGCTGTCAAGATACAAGATGTTACTATGTTAAAATGGTAATATCACAAGATAATAAGATATTAAGGTGCTAAAATGTGAAATTATTAAAAAGTTAAAACATTAAAAACGAAAGGATAATAAGGTGTTAAGATGTTAAGATATTAAGATATATCAAGGTGTTACGTTGCTAAAATGTTGAGACGTTAAAATGTTAAAACGTTAAAATGTTGAAATGTCAAGATACAAGATGTTACTATATTAAAATAGAAACATCACAAGATAATAAGATATTAAGGTGTTGAAATGTAAAGATATTAAAGCTTTTCAACGTTAAAAACGAAAAAATGTTAAAGTGTTGAGATGTTAGGATGTTAAAATTAAAAAGATTACACTGTCAAGATACTAAGATGTTACGATATTAAAATGTTAATATCCTAAGATATTTAGATGTTACGTTGCTAGTATGTTGAGACGTTAAATGTTAAAATGTTAAGATGCAAGATGTCACTATGTTCAAATGTCAGTATCACACAATAATAAGATATTAAGGTATTAAAATGTGAAAATACAAAAACGTTGAAACATTAAAAATGAAAAGATAATGAAGTGTTAAGATGTTAAGAATTTAAGATTTAAAAATGTTAAAATATAACGCTGTCAAGATCTTACGATGTGATGTCGATGAAATTTTGAACCGTTACGATATTAATATTTTGAGATGTTGAAGGATCAAAATGTTAAGATGTTGGAGCATCAAAACGTTAAAATCTGAACATGTTAAGAGGTAAAAATTTGTATGAATTTCAATGCCCATGGTAACGTCCGTTTTTCTCTCTCAATCGCTGTCGCGAAAAAAACAAACGGACGTACATCGAAAATATTGCTGGACCGCCGTATAAGTTTAAAGTCACTTGGCATGCGGATTTTTTATTCCATTTTCCTTATTCCCGACTCCCGGAATATACGTATACGGCACACGTATGGCGGAGCGTTTCGACGCGTATTCCCCGGTCATAAATAATACTAGTCTGTATATTTGAATACTACCTCTTCCCCAACTCCACGGCGCATCTCTGACGGATCCCGCATGCCACATACTCGACATGTACATCTATATATATATATATATACAGGGTGTCCCATTTTAATCTTACAGTTGATTTATTTCGAAAAATATTGCTCCGATCAGAAATTGAGTGGGATGAAACTTTTAGGGTTCAGAGGGGGACGTTTAAAAAAATTTTTTGTTTTGGTCCAAAATTTAAAATGGCGGCGTTAAGATGGCTGACATGTTTTTTTAAAATGGAAACATGATTTTTTTGTTCACCAAAATTTTTTTCAGATTAAATCTAACATCTTTTGTAGGAACATTTTTTTGATACAGCCCATAATAGAGGGTTTCCCATTTTAATCTTACAGCTGAATTATCTTGAAAAATACTGCTCCGATAAAAAATTGAGTCGAATGAAACTTTTCGGGTTCAGAAGGGGACGTTCAAAAAAATTTTTTGTTTTGGTCCAAAATTTAAAGGGGCGGTGTTAAGATGACCAAAAGGTTTTTCAAACAATGAAAACATGATTTTTTTCAC
Organism: Alloplasta piceator; assembly: GCA_946863875.1. Taxonomy (NCBI): domain Eukaryota; kingdom Metazoa; phylum Arthropoda; class Insecta; order Hymenoptera; family Ichneumonidae; genus Alloplasta; species Alloplasta piceator. The sequence continues at coordinate 78,167,789 of OX333071.1, forward strand.
CAAAAAATGTGTCAAGTCAAAACTAACAACTTTTGTTGGAACATTTTTTTTATTCAGTCCATAAGAGATCACCATTTTTTACTATTTTAGTATTATCCGGGATAACCATGATGGTGGAATGGTGGAATGGTGGAATCTTTGAACACCTTTAAGAAGATTTCAGAAAACACTCACGAGGAGGATTTAGAAGACCTCCTCGGCTTCGTCATTATGCTGCATAACGCTAAAATAGTCAAAAATGGTGATCTTGTCTAAAATATCCGGGCTATAAAAAAAAAATTCTTACAAAAGATGTTAGATTTGATCTGAAAAATTTTTTAGTAAAAAAAAAATCATGTTTCCATTAAAAAAAAACATGTCAGCCATCTTAACGGCGCTATTTTGAATTTTGGACCAAAACAAAAAAAATTTTTGAACGTCCCCCTCTGAACCCTAAAAGTTTCATCCCACTCAATTTTTTATCGGAGCAGTATTTTTCAAGATAATTCAGCTGTAAGATTAAAATGGAACACCCTCTATTGTGGGCTGTATCAAAAAAATGTTCCTACAAAAGATGTTAGATTTAATCTGAAAAAAATTTTGGTGAAAAAAAAATCATGTTTCCATTTTAAAAAAACATGTCAGCCATCTTAACGCCGCCATTTTTAATTTTGGACCAAAACAAAAAAATTTTTTAAACGTCCCCCTCTGAACCCTAAAAGTTTCATCCCACTCAATTTTTGATCAGAGCAATATTTTTCGAAATACATCAACTGTAAGATTAAAATGGGACACCCGGTATATATATATATATACAGAAATTCGTCTGCACGTATTCCCGCCAATACAAAATCCTCTTTCGAAAGAGACAGAAAAAAAGAGGGAGACTCTCACCAACCCTACGGTCGCGTGTATAGAGATCCTGGAATTCTTCATTTTTGTTTATAACGCCCGGCACGGACACGACGTCAAATTTAATGCGACGCCTTCGCGAAGCGGGTGAGAAATGTGGACGGGCATGAAGAAAAAAACCAGAAAAATTTGAACGAGCAATGTTCGACTTTTTTTGGGGGAGGTATTATTTTGTACTTGGCTCCGCGAGAAGTCATGGACAACATTTGATTCGAAAAAAAATTTTTTGAAGAGAAATGTTGTAAAAATTAGATTTAATTCACTGTTGAAAGATATTCAAATTACTAGAAATATTTATTTTTCATATTTGTTCAATTAGGGGAATCTGGGGCAAAGTAGACACTGGGGGTAAAGTGGAAACGCGAAAAATTTCAAATTTGGAGGTAAGGTGGACACGAGCTGAAACTGAAAATAATGTCAAGGTCATAAAATTATTACTTCGAATTCAGATTATATCTGCACGATTCCCGTAACGTTTCATATACTGTTGAACAATACATTCAAAATAAAAAGCACAAAACACGGAAATCGTAAAATGCAAAAAAAAAATTTCACAAATTTAAAAAACAATAATGGGAAATGAACCTCACGACTCAAAAGTCGATGAATATGTGAAAATGATTTGTTCACTAGCAAAGTGAATTCATAGTACATTTTCCACATGGCAAAAATTGGAGCGAAGTGAATCTGAAGATTTACCTTGTTTTTTTTTTTAATTTCATTCGAGGAACGATTCTATTGGGTTTATTTCTCCGTTTATACTGTCAAGTTAATATTTTATTCGGGCATAGTCGATTACACTGCCTCTATTTTTGAGAATCACCAAGTATAGATTTTTCTGCATCTGAGAAGGCGTGTCCATTTTGCCCCAAAATTTTGTTTTTTACAAAATTCAAAAAACAAGGATGGGAAATGAATTTCACGCCTCAAAAGTCGATGAATATATGAAAATACCACGATTTATTCACTAACAAAGTGAATTCATAGTATATTTTCCACATGGAAAAAATTGGAGCAAAGTGGATCTGGAGAATTACCTCGTTTAAAAATTTTTTTTTTTTAATTTTCATTCGAGGAACGGTTCTATTGGCTTTATTTCTTTGTTTATATTGTTAAGTTAATATTTTATTCGGGCATAGTCGATTACAGTGTCTCTATTTTCGAGAATCACCAAGTATAGATATTTCTGCACCTGAGGAGACGTGACCATTTTGCCCCCAATTTTTTTTTTTCAAAATCAGGGAAATTAGGTTCGGGGATCAATTTTGGGACATAAAAGTAGTTAAAAGACCGCGTGCTTACCGACGAAAATCGTTAAATTCCTTAAATGTCCACTTTGCCCCAAATTCCCCTATAATTTACATACAAATTAAATTCATGGTTTAAATTAATTTATATAAAATATAAATAAAAAAGTGATATCAATAAATTAAACTAAATTATAATTTTATATCGTTATATTATAATTCATTCAAAAATATTTCTTGACTGTCATTTGGTAATGAAGGATTCTTTTTAGATATTTACGATATCCCGAAGAGAAGTATTTTTTAAATAATACAACTAGTTCCAGAGGGTTGAAATCGTCTCGTGAGAATGTCAAAACTCGGATCGATGATCGTACTGTTGGACATTGAGGCACTTACTTATCTCGCGTTAACGAGGAAACATTGACGAAGCCGCTATATTTTGCGAGCGAAAGAATCCTCACAAGTTATCAGACGATGTACAGCGACAAGTGTTGATGTCTTGGTGAAAAATATATACGATGAATTCTAGGCGAAATTTTTGTGATAACGTCTGGGAATTTTTGTTCTTCACTCAAATACACCGGAAGTAATAATTTATTTGGATTAAATAAATTTATTTAAAATAAATAAAACTTTATTCATCTATCGGCCCAATAGGCCATTTAATAGGCCAATATTCGAATAAATAGGAAAAAAGTATTTTACCCAAATTAATTTTTTTTTGGTGTATCGATTTGTATACAAAAGTCTGAAAATATCGATTTTTATATGATTTTCAATGCAAATAAATTTAGCTTATCAGATCCGTCCATTTTGCGTATAATAGCCCGTATATTGCGAGCTCTCTCGTGTCGGATTTCATCGTCTCTTCCATAACAAAGTAATCGCAATCTATCGGACGTTTGAGGGTTTATCGCAAAATGCATCGCAGAAAAGGAATGGAAAAAAGGGCAGGTTGAATGGACTCAGTTATCGACTTCATAAGTTACATTTATTAATTGCTAAAATGATTTTTACCCAAAAAGTTGACTAGTAAAAACTACTTTTAAAATAATTTTTTATTAATAACCAAATTAACTCTCAGATAATTACTAATTATTCTTAAGAAAGACCGATTGAAAGATGAATTCTGAAGCACGAAGTAAACCTTTTAGATTTAAGGTCCCGTGTCCGCCATTTTTAAAATACCGAGTCATAATCCATTTCCATCATAAATTATTGTTGATTTTTGGTCCGTGACTCAGGATCACAGCGGAGAAGATTTTTTTGGCCCCCCTCGTTGAAAGGAAGCGAAAAAAATGCTTCACGCTTGCCGGTTAATTTTAAGGGATGATTTTTTACGCGGGAATGAATATCGTCATAAATACCCTCGGTCCTTCGACCCTCTGAGTTTTCGTGCCCTTCGATCCGTTACAATGACCCACAATTTCGAAAAACAGGGAGAAATAATCGATAAAATATAATGCAAGTATTTTTTTTTATCTCTGATTATATATTCGAGTTTTCGAAAATGAGACCAAAATATAAGAGACATTTTTTTTTTGTATCGATTCAAAATCATATTTTTATGGGAAATTGATTGCTGATTTTAAATTACGCAGCATTTTTGTCAAACAAAAAAATTATTCGTGAGCGAAAGCAGAAGAAAACATATTATAGCAAAATTCACTGATATTATTTTGGTTTACAAACTCGAAGGATGTTTTCAAGCGGCATTAAAAGCAGAAATATTATGAGAAGTTTTTTTCCTCGCTCAGTGAGAATTCGACCTCGCCCAGAGAAACTGACCTGGGATTAGTTTTGAAAAGGCCCGACGAAATAGCGCTTCAAGTTCATTCTCAAAAGTATCTTCGGCTACCGAAAATCACGACCGGAAGTTCAGCCCCCGTGTGCCTTTCTAAATGCACTTCGGGAAACGATGATCTGTGAGGCACGCTCGACTGTCAACGAGGCTATAACGAGAGGGGCGTTTTCTTCATCCCTCTTTTCTCGCCTTTGCCGTGAAACGACACCGCGTTATAACAGGCAAAAAAAAGAAAAAAAAATCGTGCCCTGTACGAATAAAAAAATCAAATATATTAAGTATTTTGTTGAGGTTCGAGAATTTTTTAAATACGTTACCGAAGTTTAGTCCCAGTTTGCAATACTTTTGCGGAATTATGGTAGATTTTTTAAATTCTAGATTTCTAAAATTATTTTAATTTTAAATTATTTTTAAATTTATATTTAATTATAGATTTTAAAAAAAATTATGATAATTAATCGCAGGTATTTTTAATAAGTACTGGAATATTAATAAAATGTATATATTTGAGAGTTTGACGAGAAAAACTTACTGAATTTATGTAGAATGCTTCATACAAGAAGGTGGGTTTTTTTTTTACATCTTCGTGGCTTGCGAGTGGGAAATAAAGTATGGAATACGCACGGATGGGCGGAAGAAAAGTGACGACAGCAGGCCGGAAGTTTGTCCCGGAGATATTTCGTGGTAGTCCTTTAAAAACAAAATCGTTCGTTCCTTGTCGTAACAGGAGATTCATAAATAAAAAAAAAATACCTGTTCCAGAATGAAAATAAGAACTCCTAGAATAAACAACCCTCAAAATATATTCACAAATGAAAATGAATTCTTAGGTTTATTTTCAACATTATCAATTTCTTCTTTATTTATTGATTTATTGATTTATTGATTTATTGATTTATTGATTTATTTATTTATTTATTTATTTATTTATTTATTTATTTATTTATTTATTTATTTATTTATTTATTTATTTATTTATTTATTTATTTATTTATTTATTTATTTATTTATTTATTTATTTATTTATTTATTTATTTATTTATTTATTCTTCTTTGTTTATTATTATTCCATCATGATAATAAACTATCGTAAAAATATTTACAATTTTGAAAAAAGGATTTATCTCTATTGTTCATTACTGCAATGAATAATAGATTATAATGATTGCAGTAATAAGAATGCCATTTTGTAGCTAAATTTAATTATTTTGATTATTGAAAAAAAAAAAATTGTTTGTCAAGGTCAAGCGTAATAATTTTTTCACAATTTTACCGATTCTTCAGCAATAAGAAAATTCGTCGAATATTGCGGCAGGTCTGGAATAAAAACACCCACACAATCGTACAATATCTCTCCTCCGATCGTTGAATCGTTCGTAAAAACCATTTCCACACTGCGACAATATAGGCGCATTAAGGAGTGCCATCTTTCGAGCAATGAACACATTTTTGTTTCTAGATGTAATAAAAATACGTAAGAATAAGATTTCTTTCCCGAACGGGCGTAAAATAAAGTTCATTATTTCTTAAGTTTCTTATTCGCGATTAAGTACATAGATGCGGAAAGCCCAATTTGCTAAAAAAAAATTGAAAATATTTTATACATCAGAGACGATATATTAAGATATAATAATTTGAAGATAATTCTTATTTTGTTACAAACGATAAGCGTTTCTCGGAAAATTCAGGTTATAAACGCGCCGTGATCATCATTTTTTCAGAGAAATAGTCTTGGACTTCAAATCCCATAAGTTTCGGACTTGATTGGGATAGAAGTGGATTTTTTCACCAATAAAATGCCCCACAAGTGAAAGAAAATCTTCCAATTTGAAATTCATGGAATTCATTTGATTTTGCTTTGATTTATAAAGTTTGAAAGATTTGAAACGACTTTATTTATTTTTGTATATTTCTCAATAATGACGTACACAAATTTTTTTTCTGCAGTGTTTGTAGTTTATTTTTTAAAAGAAAATTGCAATGACGTTATTTAAATCCTTCAACAAATAGCGCAATTTTCCTTCTTATAATATTCATCACAGCAAAGAGAGTACATCGCACAATTTCAGTAAACTTCATATTTCCATCATGATTACCTTTGGCTTCAAAGCTTTTAAAAAAGAGGAAATGGACAAAAAAGTCACTCAGGAGACGTCGTGAAGATTTTTTGCATTTTCTCTGGTTGAAAAACCGCGCGAAGTCTCTTTCATGCGCTTTTCTGAAAAAAAGGCCTCTGAGCTAAATATTAGCGCCGCGAGAAAGTGGGAAATGAGGAAAAAGGTAAATAAATTACAAGTTGCACTCTCGGGTTTCTCTGCACCGACATGCGTATTTCCATTTATCCGGCATTTATATGACATATAAATTCGACTTTGTAGGTGCCCGAGTTTGCACCGAAGGGAATAAAAAAAGTTAAACTCGAGGTAAGAAGAAAGTAGAGGACGAGGGTGAGGAGCGATCGTACCAAAGGCGAAAGGGTACGCGGGAGAGCGAAGCTTTTTGGTGAGAAAAAAAGCAGGAGAGGGTGAGAAAGCGTTTCGAGGCGCTTCGACATATCAAGAAACTGGTGGAAGTGCGTCGCGACGCTGAAAAAAAAACTTACGGCACGTCCATATGGTGGAGAAATGTGGGTTGGCCCGGGAGAGAAGAACCGGAGAAAGTAGCGGGGTTGAAAAGCGAGACGAAGGAACGAGGGTGGGAAAAGCGACGAGGAAGAAAAACAGGAGACGGAAAGGGAATGAGAGGAAAAAAAAACCCAGAGAGTTACGAGACTCAGGTGCCGTGCGGCCTCCGTGGGTACATTATTAAAAACAGGAAACCTCATCATTTTCGCTAGCGCACGGCGCTCATAAAGATATTAAATGGAAACATTATATTACGAGGTCTCGGCTGGGTCGCGCGTGAGCGCCGACTCTCTATATTCGAGGCGCACCCATCAGCGCCACCGCGGGGCTTGCGGCGCCCGTTTGTACCAGTATTAGTACCATGACGCGCTCGAGAGATGGCGCAACGCTCGCAAAACTCCACGATTACCGCACGACCGCGGGAATTCACGCCCCAGCGTTTACCATGGACTTCCGTTTCCTTTTTATTTCACTCCCTCTATCTGCTATTCGTCGACTACAGTTTTCATGTGCGTGCAGAAGTTTTCGACGTGTATATTAAGTTATAAAGCCACCGGTAGAGTCAACGATGCGGGACCAAAGTGAACTCTTGAATTAGAAAACTTTATGTCTCGCGACGTTTCGTCACACGTCTAGGAATCATCCTACGGTTCGTTGAATGGAACTAACATAGAAAGGGCGAACATTCCGACGAATATGAATTTCTACCTGAATATGTCTGAGCCTTTTTTCTCATAAAAATTCACGCGTTCTCGTTAAAAGTGTTTGGTACATGAAAAAACCAAAAAAAATGTAATTATATTCAACCTTCATCGGCTAACGCTGTTTTGAGCAGCCGTTAAAGCTAACGGTGGGTCGTTGGTGTCTTTCGCTTATTTCATAATTTTAACATTTTTGAAAAAATCTGAAAAAATTCATGGGCCTTCTTTGAGCTCTTGACTAAATGATAACAATTTGTCACACCCGAAAAAAAAATTTTTATTAACAATTTTATGCAAAATATGGAGACCTGCAGGCATTTTTCACGACAATGTTTAAAAAATCATATCTCCGATGATTATTTAAATAAATATAAATAAATCAAACGCCATTTTTGTCTCTAAAATGACAACCTTTTAGAAAAAAAGATGAGAACTTTTGAGGGTTCAAATCGAACCCTTATTTTGTATCTTGAAAAATGGATATTTCCTGACTTCCTTATAATCTGTTCAATGAAAGAAGAGATATGCGGAAAAACTTTTACGCGTATAAAAGGGTATTTTTTAATGATATTTATTAAATTTTAATGAAAAAATGAATTTTGCGTAAAATCTTACAGAATTATTTACTTTTATTTACATTTTTTTTTCGATTTGCAGTCGAAGCAGGTTCGATGCTCCTCGCATACGAGTTTTTCGCCCCCTCTACAACGAAACTTAGTTTTTCTTAACTTTTGAAGACGGACAAAAAAGTACATTTTTTTCGTTTTGGTAGTTTACTGTTCCTCTATGGTTCATTTTCTGAGAGATCTAATATTACGAACAAGGATACGCGGAAATGTAACGATTGCTTTGAATTAGCCGTTCACCGCTCCAATTTTGTATGAACTAATTTCAATACTACTATAAGTTTTTTATGAATTCAATTCTTGTCATATTATTATTTTTGTCTAAATATTCGACATTTTTCCGCCGCCAGACGCATACATTACTTGGCTGGGGTTTCGTGTCACCATTTTGCTAAAAGCAAAGATCCAAGACCAATGTAGATACACTTTTTTTAATTAAATGAACGTAGTTTACACGAAAAAACAAAAAAAAAATTAAAAGTCGTTTTCACATACGTGGAAGCTAACGGGGGGTCGTTCGTGTCCTTCGCTGATTCCAACGGATCGCTGGTTACAAACGGAATGAGGGAAAATTTCGGGACTTGACCCCTAGGTTATCCCCTCCCTAAACATTCCCCCGCCCGGTTCCAAATTTTTGCCCGGACACAAATGACCCACCGTTAGCCGATATAAGGGTTAAGCATGAAATTATTGTGAACAAAGTTGTCAAATTATTTCCTTCAAAATATTATTAACAAACGAAAATCTAAATTGCCTGAAATTCCACCGAGTCGTATCAACAAATACAAAGCGTTTTGTAGTATTTTCCAGTGGACTCGAGTAGCCGCTAATTATCGCGCGACAACAGAGAGAATTTTCTCGGTTTCTGGTCTGAAAATTTTCGCAAAACACCGGAAAACTTTACTGTCGTGCGAGGAATTTACGTTCCGAGACTCTTGAATCCGGAAATTCGTTTGAACAACGCTCGAGAGAGCGAAAGGGAGAGAGAGCAATTTTTAACAAGCGTCACAGGTGCCGCAGGTGTTTTACTTTGGAGTGCAAGTCGTGTATGCAGTCCAGAAACCTTTCCACCGCTGTTCTAAGCGCCCTTTTCTTGCATTTTCCCATCCCCCAACGACCTTCTGAAAGAAACGAAGGAGATTTCACTCCCCGTGCGTGTGGCAAACGAGAGAGAAATGTTGTTTTTTTTTCTTGCAACTAAACTCTCCATGTTCTCGTTTGAATTTCCATTTTTCACGCCAGTTTCTCTCGCCTCCAGCCCGCATGCACTTTTTAGATGCATAGAGCGTGATTAATTTTTCCGCGAGCCTCGTTCAAGTTTATGCCCCCATTGAGACGTTCTTTACCAGCTTTAAATCTCGCATAGACAAATTTTCCTTCGCAGGCGCTTTGAAATTGAGTGCAAAAAAATAGGCGCACAGAATATCATGCGAATTCAGACCTAAGATTTTTTTTAACAAAATCTTTAATCTTCGAGAAGTAAGATGCACAAAGTTTTATCCACTGAGATTATTCAACGAATCCCTGAAAATTAATACGTTTGAATTTTAATTAAATTTAAATTTTTAATTAATTTTTTTAATTGCGCGCACAGTGCACTTTCGTCGACGATAAATATAGATCAGAGCGAAAAATAAAGTAGACAAAAAGAGATGCACTCAAGTGTGCGCGGGTGTGCTTCAACGTTGGAAAACAAAAAAAGAAAATGACGCTTCGGAAAAAATGCTTCAGTTCTAGTTTTCTTTATGTCGGAGAATCCAGGAAACTGCGGATTTACGCCACGATAATGCACGTCAAAAAGTCACTCTCTTTTGTCCGTTTAGCGTTGAAATACCGGGACGAAATTCAACCCGGAGACTTACTCAACGATCCGTATGATGGAAAAGGGTTTTGCGAAATAAGCGAACGAGAGAAAAAACAAATATACATATATACATATACACATAAAAACAAATACGAGAAAGTTCATTTGAAATTACGAATGCTGCTCGCTGAGATAAATTCGTGCCTGGTTTTTTTTATTTTCCCGTCGAAATAAACGATGAGGACGACAATTTTACTTGATTAAAATTAAAAAATTATGGAATTCATTGTGCCATTGAGATAAAGATATTTGTTGTAGCGGAAAATACTTTTTTCCTGATATTTTGAATGGAGAACGATTTACAAAAAAGGGATGAAAAAATGTATCGCTATTTTAATTCAGCCGTAAATTAGATGGAATATTAAATGATGAAAATTGATAACAATTGTGACGGAAAAAAAACACGGCACGATTTAGAGTGATGCACGAGCAACGTGACGCCATTTCAAAGTACAATATCGCCTCCAAATCCGTACAAATACGTCGTGCAATCCAATCATTTTCTTTTCTATCTTTTTTTTTTTATTCTCTTCCATATCTCCATGAATATCTACGATTGTGACGACGCTTTTTATTTTTTTCTCTTCCGAAGGGAAAACGAGGGACGGAGACTCGAGAAGGCCGCGTCAGGCGGTAAATAGTGACTTTCGTGTCAATATTGAAATATCTTATCGAAGGAAAAAATGCGTCATGCATACGCGATGTATGTATTGTCGAATCGACGTCGGAGCGGGTCCGCGCGACACAAAAACTCACAATAAAAATATCATAAAATTGTACGCACAAATGACTGGCATCTGTGGAGAAAAAAAAATTCCTTCCAGATAGTCGATGTACTTTGAGCTGTGAATTATTTGTAATTTTTTTTTCTCCGTCAAATGGGAAATGTATTTTTCCCAAAATTTTGCGTGTCGAAATAAGCGATTTTCATTTATGAAAAAACGAATTTTGCAATATTAAATCAAAACAAATCAGTGCAGGGTGTTCAAAATGGGATGATTTATTTTTGAAAAATCAATAAAGGTATGAATTTTTCTGCGTTCGCCCTGGAATTTTCGGGGAACATTAATGAGATAGCAAAAAAATTTGTTTCAAAAGAGTGATTTTTCGACGTTTACAACTACATTTTCAATCCCTCAATAGATAGCTCAATTCTGCAAACTCTCATTTTTAATACGGGTTCAAAAAATCGATTTTTTCATACAGGTTCAGAAAATCGACTTTTTCATACGGGTTCAAAAAATCGATTTTTTCATACGGGTTCAAAAAATCGATTTTTTCATACGGGTTCAAAAAGTCGATTTTTTCATACGGGTTCAAAAAATCGATTTTTTTCACACGGGTTAAAAAATCGATTTTCTTTTTACATTTTTCGCAAGAAAAACATCTTAAAAATATACTCTAAAAGTTTAAGACCTGAATTTAAAATATTTTTAAAGTGATAGCCAAAAGAAGAGAGCAATTAACTAATAAGTTATGGTTAAAAATGACTAATTACTCCGGTTTGCTAACCACCAGAAACTGTAAATCTCTCGAAGAAATAAAAAGAGCTTTGAGATAACTTTGAGGAAACGAAAGAATTGCTCTATGCACCAGACATAGCTGATTAATGTAAGTATAATTTTTTAATACAAAATCTGTTGTCAAAACTTTAAACGCATTTTTCTCAAAACTACGTTTTTGAAATTTCGGGGAAGCATCGACTAAAAACTATTCAATTCGATTTGGCTAAAAATTGTACCCGTTATTTTAGACACACATAGGTAAATACCTAACCTCTAAAATATTCAACTTTTCAATAATAAGTGAATTTAGTTAAACAATAATTTTAAAAAAAATCGTTTCCGAAGACCTTTTTGTTCACAAGTCCGCCATTTCGGTTTTTTTCTCTCAAAATATGCATATTACAGGTCAGTTCATTAGAATGAAGCCTACAAAACAATAATCTCTTTGGATTTTTGAAATCAGATGACCACGGAAGGCCATGTGCTTCCCCCAAAACAAGTCACCTTTTTTTCGAGAACTCCACTTTGACGTACAAAATCATAAACAAATTTATGTACAATTAAGTGAGCAAAAATTTTGTTGTACTCTTCAAGATACAAATAACAACATGTACAAATTTCAAAACGATCGCATTTGATTTTGTTATTTAAAAAAATTAATGAAACGTCGACTTGACCCTTTTTCCCAACAAACGTTTGAGATTCTGCATTCGACTGAATTCTTACATTATAAAAACCGCGAAAATTTCCAAGTACGGTGAAATATAATCCACAACTCTGCGTTACTTTTTGCCTCAAACTTAGGAAAAAAGAGTATATTTTGCGTCAACTTCATCGCTGTAAGAGCGATGAGTTTTTTTTCCCCCCTAAGTCTGTGGCATCTTCGAGAGCGATGTAATTCCACGACGATTACAGACGCGCACACATAACGCCAAAGCAATCCGTCTAATCCTGACGTGGCTATTTTGCGTGCGATAAACTTTTTCCCATTCGATCCATTACTCGCGCGTTCAGCGCCAAAGCGCAGATGTTCAATTTATCCCCGCAAAGGGATTGTGATCCTCCAAACCAGCTGAGTCTCACTGACTCGCCAATAAAACGATACAGAAAGAAAGAGCGATGAAAAGGGAGAGAGAGAGAGAGAGAGAGAGAGAGAGAGAGAGAGAGAGAGAGAGAGAAGGAGAGAGAGAGAGAGTTGAGTGAGAAATAATATAGGAAAGTGCGGCGTCGGAAAGATCGCGGATTAATCCGCTCGTCGACGATCTCCTTCGGTGAAGTCTCTGCGTTATCGGATGCCCTCCATTGTGGACAAGGCTTTTTCCCAAGAGACATTGGAGAATCGACCAAGGGCCGCATATGATCAATGCCGCAGACTCCGGTGGAGAGATTTTGGCAAGATGGAGGGAGAGAGAGAGAGAGAGAGAGAGAGAGAGAGAGAGAGAGAGAGAGAGAGAGAGAGTGGGGTCAAAAAAAGCGGAATATAATGAGGCCTTCTCCAGTGGCCATCTTTCGCATTTTCCCTGTCTGGGGTTTTCGACTGTACATAAATATATGATATGGGCTTCATGGCGAGAGAAGCTTACATCGGTAAGCTCGTGGCTTTGCCTCCAACGGGAGATCGACGGCCTAGCTGTATATATTTCTCGTATCGCTGGTACAATATATTCTCCACTGTTTGGATTGTCTATCCCCCCCCCCCTGGTCACCAGTTTTCTCGTGGCAGAACGTGCGTTCTCCCTGATTCTTCGTTAAATCCTCTTTTGGAGACCTCTGCGAAATGCCCTTCCCGCTCATATCGAATTTTCATGCAATATAAGGAAGTCCATGATCTTCCAGACGCCATTTTGTCGTCATTTTGTCGAGATTCAGTGTCTTCATGTATTGATTTCAATTTTCACAAGTATTTCCCACGATACGTGTCATCAGAGAATCGATATCACAGGCATTTTCTCATCGTTCAGCTGTGGCGGCCATTTTGTCATAATGGCGCTCCAATGCTACTGGGCACCAGTTTTTTCATGGCAGAACGTGCATCTTCTCTGAATCTGTGTTAAAAACTCTTCCAAAGATCTCAGCGAAATTCCTTCTTCGTCCATGTCGAATTTTCAAGCATTATGAGGAAGTCCATGATCTTGCAGACGCCATTTTGTTGTCACCATGTGTGGCGGCCATTTTGATGGCATCAGCTGTGGCGGCCATTTCCTTGTCATCAGCTGTGGCGGCCATTTCGTTCTCATCAGCTGTGGTGGCCATTTTGTTGTCACCAGCTGTGGCGGCCATTTTCCTAACGGTCAGAATTGCTCTTCAAAGCAAGCGGGCACTAGTTTTCCGTGCAGAATTTCTCTCGTCAGGATTTATCCCCAGGTCACTCGTTAAATCCCAAGGGAGACCCCCCAAAACGTTTCGCCCTTTTCTCTATCCCCATTCATCCCTGCGCAGAGCTAGGTTTACAAACGGAATGCCACCAGCTGGGATTCCACATCGGTCTGGTGCCTTCGCACTGTTTTTCCTCGTCCTTCTCTCTCTCTCTTTCTGGAATGGATTGCAAGACATTAAAACGAATATGCTAATGGGAGCTTTTGCGAGGAGAAGCCGAACAAAAAATGAGATACATCGGCCCTCCGTAGCGTGAAAAATATACACATCCCTTTCGCGAGGCAATCCCACGTAACCTTATTGTTATTTTTTTTCTTTGTCCTCGTGGAATTGGTTTTCCCGGACGGATAATTCAACTTTCGCTCGTCTGAACGTGCCCCGTGGAATTTAACTCTATTTTTCCGTACACCACGACGGAGTTCTGACGGATAAAATGAATTCCATTAGAAGGAGAATTTCGTTTTATAAAGTTTAGTCCGGAGACTCTCTTTTTCCATTACAAGATGCTCGATGTTGAAAATTGTACAAACTACGCGAACGTAGATAATTTCTTACTGATAAATTATTGCGAATTCAAATTTATTTGTTATAACCACACGTTTAACAACTTTGTAACCGATATTTTCTACTAAATTCGACGCAGCCCCCACAAAATTTATGTACGCGATGTACATATATATTAGACTGATTCAAAGAAGCGATTATTTTTTGTTTTTCGAAAAAACGCATTAAATACTTTCGGGAAGATTAAAAAAGATCCCTGTTGAAATTAGAACTCTTAATAAAAATATTTAGAGGTCCCTCATCGCATATTTCCATTTCCCATTTAAATAACACAAGAACGAACATTTTCAAACTTTGACATTTTATATCTCGGCTCCAAGTCAATGCACCAAAATGAACGATACATATTCTTGTAGAGAATTGAACACTCTACAAAAAAGATCTCTTATGATTTTTTGATAAACTCACTCCTTCAAAAGTTATTCAAGGTTAAATTTAAATATAGAGTAAATTTCACTTTTTGTTTTAGTTTCCGGAATAATGTTGAAACTTATTACTAAATATCGTAAAATCTTTCCTGAAATAAAAGTTCAAATGGCATTAACATAAATTTCCTAATTTTTAAAGAAAATACCAACAGAAGTTCACCCATATTCACAGTCTAATATACATATATGCATTAGAACGTGAATAACATTTGAAGGAGTGAGTTTATCGAAAAATCATAAGAAATCTTTTTTGTAGAGCGTTCAATTCTCTACAAGAGTGTGTGTCGTTTGTTTTGGTGCATTGACTTGAAGCCGAGATATAAAATGTCAAAGTTTGAAAAAAAAAAATTCCCGTGTTATTTAAATGGGAAATAAAAATATGCGATGAGGGACCTCTAAATATTTTTATTAAGAGCGCTAATTTCAACAGGCATCTTTTTTCACGTTCCTGATGGCATTTAATGCGTTTCTTCGAAAAACAAAAAATAGTCGCTTTTTTTGAATCAGTCTAATATATATATTTGGCGCCAATAACAATAACAAAAATAATAAAAATAAACAAATTTTCGGCTTTTTGGATTAATCGCAAATTTAGTTGAGATCGACTGTTCATGGAAAAATCTAAGTTTCCTGAGAGTTCAACTTTTCGTTTCCGGAATTCATGTGACCGACCCTAGATTTACATCTCAAGTATTTTAACAAGCGCTTGAGCAAGTATTTCTTAAAATATTATCTTTATTACTGGGTCAACGGATATCTCTCGCTCGTATTTCGTCTTGTACACTCTCACTCGATGTCTCAATGCAATAAACATAATTAAACAACGTTATCTTATCTGACATGAATCATGAGAATCAAATATTTGACGATGTCACACAGATAATAATAATAATAATAATAATAATAATAATAATAATAATAATAATAATAATAATAATAATAATAATAAATGAACAAATGAATAAATAAATAAATAACAACATAAATAAATAAATAAATAATGAGACGTCGATATTTCGACGCAGTGTGGAAATTAAAACAAAAATTAATTCCGTCTGAAAATTTTGGGTGATCTGGAGGGCCGTGAAATACCGAGGCTTCCATATTTTATCATCGTGGACGATGCTCAAAACGCTTCGTCAACTATTTATTCACGATAAGGGCCTCGTTGCTTCTATCGCGTGTTTTTCCAGTATCGCAGGCGTTTTATCGAGCTCACAAAGTCGTAACTATCCAACAAAGTTTTGACTCCCGAATTTTCCTACCGTATATATTCTCCACGTTATTCCCGGAGAATTTCTCAACCCAAGGTACACGGATCGCGCACATTTCCAGCAGGTTAGTTGGTGGTTATGAAATTCTTTTGAAAAAACCCCCTCCGACTGTTGCCTCCGTTTTCCGCGCGCCTCGAGCGTCCTTTATCGTTGAGATTCAAGGAGGTAAAAATCAGAAATTTCCGTGCGATGGTATTATAAGTTCTTGTTGGATTAGAAGAATGAGACGGGACAAAGGGTCACGAAGGATATTCTCGCGAAGAATGACCGATCGGAAATTTATCCCAGTCATACTTTTTGAAATTTTCGAGGAAGGAGGAAGACATTTTTGTGGGAAAAAGATGAAAAAATTGATGCTCGCAGTGCAGATAAAAATTGATTGTAACATTGATTTTCAACTGCGGACTATTTGCAATAATTTAAAAAAATGTTATGATTATAAAAAAAAATTTAACTTACCCTGTTTTGCTAATTTAAATTTTTCTTCTCATTCGTCAAGGATAAAATTTGGAAAAAGCTTTGAATGTGTGAAAAACAATCGTGAAAATCTTAAAACTTTTTGAAAAAACTTTATTCCCAGTTGCATTTATTCTTTTTCCCAGCGATATTGAAATTTCGATGGAAAAATTCAATAGACTTTATCGACTAACGCGATCGCCTTTATACAACGTTCTGGATATCGAATTTCACGAGTAGGTATCTCAATTCCATTTTTTTGTATAATCCCTTCGATACGGGTAATGCGACCCTCAGGGCACACTTCCGAGGAACCGAATAAAAAGGGCGCCCTCCGATTTCGGTAGCCGAATGAGGATAAAGAAGCCCGAGAAACGTTTGCAGAGGTGAGGAGAATGAAAATCCTTTTGCCGTTGGGCACAATGCCCTCTACCGTTTTCTAAACTTACCCGCGGGGCAGAAAGTCTCATTCTGCGCGAGAGCAGGATGAATTTTCGACAAGCAAACAAGCTCCTTCGATATAATATTTTGCGAGAGGAAAAAATTCGTACGATTTGTTTCTGCAGAGAAAGAAAATTCTATTTTTTTACCTCCAGAAGAAATTTTTCTGCCCGATGAATTAATTTACCCTCCTTTTTCTATATGGGGCGTTCCACGCCAAATTGGACACCGCTGCGTCTTCGATTTTTTTGAAATTTTTTTATGTTTAGGTATTGATATTGGAAGAGGCCTCCATGATTTTTTTCATTTTTTTTTTGTAGAACCGTTTTCAAGACATCCATTTTTCAAAAATTACATTCCTTTTTTTTTTAATTCATAACTTTGTGAAAAAAAAATTGATCCCATCGTTATCCCATTATCTATTTAGACTTAAAAGTTTTTGAATGAATGACAGTTTTTTGCAACATTTTTTTAAGAAAATCGATCAACACTTGTTTTTTGTAAATCAGCAATTTATATTTGACACTTGCAGATTTTATAGAAATACGGTTTGAATTTTTTTTCAATATTCTTTATCAAAAGTACTTTTGAAAATAAAAAGTTTAAAAAAAACGTCCCATTTGACTCATTTTCCGCAAAGTTATGAACGTTTAAAAAAAAAGTAACGTAATTTTTGAAAAATCGATATGTTGAAAACAGTTCGACGAAAAAAATTGAAAAAAATCATGGTGGATTCTTTCAATCAATACTAAAATATGAACAATTTTCAAAAAATTCGGAAATGCAAAAGCTTATTTATGCTAAATTGAAAAATGGAAAAAAAATAGATCCCATCGTTATCTCATTATCTACTTATCGTTAGGTTTATCTACTCATTATCTACTTATCGTTAGGCTTAAAAGTTGTGGAATGAATGATAGTGTTTTACAAAAATTTTTTAAGAAAATCAATCAGTACGTGTTTTTTGTAAATCAACAATTTATATTTAACACTTGAAGACCTTATAGAAATACGGTTTGAAAATATTTGTCAATATTCTTTGTCAAAAGTACGTTTAAAAACAAAAAGTTTGAAAAAAGTCCCATTTGGCCTATTTTTTGGAAAGTTATGGACGTTTAAAAAAAAGTAACGTAATTTTTGAAAAAAACCTTGAAAACGGTTCGACAAAAAAAAATTAAAAAAAATCATGGAAGCCTCTTTCAACCAATCTTAAAACATCAAAAATTTCCATAAAAATCGGAGATGCAAAAGCTAAATGGTGTCCGATTTGGCGTGGAACGCCTCATATATTGTACAGGAAAAAAATAATTCGTTTATTTCTCTAGAGAAACAAAATTCTACTCTTATTTCCGCCTGCAGAGACCATTTTTCTACCGAATTAATTAATTTCTCAACGTCAGACTTAATTTTCCTGGTTTCGGTCACCTGCGATTGTTTCGGAATAACGCTGAAAACAAGGAACCGTAAATATAGCTACGAGGTTGAAGTAACATAAGCAAAGTTATGGCAGGATGAGGAAGATTAGAGTTCGAAAATGAAGGAATGCCTTCGGGTGAGGCCGCAGGTTTTATAAATCAAACGTGAGTATCTTTGCCGATGCATTCATGATATTCATAGGAGAAATCCGGTCAGGTGAGCTCTCGAGTCTCGATCGGGAGAATGGAATGAAAGAAAAGCCCAGTGAGAATAAGGAAGAAAATGTTTGTGAAGGGAGAGAGATCATCGAGAGAGATGCCTTTAGCGCGCGTTGGCTAAATGGCTGCGTTTAGATTTTGAACGGGTATTAAGTCGTCGGATCGAATTCACACACAAAAAGAAGCGAAGAATGGCGAAAACCAGCATACATGTATATGAATATATATAGATATAAATCGAGGAATAAGTAAACGGAATAAGAAGGATGAGGATGAGGCGGAGAAGGAGGATCTCGACCGGGCGAAAAAGCGCGCGAGGCTCAGCGAAGCGTCGAGATCTTTTTGCTATCCATACATACATAAATACCGCTGTATCCCGCTTTTCTCCAAATCTCTCCTGTCGGCTTAATCCCATTCTTGAATGAAAGACCCCTAGCTCTCACTCCTGTCACGGAGAGGGTAGGCCCGGGCTTTTGTACAACCAAATAGAGCGCACCCAACGCTTTTCCTTTTCATCTTCTTCTCTCTCTATCTCCTCCTGAGGCATATTTACGCCCAAAGCCATGTGACTCCGATAAAAGAGAGGGTAATCCAGGGATAAGTGTATTGGGCAAAGATCGCGAATCATTGATTATTTATCGATTTTTTGGCAATTTCTTCGATGACGACCCCGTCAAAAACGAAGTTTGTAGGTCTTGTTCGAAACAATTGATAATTCTACAAAAATTGATTTTTGGAAATTAAAAAAATTATTTCTCAGTATTGACATATGCAAGAAAATATCCTGAAAGTTTCGTAAGAATTCGTTCAATAAGGGCCGAGAAAAAAAATCGCAAAAATCACACTCTGTTTTGAGCACTCGGCCGAGTTAACCCTCTAATATTGATGCACCGGAGGGGCGCGTTCATGCATGAACCCTTAATGCACCGCGTATGGTCGAGCATCAACGTGCATCGGCTAAAGCTCGAATGCCCATGGCGAGCTTTTAAAAAACACGCGCAAACGAGTCGAGCGCGAACCAACAGAAAACCGCGAAATATTGTTGTTTTCCTTTCTCGGTTGGACGAGCAAAAATGCGTTCGCGCAAATCCCTTTCGTATGCCCGTTCGTTCGGTATACAATTTTACTGACAACCGACTCACATGCGCGCACACGAATATACAGGATGATTCAGGAATACCGATTTTCTTTTTCTCCGACGATTAAATCATTTAGGCCCAATTCCACAACCATCATTTAAACCTGGTTTTTTTTTTTACCTAGACATACGCTGTGTACAAAAAAATTAAACCAGGTTTAAGTGATGGTTGTGAAACTGGGTCTTACAATGTTTTTTAATGGCTCGATGAATGATTGGGAATGAAAAATAAGAGAGGGTTGAGTTCAATTTCAATTCGACAAAAATTGGAATTTATCAGTGCACTGAAGGACAAATTTGAACCTTAAAAAGCACGAACATTATAAAATTTTTATCAAATTTTTATTAACCCCTTAATTTGAAATATTGTCTCTATCATATAATTTGCTCATTGTTTCAGCAGGCGTCGAAATTTCCGACAAATTTCTCCCGTGTGAAAAATAATAAATAATCGCGGCAACATGAAAGCAACATCCAATAGTTCCAAGACCATTTGCACATTCACAGCTGAAATGTGATTCCACAATATTTTTGAAAAATATATCTTTGATTTTGAGATGGTTGTTTGCCTTTTTATTGTTTATTTATTAAAAACTGTTTTTATGTTATAATTGTATTTTACAGTATATCTATTAATCTTTAACAAATTCTTTTATTACCGTGAACTGTTGGGTTTAGTAATTTTTAAGAAAAACAATAAATGAATAAAATTAAACTTAAATTTTTTTGTAAGTTTACATTTGTGCAGAAAAAAAATGTTCTTGTCTTTCATCAATTCGATGGTTTTCGGTTATCTCTATGTCTCAAGTCTATAAAAAATATATATAAATAATCGAGTTTTATAATAAAATGTTGTTCCTAAAAATATTTGTTAAAATTACTATAAAATAGATTATTGATATTTACCTGGTTTAATTTTTGACTGTGGCAAAAAAAATTTTGTTGTTATTCAGAATATGAAATATTATTTTTAATAAATACAAATGATGTAAATATGCGTTAAAATACCAAAAATTAAACCTCAAAACATATAAATAAATTCATTATTTGAGCCAAAAAGTTGTTTTTATTTTTTTCTACTATGGCGTACCGTTTTTTAAATTTTTTAAAATTCATAGTGTTATAGTGAAATATAGAAGGTTTGGAAAAAAAATTGTTTCATAATTGTGGCAAAATTGTATCACGGTTTAAAATTGAAAATGAAAGAAAAATAATTTTTTTTTCAAAGATTTTATAGAGCTGTATAGCTCCTAATTTTTTTTCTCGGAGCTATTATCAACCCCCAAAACATATAAAAAATTTAGATAAATCGGTTTGGTCAATCCTGAGAACATTTTTTTTCTGTTTTTTACATATTTCACTTCTTCTCAATAACCAATTGAGTTAGGGATCTGAAACTTTCAGGATCTTATTATTTTACTAGAACCTACTCATGCTCTAAGTATCATTTAAAGAACTTTCAGCGGCAGATTCACCATGCTTAACCCCTAGGGCCTTTAAAAAAATGGGACCTATAGTGACATCTGTCGTTAGTTCGAGGATACCACTACTCCTTCAGGCTTATAGCATCACTCTAATTGTAAGACAATAAATTTATCATTATACAATATTATTATTATACAATAAGTTCAGTTATTTTCTTTTCTTGTAGTGCTATAAATTAAGAAAACTTAGATTATCAGTTTTTTAGGTATTTAAAATTTTATCATTTTTAATTTTAATATTTTACTATAAATCCTGTGTAACTTTGGGAAGTAACCTCTTGAGAAGTTCTAAAAAAATTTGCAAGTCAAAATATTAAATGGCATAGTTTTTATAACAATTTTTGTCGCTGGGGTAAAAATGATCCCAGTGTGTTAAGTACGTTATTCTGCAGGGGTATGTCAAGTAAGGGTTAAATTTCATGTTATTTAATTGAAAAATGTTTTTTTTTTCGCACGGTTGAATATTATATAAAATTTAATATTTAATTTAATATTCAATTTAATATTTTATTTAATATAATATTGATTTTGATTACCTGACTTTTATTAATGTTCTTGCTATTTATGCAAAAATAAGGGTGTATCAAAATTGAACAAAATTTAATTTTACAACCCTCACATTTTATAATTTTTTGGGGTGAATTTGATGCGATGGAAGTCAGGACTTCCTTGAAGAAAAGAACAGAAAAAAATATTCAACCGTGGCAAAAGTTGACAGCTGTCAGTGACTTCATGGCGTCAAACTTGTGTCTTCGTTCTTTGAGATTTAATGTTTCGAAAAAAACTTCACCCTTGAATCATCCTGTATGTACAGAGGGAGAAGTTTTCATCCGTGTTTCGCGACTCGTATCTCTTTCTCTCGCGTCGTTCGCACTTTTACCGCAACCCCATACTCGCTTCACCGGAACGACGAGTATGTGGGGCTCTACAATCCACCCCCTCTTTTTCAACCCCTTGCCGTTGCAAGCTGCAATCACGGCATTTGCAAAAACGAGAGAAAAAAACAGCACTAAATATACACCTATATTTCTCGGATAATCGCAGTGACAACGATGCACCATTTAGCTTCGTGCATCAACAATAACTCTCAAGTGCCCCTTTTTTTGCGAAACATTTGTAAATTTTTCGTTTTATTTTCCAGCACATTGTGAATTTCGTGCTGACTCATATTTCGCTTTTCTATCTCGCAAAATCACAAGCGCGTCCAAAAATGACCCTAAATTTCAGCCAATCACATCGAGATCACGCACCCTAAAATTTAGCAATCCTAAATTCAAACACTCAATTATTTCCCCAAGAATCATTGTCAAAATTTTCCTCTGCTCATAGGAAATTTTCCCAGAATAACGCGAAGAACATTAACAAAGAAAGGAATAAGTCGTTTGGAAGAGAATGATCGGAATGGCCGTTGAGTATTCGGCATTAAGGAGGTCAATCGATCGAGTGTCGCGAAGGGGTCGCAAACCTAACGCCACAAGGGTGAAAAAGGTGGCGAAGCGGAGGCGAAGGGCGAGAGGAGAGAGGAAGAGGAAGGACGTGAAAAACAACGAGGTCGAATGAGGAGAATCGTTTGGTTCGTGAGCGGAGGTTAAGGGTGCACATGTGGAAACGTGCGTGAGGGAGGGATGAAAAAAGAAAGGGAGGTTCGAGACGCACGTGGAAGTCGGTGAAGGTGTCCCTCGCTTAATAAGGGCCAGGGGCACCCTAAGTGACCGGAATGGTGCAATAATTCGTGGCTCTCGTGACGTTAAGAGGTCCGCCATGGCCTCTTCGTCGTCCTTTGCCTCGCAAGCGGGTGAAATAGGAACAACCCCGAGGAAGGAGCGTCCTTTGGCCGAAAGACGAGAGTCAACCGCGCGTTGGACTTCGCTCTTGCGGTTTAACCTCCTCACTCGCACTCTCGAAATTCTCTCTCTCTCTCTCTCTCGCCATTTCGAGAGCTTTTTGACGTGGCACATTTCGACCTAAATATAGTTTCGTTGCCCGAAGGGGGTAAGCCCCAGGTCCAATTATAGCCCCGCTCTTTGATGACCGTGGCGCCACTATCGCCCTCGCGATATGACGCTTTACATCCACTTGGCGCATGCAGACCGCTTTTAATATACACACCCTCGTCATTGAAATTGATAAACTCACTTTTTTTTTCTTTTCTGCAGGCACTCCAAATCGTTAATGGACACAGAACCCAAAAGCGTATCGCTTTGCCGCCACAAACGAGAGATTTTGCAAGAAACAAAACGATACACTACCGGCGAAAAGTTTCCGGAAAACTTCAAAAAGGAATTTTAAAGGGGAAGAATTCGACTTAATTTCCCGATTTTGTAATTATTTTTACAATTTGTTTTTAGATTTTGGCTCTATTTTGAAAACAGCTGTTTTTCGCCTTTCTTCCCCCTCTCTTCAGGTGCACCCATCTTCTAAAGAATTTTTTAAAAATACTTTTTACGATTGGATTCATAAAAAGGAAAGTTTGAGCTTCAATTTCCTTTTTTTAAAAACTTGAAGCGATTTTTTTTCCAAAGTTATTCTGTTTTTTGTAAAAAAAAGAGGAAATTTGATAAATCCCATATAACATGAAAACAAAGAGGATTCAAGAAAAATTTTAAGAGAACAAAAAGTTGCGTCTGTTTTTGTTGAGTGCAAAGAAATTTTTTCAGATTTTTTTTCCAAGATTTTTGTTTTCCTCACTTTCTGCGTCAGAGCTCAGATCATTCAATTATTATAACTCGAGAACTATGGAATTATTGATAAAATTTCAAGAGGGGAAAGTACTTTATTTTACTACTATTTTCAACACATTGCAATTTTTTTCCCTAATTTTTTTTCGAGCCTCAACATGCGAAAACAGAATTTTGAAAAAGAAAACTGAAAAAATTCCCCTAAACTCAACAAAAACAGACGCAACTTTTTTCTATTCTGACGTTTTTCATGAATCCTCTTTGTTTTCGTGTTATACGGGATTTTTCAAATTTCCTCATTTTTCACAAAAAACAGAATAACTTTGGAAAAAAAAATTCCTCCAAATTTAAAAAAAATGGAAATTGAAGCTCAAACTTTCTCTTTTATGAATCCAATAGTTAAAATGGATTAAAAAATTTCCTCTAGAAGATGGGCGCACCTGAAGAGAGAGGGAAAAAACGGCGAAAAACAGCTGTTTTCAAAATGGAGTCCAAATCTAAAAAATAATTAGCAAAAATAATCAAAAAATCAGAAAATAAAGCCGAATTCTTCCCCTTTAAAATGCTGCTTGTTAAACTAGTCTGCGTTGACTTCCGGCGAAATGGCATAAAAAAACGTTCCAGAACTTTTTTGAAGTTTTATCCGGAAACTTTTTGCCGGTAATGTAAATAGACGTGGAGTGTCATCATTGGGATCATTCCCGAAATATTGAATTTTGGCGACGCTGGAGAATTTTTAAAATCGTCAAAAATCGACCGTGAAAGGTAGGGCTTGAAAATACGAAAAATTAAAAATTTTAAATTACCTTCTGCCTCGTTCAAAAATAAAATAAACCTCGACAAGAAAGTGCGAACCTCATAATACCAGACCAGACGGGATTAGAATAGTTTTTTTTTGCGTCCTGCTCATTCGGAGCGAAAAAAAATCCGAACGAAACGCTCGTTTCAGTCTCGGCTCTTACGCGGCTCTCTTGCAAGCTCGTTTCTTCATTTTTATACAAATCGATTCGTTCTCCGTCAGAACGCAATCTCGAGGGGCGCCACAGTCGTAAGAATCAAGCCCATTTCGGCCGGCACAGTCATTGGACAATTTTCAACATGGAAATTTCAGCTGTGCCAATGACCCTCTATTCCTCATTGACATTCGTGGCCAATCGGTGCGCCCGTTATTACAATTATTCACGAACGTTTTCGAGGCTCGGCGTCCGCTCTGTAACGCTTCTCTGTGGCAAAGCCTTTCCTCGTATCTTTTTTTTTGTCATACTTCATACTCGTGGCAACGGTTGGTTCATGAAGCTACGTTTGGGGGATTCGTCGAGGACTCAAAGGGGCTCTAGTCGAGCAAATTGATTCTACTTCGTTCAAGGAAAACCATCGAGAGAGAAAGAGCGAGAGAAGCATCTTTTGGATTTCAAGCCCATCAGCTTTTCATTCCTTCTCGCTGCGCGCTTAACCAGAAATAATACAGTCATTGGCCACGAAGTTGGACCCTGGTTTCTCAGTGAATTTCTCTGTACTTTTCCCTTCTCCTTGTGCCGTTTCCTCCGGAGATATTTCACCTCAGAGACCCTGCCAATGATTGTACTTCAGCCAAGCACTCCCTTCCCCGTTCAATTCTCTTCCTCTCTCTTTCTCGCAGTCTGACTTAATTGAGAAACGAGGCAAAACCCGTACACTCTCAGACGTTCTTGCGCTGGTTCCGATGCAAGAAAATATCGAATTACTCTCATTGAATTTCCATAATTATGTATTTCAACGCGAGGCCAACGAGTCCATTCCGTGGCGAACGTCGGCAGCGAGTAATGACAAAGGACGTTGACAAATAATACCGAGGTAATTTTCATCGGACGAAAATTGCTTTTTTCTCGGAGAGCCGAAGATTCTTTTTATTTTATTTATTTTATGTACTTATCTCGGGAGAGCATTCTGATCTCAAAGAAAAAGCGTGAATTGGAAAATTTTCCTCCTTATTCTCATTCTTTCCTCTGTGAACTTCGCGCTTCTTAATTACCGTTAGTTAATTCATTTCTCGCGCAAGGAGCTTTTTTCGAAAATTTTTATTGCCAGAAAAATTCCACGAATGTTTCCAAGCAATAGGAAAAATTTGTGAAGGCCATCAAGGTCGATTCAAGTGTAAGAAGCTTTTTTTAAAAAAATCTAAATTCCTTCGTTTTGCTCATTGCGTATTATTTTTATTACCGAAAAAATTCTTTAAAAAATCCCACGAATTGGTTCAAGTGAAATGGAAAATTCGTGAAGGTCATTAAGGTCGAATGAACCTGCAAAAAGTTTTTATTGAAAAATTCCAAGTTCCTTCTTCTAGGCCATCGTATATTATTTTTATTACCAGAAAAAATCTCAAAAAAAATTCCACGAATTGGTCCAAACAAAAGGGAAAATTTGTGAAGGTCATCAAGGTCGATTGAAGGTGCAAAAAGCTTTTTTTGAAAAATTCTAAATTCCTCCGTTTTGCCCATTGCGTATTATTTTTATTACCAAAAAAATTCTTTAAAAAATCCCACGAATTGGTTCAAGTGAAATGGAAAATTCGTGAAGGTCATTAAGGTCGAATGAACCTGCAAAAAGTTTTTATTGAAAAATTGCAAGTTCCTTCTTTTAGGCCATCGTATATTATTTTTATTACCAGAAAAAATCTTTAAAAAATTCCACGAATTGGTCCAAACAAAAGGGAAAATTTGTGAAGGTCATCAAGGTCGATTAAAGCTGCAAAAAGCTTTTTTTGGAAAATTCTAAATTCCCCCGTTTTGCCCATTGCGTATTATTTTTATTACCAAAAAAATTCTTTAAAAAATCCCACGAATTAGTTCAAGCGAAATGGAAAATTCGTGAAGGTCATTAAGGTAGAATGAAGCGGCAAAAAGTTCTCATTGAAAAATTCCAAGTTCCTTTGATTAGGCCATCGCATGTTATTTTCATTACCAGAAAAATTCTCAAAAAAATTCCACGAATTGGTCCAAGCAAAAGGGAAAATTTGTGAAGGTCATGAAGGTCGAATGAAGGTGCAAAAAGCTATTTTTGAAAAATTCTGAATTCCTTCGTTTTGCCCATTGCGTTTTATTTTTATTACCAGAAAAATTCTTTAAAAAATCCCACAAATTAGTCTAAGCAAAATGGAAAATGTGTGAAGGCCATCAAGGTCAAATGAAGCTGCAAAAAGTTTTAATTGAAAAATTCAAGTTCCTTTGTTTTGGCCATCGCATATTATTTTTATTACCAAACAAATTCTCGAAAAAATTTCACGAATTGGTCCAAGCAAAATGGAAAATTTGTGAAGGTCATTAAGGTCGAATGGTCAAATGAAAATGGGAAAGTTGTGGAGGTCATTAAGGTCGAATGGTCAAATGAAAATGTGATTGTGAAGGTCATTAATTTCGAATGAAGGTCAACAGGGTCATTATTGTTATTTTTTCATTATCTCAGAGACGCTCAACCAGTGAGACGCGTTTTTTCGAGCTTTTCCTGTATTTTTTCATGCTCGCGGTATCGTTAAATTTCCGTTGTGTCACGGCAAAGCGAACGCGCAGTGAACACAAAGTTTTTTGGCCCTCGCTATGCCACACGCAGCGTAAATAAAAAGCAGACGCTTGTAGTACAGCGAACGAGGCTTAAAGAGCTTGCGTCTGCGAGAATTAGCATTAGTCTGCACGGTGGAGGGGTTGGTATTCGTTTGCCCCTTCGCCCCGACTCAGGTGTATTCTCGCCGGTTTTATAACCCCATCGCAACGCGAACGAGAGACCCCCGGTGCGGAGCTCATACACATGCGACTCATTTTTTTTCTCTCCACCCTCGAATAACGATTACCCTGGCAATTTCGTTCGGCATATAGCGCTCGCCTTTACCCCTCGACGACCTCGCATTTGCGCGAAACGCAATAAAACAGTCACGACCCCCGTGGAAAAAAAAGTATATACAATGTCTATGGAAAATATGGCGGAGGGGAGGAGCAATATGGACACTATATATATGCATGGTGTCAAATTTTGATCTTAACGCCGATTATAATGATTATTCTCTCATTACCTAATTTTTCGAATTTTTTCCACATACTTTTGGATGTTGCCAATTTATGCCAATTTTTTTTTTTACACAAACTCCGAGTGATTTGAATCTAGAACAGCAGGAATTAATTAGGAAATAGAACTTTGATTTTTAATTTTTTTTCCCGAGCTAAAATTTCATTGAATTAAAAAGGAATGCCGTATGTATATATGAGGTATTCCCGCTCAACGGGACCCCCTTTTAGGCCGACCTCTTTCGATTTTCTTGAAACTAGAGTATGTTTTAGTGTTGCCTGCAAGTATATTGTACACCAATTTGCAGATCTCTAACTATAATACTCTTTGGAAAAAGCTATTTTTCCAAAGAGCCAAAAGTTATATTTCAAACGTTTTGCGTATTCAGCGCTTCGGAGCTTTGGTACGGCGCGAAATAAAATCGAAAAAATTCTTTGACAATAGCTTTCGATCGGAAATTTCCTGCGCTTTTCGAAAAAAATATCAGCGATTCCGAAAAAAAACGAATTCATTTGAATTTCGGCCAAAAACCGAAAAAATCGATTTACAAAATAAGAGCATAATTCAATTCGGCAAAACAATTTTTTTCATGTTTTGTATATATCTGAGAAGTCACGATATAAATTTCAAGTTGGAACTCACATCAATGCCGAGTCTTTTAGTAGGATAAAAAAATTTAAATTTCGTGTTTTTCGTATTTAATAGTTCTCCCTGATATATTATATAGCGTTTTTTTAACGAATTTTGAATTAAGTAAATTTATTAAATAATCAAATGTATTCAATTTATTAAATTAAATTAATTAAATTAAATTTAGTAAACGTAATTTATTAATTTTTGAATTTAATAAATTTATAAAATTCGAAATTCGGTAAAAAACTATATAATATATCAGAGAACTGTTGAATACGAAAAACACAATATTTAAGAATTTTTATCCTACTAAAAGACTTGGCATTAGTAATCGGATGCGAGTTCCAACTTCAAATTTATATGGTGACTTCTCAGATATATACAAAACATGAAAAAAATTGTCCCGATGAATTAAATTCTGCTCTTTTTTTGTAAATCGATTTTTTCGGTTCTTGGCCGAAATTCGAATGAATTCGTTTTTTTTCGGAATTGCTGATATTTTTTTCGAAAAGCGCAGGAAATTTCCGATCGAAAGTTATTGTTAAAGAATTTTTTCGATTTTATTTCGCGCCGTGACAAAGCTCCGAAGCGCTGAATACGCAAAAAGTTTGAAATATAACTTTTGGTGTATTCCAAAGAGTATTATAGTTAGAGATGTGAAAATTGGTGTACAGTATACTTTCAGGCAACACTAAAACATACTCGAGTTTCAAGAAAATCGAAAGAGGTCGGCTTAAAAGGGGTTCCCGTTGAGCGGGAATACCTCATAAATTTATTCTGTAATATCGAAAAATCAAGCTTCATCATTTTTCTGTTGAGGAAGAAGTGAGGGTTGATTTAATAAAAAACGATTTGAAGATGCTTCTCTAATTAAAAGGGAAAAACGTTTTGTTTTTCTTCGCCACTTGACTCGAAGTATGTTCCACGAAAGAATCGTTTTTCCTGCATTTCGTTTTTTCCCTCAACTCCGATTCTCGAGAGAGGACTGTCTGGTCTCGATTTTTCGTCAATAAGCTTTGTCACGGCGGAAAAATAAAATGAGTAATAAGGATAAAAAAAAACGTCGGAGATAATCTCTGTAGCCTTCGAATTTCTTGTTGTTGCCTGAGGGAAGGGGATTCATTTTTTTTTTATTAGACTCAAGTTCTCTCATTCTTTTGCCACGAGAGAGAGAGAGAGAGAGAGAGAGAGAGAGAGAGAGAGAGAGAGAGAGAGAGAGAGAGAGAGAGAGAGAGAGAGAGGAAGAGAGTCTTTCTAGATCGAGTGCCAGACTCAAAGAGAAATTTATTTCGTTTCCTCAATTTCAATAGGGTTTCATGTCCAAAGTGAAGTAGCGCAGGTATAGAGAATTGTGTGTCACGTGTCGTTATTGTCGTCGAAGTTGTCGCGCGAGATCGGAGTCTGAGATATCGCGGAAAACCCTCCCCCCTCGATTGAAAGATATTTGAGAGTGAATTATAGACGTCGTTCCATTCCTCCCCCTCTCATTCTTCAAGGAATGCACACAGGAGCGATGTCCTATCTATTTTGGGGACAATATGGCGGTCATAAATTTAAACCCGTCGAAAAGTAAATAAAATTATGCAAATTAAAAACAATTTTTTTTAAATTGAATTTTTTGCTTAAAACTAAACTTCTTTAGTGTTATCTTTTTCCAAATTCGATATTTGTAAAATTAGAGAAATTAGAGCAATGACAAATTTTATTTTTGAATGAAAATACAAAGTTTTTTTATGAGGAATATTTTTGAAAAAACACGAGTTTTGAAAATTCCAAATAAAATTTAAAAAACTAATCAACCTGGGTCATTATTATATTTATCACAATAACGCAAATTAGAAATAGTTTTTTAAAAATCGAGTTTTTTGTTCTTCAAACTACACTTTAACGTAATTTTTTCCAAATTCAGAATCGACCATTATCTGATACAGTTCTGGAAAAAAAAAATCAACAGCTGAAAAATTAGAGAAATTAGAGTTATGAAAAATGTCATTTTCGAATGAAAACAAAAAATTATTTCACCAGAAATATTTTTGAAAAAAAGAGTCTTGAAAATTCCACATGAGAGTTGAGGAAGCAATGCAATATTGGGATAAACCAAGAAAAGTCGAGAAAATTCTGTTTCAATCCGGTCCCTCGATATTTCAGCTAATCGCTGTCCGATCGCAGCTCGGAACGAAAATTTTTCTTACGCCGTGCAAATACGAGGAATATGGATGATGAGCCAAGGGTCATTAACGCCACCGATCTCGATGCTAATCACCAAAGATCGGCGATAATTTCACGAGGATCTTAAATTCACGATTATATTTGGTAAACGTGAGGCTCGTTCGAATTTTCCACGTTTGTATACACAAGGATGCGAGAGTATTTTAAAGCAGCGAAGAAGTGTTTGATCGTGCCGCGGTTTGTCCTTCGTAGATTCATTAAAACGATCGCGATCCGATCGCGTCGATAAAACTAAGCTCTATCGATCTTCGAAATCTCTCAGCAAGGGGGTTAATTTATTTATGCCCCGTTATATATGTATATGGAAACGAATATATACATATATATATATGGGGCATTCCACGTTAAAGCACGCGGTCAGCGGTCTGACCCCCGCGGATTTTGATGGCCAATGAATCGTGGGTTTCGTTTGGCCCAAAATATGGCCTCAAATTTTTAGAAATTTTTATTTCATTTTTTAGGGGCTGCCCGAGGTACAAAATCGTTACATTAAAGGAAAACATAAAGAGGGTCCTTTCTCGAATTAATGAAATTTTTTCACAGAAACTAGGGCCCAAAACAGATATTTTCATCATAGTTCGATAATGGGCCAAAAATGATTACTATTTTTTATTTTTTATTTTTATTTGTGTTTGAAATCATTCTTTTCATTTCATTTCTTTTCATTTCAACCAAGAAAAAAAATCAAGTTTCACTTGAAAAATATTTTTGTTGTTATTCTCACTACAAGAAACAATCAAAATAAGAAATTATAAAAAAAAATACAAAAAAAATAGTAATTATTTTTGGCCCATTATCAAACGATAACGAAAATCTGTTTGGGGCCTTAGTTTCTGTAAAAAAAATTTCATAAATTTAAAAAAGGCCCCTCTTTATGTTTTCCCCAATTTAATGATTTTTTAGCTCAGGCAACCCTTAAAAAATGAAATAAAAATTTCTAATAATTTGAGGTCATATTTTGGGTCAAACGCAACCCACAATTTATTGGACATCAAAATCCGAGGGGGTCAGGCTGCGTGATTTGACGTGAAATGCCCCATATATAAGTTTTAATCTCACGTACAGCGGACGAGCATACACGTGAGACTTTTGCTGTAAATTTTCATCACGACGGAAATCGCTTTTACGATCGATCTTCTTTGACCCCGTGAGCCACACTGACTATTATTTTACACCGCGGGGCACACACGATCGACCTTTCGCGGCAACGCGAACGAAAAAAGTTAATGAACTTTTGTCGATCGTCAAGCAAAATCGACGACGAATTTTACCGATCATTTTTCCGTTTTAGACGGATAAAGATCCAATTAAAGTGTTAAATAATTTTTCAAAGCTCAGTCGTTACGAGGGAGGCATTTATAATTAATTAAGCAATTTCTTTCTCATATGGTAAATGTATTTAACAAAAATATTAATTTTTAGTTTATCCTCGACTTTTGTAGTGAATAATTTTTTTTTAATACAAAATGTACATGATTTCTAATCAGTGGTACATTTTCCATGAAATAAGCTCGAGAACGGTTGAAAAAAAAATTTTGAACCATTTTTGGTCACCATTTTTTAGAGCTCAGACCGATTTTAGTATTTTATTTCACGTTTGCTTTCCATGCTTTTTCCAAATTTTTTAAAATCTTCATTAAAAAAATTTTATTTGAATTTGATGACAATTTTCCGATATATATATATATAAATTTAGACAAAATATCGCGATTTCCGTCTCTCCGTTTTCTCTCCTCTTCTCAATTCGTCATAAGATTCGTTAGTTCCTTCGTTGGAACTTTTTAATTGGTCGCTTAATATTTTATTTATGAGCTGCATAGAAATTCTCGAGTAGAACGAGAGAGAAGTGAAGGAGAATGACGAAGAACGGTGAAAAAAACGGATTCCTTTCTGATTTACCACAGACTATATCTACCTGATTAATAAGGAACCAGTTTAAGAGATGCTGAAGAAAAACGTAGCATTGAAAACCGAAGAGAATTTTAAAAAGGACGAGACAATCACGTAATCAAATCTCTACCGTGAATTTGTATTATTAATCAAGATTTCAAGGGGGGGGGGGAATTCTTCAAAAATTGCTCACCCTGCTGAATAAAAAGAAGTCAGTAAAAATAAATTTTAATTTTAATCAATGCAAAATCGATCTACGATCGGTAATGGATTAATTCTTTTTTTAGTTTGTATCCATTCTTTTTTTAGTTTGAACGAAGGGAAAAATTACAATTAAAATTAATTCAAGACTTGAAGAGAAAATAGCCCGCTGACAGTATTGATATGAAATAGTAAAAAAACTAAAATAGAAATAGAAAAAGAGTCAAAAGAGGATGAGTAACAAAAATTCGATTCGACACGCTTATTTTTTTCCCCTATTCGTCGAATAATCAATTTTTTGGGAAACCCCGGAGGTAAAAATACCTGAATCCAGGATGTAGGGCTATATATATTACACGTAAAAGGATATCCCACGAAAGTTTGGTGGCAAGACGAAAGCAAACCACCCCTTTTTTCGAGGGTTCAGCAGAGACGCGTTCGACTCGACAGCCAATACAAGAGATTATGATTCACGAAACTGATCGATCTTTGGTATAAATACAGAGGAACAAATACACGTGTATTCGAGTCTGAAAATCAAGACGAAGAGATGAACAAACGAGCTGGAAAGAGACAGCGAGAGAATAGCTGCAAAGGGGACTGACGTATTAACTCGGCTGACGATCCCTGGGGAGGTAATTGGGGGTCTTTTATAAATCAATACGATGTAGAAACGGGGGTCCCACTATTACTATATATTTTGTCGGCAGGTAAATTTCTATGTGTTTGTTATAACGGGTGGCCGATTTCACTTTTTCAGGAGCTCCCTAATAAAAACAGGGTTTTCAATTATTTAATTAATTAAAAAAATTAAATATCAATTTTTATTCAAAAATAAAATCAAAAATTTAAAAAAATATGGAGGGAACACATTTAAAATTTATTTTTTCGTTATCTATCTGGAAAATACTTTAGTTAATAGATAAGGTTTTTTGATGTTTGAATTAATTAAAAATTAAATAATAAATTTTAAGCAATAACGATTAAATAAATAAAATTAAATAAATAAATAAAAATTAAATAAAATTTAAAGCAATAAAGCAACATTTTATTTTAATTTTATCATATCTGGCTGCAATGTATTCAATTATTATTATTAAGAATTAATAAATAGCTTGGAGTTTCTCGAATTTCGGATACTTCAAACATTGTCTCGCAATTTTCATGCACAAATCGATAACAAAAAGAATTGAATATCGCGACACCCGTTATATTAATGTACCATCGTGAAATATAATAATAATAATGACGATGATAATGGGTAGGGTTGCACAGGTCTGGATTTATAGAATATAATGCTATGTATAGTTGGGTATATATCCGAAATAATTGAGGGGACGACTTTTCAATTTAACTCCGATATTTTAAAGGATATAATTAAGAACCCGCACCCACATCTCGCCGTTGAGAGACTCCCTACTTTTCTTTACCCTCTTTCTCTCTCTATCGTGTCTTCCCCTCGATCCTCATCCCTCGCTAATTGTTCCAGGAGGGGTTGTTCTCTCTTTCTCTCTTGTTATATATAGTCAATCGTTTTCTCCGTCTCGTTGGCGTTGGCCAAGCCAAAAGTGAAAGAGGCGCAGCAACAGCGGGTTTTCAAGATGCTCATGAACTTTTGTCTCTCGCGCAAACTGAACGGACAAAAAGTGTTGGCCCAAAATGAAAAGGCTCAACCCCATCGCTCTTGTGTGTGCCCCGAGGATTACAAAGAGTTTATACAACGTTGGTCTATAAAGGAGGAAGGGGAGGAAGGGCGTTTGGACTTTACCTCGATGATCAATCTTTCTCTAAACGGTGTTTTCTCTAATGGACGGTTCTGATCATAATTTACGAGTTAGGAGATATTTGAAGAAGGGGAACAGAGGTTTTCGGAACAATGAACGAGATTTAATAAATTGGTGGGTTGAGCCTGTAAAAATAATTGAAAAAAAACTTTAATAACTCAAAAAGACAAATTATGAAAAAATCGATTCTGAAGACACTCTGAAAAAAATGAGTATAGAAAATCTCAGGAAATAGGAAAATTCCGACATACTACACAAAATCATTTTAACGGGAAATTTTTTTTTTATAAGAGCGAAGCTTTATCACCAGGAAAAAAAAACAATGTAGGAAAGGGTATCAATCGATTGATCGAAGAAAAATGTGGCTGCACTTGCAGAAGCACGAGGTCAATGAAAAATTGTTTTCCACGCGGGGAGGAGGGGTATTATATATAGCAACGTATATGTATAAATTACACGAGGTTCCGATGAAAAGCTCGCGGGAACGCGCGTATTATAGGAGCCTCGATCGTTGGGGATGTATTTATACGTCTCTGTGTGTCCACCGGCACTTTAACGCTTTTCTCGTTCCACATCGTGCCGCCGCGCTTTCACGCAATTACGATCTCGTAAATTGCGCTCGAGGATGAAAATGAAGGGTGGGAAAATGCCGCCCCCGCGAGTACGAACGCCAATGTCGAACGTAAAGAGAGCAAAAGAGAGAGAGAGAGAGAGAGGGGTAGATAGTTCGATCAGGCCTCTGTATCGAGTCGTTATATCGATTCTTTCATTTCGCCCATCCAGGATAACGACTTGTATATGCGGCATTCTCCACTATTCAATCCTTTTTTTCGCCACCTCTCTGGAATTTTACTTTTCAGGCTCTCCGAATAATTTGAATATTTTGATGTCCAAACTTTTTTTTTCAATTAAAAGAATTCACGTTGGAAAAATAATCCCAAAAACGAATCGTTTTAATAATTTTTTCTTCATAATTTTATTAGCCTTGTAAAATTGATCCTTTATTCCACTATTTTTTAATACTTCATTGAAAAAATAAGTATAAAAATAAAAATAAACGAAATAAAAAATTCTAGGGTTAATAAAAATGTTAATACGTTAAAAAAATTCGAATTAAAAAAATTGACAAAAACACAGCGATTTTTTCAAACTGTTATAACGAATTATCAAAAACTTCGCACCATTTTTTAAAGGATTATAGTTCTTCGTCAGTGCTTCGTCCGCCATCTTGAAACCGCGTAATTGTCGATATCTCAGCTTCTACTGGTCGGATTTTCATTTTTTTTTTAGTTTTGCAAGGAAAAATATTCTCTACAACTTTTGGTTGAAGAATTTGTAGATATCTGTAAAAAAAAAGTTATAATAAAAAAGGGTTATTAATTCATTATGCTTACACGAATATATGTTTTCAATTATATTAGCCCCTCTTAATTTGATTTAAACAAAATTCCAATAAAACTTGTAAAGAACTCAATTACCAATAATTTTTGGATAAACGATTTTCAATAAATCAAATATTACCTGAGATAGAAAGTGTCAAATTTGTCTTTGTCCATTATAACTGAAAGGAATCCGAACACAATAGCGAAGTTTAAACATCTGTAGAATATCATCAGCTCATGGAATCAGCTTTATATCTCCGGTAATATTTGCGTTATGAAAAAATCGTTTATAGAAAAAATATTGGAAATTGAGTCCTCTATAAGTCTTATTGGAATTTTTTTTTTGATAAAATTAAAAGAGGCCAATATAATTGACAATAAACATTCGCAACCATGAATTAATAACACTTTTTTTATTGTAACTTTTTTTTTTGGCAGATACTGCAAAATTCTTCAAACAAAAGTTGTGGAGAATATTTTTCCCTGCAAAACTAAAAAAAAACGAAAATCTGACCAGTAGGAGCCGAGATATCGACAATTATCTGTTATTACTGTTTTTCAAGATGGCGGACGGAGCACAAACAAAATTTTGTTGGATTCTGGCGGATTAAGGCATCTTGAAGGACCCTCTACTCATTCTAAAAAATTTAGCAGGTCCATCCGTTCTGTAGATATTTGCCACTTTTCGATCAACAATCCAGAGCCTGAAATAACGGAGAATGCTTCATAGTTGTGAAAAAGCGAGCGTGAGTGAATAAAACGGGCTCTCTTTCTGCTCGTTGAAGCTCCATCGAATCGACGAGGGTTTTCGAGCCTTTCTGCCTCGACGATTGGAAATTTCGGGTAATTATACATGCGAGTGCCTCTTTCCGCTGCCGCGCGCCCTCGTCGAGGGATATATGTATTCGGGAGCTTTTACGTTTTTATGTTTTCGCGAGATTCGCACGAAACACGTTGATGCGCACGCGCACCGAGCAGAAGGGAGTTAAAGCAGGGCGCAGCTGAAAAGTTTGACAAAATAAAATGAAAACAGCTCTCTCTTTCTCTCTTCTCTCGGAAGCCTTTTACAACCCAACATTTTCCAGGCTGGTGTTTATGCGTAAAGCGCAAACGCGCAATTGTCAAATTACACATCCCCCTGCTCGTTCTTCTCGTTGTCGCTTTTTGTGCGAGTCTGAATTTAAATCGTCGTTCGCGCCACTAGAATCAAATTAAATGTGCCCGGTCGAAGCATTAGAACCGACATTCATTTAGGTGGCTATTCCCTGCTCCTGCGAGAGAGTGAGTGTGGTAATAATTGCAAAATACCTTGTCCACAAACCAATTCTGAAGAAGATCGAATCGCTTCAAAATCAAGACTATTTTTTACACAATCACAATTTTCGCAATCTTTTGCAAGAATTTTCGCGGTGGTTCACGAATAAAATGATTATATGATCAATGAACAAGCTCGCAATTGCATTTCCGACGCAATTACATCACTTCAATTCAAATTTCCCGCGCTACGTTGGATCCCGTTGTTACCGACTGATGGTAAGTTACCGACGTAGTGATTTTCGTTATTTTCTCGAATTCTCCCTTATTTCGGCGTCGCTTTTCTCAACGAACGCTTCGAAGACACGGTTAAAGATGCTGGCAATGAGAATATGGGGAGAAAATAAAGAAAAATGCATCATGGCGCTTGATGAGATGCGCGAGAGCTCGCAGTCACACTCAATCGTGAAGGAGAGTGAAATCCGCGGACAAGAGGGAAGAGAGTGCTCGGTGAGAACTCGCAAATCTCTTGCAGCGGTATTATATAACGTCCTGATGTACGATATATATGGGTATACGTATATATATTTAGCGAGAGCTCGGGTGCACAATGTCGTAATCAAAGTCTTCACTGTCTTCGCCGTGTTAGGCAGCACAATAGGATCATTTGGAGCGTCGGGTTTCGCGGCACACGGTAGCCATATTATACACACGATATATACGTATATATATATATTTATATATATATATATATATATATATATATATATATATATATATATTCTGTAGTTCGTCGAGTGTGTGCTAGAAAGCTCGATGAACGACGGAGCTAAACGGCACTAATCTTCGACCGAACGTCGACGACGCGAGTCACTCGTGTCTCGTCCTGATAGCACGTGTTTGGACCAGATACGAGGATTAACCGCGATTTCTAGGAGTAAGATACAAAACAAAAATCACGCTATTCACCTCGGATCCCTTTGACACGCTTTTCAGAAACATAAAAACAGAAATGGCGAAAAAATAATTTATTTTGAGGGGTTATTCCTGCTCGTGAAACTGAGAAACCACTTTTTCTCAAATTATATTTTTTGCAAATAAAAAAAAAATAACTGTTTCTTCTTGAGATATTACTGATGGATATATCGAAATTCTGTAGAAATGCATAATCAAGATCAGAGCTGGGCAGTACTTGAAAGTACTTGGTACTTGCAGGTACTTGAAGTACAGTACTTGCAAGTACAAAGTACTTCGAAAGTACTTCAAGTATTGTACTTAAATTTTTCAAGTACTTTTCTGTACTCGAAGTAGTTTTTTAGAGTACAACTATCAAGTATTTTTAAATGTGTCTTGTTGATGGTTGCATGTGCAAAGCCTTTGTATATGGATCATTCCATGTCAAATTGACCAATATTTGGTATCGACCCCTTTCAATTTCGTTGAAATTTGGTCAGAAATTTTCTTTTATCATAAAACAAAGTTCTAACAAAGGAAAAAAATTATTATATTTTTTTTTTAATTCAACCATTTCACCATTTTTTCAAGATTATTTTTTAAATATTTCGAAATCTATTATAGTTAGGAAAAAATCGTTCTGGGTTCATCTTAAAAGGTATACTTAGGGCAACGAAAAAAAAAAAAATTCCGAAAAAAATTTTTGAAAAATGATGAATTTGGAGAATTTTGAATCTTTCAAAATGGTGAAAATCCACGATCAACATTAAATTTTTGGTTCAATTTTTTTTATATAACACCTTGTACTGATATTAAAAGATCCTGAAATTTTCAGAAATGTGTTTTTTTTTGTTTAAAAAATATGAATTTTTAAATTTTGGTAAAAAAATTTTTCTTGCCTCTAAGTTAAGTGAAGTTGATAAATCATGTAATTTTGACCGCTCGAAATTACAAAATTTCATGATTGCTCAGCTTAAAAAAATTTATATTTTTGAAACAAAAAAACACCTTTCCGAAAATTTCAGGATCTTTTCAAATCAGTACAAGGTATTATATTAAAGAAATTGAACAAAAAGTTCGATCTTGATTGTAGATTTTCACGATTTTAAAAAATTTAAAATTCTCCAAATTCATCATTTTTAAAAAAATGTTGTCGGAATATTTTTTTTTCGTAGCCCCAAGTATCCTCTCCAAGACGAAACAAACTATTTTTCATAACTATCATAGTTTTCAAGATATTTAGCAAAAAAAAATGAAAAATGGTTAAATTTTGCGCTACTTTTGAAAAAAGAAAAATTTAATTTTTTGTCTTGGTAAAACTTGGTTTGATGATAAAACAAAACTTTTGACTTAATTTCATCGAAATTGAAAGTGGTCGATTCCAACCGATTTGCCATGGAATGACCCAAGTACCAGAATTTACGAGACGTACCCGAAAACGTGAAAAGTACTTGATACTGGTACTTGATTTTTTCAAGTACTTGTTTTTCAAGTACTCATCTTGACGAGTACTTGCAAGTAACAAGTACTGTGTACTTCAAGTACCTACGGTACTTTGTACTAGATACTTGAAGTACTTGCAAGTACTTTGCCCAACTCTGATCAAGATTTTCCAAAAATAAAAAACGTACTCAACGTGATCAGATTCAAAAAATTCTTCAAACCAAAATGGAGAGTAAAGCTGCCCCAAATGGATTCTATAAATTTTCGTCGGTCGATAAGTCAGGGAACTGCTCAATCTTATCATAATTTCCGCTCGCTGATCATCAACGCAAGAGCATCATCAAAGTGTCCACGGGTACGCTTATCACGAAAGCAGTCCTCCGTCACTAAATATATATACACCCTGTCCTGGGGTGGTTCCCTCGGAAATGCTCTTTGAGGTTGAACAGACGTTGCGGTTAACCTTGAACTTTCGTGCAGAAGATGCAAGCCCGCACCGTTCCTCATTATCTTGCGGTTTGTGGTTGCCGCATTGCAAGCTCCACCTTTGTCGACATTCTACGGGCTTTCTCGATCCCCGTTTATTCCCCACTTCTTCTGTCTCCTCAGAAGCTTCTTGCAAAGTTTCTCTTCACTCGACTTTCACTTGACCCACGCATACTAAAAATATTAATGTCAAATATGAGAAAAAACGTTGGACAACAATTTCCTCCGTTGGAAGATGATCCACTCGTTGATCGTCCGGGCAATAAATCCAGAGATGTTTCCGCTCTGCTTCTGGTACTTCTTGCTTTAATGTCTCGCGTTTCCCCTTCATTTTTCAAGATCCTCTCGACGGAGGAAAGAAATAAAGGAGTGAGAGAAGAGAGACGTAGTGAATCGAGAAAGATGCCGGAGATAGAGGGGTTGATCAAAGACGTTCCAGAGGCTTCTGTCTTCATCACTTCCCGTCTGTCTACCCGTGCTTTTTTCAACGTCTATACGACTCCTCGAGACTCCGATTCAATCCGGTCCATTAGAGGCTAGTTTCATCCATTTCGACCTGGTACACATCGTGTCCCTCCTTGTCTTTCGCTCGCCCTCTCTCCCGTCCTTCCATCAACCTCTTTCTCCTCGACCACGGCGTTGAGCTCAATTCAACTGGCTCGTCCGACACGACTTCATTATTAAACGAATGCCGGAGGAGTCGCGATGGCACGAGGACCTCTTTGAGGTCGGTCTCAATGACTTTGTATATTATCGCTTTCGCGACACCAAAGAGACACTTTGGTGCTTCAAGAAGGTTCTCCATTCACATCAGCTGTCGATAGACATCGATCGAAGAAAGATAGCTCCAGACTCTTCCTCCTCCCCAGGTAGGAATTGCCGATGAAAAAAGGGCTCGCCAAGCTCTGAAACAAGGCTCACATTTTTTAATTCAGGCTGAGCACCAGCCTGATTTTAAGCCTAGGAAAACCTCTGAATGATAACGCGGTTTCAGGCTCTTGCACACAGGCTTGACCAAAGGCTGGTAAAAAAGCCTGTACTAAGCCTGAAACGAGCCTCAATGAAGCGAGCATTTATGACCCGTGCAGAATTATTTGATTTTTCCATATATTTATCAGTTGTTACGATGAAAATCAGTTCCATATTCATAATTAATAGTTTTTAAGGGTCAAGTAACGAAAAAAAAATTGTTAAGAAAAAAAATTTTTGCCCCCAGTGGGGTTTGAACCCGCGACCCTCGTTTTACGCATATCCTCAAATTCAACATGAATTAAATTTATCAAAAAATTGATAATTCAATAGTTCATAGATTTTTCCGAATGATTTAGTTTTCTTGCATATTCGCGGATCCTAGAATACGTACGAGACCAGACTGGGATTTGAAACCTACCTACCTATCGAGCCTAACTAACGACCTAAGACTGGGACGCTATCCACTACACCACCGACTACTTTTGATATACTGATGTAAATATCATATTTATAGAACCCAGGCCGAAAAATAAATACGTACCAAAATAGTATTAAGAATTTATTTTCATTACCCGAAGGCCGTTTTTTGGTTCAACTTGTCTTTTAACTTAATTTAAAAAAATCAAATATTGAATCAGATGAATAATAACAATAATAATAATAAATATTATTGATGTATTTGTTATAATAATAATAATATTAAATAATGATGAATATTATTATTTAATTTATATTGTTATTATTACCATTTATGTATTTGTATTATTTATAACATATTTTTAATTCATGTGTATGCATGTGTATGTATATCATATTCAATATATGTATGTACTAAATTTTATTTTGATTATCTTATTCTTTGAAAGATACCATTCAGATATTATTCAGATACACAATTTCAA
The DNA here is from genome assembly GCA_946863875.1 of Alloplasta piceator. Taxonomy (NCBI): domain Eukaryota; kingdom Metazoa; phylum Arthropoda; class Insecta; order Hymenoptera; family Ichneumonidae; genus Alloplasta; species Alloplasta piceator. The sequence continues at coordinate 78,209,692 of OX333071.1, forward strand.
AATATTCTCGCATTTATTGCTAAATTTTTTTACATAAAAATACAGAAAAAATATTATTTTAAACTCAGCTAAAAGGCTGACGATGGAAACAAGCTTGTGCGAGCCTTATTTCACCGAGCCTGAGTGAGACAGACCTGGGCCAGGTTTCATTGCATCGTTTGGAGCAGCCTGGAACGAAGACTGGCTGCTTAGCCTAAACTCAGGGTTATTTCAAGCTTTATTCAGCCGGTGAATTTTAAGGCTAATTATTTTATTTCATCACAACCTGAAACAAGCCTGCATCCATCCTTGATTTTTTAGCCTTAAAATGCACCGGCTGAATAATGCCTGATTAACCCTGAGTTTAGGCTAAGCAGCTAGTCTTGGTTCCAGGCTGCTCTAAACGGTGCAATGAAACCTGGCCCAAGTCTGTCTCACTCAGGCTCGGTGAAACAAGGCTCGCACAAGCTTGTTTCCATCGTCAGCCTTTTGATTTCCTACCTGGGTCGATTCAAAGGTTTCATAGTTTGCGCACAAAATCGACGATCCTCCAGAAATATCCATCGAGCAAAATGGACGAAACTAGAAAGAGCGACAGGAAAAAACAACCCTCGTGCAAACACGAAAAATCTTATGTTTGCGGAATGTCTTGTGAAAATCCTGTTCCCAATGGCTTCCGGCTGTTTCACCATTGCGCTTTCAGCATGAGCGAGTCTAAAAACTCTACAAAAAGGTTGAACAAAGTTCACCTGTGTCTACAAGACCTCCTCCGACACACACTCCCTGGTCCGTGAAGACTGTTGGATCGTGCCTGTGCGAGGGATTTGTGGGAGGGAGACCCTGATGGAGAGGTAATCTCCGGGAGGAAAAGGAGAGACGTCTGCATTGAAGTTGGATTGAAGAATGGAGGCTGAGGTCACGAGGAAAGGAAGCGAAGGAGGAGCAATGGTGGTATTCTCGATATGATTTCACGCAATTTCAAGGACAACTCGGCGATGAAGACGGGAATGTTCATCCGTGTGTTTAAGAGTGCATTCTACACGTACCCGGAGGAGAGTATACGGTTGGTGGGAATTGCTTTTGTTAGAGTTTGAGCACTGTACATGTTGGAGAAAGTCTATGCGCGTTCCGGAGATCCATGCATGGCGGAAAAGTGTTCTCCAGGACTGAAGAGAGAGGGAGAGACGGTGGATCCAGTGAAAGGGTTTGGGGTTGTGTGTGCTCACGATTGTGGGGACAAAGAGGCTGCTCTCTCACTCTCTTCTGCACTCTGGAGTAGAGCGATTAGCACGGCCCATTGCCCCGTTCCGTGCTGGCATACAACGAGCAACCCTGTTCAACTTGGACCACTTCCAACCATCCGCGTGGGCTCTCTTCCTCTCGCTCGCTCTTTCTCTCCTGATTCCTTTATACTGAGGTATGCACACACACACGGTTGATATACAAGGGAGCGAACAAGCCAAGGCAAGCAAACCGGCATGCCGCATGTTCATTCCCTCAGGCTCTGGGATAGATAAAGAGAGAGAGAGAGAGAGAGAGAGAGAGAGAGAGAGTGAGAGGGATGGAAAATTCAGGGAGAGCGGACAAGTTTGTTGAAAGTATTTCGGCAATGCGTGGCAGAACCAGAAGACACGATTCGAGTGAATGGAAAATATAGAAGTTTGCTGTTGCGATAATTTTTGTGTGTGGACTCGGAAAAAATATTTATTTATTTTAGATATATTCAAAATAAATAAATAATTTTTTTCGCGGCGTCATATAAAAAAAATTTGAGTGAATGAATTGGTTTGATGTAGATAAAATATATGCAAAATATACGGGATATATGATGAATATATATGAAAATGAATATAATCATTCTGGATTCAATAAAAATTTTCAGATTTTTTTTTCGAAATTTTTTTTTTCAATTTTTCGTGTGAACGAGATATTTTTTATCTTAAACAATCGGGTCTCTTACCTCTACATGTTTTTTTCATCGAAAAACCCGCGTAGATGAGGTAAAAGACTCGATTGTTTAAGCTAAAAAAATATTTCCTTGACAAGAAAAATTTACGATAAAAAAATTCAAAAAAAATTTTATGGAATCCAGAAAGATTGTATGCATTTTTTGGACTGAAAAACATCATCTACATAACTTTTTCATCGAAAAACTCATGTATATAAGTCAAGAGACCCGATTGTTCAAGATAAAAAAATATCTAGTTCACAGGAAAAAAAGAAAAAAAAATTGATAAAAAATCTTAAAAAATTTCATTGAATCTAGAATGATTTTATGCAACTTTTTACCCTCTCAGTGATTTCACGAAAACCCAGTAGTTTTAGTTACGCTATTTTTTATAAATGTGTTCGTCTTTTGCGAAAAATTGAATATTTTGGCAAAAAAAAATCGTACGAAACTTTAAAAAAAATGAAATTGTAGCTAATACTCTCCGCCACAAGTTTTTCATGTGAAAAACAGTAAAAAAAAAAAAATCATGCGTCGCCAAAATTACAAGGTGAAAAAAAAGCCGAAAAACGATCATGTTTCAAAGAGCGTACCGGATTTTAAAACAATCGCAAAAATTTTTTGAAAAAAGCGAAATGAAGCTGAAGATTTCACGATATTATTAAAATATTAACATTTTGTTGAGAACAATTTTTTAAACAAATACAAAAAAATTTATCAATAAACTTTGTTTTGTTTCCGTTGCTTTCAATATAGTGTAGATATTAAAAAATTAAAAGGTCAAAATTAAACTTATCGCAAAGTTATATCAATTTCCATAAGACTACATTTAATTTAATTTAATTTGTTAATGTTAATTATTCGATAACGAGCTTCCTAATCGCCGTGATATTTTTACACGACCTCTCAAATAATTCATCCAAAAACATACCAATTTTTCAGAATTTTCTTATCATTTGCGATTTGGGACTCAACATCCTTAAGTTTCCCCGAAAATCTTGAGACGGGTATTGGATCGATTTTTTCGAATTTTAAAATTTTCCAAAAATATGAAAATCCAAAAGGGAGGGTTACGTTAATTTTCTCGAGTAAAAATAATGCAGGACTCGTGAAAATTCCTTGAGCATCAGCGAAATCAACCCAGGCTTTTTTCTTTCGCCCCCCCCCTTCCGCCCCTCACTCCACCCACGCCAATGAGTTTTACCCTCGGGACTTTTTTCTCTTTCTTCATTCTCCCATTTATTCTACACATAGACCTCTTATAGACTGTCCTCACACTCTCGACATTGGCCTTCGTCCCTGGTCTCCATTTTCACGTTAAGTGCACCTCGTTTTCCCTCTCAAACCCCCAATGAGAAATTTTCACCACGAGTCATACTTCTCCCGACTCTTCCTCCATCTTTTCGTTGCTCTTTTCTCCCGCTTTTTGTACCCTCAGTTTTTTTTAACCTCCCCTTCGGCACGTCAATCAAAAGAATACAAAAAAATTTCCTCCTCGACGAGATATATCTACGAAGCTCGAGCTCGTCATGTTGCGAGATAAAACTTCGGATGACAGCGAAAAATATGCAAACTTTGGTTACCGGAGAGTTCACGAGGAATCGAAAACTCGCCTCCGAAGACACAACGCGTCGATCATCCCCCGAAACGTCGAGAATTTAGCGCGCATAACTTCGGCATTGACGTTCGCTAGACTCTCAAAATATTCTTGACCCACTTTGTAATTTATTTATCTTTATTTTTCAGTCCCTGAGAAAGACGGTAAATCATTTGTGCGATAACCGAGATGCAATTCGTGACATCGCGATTATATCAAATACAATTAATGACGAGGAGACGAATGATCGATTAATCGAAATATATTTGAATAATATGTCCATTAGCGATCGAATCGCTGATTCGATGATAGGGAAATAAAATATACTTGAATCGATAGGTTTTCGTGACAATCGTGATCGTTGAGGTCGTTAATAACGATTTGGATGATGATTGAATTTAGTTTTGTTGATTGGACCCCCCATCAAAATAATTTTATGTATAAAAATATATATATATAAAATATTTCAAAAGACATTCCATACATTCAATTTATGGAAACGGAATAAATATTTCTAAAACACTTTCCAATTCTAAATTCGTGAACAGCGGTAGATTTTCGATCGCGCGTCTCCGTTCCCTAGTTTGAATTAAAAAGGGCCTTAATAAAATAACACCAACCTTTTAAGAATTATGTGAAATTTTTTTTCAAATATAAACAATTTTTCATCCCAAACAGTAGCTTCCCTCCTAATCCCCAAGTCCTAAATTCGTACCATCAAATAATCACAACATTGTCAAATTATCTACTTAAAGTTCCAAACGTTCAGTTGAACGAAAAATCATAAAAAGTATTTATGTAACGAAAAAATAGGAGAGCCTGCGAATAGTTGGTAAATAATAATTTGAAAATTCGAAAATTTTCCAAGAATTATTTTCCAAATAGGGTTAACAAAGTCCAAAAATTGTTCTTCAAAAGAATAAATTTATCAATTTTTCGTTCATCCGAATGCTTGGAACTTCAAGTCCATGTCAAAGCAATTCCAACGAAAAATCAATGTAAAAAAAAAATAATGTGTCAAAAATGAAATATTTGGACCTAAAACTCATGATTCCCAGGACTTTTCTTCCACCTCGATTTTAGGTTTTTATAAAGAAAACGTAAAAAAAATAGATGCAGAAATTAACCAACTATTTTTTGGAAATTGTTGGTTAAGGATAAAAATATTCAAACCACTTTTCACGGTAGATCAGATTCTGCATCTATTTTCTTTTTTTACGTTTTCTTCATAAAAACCTGAAATCGAGGTGGAAGGGAAATCAGTGACATCATGAATTTTTGGTAAAAAATTTTTATTTTTGACACCGGATTTTTGAGAATTTGTTCAGCTTTTTAAATTACGGCCCTCGAGTTTTCAAAAAAAAATTTAAAAAATCATAACGTACTCAAATTTGATTTAAAAAATCTGAACAAAATTATGAATGCTATTTTGAGTTGGAAGAATCGTACAAAAAATCGTAAACGAAATCAGCGAGGTCGAGGGTCACACTCATGTTGACTTGGCATGAAATGCCCCATGCATATTCGTCATACGTATCGTATACACGACACGCGGTGAAATGTAATTTCCGGTGGGCCCGTTGTTGCCAGTGGCTTCACCCGCGGACCCGCGAGATTCGTCGTTGGTGTTTCGTGGGATAGAGTTGGGCTCGGGAGAGATTGTTGGTTGGAAAAGGGGGTGAAAAGCTCGTATATATGTAACCGTGAAGTGCGGAGTCCTGGCGTCAAGAACGATGAGGGCTACCGGATTCAGGGGGTGCGATTGCGTTGCGATGATGCCTTGGGGGATGACATATACAACGACATGGCTGCTGCTGGTCCTTTCTCTGTCTCTCTCTCTCCTCTCTCTTTCCCTCCCTTCGCCCGCTCTGTGTTCACCCTGGCGCAGTATTCTCGTGCGTTATCGCAAGGCCAACGAGGCTCCATTATTAATCACTCCTTGTTTGTTAAGCGACGTACACACCTGCCTTCGTAATATCCTGCTTTCTCGCAACCATATAACTGTGCTTTCCCGTTGTACACCGCGTTGTATATCCACTCTCCTCGAGAGAGCGTTTCGAATTTACGCCTCGCAGTCACTCCCAGAAAACATCCCCAACGCGAGGGTGTGCGGTACCAATGAATTTTACTCGCACGTTTCGCGCGAGAGGGCTCGTTTCATTTTCAACCCTTTGCCACCCCTGACTCTGGGCATAGCGTCAAAACTAGCAGAAGGATATTTTTGACAGCTGTCAAAAATTTGATAATTTTTAATTGAGGAGTGGAGCTTGATCACTTCGAGAAAAAAAGTTTTTTTTTACATTTTTTGAAATCCCCTATTAAATACCTTCAGGGAGGTGAACAAAGATGCCCGTTAAAAGCAGAGCTCTCAATAAAAATATTTAGATACGGCTCAACGCGAATTTCTATTTCCCATTTAAATAACACAGGAAAACAAAATTTCAAACTTTGAAATTTTATACCTCGGCTGCAAATCCATGTACCGAAGTGAACGATACGTATTCTTGTAGGGAATTGAACACTCTGCAAAAAAGGTCACCTGTGATTTTTCGATAAGCTCACTCCTTCAAAAGTTATTCACGGTCTAATATATATGTGTCATTCCATATCAATTCAACGACGTTTTGTCGGTGACCCCGTCGATTTTTTTTATTTTTTAATATGTTATTATACATGCAAAAAGAAGTATCCATGTAAATTTTTAGCTCTCCATCTTAACCCATACCGAAGTTATTGATTTTTGAAAAAATATTTAAAAAAATAGTCGTAAGTTCTACAATAATCAAAATGATGTAATTCGTTGAGAGATCATTTTTTTTTGTTTTTCAATGTACTTTTTGAAAAAAATATTGAAAATTGAGAAAAAAAATTTTCAAATGTTTTTTTAGCTGTTTTAAGCTAAATTAAGCTAAAAATCTGGATTTTCTTCCAATGGGACCCCTTCGATTTTTTTCAAAAAAAAAATATAAAATCCTACGTAAGAAAACAAAAATTTTGAGATTTTACCGAAGAAGGGATTCAAATAACTTCTTATTAAAAAATGTTTTTTTCGATTTTTTCTGTTCTTAATTTTGATCTTTTTTTTCTTTTATGACCACAATAGTTGATTCCAATGATGTTAAAATATATAATTCAACTTCTCTCCCATATTTCCTTTGTAAATTATAATAATTAATATTAGGCATTACAATTTAAGTACGTTTTGTACTTTATTCAATTTTTTTATATAAAAATTGTAATTCTTCAGGTTAATTATTATAATTTACTAAGGAAATATGTGCGAGAAGTTGAATTATTTATTTTAACATCATTGAAATCAACTATTGTGGTCATAGAAGAAAAAAACTCAAAAATTGCGAGAAAAAAAATCAAATTTTTTTTTATTTAAGAAGTTATTTGAATCCCTTCTTCAATAAAATCTCAAAAATTTTGTTTTTTAACATAGGATTTTATAATTTTTTTTGAAAAAAATCGAAGGGGTCCCACTGAAAGAAAATCCAATTTTTTAGCTTAATTTAGCTTAAAACAGTTAAAAAAAATATTAATTTCTTAATTTTCAATATTTTTTTCAAAAAGTAAATTGAACAATAACTAAAATTTCCTCCTAACAAATTAGAATATTTTGATTATTGTAGAAGTTATGATTATTTTAAGAATGTTTTTTCGAAAATCAATAACTTCGGTATGGATTAAGATAGAGAGCCAAAAACTTACATTGATACTTCTTTTTGCATGTATAATTCGTTAAAATATCATCATGGAGATCCGAGCAGTCTAACTATATTTTTTCGAGCCTTGCATGGTTTAACTTTATAAACATTTTTCTCAAAACAATACTTTTTAGTCATTCGCTCGATCTTGATCAAACTTTTACTAGAACTTAGTTAAAATTGAGGGTTAAAATTGAGGAAATTAGGACTGAGTTAAAGTTTCCATTTCTATTTTTTTTTTTTTGCATTGAAATAGCCTGCCATTTTTTAATTTGTGTATTGATATTAAAAATTCCGGTTCCTAACAAAGTCTTAATTGTACGGAATCCAAAACTTTTTGATATTTTGGTTTCCGATGATCCTTCACAAAAAAAGTTGATATGCAAAGTCACCTGCCAACTTTTTGAGGAGTTACGTTTGCCTGCAATTTTTTTAGATAAAAGGTATATAAATAAACTTATAAAAAAATTTGCATTTCAAGAGAATGAAGCGCAAAAAAAATAATATTAATATTTATGCCAGCAATCTCTAGAAAAATTCTCAACAATAGCCCTTTTTGAGGGTTCAAGCTCATTTAATCCCTTTGAAAAAGCTTAATTCTCACGTTTTTGAGTTTTAACCCCCCGAGTTTTTGGAATTAAGACAAGCGAGTAGTTTTTTCATTATTTACAGAAAATTACTCGTCTGATGAACTTTTTAAATATCGTTACAGACACATAATTCAAGCTCTGATCGTATGATGGATAATTTTCAAAAATATGTCCCGGATATTCTCCAATTTTTGAAAATGCTAAAATGATGAAAATAATGTTGCAGCCGAACGAGACTCTTTAATGCCTCTTGACTGTTCGACCAGACAGAGAGAATCGTCACAGGAAATATTTAAATTGTCTCATCGATAGCGTACACGAGAATAGTGCTACAACATTTTTATATTTCCGGTAAAAGAGTGTCTTCCAGTCTCGTTCGTTCGTGCAAAACTCACGCTCGAGTACGGGAGAAAAAATAAAACGCATCCCTTTGACCCGCGAATGCGGAAAATCCAACTCCATTTATTTGTTTAGCCGAGTGTAAAGCTAGTGGAAATGTTATTTATGGTGGATATAAGAAGAAGTCGGGGAATATGGATCACCCTAATTTCTCTGTCGGTAAAATGTATAGAGGCATTTTTCAAATACATTTCATAAAGTTAGGCCATGTGTATTTTTCGATCCAAATTAAATCTTAAGGGCTGACTGTTTTCAGAATTTATTTGGACGTCGCCAAACACAATTTTAATACTGAAGAATAGGATTTCCTATTTGCAGAATGAGGTAAAAGCGATTGACAATCTGCAATTATTTTTAAGGCGGGAAAATTTAAGGGTAAAGCTTTCAGAAATTTTCCAACCCCCAATCGATGCTCGAGAAGCTCTGAACTAAATTCTACCAGCTGGATCGTATTACCCAACTTTTATCTCATACGCGGAAGAAATATCGAGATAAGAAGAATGAGAGATAAAGAAGAGGATTCGATCCTGACGCAGAAATTGGTATTATACGCCAGACTGAAAGGTACAGAAGATATTGAGGGGTGGCTTTAGTTTGAGCGACACGAAAAAGGAGTTGAATGATGGAAGATTCCTCGGATAAAGCGATGGAACAAGCGTCGAGAGAAAACTCTGTGAATTATAAAGATAAAAAAACTCAAAGAATAGACGAAAGGTGGAAAACTCTTGTTCTCTGATGTAAGTTCTTTTTGTTGGTTATTGTCCACGATTTTTGCAGGAAAACGACCTCAAAAGCTCAAAAAAACTATGGGGTTTTATTTAGACCAAAGAAACTGGTATTTTCTGAAAAAAAATGTTTATGCCTATTTCTGTAAAACAAATAGAAGTAGGGGAGACCGAGGCAGGTTGTGACAGAGGAGAGTTGTGACAAAGCCGATTTCTAGGCCCCTGTGACCGTCAAAAGCTGGAAACTTTGCTGATTTATTAATTTGTCAACTCTCTATTCAATGTAATTCGCGCCGTTGGTCCACGGAAATCGGTTGTGTTTTTACGGCGGTAGCGTCAAAAAAATGGCCAAAAGTAAGTTTTTGACCAATTTTACGATGGGTATTACGTTAAAGTTATGGCGATATTTTTTCTAATGTGCATAGACTCGTCAAGTTTCATGTCATGTTTTTGTTTTTTTGATTTTGTCACGTATTTGACGGTTGAGAATTATTATTCGGAATAAAGCACGATAGGAGAGTTGTGACAAGCTGTCACAACTCTCTTATTTTGATTTTTTCTTGCAATAATGTTTTGTAGTGTGACTTTACATGTTGACTTATTATTTATTTTTTTCGGAATTTGCAAAATTTTCCAGAATTTTCAGAATTTTTACAATTTTTCAGAATTTCTCATAATTTTCAGAATTTTTTAGAATTCAGAATTGAAGGTTGTAATGATTTGTAATTAGTGTCAAAATAAAAAGTTTTTGTTAGTTAAAATTGAATTTGTTTCGTTAGAACCATCAAATACGTGGCTGTCACAACTTACCTCAGTACTAGGAAAGTTGTGACATGGGGAGTTGTTTCAGTTTTCATCAATTTTCGCATAGACCTTCATTACTTTTATTTATTCTTACATCGGTTTCACATAGTGCATAGAACAGGCCATATGAAGATGCAAAGTTCATAAATGTAAGACTTTTTTTGACTGAGATACGCTCATCAAAGTAAAAATTGTCACAACCCTCCTCGGTCTCCCCTACAATTTTTGGCTCAATCGACCACTCATTAAGTTTATTTGCAAAGCAAATTTGAATTCAATTGAAACCTTTTCCTCCTCAGGAACGAATAATTCGACAACATTGTTTCATATCCAACGAGGATTAATTCGTCGATCGAAATACTCGCGAGAGCACGCCCGGAGAATCAAAGAAAGGAGAAAGATGAAAAGGGGAGAGAAAGAGAGTTTTGCTTTATTCGCATCCGGTGTAAAATGCACACGTGCGAGGCTATTAAACGGAGCCTATGGCGGCTAATGTGAGACTTTTAGATCCGTTTTTACGATGTATTAATAAAGCTAAAATGCCCGCGCCAGCTGTTGTACAAACGGAGAGAAGTAACGCGCCATTTATGACTACAAAAAGACGTTTCGTACTCCGCAAATTAGCACAATCGATCGGGGCCTATCAATTTTCAATGGATCACAATCTCTATACCGGCGAAAGCGGAAAAAATTGACGAAGGAGAAGATAGGGAGTTTAACGAAAAAAAAAAACAAGCAAAATGAATTAGTCGGAAGGCAAACGAGGAGGAGATGGAAGGAGGGAGACTTCCGATAAGTATTAAAAAGCCTGTAATTTCATTTAAAAACGGTATATTGGCCACTCAACGCTCGTCGGGTACACGGAAGCGCATGTGACCTTCCTCTCTCGACTTTTTTCTTTCTGCATCCTGTCTACCGAGCGATAACGATAAATTGGGGGCAATATGGTCCAGGCAGAGAAAATCGTCTCAGAGTGTTTTAATTAATTTGCAGAATTCGCGCTGCACAATAGAAAGGCGTTTCCTGAAAATTCCAATTAGTTTGGGTTGAGAAAGAAGTTCTGAAAAAATAAATAATGCTGAATATCTTGTAAGAAAAAAATAGTGAAAAAAGAGGAGGATGCTTTTGGAAAATAATGAATAACGAATAATTTATGAATTTGTAACAAAAAAAATGATTAATATGTTTTAACACCGAAATTAAAAGATGGAAGTTACTGAAAAGAGCGTCAATAAATTTCACCTGATTTGCCGCGATCGGTTTCACGAGCGAATGAATTAGGATGGTCCATATTCCCCGACAATACAGATTGTTCGCCACGAACCAAGTACCATGAAACTCGTTTATCATGGCTACTTTCGTAATGTAATGCCGCCCGTGAGATTTTATTTTTCCATCCCATTTGTCGGCGTTTATTGCATTAAGGGGTAAGTAAATGTACTTGTCTGGAGAGTACGTTACCGCGACTCCTGATACCAACGGTGCATTCTCGAAAAAGCATCCTCCCCGGTCTCTGCGAATTGCATTATAACCTTAACTCGATTTGAAAAAAGAACGCTATCCAGACACAAAGCTAATTTGGACGGAATGGCATCTACGTATCGACGAGATCAGTCCAAGTGATTTTGAGAAACCTTCAAAAGTGTCATTTTACACGTCCATGATAACCTAATGCTGAGGCAATCTTCAGCAATCAAGCCAATAATTGCAATCATTATTCTGGTGGGAAAAGCCTCAGAAAAACCTTAATAACTTTGAGGGAGTATTCTGATTTAGAATTTTGAAAAAATCATGTTTTCTTCAGACAGCGCCCAATTTGCGACAATTTTTTTTTTCGTTACCTCTGAATTAGGAGCTATAACGACATTCTTACTAATTAAGAATCTTTTTTTAAATTTTGTATCAGATAAATAGAAAGGTTGGAATCGTGTAAGCCAACTTTACCAGCTTATAACTTATTTAATTTTCATTGTTTTCTCGACTTTTTTTGTTTGTCGTCAACATTTCAAAAAATCTGTTGCAAAAAGGAATGTTAAAAATATATTTTTTTATCGAGCTCGACAAAAGGATCTAAATGTATGTCTCTAGACCAGAATACTACTGTAACGCAAAAATTCAGATATAATTTAAAAACTAAATATAGATTAACTTATAAATTGTTTGAAAAAATATATTATTTTTAATTTTTAATTAAAAATATATTTTTAATAAATATAAAAAATGAAAAATTAGAAAAAATGTACAAATTGCGAGAACTATAAAGACGGTTGGATGGAATACCTCGCTCTGTAAAATAATAATTTTACAGTACGAGATATTCAATCTGATTTATATTTCTTCCTGGTCTCAAACCCAGACCATAATCCAACGGGTATTATAACCTTAGGTTGAATCGCAATTGACCGGTCCCAGCGGTGACACCGTCAACTAAATATATATATGTATATGAGGCAATCCACGCCATTTCGGTCGGCCGTGACCCTAACCATTTTTTATTTTTTTCATTTTTTTAAAATAAAATAGTATACTATGCAAGGAGTATTTTGACCAATTTTCAAATTTTTATCGCATGTATTTCAGAAGTTACAATTTTTCGAAAAATCTGGATGTCAGAAATTTCCGAACCGTTCTAACGCCGATATCCCTTAAATTAATCGATATATCGAAAAATATTTAGGGATTGATTTTTTTTATATTAGTTCACACTTTCATTAAAAAAAGGGAAAAGAATTTTAAATCATCGTTGTCAACATTTTTTCAGCGTATAAAGTGAGAATGATTTTTTTTAAAGATGATTGCCATTTTTTATTTTTTTCAAAAAATTCTCTAAAATAATATGTTGAATTATATGAATTTTAACGCTAGTTCCATCGTGGGCCCATTTTTCCTTCTATTTAAAAAAAAAAAATCCATTTTTTCTCACGACAATTTTGAGTGTTTCGTGTGGATTACTATAATAATTTTTATTATTAATAATACTCGTAAGTAATGATTATTGTACTTATTTATAATTAGTAATTATAGTGATAATTTTACAATTAGTAGCCCGATCCAATATGTTGAAGAATTATTTTTGCATTACTTTTCTATAGAATAGAAACGTATGCATTATAGGAGAATATATGAATGAAACACTTACATATTTTTTATCTTGAGAGAGTTATATATATTTATTTTCTCACTCACTTAAAAAGTTTACACAATCGAGACTGATCAGATATCAAAACGTATAGCACAAAATCTAAGCGACCGGTATAAACGGGTGAAAACCATAACGGGTACCCAAAAATTGCACTGTGTTGTGCCTGATAATAAGGGTGCCTTAAGAGTAAAAGATTTTTCAAAATCTGATCAGTCTCGATTGTGTAAGCTTTTTAAACGACTGAGAGAATAAATATCTATAACTCTCTCAAGATAAAAAATATGCAAGTGTTTCATTCATATATTCTCCTATAATGCATACGTTTCTTCTATAGGAAAGTACCCACACGGAACCGAGTGTCCATTGGACGTTCATCTATGATCCATAGATCCTTAACACGTCTACATCCACGATGGATGTAATGCGGACATCCATTGAACATCCATGGTATACTTTTGATTGGACAAAATGCAATGGATCACACAGGACGTATATTGTATGTCCACGACACGTACTATTTCTTGAGCTACAAATATACACAACACGGCCATCCATGGTATGTCCATAGGTAGACATTAAATAGCTTTTAATTCAGGATAGTAATTGAACATCCTTTGGACGTTCCAGGTTCGTAAACGAAAATCACATTCGGAGGACGTCAATTGAACGTCTATCGGATGTTCCATGTAGGATTTCATATAGACGTGAACCTGGAACGTCCAATAGATGTCCAATTACTATACTGAATTAAGAGCTATTGAATGTCTACTTATGGGCATACCATAGATGGCCGTGTTGTGTATATTTGTAGCTTAATAAATAGTACGTGTGTGAACATACAATATACGTCCTGTGTGATCCATCGCGTGTTGTCCAATCAAAAGCATTCGTCCTTTAGATGTACATTTAAGTATTTCGGGCAGCTGTGATATGGGTACGCCGATTGACCGTCGTATGTACGTACAAATTACGTCTATCGAAGGATAACGCGGAAGTTTATTCGACGTCCACGACACATATTTTTGGAGCTATAAATATATTTCGCGCGTAACTTAACAGCCAGGGGACGTCCAATAATCATTTAAGTTGGATGAAAATTTCATTCCGGGGAAGTCCATGGGACATTCCTTAAACCACTATCGGAGATGCGAAACGACAGCGATTCTATGTGCTGAAAACGTTTCGTATACGTAGCCTTAGATATTTTTTAGAGGTACCTATAGACCACATAAAGTGACATTTAATGTACGTATTTAAGACGAATGCCAATATTGCAAAAGATATCTAATGATCATCTATTATACGTCCCTTAATTTAAACGCTATTGATTACACATTATCCATTAATTATAAATTTCATTACGATTATACATTATTCAAGGCCTGTGAGACAAAGATATATAAGTATATCAGCAAACTACATCGTAAAAGGTTTTTACATGCATAAGTTTCTCATAAGTCAAGTTAGTGTAAGTAGGTAGGTAGGTAGGTAGGAGATTAGAAAAGTTAAGCAGCACCCCTTGAATCCAATACTTGGATGGGTGACCGCAGTGTGAAAAATCGAAAACTATTTTTTTTTCTTTTTTTCTGTAAAATATGGATATCTCGTAGGCCCCGAATATTATATAATCAGTAACAAAGTTTATAATTAATTAATAATGTGTAGTTAATAACGATTAAATTATTTGAATAAAGGGACGTATAATGGATGATCATTGGACATCTTTCGGATCACTGGTTTATTCGTCTTAAATACGTAAATCAGACGTCATTTTTTGGGGTCTAGTCCGTCTGGAAACCGTCTCAAGGTACGTATAAGGGATGTTCCCAGTACATAGAACAGGTGCCGTTTCGCACTGCTTTTAGCAGTGATAGGGATACTCATAGACGTCCCTGGGATGGAGCATTCATCCACCATGTATGGATATTGGACGTCCCATGGCCCTAATGTTCCGTGTGGGTAATGGAAAAATAATTCTTCGACATATTAGATCGGGCTACTAATTGTAAAATTATTACTATAATTACTAATTCTAAATAAGTACAGTAATTATTATTTACGTGTATTATTAGTAATAAAAATTATTATAGTAATTCATACGAAAAAATTTTCGTGAAAAAAATTGAATTTATTTTTTTAAAAATAGAAGGAAAAATGGATCCACGATGGGATATAGCGTTAAAATTCATATAATTCATCAAATTATTTTAGAGCATTTTTTGAAAAAAATAAATAATGGCAATCATCGTAAAAAAAAAATTTTTACTTTACACGCTGAAAAAATGTTGACAACCATGATTTAAAATTTTTTCCCTTCTTTTATGAAAGTGTGAACTAATATGAAAAAAATCGATCTCTAAATATTTTTCGATATATCGATTAATTTAAGAGATATCGGCGTTAGAACGTTTCCAAAATTTCTGAAATCCAGATTTTTCGAAAAATAGTAACTTCTGAAATACATGCGATAAAAATTTAAAAATTGGTCAAAATACTCCTTGCATAGTATACTATTTTAGAAGAAAAAATGGAAAAAATTAAAAATGGTCAGGGTCAGGGCCGAGCGAAATGGCGTGGATTGCCTCATATGCATACCGCGGCTATGTCGACACGTCCGGAAGCTCCATATCCTCCAGCCCGATTCAACCGGCTAACCCACAACCCACTCTTCGATCACCGGGGAATTCGCAAATATCGCGAAAACGAGCTTAACCCACGCGACGTACGAGGGCCTCGTGCGCTCCTACGGTTCCCGCATGCACACTCCCTTCTCCTTCTCTACTATGCATACCGTAAGGTTTATAGTATAATATACGTGGACTATGTATGAGGTATTCCTGACGAGAACTATCCTAGGTTTTGCCAAAACTAGCGTTGTTCCCAATTCCTGACTGAAATAAACGAAAAGTAAGAGAAATGAGAAAAAATGGTTGAACCAACAAATAAAGAGAAAAATTCTGTCCGACCACGAAGAAAAAAAATTATCAAGGTTTAAATAAAAGATAGTTAAAAAATATAAAGAATCGACGAAGTTTTCGTGCAGACAATGTTTGAAAATATAGTTTCGAGAAAAACGCGTTAAATGTCGTTAACTTTGTAGCTTTAACTTATTTCAAGTTTATAGTTATAAGTTTGTAACAGAGCAGAATTCTTTAATTTTCTTTCCTCTAAATTATGCAAAGCATAGGGAAGAAAAATCGGTGAAATTTTTTTTACTGAGTTACTTTACTGTACTGAGTTATTTTAACCACAACTTTACTTACATGGGTAGCTTTTGCTCGATTTTCCCCCAAGTTTGCTCGCGTTAGTGCATTCACAAACATTCCAAAAAATGTTCAAATCTTCAGAAAAACCAAAACAAAGTCTTAACAAACTTTCTTGATTAGTTACAAGTATCCTGTCACTTGCAATTCTACTTTCTGTATTTTTTGAACACTTTTTAATTGGGGTAAGAATTTTTCAGCAGAAAAAAAATGCTCAGTGGTTTCGAGGAATAATCCGAACACACGAAAAATCAGGACTAAAATTGAAAAGGGTTAGGGTTGAAAAATTGATCGGCTTAGCTAGAAACACCTCGTATAAATACCTATAAATATATATGTATGTATATATATCGTGACCACCAGGATCCTGAAACAATTCCAGCGCCCCCACAACCACCGAACTCTCGAGGGGATTATATTGGCGCTGGCACCTGTTCGAAACAGGCTCACCTAGTCTCCATATATGCAAACCTCTGCTTCGCAACGAGAACCCAAAATACATAAATCTCGTGATATTGCACGTAATTCCCTAAATCATATTTTAAACTCTACATTAAAATTACGAAAACCCAAAATTCTAACAATATCACAATTTTTGAATTCCAAAACTACCAAATAAGAGAGCAATGATCAAATTTTGATTTTTCAGGTTTGGCAATTTCTCCAAAGTGCCGAAAAGCATCACAATTTTCATCCGCGAGCCTAATTTATTGCACCTGTTTGTGAACCGTGAGGGTGAATCGTGCTTTAATGCGAAAGTCGTAAAAAAAATGTACATTCGAGAAACAATGAGAGAAAAAAGGGGTTAACGTAACTTTCGGCGCCGTTTTTAGTTGGCGGGACAGGGAGGAAAAAGAGGGAACGACCGATATGGTTACAGAGAATAGAAAGAGGCAGATTGAGAGAGAAAGGGAGAGAGAGAAGCCCATGAAAATCGCGGTGCAATGGAAGCCGTACGTGATTTATGATCGAGTACGTCGCGCACGAGAGTTAAGTTGACGCGCGCTTTTCGCTCGGCGCGAATCCTCGTCATCGGGACTCGCCTCTGGCGTGTGCACGTGTATATATCGCGGGGGCGCAATGCGAGAACAATGCGGCTCTCGCGCGTCAACATACGTTTGCAATACACACCCATATACAGATATAATATACAGGGTGTCCATTTAATTCGGGACACCGTAATAATTCGATATTGATGCAGTAAATTAAAAAAACGCGGAGACAAGTTGACTCAAATGAAAAATTGAATATATTTAAATGAAAAATTATTGACTTAATTAAGCAGCTTATCTCAGTATCTGTCTAAGTGACTTTGCTTTCTAATATTTGCTCAATATTTCTAGTAGAAATATTGGGCAAATCAAAACACATTTCAGACAAAAGTTATACATTTGTTCACCTATAAAATGATACTGCTGTAAAAAATACAAGTTTCCAATAAAAAATAAAATTTGACCTTGGTATGACCTTGAAGATGACCACTAAGCAGAAAAGCAAGATAGCCATTTGATTCTTTATTCAAATCGATTTGACACGTGTCTCGGCATTTTTCGATCTACCGCGTGGATATCGAGTTATCACCGTGTCTCAAATTGAATAAGAGACACCCTGTATATGTAGTTACAATGGTTCATGCGGTGCTCGTTTTTAAAGTATTATAAAATGTCGGTAAAATGCGTGGCGCGCTTTAACCGTCGTTTGGTATTACCGTGAATGACGTTGCAAAAATAAGGACCACAAAAAAGGTTCTCCACCGCAATCACCATTAAGGGGTTAGTTGTAAGAATAAAAAAGTACCTTTTTTAAAAAACGACTTTTCGAATATTTCACTTCATAAATAATTTCCTTCTCTGATATTTGTGTCGATCTTCTCGGAAGTGGAATTTTAAACAAAAAAATGAAAATTCTCGAAAAAGAATGAGGTCGATATTCTTATTTATGCCGATGGGTCGTCCACGTCGTTGTCATGGGGTAAGTGAACCTGGGAATGGAGATAAGTAGAGGATGCCATATCGATTGCGACTGACTCTATCTCCATTCTCTCACCCTTCTCTCCCACCCTCTTTCGCTCAGTAAATATACATGGGTCATTCCACGTCAAATCGACCACTTTAACCCCGCCCCCTTTCGATTTGGCTGAAACTTTTTTATCTTTTTCTACTCTATCAAAAACATTTTTTAGAATTTTTTAAAAAATTTTTACCCAACCGATAAAAAATTATATTTTTTCAAACAAGTTGGCTTTTTATTTTTCGAATATCTATAACTTTTTCAAAAATGGACTTGTCGGAACGTTTTTTTTTCCAAATTTTTGTTTTTAAATGTTATTTTCAGAAAAAAATAGAAAAAAATTATTCAATGTTTTTTTTTTTAATATTGGGACAAAAACGAAAACTTCTCGATGATCGCCATTTTTATTTTTTTATGATTTTTTTTAAATAAAAACTTTGACATTTTCTGCAAATTCTCTAACATTTTCAGGGTGGGGACTTTTCATTTTCTATTTTTTTTCAATTGAAAAAAATTATTATTTTTTTAACTCAGCTTATTATTCATAATACCACTCTGACGATTTTTGAGGATGTTGGAAGAACCTCAAAGTTTGAAAATAAAAATGAAATTGTAAGTAAATCATCGAAAAAATTTTAATGTTTTTCGAAAAAGTAAGAAAATAAAAGAAGATAGTTCTGATTAATTTTTTTATATTTTTTTTGAAAACTACAATTAAAAACGAAGAGAATGAAAAAAAATTGTTATTTAGGTCATTTTTAGATAAACAACAGGCTTTTAAAATTTTTTAAATGATGGTTAATATGTGATGAAATTCGTTTCATGTTTTTTTTTTCAATGCCCCGCTTTTTTTTGTTTAATTACACAAAAACCACACTTTATTAAATAATTTTATATACAATAGCTATAATTCCATCACAAATTAACTACTTAAAATTTTGTACAAGCCTGTCTAAAAATGCACTAAATAAAAAAATTTCTTTACACTTTCTTTGTTTTTAAATGTAGTTTTCAAAAAAAAATATATATATAAAAAAATTATTCAGAAGCATCTACTATTTTTTTTCTTACTTTTTTGAAAAACTTTGCAATTTTTTCGATTGTTACCACTTTGAATTTTATTTATTATTATTATTATTTTTTTGAGATTCTCATATCTTCGAAAATCCCCAGAGCGGTATTATGCGAAATAAACTGAGTTAAAAAAAAAATTCGATTTAAAAAAAATAGAAAACGAAAAGGCCCCACTCTGAGATCTTCAGAGAATTTGGAGAAAATGTCAAAGTTTCTATAAAAAAAAGAAAAAAAAAATTAAAAATGGCGATCATCGAGAAATTTTCGTTTTTTCCGAAAATTCGAAAAAAAAAACGTTGAAGATCAGTTTGAATAATTTTTCTCTATTTTTTTCTGAGAAGTACATTTAAAAACAAAAATTTTGAAAAAAAAACGTCCCAATAAGTCAATTTTTGAAAGAGTTATAGATATTTGAAAAAAAGCCAATTTTTTGGAGAATTATAACTTTTTATCGGTTTGTTAAAAAAATTTGAAAAAATTCTGAAAAATGTTTTTGATAGAGTAGAAAAAGTTAAAAAAGTTTCAGCCAAATCGAAAGGGGTCTGGGTCAAAAGTGGTCGATTCGACGTGGAATGACACATATGTATATTTGGTTTTCTCTCGCACATCCCACCCCCAAGCCGCGAGGGTTGGGGGTTGTGTAGCTTGCTGGAGTTCGAAAGTGAGCTACCGTTGCACCCGTGGATACTGGTAGCAGCGAGGAGAGGGTAGGTGGAAGAGGGCACGGGGTTGGAAGAACACAGAAGAGAACGAGGATGTATAACCATGGGCAAGCAAGTCTGAAGGGGAGAAACGAACCAAGGGCTGTGTGGGAAAGATAGTGGGTGTAAGAGAGGGAGAGAGAGAGAGAGAGAGAGAGAGAGAGAGAGAGAGAGAGAGAGAGAGAGAGAGAGAGAGAGAGAGATAGAGAGAAAGAGAGAGAAAGAGAGCAATGAGATGGTTTAAGGGATGGAAGAGAAAGGGATGACGAGAGGTATGGAGTTTGAAGAGGTGCGGGTAATTCTCCCTCCTTTCCTCTTTCTCTGGTATATGTGTTGGTTGCCAGCTCGAGAATTACCCGATCGATATTAAGTTGCGATGCCTCCCGTCCTGCTTGCCACGGCGCTCGTGGTTTAAAACCACCCCTGGTGCTGTTTAAAAGGACTCGATCTTCGTCCCTCTCGTAAGATCATCAAAATATTACGAAAAATGCCATCACCAAATTAAAATTTATTTCAAGTCTTCGCTGAAATGGCAATTTTTTTTGAATCACGAAATGTATTTTCGTTCAAGTTATAAAATAATTTTTTTTTCCTTTAAATCTTCAACAAATGACTTTTTATTTAATTGAGGAATTAATTATTACTAATATTGACTATTCAATTAAATCAATTAAAATAAAAGTAATTTCAATTTACTTTCGAAAACATTTTTTGGCACTGAATTTATCAAATTTTTTATTCGGTTCTCACTGTTTTTTTTTCTTCAATCGCTGCTCTTCTACATTTGCCCAAAAATGACGACCACCAAATTAAAATTGATTTAAAAAACTGTGTTGTCTTGCGCCAAATGACAACTTTTTTTTTGTTAATCACAAAACGAATCAATTAATCGAGTTATGAATGTAATATTTTGAAAAATAAAATCTTTTACAATTTAATACTTATTTAATTAATTGAAGAATTTATTATTCTCAATATTGATTATTCGATTAGTTGATTAATCAATCAAGTTGAAAGTAATTTGGATTTACTTTTGTATAAGTTTTTTTGGTACGGAATTTATCGAATTTTTTATTCAGATCCTACTAGTTATTTTTTTTTTATACTGCTGCTCTTCTGCATTCACCCGTCGGATGCTTTTAATGGGGTCCCTGATTGGCTCCTATCAACTCGAGCTTCGATCTACGTGGCATCAACGACCTTATCCTCTTTCTTTCTCTCTCTTCCTCCATTTTTCTCTCTCCATCGTCCTCGTCCTTATTTTTTCGCTCTGTCTTACACTTGCGTTTTCTTACATCTCCCTCCCCCATTCCGTCTCGCTGCTTAATTTTTTTGCCTCCTCGGTTGGTAAATTACTCTATCAGGGCGAGCTGCCGATAACACGACGGTATAATATACCGAGCTCGAGAATTTCACACAGACAGATAATCGTTACGTGATCGCTCCGCGTTTCCACCGTGAATATACGGAAAATACTGAGGCCATTCGATGTAATTTTCACTATTCTAATTTTTATTATTTTTCAGAATAGACAAGTTAAATTTATCTTTGATAAAAAGACGGACAAAATGATTCTGCAAAATGTGTACAATTTTTTGCTCCATTAAAGGGGTATTCTGGTCTAGAATTTTGAAAAAAAAATTTGAAAAAACCTTTAAGAATATATCCCCGAAAGGAAATTTTTTAATTTCAATCATTTAGAGTTATAGCTATTTTTCTCAATTTTCTCAAAACTATACTACTGGAAACAATTAAGTTTTTTTTTAATGCTGTATCTCAGTGAAAAACGGTCGTATCGAGGTCTAAAAAAAGCATTTTGAAGCTTCAAGTTTCTAGTTTCAATATCTTTCAGCAAAAAAAAATTCGCAGATTCTACGCAAGCCTAAGAAATAGTTTTAAAAAAATTTTGCAAATTTTATGTACACTGAGAAAAAAAAATTGTTGAATGAACTAAATCTTTAGTCGCATACGCACGACTAAATATTTAGTTGTACAAACCCAAATTTTCTTGCCTCAATCATATTTTGGTCAACTGAAACGCAGAATTATTCAAGAAACTAATTATTTAGTTAGACCAAATAAATATTTAGTCGTGCGTATGCAACTAAAGATTTAGTTAATTCAACATTTTTTTTTCTCAGTGTATGTACTTTTTTTGGGCTGCAGTGACTTGACATTTTTTTTCAGCTAAACCATTCCATCGACAAGATAGCTTGTTCATTCAGCTTAAATTTTTTTCTTAGACCCCGATACGCCCATTTTTCGCTGAGTTACCGGACTTTTAATGAGAAAGGATCCTTTTGTCTTTGACCATTGATATCTCAGCAACCAATAATCGCACAAAAAATAAAGGGGGGGGGGGGGGGGTCAGGAACTTAATCGAATTGTCTACAAGGATTGACAATGGTTTTTTGAAAAAAAAAATTCCATCCGTGACATGAATTTGAAAAAACAGGCAAAAAAGGGTTTTTATGGTTTTGTGAAAATTCTACTCAGCCAATCATTTACTTCAAATTTTTTACCAATCTTTAATTTATATCTCTTTAATTTATATCTCCCCTAACACATTTATATAAAAATTATTTTTTCTACTACTGTAAACAGTTTAAAAACTATGAAAATAAGAGTCTAAAAACGCCTTTTCTTGTTCAGATGCCATTTTGCAAAATTTTTTTTTTTTGCGTTCTCTCTGAGATAGGGGCTATAGCGACATTCTTATTGATTAAGAATCTTTTTTTAAATTTTGTATCGGATAACTAGAAAGGTTGCAATCGTGCCAACACCCCCTTTTTTATCCTTAACTTTACCAGCTTATAACTTATTTAATTTTCATTTTTTTTTCTCGAAATTTTTTTTTTCATTGTCAAAATGAATAAATATGTTGTAAAAAGGAAAGGTGATATTATTTTTTGTTTTTTTTATCGACCTCGACAAAACGCTCAAAATGGATTCTGGCCTCCGGACCAGAATCAGCCTTAAGCAATCGCATTTTTACAAAAAACTCTTTTTCTTCCCAAAGAAAAAATTACGTAAAATTATGAGCAGCTTGAAAATTCGAAGCGATGAAGAAAAATATACTTGACTCAATTTGAACACGGATCTTGGGGTAATGAAAATTATTGGTTAAAAATTGGCTCGAAAACGTAAAGACGAAGGATAGTTCCATCGTGTATAAATTTTCCATTATTGGCTGATGTGGGACGGGTGTGGGAAATCGATGAAAACGATTTGCACGTTGCGGGCTCGCTGAAAGTTGATAAGGGCTGAAATGCCTATGAGAACGCTGTTGGCAGCAATATATATAGTGTGTATGTGTAGATAGTGTACAACGCAAGAGTCGCGGTGAGGATTCGCAGGTGCGAAGGCGTGGGAAGGACGGGGTCATGAGCCTCGTGGCCTCCGGGTCGTCAAGATATCGGTTTCCCCTTCCATCTGGCGCGTCTTTGACCCTTCTCCACTTGGAATACAAAGCGAGAAAATAAGAGCCAAAGATTGAAATCGCAGTGCGCAGATTCGATCTCTAATGCGATCGAAAATACTATTTTAAACGACGATTTAAAATCTCCAGTGCAAAAAAACAATCGCCCAAATGAAAACCTCAAACTTTCGTATGAATCAAGTGAATTAAATTTGAAAAAAAAATGAAATTTAAAAAATAACATCAAAACTTATAACCAGGGTTGCGAAATTTTTAATGAAAAAGTAATGCATTAACCATTACTTTTTTAATGGCTAATGAAATTAATTTCCATTAACCATTTAAATTTAATGGTTAATGGAGATTATTTTCATTGACCATTAAAATTTAATGGTTAATGGAAATTATTTTCATTAACCACTAAAATGTGGTGGATAATGGAAATTATTTTCATTAGCCATTAAAATTGAATGGTTAATGGAGATTATTTTCATTGACCATTAAAATTTAATGGTTAATGGAAATTATTTTCATTAACCATTAAAATTTAATGGTTAATGGAAATTATTTTCATTAACCACTAAAATGTGATGGTTAATGGAAATTATTTTCATTAGCCATTAAAATTTAATGATTAATAGAGATTATTTTCATTGACCATTAAAATTTAATGGTTAATGCAAATTATTTTCTTTAACCATTAAAATTTAATGGTTAATGGATATTATTTTCATTAACCATTAAAATTATTTCCATTAACCATTAAATGTTAATGGTTAATGAAAATGCAATTGCATTAAAATAGTAATGCATTATTTGCAACCCTGTCCATTACAATGTAGTGTGTAATAGAAAAAATTTCCATTACCCATTGCAATGTAATGTGTAATGGACAAAACTTTGATTGCAATTTTGGGAATCGAAAAATATAAATGAATAAATTATTGCAATTTTGCGTTACATTTTATTGACTTAGGACTTAGATTTTCACCTTAAATTCTAAAAAGCATCTATATTATAATTCTAAAAATCTAAGTCCTAAGTCAATAAAATGTAATGCAAAACTGCAATAATTTATTCATCTATATTTTTCCTTCTCAAAATTGCAATCAAAGTTTTGTCCATTACACATTACACTGCAGTGGGTAATGGAAATTTTTTCTATTACACACTACATTGTAATTGGCAGGGTTGCAAATAATGCGTTACATTTTTGGAAGCAATTGCATTTTCATTAACCATTAACATTTAATGGTTGATGGCAATAATTTCTATTAACCATTCGATTTTAATGGTTAATGAAGATAATTTCTATTAACCATTAAATTGTAATGGTTAATGAAAATAATTTTCATTAACCATTAAATTTTAATAGTTAATGAAAATAATCTCCATTAACCATTGAATTTTAATGGTTAATGAAAATAATTTCCATTAACCATTAAATTTTAATGGTTAATGAAAATAATCTCCGATAACCATTAAATTTTAATGACTAATGAAAATAATTTCCATTAACCATTAAATTTTAATGGTTAATGAAAACAATTTTCATTTACTATTAAATTTTAATGGGTAATGAAAATAATTTCCATTAACCATTACATTTTAATGGTTAATAAAAATAATTTCTATTAACCATTAAATTGTAATGGTTAATGAAAATAATTTTCATTAACCATTAAATTTTAATAGTTAATGAAAATAATCTCCATTAACCATTGAATATTAATGGTTAATGAAAATAATTTCCATTAACCATGGAATTTTAATGGTTAATGAAAATAATTTCCATTGACCATTAAATTTTAATGATTAATGGAAATTATTTCCAATAACCATTAAACGTTAATGGTTAATGAAAATGCGAATGCACTAAAAAAAGTAATGCATTATTTGCAACCCTGCTTATAACACATATTGTTAGTGCCAAATAATTTTGAAATTTTTACAAATTTGTCGATCAATCCTTTATAAGTTGGTTGAAAAAAATGACACTCTACTCATACTTTTATACTCGATGCTTGTTTACTCAAGACCTCCAAATACTCTCATCACGTCGGAGGATATTTACATCCGTACCCACGAGTCTACTTGTCAGCGACGTTTTTTTTCCTCTCTTTGCTCGAAAATTCTCACCCTCTGGTTTGATCTCTCCCATTGCGTTTGTAACAAATTTGTAACAGTACACTTTGGTAATATTTTAAGAGTCGGGATGGTGGTTGCACGCCGCGGGTATCGTCTTACAGGGGGTGCGAAATATAAACAATCCAGTGGTTGAGAGGGTGGAGGCAAAGAAAAAAATAGTAACGAAAGTAAAAATCATGTTGTCGACACGAATGGCGCTGTTTGGACCAAAAAAAATCCACGTTAAACAGCCACATAAAGGGATATAAATGAATAACGTATGGTCGGGTTGAAATTTAGGATTTAAAAAAAATTCATTTCAAAGCATTCACTTTTGTAATTTTGCAAGTACCCAGCTGAAACGGTCATTTTTTTTAGATAATTTGCTAGAGTCATTATTTTTTGTTTTGTAATTTAATCATTTAGTAATTTGGTTATCTAGTTATATTTAGTTATTGAATTATTTAGTTATTTAACTATTGAGTTATTTAGTTGTTTAGCTATTGAGTTGTTGAGTTATTTTATTATATTCTAACTTTTTTATTTAGTTACTTTGTTAATTGTTACTTTTTTTTCTTGAAGAGGTAAAATTGATGAAACGATCTGTGAATGCTAATTGGCACCATTTTTTCATATAGCAAGATAAAAATAACGCACCTTTGTGAAAAAAAATTAAATGTACATTTTTACGTGAACATCTTGCTGCTACTTTTTATTAGTTATTTAGTTATTTCCCTATTCAGTTATTTAGTTATCTAGTAAATGAGTTATTGAGTTATTTATTTATTTAGTTATTTAGCTATTGAGTTGTTGATGTATTTTATTATATTTTTACTTTGTTATTGAGTTACTTTGTTAATTGTTATTTTCTTATTCTTGAAGGGGTAAAAATGATAAAACAATCTGCAAATGCTAATTGGCACAATTTTTTTCATATAGCAAGATAAAAATAACGCACCTTTGTGAAAAAAAATTAAATGTACATTTTGACATGAACAACTTGCTGCTACTATTTATTAGTGATTTAGTTATTTGGTTATTTCGTTATTTATTTAGTTATCTAGTTATTGGGTTATTTAGTTATTTAGCTATTGAGTTGTCAAGGTATTTTGTGACTTTTTTACTTTGCTATTTAGTTACTTTGTTAATTGTTGTTTTGTTATTCTTGAAGAGGTAGAAATGATAAAACGATCTGCGAATGCTTATTGGCACCATTTTTTTCGTATATCAAGATAAAAATAACGCACCTTTGTGAAAAAAAAAAATTAAATGTACATTTTTACGTGACCATCTTGCTGCTACTATTTATTAGTTATTTAGTTATTTCCCTATTCACTTATTTAGTTATCTAGTCATTGAGTTATTGAGTTATTTAGTTATTTAGCTATTGAGTTGATGAGGTATTTTATTATATTTTTACTTTGTTATTTAGTTGCTTTGTTCATTTCTATTTTCTCATCTTTGAAGAGGGAAAAATGATAAAACAATCTGCGAATGCTAATTGGCGCAATTTTTTTCATTTAGCAAGATAACGCACCTTTGTGAAAAAAAAATTAAATGAACATTTTTAACTGAACAACTTGCTGATACTATTTATTAGTGATTTAGTTATTTGGTTATTTCGTTATTTATTTAGTTATCTAGTTATTGAGTTATTTACTTATTTAGCTATTGAGTTGTTGAGGTATTTTGTTATTTTTTTTACTTTGCTATTTAGTTACTTTTTTAATTGTTATTTTGTTATTCTTGAAGGGGTAAAAATGATGAAACGATCTGCGAATGCTAATTGGCACCATTTTTTTCGTATAGCAAGATAAAAATAACGCACCTTTGTGAAAATAAAAATTGAATGTACATTTTTTCGTGAACATCTTGCTGCTACTATTTATTTCCATGCTAAAAATTGAGCCTGTGCAGTATCTGTCGTTGCGGCTCGCAATACCAGGAAGATCGTCTCGACGACGACGGATGATAGCCGGGTCTGTGCTCGTTGCTATCTGAAAACTCGCAGGCCCACACGCTATCCGAGTCATAAAAAAAATAAGGAAAAAAAGAAATAACGAGTCGGTAAAAGAGCGCCTGACGAGACTTGTCATCAGCCAGGCTGTGCCACTGAGAGCACAGGAGAAACGAGGAAACGCTTCTGGGGTTAAAAAGAAAAAAAAAGCAAAGGAGTAAACACAGGAAGCCAACGAAAAAGTTGACATGAAAGTGTTGCACGATTAAGGGGATGTGGAACATTCACGGGCGCCATAAAGATGGTTTCAATTTTCAGAAATATTTTTTTCTCTTCGTTTCGAAGATTCGAATCATCCCTCTCTCATTTCAAACAAACATTTCGCATCCGTGTTTCCTCGCCCACGATTATTAGTAGCAAAAGTTTCACGAACCCTTCCGCTGTCTAATTTTTCTTTGAAAAACGCAAAATCTACCCTTCTCGGTGAATATAATTTTTTTTCTCTTCTCTGGCGAATATTTCGTTGTGAAAAAAGGAAAAGATTTAGTTTTAAGCGATCCTGCGAAGGGGGATGCTCGTACCGCGTTGTGCGTATCACGAATAAATCATTTAAGAAGATTACGCGCGCCCCGTGAAAAAAAAAAAATTAAAAGAGTCGACGTTGAAAAATAATAAAAGAAGAAGAAAATATTGAGCGCGAGGGTGGGAGAGACGAAAGACCCCAAAGAGGGTTGCAAGTTGCGACGAGGGATGCGGACGAATTTATGATATGCCAGAGAACATTATACTCTCCGTTTCATTAGCCGAGGGGATGCTACGCAAAACCACGTGAGCTTGTATTACCTACCCCTCGCGGTTGATGCGATTATTACGATTCTCAAAAATTATTTCTGCCTTGATAATTATTATAATTATACGTAGGAGACTCTCCATTAGACAGATTCAAAAAAGCGATTATGTTTTGTTTTTCGAAATAACATATTGAATACTTTCGGGGAGGTGAAAAAAGAGGCCTGTTAAAAGCAGAGCTCTTAATATAAATATTTAGATATCTCTCACTGCAAATTTCTTTCTCCCATTTAATTAGCACAGGAAAACAAATGTTCATACTTTCAAGTTTTATACCTCAATTTCAAGTCAATGTACCGTATCGAACGATATGTATTCTTGTAGGGAATTGAATGCTCTACAAAATAGGTCTCTTATGATTTTTCAATAAACTCACTCCTTCAAAAGTTATTCACGGTCTAATATATATGAGGCATTCCACGACATTTCGACCAAAATCTTGCCTTGATGATTTCGATTTTCCTCTAAATTTTTTTGATAAGCAAACACATTGAAAAAAAATTCCCCACATTTTTTCAGAATTTTTTGGTCATGTGTTTTTTTGATTTTTTTTTTCAAAGAAAAGGGACCACTTGGTAAAATCTGAAAAAATTCAGAATAATCTAATAAAATATAACAAAATTGTTTGGCTTCGTTCCAAAATTCAAAAAATTGAAAAAAAAAAATTACTCATAAAGTATTAAAATCTCCATTTTGGAACAGAGCCAAAAAATTTTGTTCTATTTTATTAGATTATTCTGAATTTTTCAGATTTTACAAAGGGGTCCCTTTTTTTCAAAAAAAAAAACGCCGGATCAAAAAATTCCGAAATAATTTTTTTTCAATGCGTTTTTATATAAAAAATGTAGAGGAAAATCGAAATCATCAAGCCAAGATTTTGATTGGAATATCGTGGAATGACACGACAAAATCTTGCCTTGATGATTTCGAATTTTCTCTCAATTTTTTATATAAAAAAGACATTGAGAAAAAAATTTCCAAATTTTTTCAGAATTTTTCGATCACGGGTTCTTTGGATTTTTTTTTTAAAGGACCCCTTTGTAAAATCTGAAAAAATTCAGAATAATCTAATAAAATCTCCATTTTGGAACAGAGCGCAAAAATTTTGTTATATTTTATTGGATTATTCTGAATTTTTTCAGATTTTACAAAGGGGTCCTTTAAAAAAAAAATCCAAAGAACCCGTGACCAAAAAATTTTGAAAAAATTTGGGAATTTTTTTTTCAATGTGTTTGTTTATGTAAAAAATTTATAGAAAATTTAGAATCTTCAAGGCCAGATTTTGATGGAAATGTCGTGGAAGTGCTCATGTGTATACTGTTGGTAATTTCTTTAAAAATTAGGTAATTTATGTTAATGCAATTTAAACTTTTGTTTCAAAAAAGCTTTCAAGATATTTAGTAATAAGTTTCAACATTTTGCCAGAAACTAAAAAAAAAAAAGTGAAATTTACTCTCAAGTTAACTTTAACCTTGAATAACTTTTGAACGAGTGAGTTTATCGAAAAATCATAGGAAATCTTTTTTATAGAGCGTTCAATTCTCTACAAGAATATGTATCGTTCATTTTGGTACATTGATTTGAAGCCGAGATATAAAATTTCAAAGTTTGAAATTTTTTTTCCTGTGTTATTTAAATGGGAAATAGAAATTTGCGATGAGACATATCTAAATGTTTATATTAAGAGCTCTGCTTCTAACAGGCATCTTTTTTCACCTCCCCGAAAGTATTTAATATGTTATTTCGAAAAACAAAAGTAGTCGCTTTTCTGATTCTCTCCATACTTTCGAATCTTCTCTTGGTCGAAATTTTCCCTTCAAACGAATAGTTGCAGTTTTCAATAAATTTTCATGAATTTTTTTTCTTCAAATTCTCCTCACAAAGTTTACGGTTTTTTTTCTCTTACCTCCCTCTTCGCAGGAGGAATAAAATACTTTGGGAAGTAAACGTCCGGCGTTGGTGAAAGGGGGTAATTTTTATTCGAGACTCTGCAGAGCTCGAAACTCCAGCTTTTAGTTTGGGGAACTGATGGAAGCGTTTTGCCGCGTTTCTTCGCAAAGTAAACTGTCGATATAAAGTTAAATTCGTTAAAAATTTCCAACCCCTCGCGCACGGATAAGGGAGTTTCGGCAAAACGTTGAAACACAGCGAGAGCGCGCGATTCGACGGAGGAATGAGGAAAGCGCCATCCTCGATGACCCAGTTTCGACAAATTCGCGGTGGCAACGGCGGAGGCTCGACGCATCATCCTCCGGCCCACTTCCTGTCTTGTTTCAACTCATTTTGCAGAGACTTCGACACAGGGAGATCTCTCGAACGAGCGAGACTCGCCCGTGTGTTGGTTCTCATTCGCGAGCCTCGAGCTTCTCATTCGCTAGACTTTATACATCGCGCTACGAGACTCCGTGAACATTTTTAATTGAGAAACTTTGGGCGCCTGCAGCACGGCCAAATCATGAAAAGAGAATGAGAAATTGAGAGGGATGAGAGGGTGAACCATCGGGCACGTCAAACTT
This sequence comes from Alloplasta piceator, assembly GCA_946863875.1. Classification (NCBI taxonomy): domain Eukaryota; kingdom Metazoa; phylum Arthropoda; class Insecta; order Hymenoptera; family Ichneumonidae; genus Alloplasta; species Alloplasta piceator. The sequence continues at coordinate 78,240,501 of OX333071.1, forward strand.
ATTTCAAAAAGCATGCGAATAGTTATAGTACGAATACGTAGGCTCGGACGAATTAGAAAGTATTTCAATGATGAAAATTAAAAGACCTCAATGAAGAATTAAAATTTTTCTCCAAATTATCTGTTCCTTGTACCCTGAATCTTCGCAAACGACGTAAATCAGCAAGTTATGGACAAATTTATAAGCCGCACGATTTTCGAATCACTCCTTTGTAATTACAAATACAAATTAAAAATACAAATTAAAATTTTTTAAAAAAGTAATTTGCATTGGAGAATATTCCATTCCAAATAGAAAAATTGCCGTGCTCTTATCAAAAACTTGCACATTGCTGTCTAATTATTTTATTTCGCTCACTAGAAGTTCATCCACAGTTATCACAAATGATCCATAAAGTTTAAAAAAACAACATGCATATTATTTAGGGATTCAATAAAGCGACAAATTTTCTATCAGAAACTTGTAATTTTTATTAGATTGCTTATAATTATGGGTAACAGCGTGTAAAAGCAAGTTCCAATTTTTCCATTTAATGGAATATTCTTCCCTAAAAATTACTTTTTTTTCAATTGTAATTTGTAATGGAGAACTCACTCATTACACGTTATTTTTTTTATTTGTAATGGAAAATGCATCGATTACACGTAATTTTTTTTATTTGCAATGACACTTGCATCCATTACGCATGACTTTTCTGATTTGTAATGGAACATGCATCCATTACACATTACTTTTTTTATTTGTAATGGGACATGCATGCACTCCTTCGTAATTCCCAAATTTTTTACACCGCAAACTGTCCGAGCGGTCTTTTTAAAAATTAACCTTTAAATCGTAACGTGTTTTTTGGTACCTTTAAATGGCAACGGGGGTCACTCGTGCCAGACGCTTTAAAAAGAGCTCTACACTGAGAAAAAAGTTCAGTTAAAACAACTAAATGCATTTAGTTAAAAAAAATTCGTTGATTCAATATTAATTTGTTTGAAATAATGAAACTATAATTAATTCAACAAATGGATTTGGTTAACCATAAGATATGAGGTGAACGAAATTATTTGGTCAATTTCCAGATACAGTTTAGTCCAACTTACACGTTACTGAGTTGCTGTACAGAAATATTTCGTTGATTTCTAGTATATTGTAACTAAATAAATTTAGCTGTAACAAACAAACAATTCGTATTATCAATCACACAATTTATTTGGAACAAAGATATTTATTTGATTGAACTGAAACTTTGCACATTCAAGCAACGATTTAATCGATTTTACTAAAACTTCCCCTGAATCTTTGTTGAATTACCGAAATGATCTCGTTGAACGTCCGGAAACAAATATTTGGTTGAGTCAAACGAATATTTGCATTTTCAACAAAAAATTTTTTTCAGTGCAAAGTGCTCTAAAAAATTTTTCAAAATTCATGAAAGATCATCAACTATCCTTGAATAAGGACCAATCACTATATTGCTGATTTGATCATTTGTTTAAACAATATAATCATATAAACAAAGGAGAACATGAAGGATGCACTGTTTTCTTCAAAAAATCATAACTTTCGATGTACATTTTTTTAAATTCCAAACGGAAAATTAAAGCTTAGGAATGGTACTTTAAGGAAAAAAATATTGAAATTCTGTATGAATAAAAGAAATGCTGAAGTTTTGAGCATGAAAATCGAGTCTTTTTCAAAGTACATAAAGAGGTCCATTTTCTAATAAAGTAGACATTGTCTTATTTTTTACTGAATTTTATTAATCGAAATAACATCAAATATCAAAGTTCACTCAAAAATGAAAGGAATATAAAAATGAAAAATTATGGCAATGCTGAGGCCAAATTACAAAGGCATAACTCGTACCTGTGTTATATTAATATCAATAAAATTGAAATTTCTATTAAAATTCACGTTAAAAAACTTTTAATTAACTTTCAATCAATTTTTAGTCGATAAATATCAAAATTTGGAGAAAAAAATTTCAGGAATGCGAATTTCCATTAAAATTTATATTTAAAAACTCTCAGGTAAGTTTAATCCATCGATTCATAATAAAAACCATCGATTCATGATTAAAAAAACATCAGAATTTGGAAAAAACAATTTTACTTACCTTACAATTTCAGTAAACGCGAATGGTAACGGGGGGTCACTGGTGACCCAAGGGTATTTTCATTTGGCTCTCACAACAGCTGTTTACGGATTAAATCATCGGCACTTGGGTAACTTATATCCTACTAGTGTACAACTATTTACTGTATAGTTTGGGCGAGGCACGAGTGACCCCCTCCGTTACCGTTTAAGGGTTAATACCAACTATCTAAAACTCTAAAATTCAGAGCGTTCACAACCGTCGTTTGAAAATGAAAACTAAAACGGTTCATTCATCCGAGCTACAGGAATGACAATTAGGACCATTTCACCCCCAAAAGTATTTTTTCTTTAAATTTAATTATTAAATTATTACTTTAAATTTTATTAGTATCATTTTAATTATTGAAATACATTATTTTTACTTTATTTAATTATCGAATGAAAACCTCGGTGAACCTACATCGTACAATGCATGGGACCAAAAAGGGGATGCAGAGGGAAGAGAATAAACCGCAGGCAGTTGCGAGGAGAGTCTTTGGGAAACGTTTTGGGTGTGCCCTGGCGTGCGTTAAAGGGCCTTTTTGGCCTCCCCGTGTGAGCTAATTGGGGTAATTTTCGTCGAGAATTGATGTAAACGCCACGTCATTACCCCGACGAGTTCTGCGCCAAAGATTCTGATGTATCAACATCCCTCTCGCTCACCCTGACTCCGTTCAGAGCGGCATCAAAAGCTCCGGGAGAGGCGAATCACAGTACCGAGCTTGTACGCACAATGGGCATCCTTACTTCTATGCGTTGCAGGCCCCATTAAGCATTGTACTCGTAGTCACAGCGTTCTCTAATGTGTGCCGAACCGACACACACAATTCGCCGCTCGTTGTTCCCACGTTTTCCCAAGGATACGGCTCCTGGAAATGTCATCAAGGTCTTTGGAGAACATGCTTATACATTCCGAACGACGAAGTACCCACACACAGTTCCATCGACCTCTGACTGGAAAAAGGACTCAACAAACGCGACGATGTGCGTCGAATACCGGAATTTTGGGCCTTTTGCAAAGCGTCATCAACGACACATAAATGTCACGCTCTCTGGTTCTGCGGTTCGCGCAAAGTCGAGCTTTAATTTTCATGTCTTTCGTCCGTTCTCTCTCGAGTCCTCAACATTGGCTTTCAACATGTATTGCGGAGCAGACTGTGTGCGCGATTCATTAATTAGCGTCTATTCTTGTCAGCGGTACCAAGAAACTACGGTGGCTTATATATTTTGAAAAAGGGGAGGCAAAATGGCCATTGTGAGAAGATAACGTTGCTGGATTTTATTGCTCGGAAAAAAAACTCAATTTCTTTTTTTTAATTTATTTTCTTTTAGTATATTTATTAAATTTCATAACATGTAAGCTACGTACATTATGAATTTTTAATGGGCTTTTCAGATTTACTTCCTTAATTTTGAGTTGAACCAAATTTTTTTTGATTGATTTTTTTTTAGCTCAGAAGTCGTACGCAGAGTTGTAAAAATAGTAATGTAAAAGTAATGCATTACCCATTACTTTCAACAATGTGAATTGGACAATTTTTTCATTACGAATGAAAATAGTAATGTGTAATGGATGCGTGTTCCATTACAATTAAAAAAAGTAATGTGTAATGGATGCATGTCCCATTACAAATAAAAAAAAGGAATGGGTAATGGATGCATGTGCCATTTCAAATAAAAAAATAATGTGTATGAGATGCGTATTCCATTACAAAAAAAAAGTAATGTGTAATGGATGCATGTTCCGTTACAAATAAAAAAGTAATGTGTAATGGATACATATCCCATTACAAATAAAAAAAGTAATATGTAATGGATGCATGTGCCATTACAAATTAAAAAAGTAATGTGTAATGGATGCGTGTTCAATAAAGCGACAAATTTTGTATCAGAAACTTGTAATTTTTATTAGATTGCTTATAATTATGGGTAACAGCGTGTAAAAGCAAGTTCCAATTTTTCCATTTAATGGAATATTTTCCCCTAAACATTACTTTCTTTTCAATTGTAATTTGTAATGGAGAACTCGCTCATTACACGTTATTTTTTTTATTTGTAATGGAAAATGCATCGATTACACGTAATTTTTTTTATTTGTAATGGGACATGCATGCATCACAACTTACTTTTTTTTATTTGTAATGGGACCTGCATCCATTACACATTGCTTTTGTATTTTGTAATGATACACTTATCCATCTCACATTATGCAGTGTAATGGGTAATAATTACAGTAATGCATTATCAAAGTAATGCATTATTTACAACTCCGGACCATTTTGCCCCATCCCCTCTTTCTCCGTGTATTTTATTACACTGAGGGGTGAAAGATTCGTCACGGTGGATCTAGCACGATGAAACGCGGACTTTGAGTTGGTCTTTCCACGAAAATATCCCTCTGTAGCATTATGTTTGTCTGAGCGAAAGGATACGCAATGTGCGATGAATAGACATCGGGTTTGTCCGTCGTCGTCGTCGTCGCGGTTTTCACGTATAATAACCCAATTTTCGCGCGGAGTCTCCAACGTCGATGTTTGGGGATTGGGGCATTGAATTTAATCGAATTGACGCTTCAGCGAGTCACCCCGTCTGTGAGTTCTCTCTACGAGAAGGAAAGCGGATACGAGACGTGAATCTCGAGACACCGCTGCGACGATCCGTCGAGAATTCAAATGAGACGTCGACGGCGGAGGCGACTCTGTTCCGAATCGATGTTTTCTTTAACGAATTTTTACGATCCACGTTGGATTATGCGAAGATTATGTCAGAGCTAAGATCAAGACGCAATTCTCTGGGTCAAAGGAATACGGGAGGAGACGCCCTTGTTTGAAGATTATCCGTCATACGTTCGAATGTTCCAGGATCCACGAGCGTGCAATTATAGGCGAAACATCTGGCGTCTCCCTCATTCCATCACTGTGATTGCAGTCATGATTGCTAATGCAGAGGAGCTTCGCGATTCAGAGGAATCTCTGTGCAAGAGCCAATTAACTTTGGCAAAATTGTATGCCAAGTTGATATCCAATGCGAGAAACTGCCGAACAGAAATTCTCAATTTAAGTCGGCTGAAAAAATATACACGTCTCTATTTTTTTCTATCTCTATAATATGTAACATCAATCTCAAAACTTTTCAGGTTCTTCCTGAAACTGTAATTATTATCCAGAATTTCAAAATATTTCAAAAGAATTGTATAATTGTATAATGTTCTTCGGAATTTACTTCTGGGAAGGCCAAATACGTATGGGGCGTTCCACGCCAAATCGGACACCATTTAGCTTCTGCATATCCGATTTTTATGTTTTAGTAGGTATTGGTCGAAAGAGGCCTCCGGGATTTTTTTTCATTTTTTTTCTGTCGAACCGTTTTCAAGACATCGATTTTTCAGAAATTACGTTATTTTTTTTAAACGTCCATAACTTTGCGAAAAAAAAGATCCCATCGTTATCCCATTATCTACTTAGGCTTAAAAGTTGGGGAATAAATGACATCTTTTTACAACAACAAAATTTAAGAAAATCGATCAGTACGTGTTTTTTGTAAATCAACAATTTATATTTAAAACTTAAAATTCTTATAGAAATAAGGTTTGAAATTTTTTTCGATATTTTTTATCAAAAGTACGTTTCAAAACAAAAATTTTGAGAAAAAAAACGTCCCATTTGGTCCATTTTTCGCACAGTTATGGACGTTCAACCAAAAAAGTAAAGTAATTTTAAAAAAATCGATATCTTGAAAACGGTTCAACCAAAAAAAATTGAAAAAAATTATAGAAGCCTTTTTTAACTAATACTACAACATTAAAAAATTTCAAAAAAATCGGAGACACGAAAGCTCAATGGTGTCCGATTTGACGTGGAGCGCCCCATATATAGAATCTAAAATCATTATTTAAAAAAAATCGCAAAAAGCGTTCGTTCAATCTCCCGAGATGTCAAATTATGAATTTTTTACAAAAAAAAAATTACCTAACAAATCATGACACATTAATTGACAGACTGACCGCTGAAAATTTGAAATGACCTTTTGTCTCTCAATGTCAAACAGGGAGAATCGATTTTCTTCTCGCGATGGAATCTCAGCGCTGTGAAATCGTTAGCAAGATGCTGCGATTTCAATCGACATTTCCACCGATCCTCTTGAATACAAACGCCGACTCCTGGTGAGCGACAAAGGGAGGAAGCCGACGAGAAGCGATAACGCAACGGGGGTTTCAACGCAATGTTAAACGCTCTCGCTTCTCCCTCTCTCTGTCTCTCTCAAAATATATGTGACTATATACAGGGTGTCCCATTTAACTGAAGACACCGAAATAGCGAACTTCTGATTTACATGATGAATGGAAAAAGTTTCGCACTGAATAAAGGTTGACCTTGATATCACCTTGAAAACGTCCGCTCAATAAAAAAGGTAAGAAACCCATTTAATTATTTATTCGAATCGACTTGATACGTTCCTTGGGATTTTTTTATTTTACGCGTGAATATCGAGTTATTTCCAAGTGTCTAAAATTGGGACACCCTGTATATTTGCAATCCGTATTTTTTAATCAATTCCACTTATAACAATAAAATATGTGAATAATATATTATTTTTGGACAGGCAAAACATATACAAAATATATATTATACATGACTTCTTTTGCGTTTCCTACAATTCCGCAGATATATGACATATACCGGGTGGCCCATTCAATTGAGTACCCCAAAATAACTCGATATCCACGCGGTAAATAAAAAAACCCCGAGACACGTATCGAGTCGATTAAAATGAAGAATGGAATGACTATCGTACATTTTTGTCGAGTAAACGTTTTCAAGGTGACATAGAGGTCAACTTTTTTAATGGATACTTATTCTGGGCAGAATAAAAAACATTTCGGATAAAAGTTGTCCATCTTCATGCGTACAAAATATTGCAATAAGAAATATAGTTCTACATTAAATAAAAAATTGACCTGATTATAATCTTGAAAACTCACCTCAATAAAGAAAAGGCAAGAAAGCCATTTGATTCTTCATTGAAATCGACTCGATACGCGTCTGAGGGTTTATCGATTAACCACATAGATGTCGAGTTAGTTCGGTGTCTCGAGTTGAATGGGACACCCGGTATGTGCTTCGATGTTCATGGGTGCAGCTGACCAGCGTTATATTGGCCGGCCATTGGCCGGTATAGTTGAAGCATTATACCTATCAGCTTGGGAAACCTGGCAGTCAAGGGAACGGACGCTCTCAGGGTACGCCGTGTTGCAGTGATTAATGCTAACTGCGCGAGAGCTAACCCTCTCTTACCCTCTCTTGTGTATAGTGCACTATATAATCCCTCTCCCGCGACCCTTCTGTGGCGCTCTGTCGAGATGAACGGACTATTGCCATCAACCCATTCTCTCTCTCTCTCTCTCTCTATCTCTCTCCACGCTCTCGACTATAACTTCCCTTGCCCACCCACCGGTAACAGATGTACCCCCTATTAATCAATCCGTTCCTCCGTTCAGCATCATCCTCCAGCCACCCCCTCATGCTCTTCGCTATCAACCTCCCTCATAGTCATCCCTTTCATCCCGTTTTCAAGCCTCCTTTGACGAATCTCTGTATGGAATACGTTGACATATATAGTGCAGATCCAGATCCTTGCGATCTAAGAGGTTGCCAGGTCATTCCAAAAGGCCAGAGAGGCCCGAGGAGAGACTTTTTGGTGTCAAGGGATTTGATAAATTATCCTGAACATTCGACAGATACCTTTCTCAATCCATTTTACAACCTTCCTCGATGTAGTTAACAAAAACAAGTGAATTCTATCAGCCTTAAGGATCCTTGGAGGGAAAAAGGATTCGTTGGTATTAAACAGGGGTTAAATGTGAAAATAATGGATGTGGTAGATGAGGACAAATTCGAGATTCACGTTAATCATTTAGGAAACGACATTCCATTCTCCAGAAACCTTTTTTAATCTATTTTACGACTCTAATGATGTAGTTAAAAAATTACAAGTGAATTTTAGTAGCCTAAAGAATCCTAGGAGGGAAAAAGGATTCATTGATGTTAGACAGGGGTTAAATATGAAAATACTGGATTGGGAAAGTGAGGACAAATTTATGATTTACCTTAATTATTCGTGAAGATGAAATACAAGTGCAAAATGGGTAAAAGAAGGGTGAAAGAGGGCTGGCCCACAAAAGAAGCGAGACGAAGTCATCGCGGACTATGAATTTCGTTCTTGCCGCCAGCAGCAGCTTTTACAACGTTTCTCGTACTTGTTCCTATCTCGTTTCTCAGTTCTCTCGCTTTATAGTTTACGATATACGTATGGGGCATTCCACGTCAAATCGCGCGGTCATCGCCCTGACTCCCTCGGATTTTGATGTCCGATGAATTGTGGATTTCGTTTGATCAAAAATATGACCTCAAATTTTTAGAAATTTTTATTTTATTTTTTAGGGGTTGCTGGAAAATAATTGAATTCAGGGAAAACATAAAGAAGGCCCTTTTTCAAATTAATGAAATTTTCTTCACATAAACTAGGGCCCGAAACAGATATTTTCGTCATAGTTCGATAATGGGCCAAAAATAATTACTATTTTTTTAAATTATAGTTACTATTTTTAATTTTTTTTTTAAATTATCCGTTTTATTTCAGGTCGCGAAAAATGTTGTCGTTTCACTCTTAAGATAAGGAAAAAAAATAGTTTCACTAGAAAAATAATTTTATTGTTGTTATTCTCACTACAAGAAACAAGCAAAATAAGAAATTATTAAAAAAAAATTAAAATACAAAAAAAAATAGTAATTATGGCCCATTATCGATCTATGAGGAAAATATCTATTTTGGGCCCTAGTTTCTGAGAAAAAATTTCATTAATTTGAAAAAGGGCCCTCTTTATGTTTTCCCTCAATTTAATGATTTTTTAGCTCGGGCAACCCCTAAAAAATGAAATTTTTAATAATTGGAGGTTATATTTTAGGCCAAACGAAACCCACAATTCATTGGACATCAAAATCCGAGGGCGTCAGGCCGATGATCGCGTGATTTGACGTGGAATGCCCCATATACACGTTACCGCCATTACCCCATCTGCCATCTTGGAGTATTCTCTCCTGGCCTTTTACCGCAATTTCTTGTGTTCCACTCTCTCTCGCTTTTCGCGAACCATCGTTCGCCTTTGCCTCTCTCGTGGCCTCTCCCACTCCCTTTTATATTAATTAATTAAAGGAGCCACAGCCTAGAACGCCAGCGCGGGGCGTGACTTGATCGCCGGTTATTATTAAAGTCAAGGGAAGTCGCGAAATCCCGGCTGTGAGAAGCGTGTACACGCAGTTACGAAAAAACGGAATTAAAGAAACGACGAGGAAAAACGTGAGAGATGAGAGAGGATTCTAGAAAATTTAAGGACTTGCGTGGATTACGAAGGTTAAAAAAACCATGTTTTTTTTTCATTTTTACATAATGAATAATGATTATATTCAAAATTTTAAGCATATACATGAGCAACATTGAAAAAATATTTGAAAAAATTTCATTGAAAAATTTGGAAAATTTACCGACTCCAAAATGGTGTTTTTAGAAAAAAGCTGAGAGCAATTTCCAAAGGCTCTCTCTTCTAGACTTTTGCTTTGATTGACTTGAAACTTTGGCAAAATATTCTAGATATATTGTACTATCGAATGAAAAGATAAAAAATTGATTTTTTTTTAATCCGGTGTATTTTAAATCGACTTTGGTTGATCCCTGATCTAGGACTATAGAAATGTCTTTTCTATTCTTTTTCTTCTCAAACTACCAAAATATTTGCGACATGGAATTTCTTAATAAGAATACTTCCACTAAAATTTCATCCCTGGTAAAAATATTCACTCGCTAAATATTAGGCTCAATATTACAAATTTCGAACGTGCATCTCCAATCCTTGAAGTTTATTATTTTTATTGTCAGCCCTCGAGAAGTTCCTGGTCCTTTCGCAAAAAAGCGCAGGACACGTCAGAGAGAGGACGTCAACCTTTTATTGCACGAGTGCCCATTTTCCCATTCCTCGATCCTCCATTTTTATTTTCATCCACCTCTTCTTTTTCTTTATTCTCTGACGTTTCAGTAACGTGCGCCCGGCATCGCATAATATTATCCATGACAATGCATGTCCTTTATTCATTTCACGCCTCTCTCTCTCTCTCTCTCTCTCTCTCTCTCTCCCTCTCTCTCTTTCTTGATGATAATAAATGCCACGCTATTAATTGAATAATGGAACGAGAATAATGCTCAGCGGGCGCAAGGCGAGAGAAAAGATGGTGGACCAAAAGCGTGCATATATAAATATACATACATGGGGCATTCCATCCCAAATCGGACGGTTTGAAAAACTTTTTTTTTATTTCCTCAATGTTTTTATATTTTTTTTATATTTTTGAAAAGACTATTTTTTTATATTTTTGAAAAGGCTCTTCCTGTTAAATTTTGAGATTTTTTTGATTTTCCGTTCAAAAGATATTAAATTAACAAAAAACCCCTCTTTTTTGGTATTTTGGTCATAACTTCTTTAATTATGGTCCAAAATGAAAGTTTTTTTTTCAAAATTTTTGTTTTTTTATGGCCTTTTCAGAAAAAAATTCAACAAAAATATTCGACGTGTTTTTGAATGAGTTTTTTAAGTTTTAAACTTTAAATCGCGTTTTTAAAGGTGATTGTCATTTTTTATTTATTTTTTTAAATTTTTGCTTTAAACATCTATCTATTCAACAATTTTTGAGATTAGTCCGATCGTGGGATCTCAATAACTACTATTTTTTTTCGATTTTTGAAAATTGAAATTTTTTTTTTTTATAAATTATTATGAATACCAATTTTTGTTACTGTATAGTATGTTTTTCAATATTTAGAATTTATTTTGACCCAATTTTTGTTACTGTATAGTATTTTTTTCATTATTTAGAATTTATTTGGACACTTTTTTATTGTTAACAGGTTCTTAGAATTAATAATTAATCGTCAAGTCTTTATTACAGTTTTTATTTATTCACGTATTTTTTTGAAAACCTTACATATACGATTATTTCCCGAATTAGAATATTCCTTTGCCAATACAATTCCGTTGCTTATTGGAATAATCGAATGAAATTTTTGTGTCCCCCTGTGATTGACTTCGCAGTATTTCATCGCAAATAAAATCTTTCTTTTGCATCTGAATAATGTTTCTGATGTAACAATTTGACAGCAATATTCGGTGGACTATTTACGTTCAATGCCCGTACTATTCTTGAACTGTTGTTATTTGCTCATCGATTAATTATTAATTTTAAAAATCTGTTAACATTGAAAAAGTGTTCAAATTAATTCAAAATGGTTTAAAAAGTACTATACAGTAACAAAAATTGCTATTCATAGTAATTTATAAAAAAAAAAAAAAATTAATTTTCAAAAATCGAAAAAAAATAGTTGTTATTGAGATCCCACGATCGGACTATTCTTAAAAATTGTTCAGTAGATAGATGTTTGAAACAGAAAATTTAAAAAAAAATCAAAAATGACTATCACTTTTAAAAGCGCGATCTAAAGTTTAAAACTCAAAAAACTCATTCAAAAACACGTCGAATATTTTTGTTGTATTTTTTTTCTGAGAGGGCATAAAAAAACAAAAATTTTGAAAAAAAAAACTTTCAATTTGATCCATTATTAAAGAAGTTATGACCAAAATACTAAAAAAAGAGCGGTTTTCTTTTTAATTTAATATCTTTGGAACGGGTAATAAAAAAAATCTAAAAATTTAACGGGAAGGGACTTTTGAAGGGTACTCAAAAATATGAAAAAATTGAGGAAATTTAAAAAAAAAGTTTTTCAAACGGTCCGATTTGGGATAGAATGCCCCATATATATCGAGCGAAAAAGCACACGTCTATATACCAGGGGATCCTTTTCACTTGGGCAGGTTCGAGGGGAAGGAGATTCGCTCTCACGGCGTTAAGTGCCTCGTTAAGTCTCGTTACCTATACTATAAAGCTACCGCAATATTTTCGCGTCTATTAAGGCTTTTCCGTGTGGAATAGAGGGGTGACGGTGAAGAGAAAAGGCTCCGGAAATTCCGAGACTGGCGGGCGATATGCAGGGCAAACTTTTCCGTTCGTCTCGTTTCAGCCTGGCATAAGATATGTATACATATATATATATATATATATATATATATATATATATGTGGCAACGTCACTCGCGGAAAACAAAAGCTCAGGAGAGAAGGGAAGAGGCATTGTGGTCTCTATCAAAACCTCAGAAGCGTTTCGTTTATGCGAGAGCAACGAGAGACGGATGAAAATAGAACTGCTTGGCAATTCCTTCTGGATCTGAAGTTTCATTTACGTCTTCTTGGTCCAAGAAACATTTTTTTACTCCCAATAATCAACAGCGAATTTCATTGCGGTCGTTCCACATTAGAAGCCACTTTTGTTACAAAGAAAACCAAAAGCGATTTCAACATACGAGATTTTTTTTTTAATCCATGAAGTTTTTTAAATAAATATATTTTTAGATTTCAAAGGATGTTTCCAAATTTCTTCCATTTTTTTTTTAATACAAAATTGATTACATATGTCGTAGATATTTGATCATTTTTTTAAATCGTCTGAAACTAAAAATTTTGACTCGATTTTCATGACCTCACAAATCACGAAGAATTTGAGTATTCAAAAAAATCAACCCTTGAACGTACGTAATATAATCTTCATTTTTTTTTTATACCGCGAAAGAATTAAAAGGCTAGAAAATGTAGATTAATTTTCGGGGATTGATCTTAAGGGATGATCGCTCAATTACACGCCCTTAATTATCCGATAAGGCAGAAGCAGAAATGCCCGAATCAATGTATTTTCCTTTTCAATCAACCAACGACATGATTACTCATCGGGGGAATTGTCAAACGGTTTCAATCGTGCGTCAATTTTGCACGAATCAAATATGGATATAAAGGAAGTGGGGGCAAAATGGACAGTATCGAAAATTGTAGAAAATAATTAGAAACTGAAAAAAAATCGAAAATGAAGCAAGTATTATTACTATTGTTGTTAATATTTCTAAATAAGCAAATAACCCGCGCAAAATCAAATCTAGATTTGATATTTTCATTACAATTTCCTATGAAGGAGCAAAATGAGGCAGCGGAAGCAAAATGGCCCACCTCAATAATCATAAAAAATATTAGATAATGCAGTTACGATTAAAATTGAATTTGGCCAAAACTTTAATTGCAAAAATACTCCAAGCAGCTTGGTTCAAGTATCTTTGACGTTAGGGTGATGTGAGAAGCGAGAGAAATCTTTTTTTCAATATTTTTCCTCTTTACTTGAATTTTTGAAAAAAAAAAATTCTGTGGTGTCCAATTTACCCCCTATATATAGATTAGGGCGTTTCAAATTTTTTTTGTTCTATCTCCCAAACAGGCTCAAAAGTTTCATTTAGGTATAAAAAAAAAGGCCTGTGAAAATATTCGCTCTTAATATTAATATTAACATCGTCCCCATCGCATTTTATCATTTTCCATAAGAATAACATGGGAAAAATTATTTTTACGTCTTCTGATTTTTATAACCAGTAAACGATTCATCATACGGAAATTCTAGTGACATATCTTTGTACAGAATTGAACGCTCTACAAAAAAGGTTCTGAGTAACTTTTTGATAAGTCCACACGTTCAAAAGTGATTCAATGTTGAAGTTCAATTTTCGTAAATTTTGCTGATTTTTGGATATTACACGGGAACTAGTTTATCGACAAAATTTGGATGAAATTTCATGTGAAACATAAATTAAACTTTCAAGAAATGTTAACCAATAGTTCTTACTAACATAATAAAAAAAATAGAACGCTTTAAGAAAATTGTGCAGCAGAAATCAGCTTCAAAATTTTTTTTCATTTTTTTTCTAAATTTAAAAATGAACACACAATTTTTTTAAAGCGTTCTATTTTTTTTATTATTATAGTGAGAACTATTGGTTAACATTGCTCGAAAGTTCAATTTATGTTCCAAAACAAATTTCATCCACATTATGTCGATAAAACTAACTATTTCCGGTGTAATATCCAAAAATCAGCAAAATTTACGAAAAATTGAACTTAAACATTGAATAACTTTTGAACGAGTGGACTTATCAAAAAGTTACTCGGAACCTTTTTCGTAGAGCGCTCAATTCTGTACAAAGATGTCTCTTGATTTCCCGTATGATAAATCGTTTGCTAGTTATAAAAATCAGAAGGCGTATAAATAATTTTTCCCATGTTATTCTTATGGAAAATCGAAAAGTGTGATGAGGACGATGTTAATATTAATATTGAGAGCTCATATTTTCACAGACCTTTTCTTACATCTAAATGAAACTTTTGAGCCTGTTTGGGAGAAGAAACAAAAAAATTTTTTTTGGAAACGCCCTAATATAGATATGCATGCATGTATGCATGAAAAAGTTGGAACAACCCTTGGCTCACGAGGGATTCACGATTTCATTTAGCCGATATCCATAATAGTCGTCGGCGCTTTTATTTTATCGTACCCCGAGATCGTTTTCCTTTCAACTCGTTCGTCGCTGCATGAGATTCCCTTTTCCCTTGGCGCACAGTCGACGAATCTGCACGATCAGTTTTAAGGACAAAGAGAGAGGAGAGTGGAAGGAGGAGGAATGAAGAGAAAAAAAAATGAAAGAAGCGTCGAAAGAAGATACGAGGTGTACGGATCGAGAAGGCACGTCCTCGATAAACGCGTCTCTTTTTTCCCCCTTTGTTCCATCCCTCTTGCCTCGTTTAATTCGCGGGGGTTGGAAGATGAGAATGCGCGAAACAAGAGAACGTAGTTGGGGTTGAGTTTTTTTTTTTAAATTCCCGTAGAAGAACACTTGGAATTGATTAAGCAACGTACGAGCATGTCATCGATGCGCACGTTCAATTGGGAAAAGATAAAGCACCTTGTTTTCAACTCCAGTCAACCCTTTCAGAGCCAGAGACATCGGAAATGAAATTACACCTTGAGGGTAGTTTTAAAAAGTCCCCCCGTTTTTGAATTTTTGATGGGAGAATCTTAATCAATTATCGAGAAATTATTTTTTTAAAAAAACTTGGTTGGATCGCTGGAATTGCCCTGCTTTTTTTGGATGAGAGATTTTGAATTAACCATCATGAAATTCAAAAAAGAAACTAGTTTAGATTGTTCCAAACTGAAAAAAAAGTTTTCTCCGTCACGGGACACGGATTAGCTCAAAAGTAAAAAAAAAAACGTTTTAAAAATATGCAAACTCCAAAATGGTTTTTGACGTTTTCAAAAACGATCCTTCATGCATTGTAAAATCGTGAATAGCATATTCCTGTTTCCCGGACAAAGAGAATGTACAATCGATGCTCCGAATTGATGATTCTTATTCGATGGTTCATTTTACCCCATAATTGTTTTTTTCCCGCACAGAATGATCCGTCCACATCGGAGCATGCACTGATAATGATAGTGCAAGCCCTGCAAGACCGAGATAGCGACTCCCGTAGCTACACTCTTATTCTTCTCCGCTCCTCCCCCTCATTGTGTCCTCGGCAAAAATTCTTTACAACTGTTTGGCGATGTACCGCAAGCTCGGAAAGCTCACAAGGGTGAGAAACGTGTGTATGGCAACCGAGAATAGCTGCTGCTGCTGCTGATGCTCTCGTTGACTCGCTTGCACCGTTCCAGCCGAGATAGAACACGCGCGAGAGGCGCGCCCCTCATGACTGTGGAACGCGTTAAGGGTTTTCTTAACTCGTCGCTGCGTCACGTGAAACTCGATACTCGTCTCATTTATTCGCAACTCGGGAAACCAACGCCTAGGAGAAAATGAGAGGAGACTCTCCAAGCATCTTGTGGTCACGTGATTCGCCATATCGATTAATCGATCGATCAAAAGTCGATCAATCGTTCTAGACACCATTTTCCAGAAGTCATCGCAATGAACGATCTGGTTTTACAGAAAATTTGTAATAAGTCGGCCATTTTTTCGAATTTGTTTCTCAATTAATTAGGGCCATAACTCTGATCCTCTATATCTAAACAATTAATTAATTAAATAATTAATTAATTATTTTTAATAGAGGTTTAGTTGAACTTTGAATAAATATTGTTATTTTCAGTCGTGATTTTCGTTAGTGATTTTCGAAATGGCGATGAATTCTATTTTTTTTTATTTTTGAGACTTTTTATTATTCAAGCAGGTTTCAAAAATAGTAATTATCAAATTTTTAGAAATTGGCTAAGTACAGACTTCGTCATTGTTAGAAGCTGTAATATATGATCGACTGTTGGAAACTTCAGCTCGTTCTACTTTACCGATTCAAAGAATGTGACTATTTTTTGTTTTTCGAAACAACATATTGAATACTTTCGGGGAGGCGAAAAAATATTCCTGTTAAACGCAGAGCTCTTAATATAAATATTTAGATATATCTCATCGCAAATTCCTATTTCCCATTTAAAAAACACAGGCAAAAAAATTTCAAACTTTGAAATTTTATATTTCGGCTTCAAATCAATGTACCAAAATGAACGACACATATTCTTGTAGAGAATTGAACGCGCTACAAAAAAGATCTCTTATGATTTTTCGATAAACTCACTCCTTCAAAAGTTATTCAAGGTTAAAGTTAAATTTAGAGTAAATTTTACTTTTTTTTTTTTTAGTTTCCGGCAAAATGTTGAAACTTATTACTGAATATCGTAAAATCTTTCGTGAAACAAAAGTTTAAATTGCATTAACATAAATTACCTAATTTTTAAAGAAATAACCAACAGTAGTTTACCCATATTTTCAGTCTTATATACATATCTATTAGAACGTGAATAATTTTTGAAGGAGTGACTTTATCGAAAAATCATCAGAGACCTTTTTTGTAGAGCGTTCAATTCCCTACAAGAATACGTATCGTTCGATTCGGTACATTGACTTGAAGCCGAGATATAAAATCTCAAAGTTTGAATTTTTTTCCTGTGTTTATTTAAATGGGAAATAGAAACTTACGATGAAATATATCTAAATATTTATATTAAGAGCTCTGCTTTTAACAGGCACTTTTAATCTTTTTCACTTCCCCGAAAGTATTTAATATGTTGTTTCGAAAAACAAAAAATAGTCGCTTTTTATAATCGGTCTAGAGTATATAAAAGGTCATGCTATCGAATAATTTCCAAAATACTTTTGGAAAAATGCAATTGTTTAATCCGTCTGGGTAGGTGTAGCCCCTTAATGCATTCCAAGGACGTGGCGTTCTTTGAACCACTTTTGGTGATTTATTTTTATTTTTTTCCTCTCAATTTTGACTCCTGCTGTTGCTATTTTTCCGATACTGCACGTATACGCGTATAACTGTCCCTCTCTATCTTTCTCTCGTCGCACCAATAAGAAGCACACCGTGCCTTTTTGACATTGTGCAGCCGTTGCAGTTTCCACGTTTTCCTTTGCACAGACATATACAGGAAAATGGGGGGCAAAATGGACTCCATAAGAAGATAACGCATCTTTTCATCTAATTAAAGATACTATATTGCGCGTCGAACAAAAAATTCTGGGGGACAAAGTGGACACGACCCTAAAATTATGATTAAATTTTGGCGAAATTCAATTTTAATCGTAGCTTCATTATCTAATATTTTTTTACGATTATTTTGATTGGGTCCTCGGATTATTTAAGTATTTTAGTGAAAGTGGATTACCATAATATACCATTAGACTATGTTGGGGCGTTTTTTTTTTATAGTGGCATGAGGATGACAATTTTAAAGAAATTTTTCCACCTCTTCATAGGAAATTGTCATGAAAATATTAAATCTAGATCTGATTTTGTGTGGGTGATTTTATTCAGGTTGAAGCCAGTCATGATGATTCCTTCATTTTGTAATTTTTTAAATTTTCCATTTTTTCGATAATTTTGGATGCTGTCCATTTTGCCCCCACTTCCCATATATTTAATGCACGTGTGGATGTTTTCGTATGCACACATATGATTTCAAGATGTGAATCATCGTTTCGACGAATCGTGAACCCAAAAGTTTATAAAATAAGAATATCAGCGGAATATTATGAACAATCTTCATCAGAAGAGAATTTTTCTTTACATTTTTTCATTTTTCTATCTTAATTAATTTCGAATATTAATTTCCATGTTAAAAATTTTCCGGTATTAAATTTTCCAGGTAAAAGGAAACTTACGAGATGTTTGATCTTGGAAAAAACTTTGTAAATTGGCGGAGCGCGTCTAATTAAGAAAATACGAGGAAAATAATGAGTGAGAATGCATCGCAATATTAATTGACATATTCAATCAAGTCAATGAATAAATGAAAAAGGTAATATGTTTTTTGAGCTTTTTCATTTAATTCAATTGCGAGAAAGCGTCGAAAATTTGTAGAATTCGCAGATGGAATGCGAGAAGGTATGAAATACATATGTACCGAGTATAAGAGGTATTCCCGCTCAACGGGACCCCCTTTTAGGCCGACCTCTTTCGATTTTCTTGAAACTCGAGTATGTTTTAGTGTTGCCTGAAAGAATATTGTACACCAATTTTCAGATCTTCAACTCAAATACTCTTAGGAATACACCAAAAGTTATATTTCAAACTTTTTGCGCATTCAGCGCTTCGGAGCTTTGGCACGGCGCGAAATAAAATCGAAAAAATTCTTCAACAATAGCTTTTGATCGAAAACTTCCTGCGCTTTTCGAAAAAAATTTCAGCGATTTCGAAAAAAATCGAATTCATTTAAATTTCGGCCAAAAACCGGAAAAATTGATTTACAAAAAAAGAGCATAATTTAATTCTGCGGGACAATTTTTTTCATGTTTAGTATATATCTGAGAAGTCACGATATAAATTTCAAGTTGGAACTCGCATCCGTTTACTAATGCCAAGTCTTTTAGTAGGATAAAAATTCTTAAATATTGTGTTTTTCGTATTCAACAGTTCTCTGATGTATTGTATAGTTTTTTTTAACGAATTTCGAATTTTATAAATTTATTAAATTTAAAATTTAATAAATTTCATTATTTAATAAATTTAATAAATTTACTAAATTCAACATTCGTTTAAAAAACGCTATATAATACATCAGGGAACTGTTGAATACGAAAAACACGATATTTAAGAATGTTTATCCTACTAAAAGACTTGGCATTGGTAAACGGATGTGAGTTCCAACTTGAAATTTATATCGTGACTTCTCAGATATATACAAAACATGAAAAAAATTGTTCCGCCGAATTAAATTATGCTCTTTTTTTGTAAATCAATTTTTTCGGTTTTTGGCCGAAATTCAAATGAGTTCGTTTTTTTTCGGAATCGCTGATATTTTTTTCGAAAAGCGCAGGAAATTTCCGATCGAAAGCTATTGTCAAAGAATTTTTTCGATTTTATTTCGCGCCGTGCCAAAGCTCCGAAGCGCTCAATACGCAAAAAGTTTGAAATATAACTTTTGGTGTATTCCAAAGAGTATTACAGTTAGAGATCTGAAAATTGGTGTACAATATACTTTCCAGCAACACTAAAACATACTCGATTTTCAAGAAAATCGAAAGAGGTCGGCTTAAAAGGGGGTCCCGTTGAGCGGGAATACCTCATATATTAGTCTTGCTTGGTACATATATTTATATATGTATAAGGTGGACTCTGTGCTCAACGTTTGCACGCTCGTACCGTGGGCGCCATGGTAATGGCCCTAATCCTGGCGTAATTACTCCTGTAATTACACAAATTCAATTTGTATGAAGCCCTTTGCTCTCCCTTCATACCTCGGAAGAGTGTCCCTTTTGATATATTTACGTCCGTGATATATAGAGGATTATACAGAAAATAATATAATCATATACATTTTGAAATGTTTGTTAACTTTTTTTCCAACATTTTGGTTCGTCCCGTTATTATTTTTTAAGATTTCCCGGATTTTTTTAATCCTCTCGAGAATACATTGAAATCATCAAGTATGATATAATCAAAAATAATATAATTTAATATAATTCAATTTTCAATTAATTATTTTTTTAAAATCTTGCTTTTCCAATAAATTTTAAGATTTTAGACCAACAATTCAATTTCAATCAAAGTACGAAATAAAGCATCCTAGATGTATTTTTCAATACTCCAAAAAAGGTTTAATTCGAATTTTTAATTAAACATTAATTTATAAATCCTATTCTTTCCACAAATTTTCAGACTTTTTAGACCACAAATTTAATTTTAATGCAAGTACGAAAAAAGCTTCCTGGCTCCATTCTGCAATATTGAAAATTTTTTAATTTAAATCTAGAATATTCTAAATGTAATTTGAATTTTTTTTGTCCTCGTTTTAATATTGAAAAAATGTAGATTGAATCAGAAAAAAAGTGTGTCGAAAAATCGAGGTCTCTTCGTGTTCGAAAAATAAAGGAGAGCGTAGATGGCGAGTTTAGAAGGGGATGTAAAGTCGGGGTGGGTTTTGCGAGCGAGGGTGCGGACTATTAGCGAATGCGGAGAATGCGGTTTCAATTATTGTCGGATCCGACAAGGGGAGGATTATTTCGCGCACCGAGTATCCGTTTTCAATGACCGCGATACGAGGCCACGAGGAGCACATTTTATCGTAATATTTTCGTAACCCTCTTCGATAAACATCCCTCCAACACACCGTATCTCCTCTCTATTCTATCCCGTATCCCTCGGACCCTTCAATGTGTACGTGCTCTCTCGACTGACTCTCTCGGTAACTGCGAAAAGCGTGTACGTGATGTTCGACTCGTCCGTACTTATTCCTATTATCGCGCTCTCTCTCTTCCCTCTCCTTCGTACATATTCGTCGATGCAGTCCCGGAGAGCCAGCGAATTTTTGCTCAAACTGTAAAATCTTTTTTTTTCCCTCGTTATCGGATTTTCTTCGAGTCAGGCAGTGTCCGAATATCTCAATTTTTTTAGGCGCCGGAAGAGTCGAAAATCGTGAAAAATCGACGATAAACAGAAAAACATTGAATAAATTTGGAATTTTTTTCTGACATTTTTTGGATTTAGTGAAGTAATTGAATTAAATTTCGAAAAATTCAAATTATTCCAATTAGTGAAATTTCCGTTCAGTAAATTTTATTCAATTTCTCAAAAAATTGCAACGAAAATAAAAAAATCGTCTCTCAGTAGGGGAGCGGGAAATTTTGACCGGGAATTAAAAACATTTTGATTTAATTTTTTTGCTGAATGTGCTCCTTATAACACGCAGTATAACGTAAAATAGTAAGATATGCACACGACCTTTATTTCGGCCAGGTTTCGTAAAAAAAATACTTACCAAAATTTTGATTTTGACTATTAAAATTAAATCAATTGTTTATTGTTTTTTCCTTGTGACATCGTAAATTTAACTGGCTTTCATTTGCTTTTTTCAAATTATTGTAAAGTTTGTGGTTTTTGAGATATTTCATTAAGGAGGTTCATCTGGTACACGGTCTATAAATATTAAATGCACAATCATTACAATACAGATTTTGACGAAAATGTAAGAATTAACGAAGAAGTATCTAAGGAACATTTTTAGAGCTTCATAAAATCGATTAGGTACTTGTGAGATTCATAATAAATTAATTAGTCTCGAAAATGCTGATTATTTTGAGGTTAAGCATTGTCAATGACTACGCTAGTCACCGCTTATTTTGAGGTTAAGCATTGACATTTTTATTTTGACTGACTCGGTACCAGATGAACCTCCTTAAGTAGACATAATGAGCCCATGGGGCAAGTTGTAGCATGTTAGAACTTGCCCCATGAGCGTGTATTTTTTTTCTGCTCTCTACGTTCATTTGTATAAATAATATTATTACAACTTGTAGTATAGTGATTACATAGTATTACAAATTATTTGCGGCGTTTTGTGCATTCTTTTACTCTTCTTTACTCTAATACTGCCCAGAAAAATATGCTAAGTTATTGTATTGTATTTTTTTTTAGCATGAGAGACTACCAAAGATTATAATCATCACAAGAATGAACCACGATGAATAATACAAGACTGTGAACCAATAAAAACGTGTTCTTTCTTCTAAATGTTGCCAGTCTTTTCATTGTTACAACTTGCCCCGAGCCTGTTACAACTAACCCCAGACATGGGGTAAGTTGTAACAGCTTCCTTTTTTTCAAAAAACGCCTGGTGTAAAAGATGGGTAAAGATATAAAATTATTTTTCAATTGGCATTCGTGCTTAGATATTTACTTTGAGAACTCTCTTTCTCACAATCTTAAAAGCATACATATTTTAGGTGTTACAGGCATTTTTCCAAAAACTGTTACAACTAGCCCCACGCTCCTCTATCTAATTTTTGTAAGGAGCTATAGAAATTTAAAAATCCCAAAAAATCGTCGATAAGTTGAAAAATTTACATTGAAGAAAATGATCTTTTGAAAAAAAAATCATGCGAATTTGAAATTTGCACATAGCTTCCTCATTTAGGAAACTTAGTGTTAAGTCTACACTAAGTTTCCGGATCACTGTTAACAAGTATTTTTCGAAAATTTCAAAAAAATTTGGCGAACGAACCTCTCGAGCGTGTTTCACGAAATTCAACCCCAACTATTTTTGTCATCTAGTGTATTTGTGCAAAAAATGTTAGCTCGATACTACAAAAAATACGAAAGTTGGAGCGTTAACAAAAATTTATGAAAATTTCAAAAAAATGTTTTAACCGAACCTCTCGAGCAATTTTTATGAAATTTAGTATTATTTTTCGGTGTCATTAAATGTATCGTCACAAAACAATTCAGCTCGATGGATGCAAAATTACAAAAGTTAGAGAATTTAGAAATTTTTTGCGAAAAATAAAAATATTATTATAAGCCGAACCTCTTGAGCGATTTTTCCCAAATTTAATCATGACTATCCTTATTATAAAGAGTATCTGCACATAAAATTTCAAGGTGATAACTGCAAAATTACGAAAGTTAGACGAGCCACAAACATTTTACAAAAAATTCAAAGTCCCGCCAAATTGATAATTATTATGCAATTTCAAAAAAATTTGCACCGAGTAAAGGGACATGGATGATCTATTTGTATACCCAATTTCAAATTAATGGCCCGAACTGTTCTTCAGATATATTCATTTTAAGGAAAGCACAAAGCGTACACACACACATACGTCCGAACATTTTTTCCAAATGGACGTTTTTTGGACGTTTTGGGATATTTTGAACATACTGACATGAAAATATCGAAAAAAAAAATTCGCGAAAACAAAGCTTCCTTTATGAGGAAGCAAAATGAAATAAAGATAAATAGAAGTTTTGCTCAATAACTTTCATACAATTCCTCAAAAAATCTCAACTAAAATTTCAATATCAAGAAATTTGTACGAAAATCAACAAAGTCTACAAATTTCTAATCAACACGATGAAGACTGAAACTCAGTGGTTTGAGTTCGGCAACACGTACGGTCGAGTCTATCGAGATAGAGCGAATTAGCCGGAGATCGGATTTTCGGTATGTGCAAAGTGTTTTTTTTTGCTTCTTTTTTTCATAACAGTTTTTCCTCTCGATATATTCGAAACGAACGGATATGGGATACGATAGGGGGGGGGGGGGGGTGCATATCTATCTCGCGATCTGTCACGTGCACATAGCAACCCCAACGATATTGGATTTTTCGTCTCATACCCGAGACTCACCGAAAAAAAGCTCTCGATGCACTGCGCACAGTCAAAGCCTGTATAGTATTATATCTGTATACGCGTACATATATAAAATTTATATGGATGGGATATTCAATAGGTCGCCTGGAAGTATAGCAATGCATCCGCGGCTATTTGTTTCCGTTTGAAGAGACGCAGAGAAAGAGAGAGGAAGAGAGAACGCGACGGACATTTGCGCAAAAATTCTCGTCACGTCCTCTTTGATTTCGATGGCCGAAGGTTTTTGTACACGCTTTCAATGAGAGTATAAAACAAACAAACAAAAATGAAAAAGTAGAGATGAGTGGAAAAATATCCGTTAATATCCATTGAATAGGTAGCATACGTGATCGATGCTACTTTTCGGCTCGATGAGGTTCGTTCAACGAACAAAATAATCCGATAATCCGGTTTTTTTTGTTTCCTTCTCAAAAGCATAAACGCATCAACGTAACGGATTCCTCAACATGAATAAACCGGTATATCAATTTTTTCTTTTCACTTTTATTCAGAAGGGATGGTTGAATACTTGATCATTCGAGTGGCGTTTTGTTCAAAGCTAATTATTCTATCCAACGATTTTTATCATGCGGAAATTATAGAATTGAATTATTAAATCAATGCGCGGACCTTCGAAAATTTGCAAAAATTGAAAAATGGTCAAAATCGAATAAACCAAATGGGGGGTTTGAACCTACAACGACCACGAAGAGAATGAGAGTATGTAGAAGGTGGATCTTTATTTAGAAAAAAAAATAACAGCCATTTTAGTGAACCGATGCAATTATGGCCAAAATGTAAAAAAAAAACTATTTATATAAAATAATTTTTCGACTTCGTTTCAAGTTTTTTTCCGTCTGACCACAAATGCCAACGATTTTCCTAAAAACTCAAAATTCAATTTTACGAATTATTGTCAAAAATATTTGTTTCCCTTTTTCCTTAGTTTCTGCCTGATGTTGTTTCAGACCTAATAATTCTATTATTTTCTCATTAAAATAAAGCCAAGAGCAATTAATATTTATAAAATTAAATTCATACTCGCAGACAGTGATCGGCAAAAAAAAATTTAGATTCTCAATAAATCGTTATTTACAAAATTAATATTATCATCCTTTATTTTTTTAAGAATTTCGATAATCAGTAATTTAAAGACCAATACTTCGAATTATTTGGATATTGAGTATGTGTATTCTTTGAATTATTCATTATTAGAAAAATCAGTAATCGTATTCTTTAAAATACTTATCATCAAATTATTTAGTAATTGAATTATTTGCATTACTAATTATTGGAATAATTTATGATTTAATTATGTCAATTATTTATTATTTCAATAATTAGTAATGTATATATCTAAATTACTAATTATTCAAGTAATTAGTAATTAAACTATTTCAATTGCCAATTATTTGAATAATTAGTAATTTAAATATATAAATTACTAATTAATTATAAATTCCTTTACAATTTACGTACAACTTGACTACAAATAATTGTAGATGTTATTGGAGTGAACTTGTACAAAAGTTGGAGTATATTTTGTGTACAAGTTTGCCTACAACTTGTATTCAATTACCGGGCGTAGACTTCGATCAACTTGTAACCAAATGTTGCTCACCAAAAATTTAAGGTAAACTTGCATTATCAAATAATTAATAATTGCAAAGAATAATTAACGAATTTTTTGAAAAATTAGTAATTGGAAGAATTAATTATTTAATTATTCAAGTAATGTATAATTGGAAAGTATAATTAACTAATTTCATAAAAAATTAGTAAGTAGAGTACCTGCGTATTTAATTACTTGGATAATTAATAATGAGAAGGAACAATTACCTAATTTTTAAAAAAATCAGTAATTCATAAAAGTAAAATTTCAATTACTTGGTTGTTGAATAATTATTTGATCTAAACTACAAGTTATGGGTTTATTGGATAATAATCGACCATGAATTATTGAATTGTCGAATATTAGAAATACCTTACTGCCTAATTACTGCCTTAATAACGAGTTATATTTATTGGAACAATTATAAAATTTTCTAACACAGAGTAATTAGCGGTAATTAAATTGACGAAAATTATCGATTTTACCGATCACTGCTCGCAGATCAATTTTTTTATCAATAAAAAATTGAGTTTCGATTGCACATTCCATTTGTTAACTTTTCGCACGACTTAATGACACAAAAAATTCGAGATATTGTATGAATGAATTATCGCGATTCGTTTGTGCTGTAAGACGCTCGCGGATGCGAGTTTCGTGTGATTAATAGCCGCGAGTAATTAGCCGAGTGCTGGGTAGCGAGAAATATAATAACACATCGCCCTTTTCAGAGAGCGATCGTAACAGCTTCGGTGGAAAGTTGACTAAAATTCTCGCGAGAATTAAAGCTCCCTCCCCTTTTTCCCTCGCCAAGCTGCGTGTAACGAAAGTTTCGCTGCACCCTCGTTTCCTCGCTCACCGTTTCAAGTCGTGTGCCATTTTATTCGCGACGACGTCTCTTGTGCACGAAAAACGTGCAAAGCCAAATTGTGTCTTCGCCGTTGTACGCGCGAAATTTTCAGTCCTTTTGCCCCCTCCGACGCCACATGAAATCGCGATATCGGGGCAGTGATGAATCGCTCTTCCCCAACTTACTTCCTCCCCTCTCCAGAAATTCAAGCGGGAGTAAGACAAAGAGAAACTCAGGCGATATACAAAAATCTCATAATTAACGACGACGATGATCGCGTGACGAGGCAAGCCTATTTTTCCCTCGCGTCGCCGGAGAATTTAAATCCTCGAGAAATTTTTTTTCGTCGCTTTGTGTTTATACAAATTATTCTTGTATATGGAGCATTCCACACCGATCAGACCTGAATCTGACCCTTAAGGATGTTGAGTCCCAAATCGCAAATGATGAGAAAATTCTGAAAATTTGGTATGTTTTTGGATGAATTATTTAAGAGGTCGTGTAAAAATTTCACGACGATTAAGCAGCTCGGTATCGAACAATTAACATCAACAAATTAAATTAAATTAAATGTAGTCTCATGGAAACTGATATAACTTTGCGATAAGTTTTTTTTTATTTCTCAATTTTTTCATATCTACACTATATTGAAAACAACGGAAACGAAACGAAGTTTATTGATAAATATTTTTTTTATTTGTTTAAAAAATTGTTCTTAACAAAATGGTAATATTTCAATAACGAGCTTCCTAATCGTCGTGAAATTTTTACACGACCTCTTGAAAACTTCATACAAAAACATAACAAATTTTCCGAATTTTCTTATCATTTTTCGTTTTAACGCTTAAGGAGGTTGAAGTAATGATGATAGAATTCTGAAAATTTAATATGTTTTTACATGAAGTATTCGGGAGGTCGTGTAAAAATTTCACGACGATTAAGAAGCTATTTATTGAACAATTAACATTAAAAGATTTCATAGGGGCTCAACATCCTTAACCTCTCCGATTTTGTCCGTGATTTTTTAGGGTTTTGCAGTACCTCTGAAAAGCACTCAGGATTTTTTTCTGATTTTTTTGGAGCGATTTGACTTGACCATAATTTTATAAACAAATTATTTTTAGCTCAAATTTTAAAATTGGAAAAAATCACAAACATCCCTTTTTTATATGAAAAATTTCAAGCGTTGAGCCAAAGTGGGTCCCTTCTATTTATAACAAGCCTTTTTGAAAAAAAAGATTTAAAAAAAATAGAAAGAGAAACCTAAATCGAATGGGCCCTTCTCCAAACATTTTTTCAAACACTTTCAATTCATACAAAAATGTTTGAATAATGGCCCACACAATTCAGGGTCCTCCTTTTATTGAAATTTTTTTTTTCCAAGAAAACTCATTATAAACAGAAGGAAACCACTTTGGCTAAACACTTGAAATTTTTCATATAAAAACGGGATTTTCGTGATTTTTTTCAGATTTTTAAATTTGGACTAAAAATAATATGTTTATAAAATTATAGTTGAGCCAAATTGCTTCAAAAAAATCTGAAAAAAATCCCAAGTGCTCTTCAAAGGTACTCCAAAACCATAAAAAATTGCGGACAGAATCGGAGAGGTGAAGGGTCAGGTCGAATCGTTGTGGAATGCCTCATATGTTTTTATCTATATTTTCACATATCATTGTTATTATTATATTATTTTTCCATATATTTTCTTTCGTAGCTTTGTATTTATATAAATTAATATTTCTTTGTTTTCACATCAATCCAATTTTCATTGCTTCTTCCAATTAAATGTCGCAATTTCTTTTTTAGATCTCAGATCGTCACTGAAATTATTATTATTGTCGCTTTAATCCGTCAATCTGAATTTCATAATCGTCAGGCATTTCGGAGGATTTGAATACGCACCTGAGGGCTGTTAGCTCGAGAAAAAAAAAGACAAAAAAAAAAGAAGTGGCGATAAAAAGCAGCCAGAGCGAGATTGAATTATGAGTGTGTTCATAAAATATATAATATGACGTCGTCCAGTAGTAAACGGTGGCCGAGGAAGCAAAAGCGTAATCCCCGAGCAAAATTCACGTTGGCATTTTCATGATGGATAACATTGTGCCGAGACGAATAGTTACATGGGGTAGAATAAATAAAAATGTCTGTGTATCCACATACAGGCAAAGCACATCGGACAATTCCAGCGAACTTGGGACACTTTTAAATCAGCTCCAAGATATTAAAAAAAAAAATTAATTCAACAAATTTCTACAATAATGGAATCCATAATGTCAATCGTAGCTTTTCTTCAAGGTACCACCATTTTTTTAAATTTAGGATATTGCAAAGATTTGTCAAGTTGAAACCGTTAATAATGATGTAAAATTTGGGAACTTGGATTTTTTTGAGAACGTATTTTAGAATATAGAATTTAATTCTAGAATTGTAAATATTTCAGAATGTTTTTTATGTGAAAGTCAATATTATTGTATGGAATTTTTTTTTAAACTAATTTTTTTAATTAAATTTAATTAGATTTATTTTTTCAAATAATTAATGAAAAACTCCACAAGTTTCCTAAAGATTCGTTTTATTGGACATGAGTGAAAAAATATGCAAAAATTATTTTATTAAAGTATTATAATTGAAATTACTGTCAAGATCAAGTATTTTTTAAAATTCTGCACCCAGAAAAAGGATCTGGTCGTAGGTACTATAATCGTTTATTTGATTATTTTTTAGTTATTTTTAAAGAAATTTTTCTTTCCATCCAATTTTGGGCGATATTTACTTCCACTATATTTATTTATTTGAATTCCCTGTCATCGAGAAACAGGCGGGAAGAAAAATTCTATTCGTTGTTACTAAATGTACCTATTCACCCGTAATCTCATCCGATCATATCTGCATATTTGTCAGTACCCCAAAAATCCGCCAGGTGGCTACCTCTCGCACAAGCGAACCTGTCCCTCGACGCCTATATCCTTTCCAAGCTCGTCTATGTTTGATATCCTTATTTTTCAGTATGGATATTTAATATATTAAACATTGCGGCAAAACGCAAGATGGTCGAATCCCCGAAAAGGATTCCCATAAAAAAGGGTCTTTTTTCTTTTCCCTTCTGTTAAAGAAAAGATGAAGCTTTACGAAATTGTAGACTTCATATATGTAGCTATACATTCAAAGATTGAAATGTTTAAAAATATATATTGTGTAAATATTTTAAAAAAAATTATTTCATTTAAATACATATTTGTTCAGTATGAAATAATATTCATTAATATTAGATAAAAATTTATTAGATCGCAAAATATTTTCCTAGTACGTCATTCAAAAAAAAAAAATTCCTTTGACATGAATGCAGTTGTATTAGGCCGGCCTACAACTAAAAAAATTTATTTGGCTTGACTAGGATTTAGTTAAATGTACTAGATCTTTTTTCTGGGTGTGTTATGCCATCTCTACTGGAATAACACCGAGTATATACAAATCTGTATGGTAGTATTATTCCCGCAGAATTTTTCTTTTTTTTCCACCGTTAAATCTCGCCGCCCCCATATTTTTACGAGGGGAAGGGAAGATATAAAAATGCCTGCGCCCTTAATGCTCGTCCGTACGGGACGAAGGGCTGTTTGTACGCATTTTTTTTCATTCACGCATTACGTATCACACACGTACGAGCGAATATGTCACGCTAGATAAAAAAAAAACAAGCACGCAAAATTGACGAATGATTTTTAACGAATTTTTCATTCTTTCTTTATACAACGATTTCGCGAGGGCGCGTTATTTTTTTCCCACTTGATATGCGCAGATTGTTGCAACAAAATACGTTTTTTTATCTCGGATGTATCAGTCAGTGATCGGCAAAAAAAATCTATCTATTTTTATTGTCGAATTTTTTCGAAAAATTAATAATTAGCAAAGAAATATTACTAATTTTTGTTTAACATTAGCAATTAGCGGGAACTATTACTAATTTTTTGAAAAATTAGTAATTAGTGATAACATTTCTAATTTTTCCAAAAAATGATTAATTAACGATAAAATATTACTATTTTTTTCCAAGGATTAGTAATTAGCGATAAAGATATTGCTAAATAATAAAAAAAATCAATAA
Source organism: Alloplasta piceator (assembly GCA_946863875.1). Lineage (NCBI taxonomy): Eukaryota > Metazoa > Arthropoda > Insecta > Hymenoptera > Ichneumonidae > Alloplasta > Alloplasta piceator. Next base: position 78,270,847 of record OX333071.1, read on the forward strand.
TTTGTAAAAAAAATGTTGTATTAATTTTGGAAAGAGTAATAAATAAAATAAAAATTACTAATGTATGTTTAATAGGTACTGATTAAATATTCGTATTAATAATAACTTGTGTGATATCGTATGACATTAGATACAATAAATACTAATGTGTGAAAATTCAAAAGATCTAGTTATTATAAAAAATGAAACAACTTTTAGAATAGAGTTGTTTGAGCTTATAACCATGACTCAATCCGTACGCACAAGTACGTAAGAATACACAATAATTTTCTACAAATTACTGTTTTTTTAGAAATTAATTGGTAATATTTTATCGCTAATTACTAATTTTTTTGGAAAAATCAGAAATATTTTTTCGCTGAATACTAATTTTTTAGAAAAATTAGAAATATTTTGTCACTAATTACTAATTTTTTCGGAAAAATTGGAAATATTTTTTCACCAATTACTAATTTTTTGGAAAAATTAGAAATATTTTGTAACAAATTACTAATTTTTTTGGAAAAATTGGAAGTATTTTCTTACTAACTACTAATTTTTTAAGAAAAATTACTAATATTTTTGCGATAATTACGAATTTTTGTAAAGAATTAATAATATTTTTTGACTAATTATGAATTTTTCGAAAAAATTATTAATAAAATCAATATTGTTGACGAAAAAATCGATACTGTCGATCACTGGTATCAGTACGATTAATTTACAGGACAAATTTACGAATCCGAAGGGGCAAAAGGGCATTCAAATTTTGGCGAAAAGCGTATTACACGCTTCTGCCCTGTTTTCTGGCCTTTTTCTCGATAAACGTTGAACGGTAATTTCATAATAAATTTATGTCAAAATCGTTGGCGGTCCTGGGGAAGCGCGAAACACAGAGTGATGGAAATTCGGGAATGCACGAGGAATTTTATAACCGCAATATTCACAGTGTTTGCCTTATCGCGGTGAACGTGGGCATATATATTGGCCACTGATAACGCGCGTTTGGATGGAAATTTTCATCAACGAAATTTTCACGAGTGACGGGAAAATGGAGGGTCATGTAATATATTCCGTTCCCATGTAATTACGATCGCTTGTCAATATTTATACGAGTCCGGGCATCGAATTAATTGTCCGATAAATTTAATCCGAAAAAATTGAATAACGAATTTCCAGCGTATGAAATTTATCAATTAAAAATATCAATTTAGCTGAATTTACAAGGGAAAAAAATGGGGTGGGGTCGAAGAGTCGACTAACCAATATTTCGAACGGCCGAAATCCCGAATTTCACGATTACGAGCGTTCGAATAACGAAGCGCCGAAATCCCGAACGCCAGAGAAGCGACAGCGGAGAGAGCCGCCCCATGCGTAAGAGAGAGAGAGATGCGCCTCCTCTCTCTCTTACGCATGGGGCGGCCTCTCTTGACTTTCTCTTTTCTGGCGATCGGGATTTCGGCGCTTCGTTATTCTAACGCTCGTAATCGTAAAATTCGGGACTTCGGCCGTTCGAAATATTGGTTAGTCGACTCTTCGACCCCGCCCCAAAAAAATCGTCAAAGAATTATGTTCAAAATAACGAAATATCTTTTATTAATTGTAACGAATTAATTTCATTTTCAATCAACGTTGAAATAAAATAAATAAAAATAGATTTAAATATTTTTTGAGAGATTGGTATTCATATAAACGGATTTATTCGCTATTGTTAATAAATTTAATACCGATCGCTGGGCAAGAATTTAGTAAATCATATTTGTTTCTTGCAATGATCGGCAGTATCGATTTTTTCGTCAACGATATTGGTTTAATTAATAATTTTTTCGAAAATTTAATAATTAATCAAAAAAATTCAACTAATTTTTTATAAAAATTCGTAATTAGCGGAAAAATATTAGTAAATTTTCTAAAAAATTAGTATTTAGCGAAAAAAAAATTCTAATTTTTCCAAAAAAATTAGTAATTAGCGAAAAAATATTACTAATTAATTTTTAAAAAACAGTAATTTGTAGAAAAGTATTGTGTATTTTTAAGTACTTGTGTGTACGGATTGAGTCATGGTTCTAAGCTCAAACAACTCTATTCAAAAAGTTGCTTTATTTTTTATAATAACTAGATCTTTTGAATATTTCACACATTAGTATTTATTGTATCGAATGTCATACCATATCACACAAGTTATTATTAATACGAATATTTAATCAGTACCTATTGAAAAATACATTTGTAATTTTTATTTTATTTATTACTTTTTCCAAAATTAATACAATATTTCTTCACAAATTATGGATTTTTTTGGTTATCTAGCAATATCTTTCTCGCTAATTACTAATTCTTGGAAAAAGTTAGTAATATTTTATCGTTAATTACTAATTTTTTGGAAAAATTAGAAATGTTATGTCACTAATTACTTATTTATTAGGAAAATTAATAATATTTTGTTACTAATTACTCATTTTTTAGAAAAATTAGTAATATCTTCCCGCTAATTACTAATTTTAAACAAAAATTACTAATATTTCTTTGCTAATTATTAATTTTTCGAAAAAATTTGATAATAAAAATAGATAGATTTTTTTTTGCCGATCACTGGTTTTTTGCAAGAGTAAAATGCTGAGTCACGATAAAAATTGACGTGGAGAGGTGAAGGACCGGGTGATGAAAAAAAAACACAGGGATTAGGACTCTCGAAGGATCAACTTTGTCCCGCAGGACCTACCCCACATGTGTGCAACGCCAGAGGGATTATTGCTCCCTTATGTCGTTTGCCGAGACCACGAAAGCCAGAGAGAAAGAGTGAGAAAGTGGGGACAGCAAAACTTTGACTCGAACATTTTTTTTTTTCGTGGCTCATTCAACGTCACAGACGGTACACAACGTTTCGAGAGGGTTGTATATTTACAGTAATGTAACGGCAGCAAAAACCGAGCAAAAACCAAATGATGACAGACGTCCAAACATCGGTGCACCCCTTATTTTCTAGGGGATGATATCATTTGGATAATCATAATTAAAATAAAGCAGTTTTTTCATAACTCGCGCTAAAATTGACAATCTCAAAAATTGAAGCAGAAGGGGTTGATTTTTGTTTTTCGCTATTTCTTGTAAGTTTTTTAAATTTGAATTCGAGATCAAGGAAAAATTCCTTTTCTATCAAGTGCGGAAACGTTAAAATATTTGTTCCCGAATTTTTTCTGAATCATTTTTCAGAAATACCGAAGTTTAAAGTTGCTATAACTTTAGCTTGGCTAACCAAGAAATGTTTATTTATAGGAAAATATGTAGTATGAATAGACTTTGAGAATGCCACTTCATTCATTTCGATAGCTCAATTTTTGTGGCAGTAAGAGTATTTTGAAAAATGGCGACAAAAATGCAAAAACATCCGATCGATGGTCTGAGTTAAAAAATCTGTTAAAAATTGAAAAACGATCAAATCCGAAGCAACAAAACGTCATTCCAAAGCTCAAACAATTGCGAAGAGAATGAGTACTGTTTCAAGAAGCAGCCTCAAAAGAAAAAAAAGTTACAGTAGTTTTAGTGATTCAATCGAAAAAAATGCAAAAATATCCGATCGATGGTCGGACATGAAAAATCTGTTAAAAATTGAAAAATCATCCAATTCAAAGCAACAAAGCGCGATTCCAAAGCTCGAACAATTGCGAAGAGAATGAGCACTGTTTCAAGATGCAGCCTCAAAAGACAAAAACGTTACAGCAGTTTTAGTGAGTCAATAGATTTTTTGTCAGACCGAAAAAGTCTCCCAAACGAACGAATTTTATTCAGATCCTAATATCGATTAAATTCTTGCCACTAATAACATATTCTATAAGATTTCATTAAAAAATCGAGTGATAACCATAAAATCGCCTCAAAAAAAGGGTTTTGAGCAGATTTTCTTCCTGGAATTTTTAAATTATTTTTTAACATCATTTCACATTTCATATAAGATAATTTAATATTCAAACGATTCGTCGGACAATATCATATCTTTATCTTTAAACTATAATATTTTCGGATATTTAAAAAATTTCACAAGCGTCAGAAATGCCGAGATTTGAATAAAAATTTTTGGAAATCGAAAAAAAGACTCGATGACTCTCGCTGATTTTTGACTCTGTAATGCGATCGTCAAATTGGGGGATCAAATATAGATTGTAATTCACACGAGCCCAGGCCCATATGTCGAATGGGCGGTTTCGCGAGATGCGTGTGTCGCACTGTAACGGTGCATTACACATTTCTCCATACACACTTGGCAATCAGAATTATTCGAGGGGCTTGTCCAAAGGGGGAGGCTTATGTGCAGCATGGGGTGGTTGTCTAATACTTCGCTCGGTTGCACACGTAGCCACGATTAATCACTCGAACCTCCCATCTATATACATGTGCTCTCAGTAGAATCGAAACCCTAAGAGCACCGCGTGAGGCGACACACATGTGTTTGGGGGTGGTTTTCGTGCAAGAGGCAGAGAAGTACGAAGGGACAATTTCCTACGATAAGCGAATACATACGTACTGACTGGCTTGGATAAATTTCTATCTGCTTTCCCATAATCCGCATACGGTGACGTCAGGCTTATTTTGCTCGATGCATTCGTCGAGCTTGCAAGCTCAACACGAGCCATTCCGTGTCAAATTTTGGACCAGAAACCAAAATTTAAAATTTTAAACCATGAAGCAATTTTCGTATTATCAGTGGATTTTTTAATCCAAATATTATGGAAATTATCCAGAATCTGTAATGTCGGACTCGTCGACTCCAATTTTGGATATTCTTTGAAAAATATATTCAAAATTAAAAAATTGACACTATCTTTGAATTGGACAGCAAATATTTTTATCCTCAAAGTTTTTTCTTTCGAATTAAATAAAATATCTCGAAGAGTTCATTGATTTTGAAGTATTAAGGATTACAAAAATCACAGCAGCAAATTGCTCGATATTTCGCAATTTTTTTTAGATCATGGAGACCTAAAAATGATCAAAAGTTAAACAAAATAATAGACAAAATAATTGAAAACCTTGAGAAAATTTATCTACCCTTAATAAACTTTGTAAGAAATTTTGTATAAAACTTACCCAGATTTTCCATTGACGATCTCATCGACTCGGAAATTCGGAAATTTTCTGAAAAATAAAATATTGAAAATCTTAATCCCTTTATCGATACTACTTTTAGATTCGATATTTAACATTTTTATTCTCAATAAAAATCTCACGTTCAATTTTTATTCGATATTTCAATATCTATATCGTGTCAATGCAAGTAAAAAGAATGTTTAATATAAATAAAAATAAATGAATAATTTGAAGAAAATGTGTAAAATTATTTTTAAAAAAGCATCCAAAAGATTGGCAATAGAAATAAAAAGGGATTTTGTTTATTTTGAAGTACTATGCAAGATTACAGCTCGATATTTTTAAATTTATTTGTGGAGAACTAAAAAATTATAAGGATTTGTAAAAAAAATAATCTTTTGAAAAATAATCATAAACAATTCATGCAAGATTAAAAATTCGAGGTTAGAAAAAATTCAAGAGAATAGGAAGGACAAAGTATTTACAAAATATGCAAAAAACGGTTTTTTAAATAGAAATTATTATTATTATTATTATTATTATTATTATTATTATTATTCTGGAAAAAAGATTAATCGATTTGGCATGAAATACCCTGTGTACATTAAAATATCATTGCGTATAGGAAAAATGTGATATATAGTTGCACATATCGTATTATACGACATTATAATGGAGAGAGAGAGTTCCGAATGACGAATCCGCATGACGATCAATTATCCACGAGAGAAGGGATGAAAGTTCTCGAAAGGGCGCGACAGAGCTCACAGCGTGAGCGCTGTACAGAGGCGTCGATGCAATATTAATAACGTCGATTAGATTGGGAAATGAAAGGTGGTCCTGTGGTTTTCGATTGTGAGAACCGACGTCACGTCGCGCGAATCGTCGTGCGCGATAGCGAGCGTTGCATTTATTCCATCGCAGCGGGGGGAAATAGATTTATTTTTTTCGATCGTCAAGTTCCAGCCTCCAAATTGCATCCCTTGGAAATCCCGTGTAATCGCTTACTTTCATATGCTCGTTCGTGACATTTTTATGCGCTTCACGCTTGATCATGAAGATATAAATAATTTTCCATACGTACAAAAATGTTCTCCAGGCGTTTTCTCTCGAGTTAGAGTGGAAAACAGCTGCCTGAGAGCAAAAAAAGAGAGAACAAAAAATTTTCATCTCGCACGTGTCACGGATTTCTTTGGTTCGCACGGAAACGTGCGAGAAAAGCCGAGATTAAGAGACACACGCTGGGCCAAGTCGGCGGATGAGCGAATAACAGTCGGATAAAACAGGTTGATGCTTTTGTCTTTTTCGCTTTTTTTTTTTTTAATCCCACTGGTGAATTTTTTTGCCTCGATTTTTTCATTCTATTCCCACGATCGGTTTCCAGGATCAAGGATTCGAAATCCTCTTCAAGCTCAGACATTTTTTCGCCCGTTCAATTCAGGGCTGTCTCTCCTTGAGTTGATTTTTTCGTTCTTGATTTCCACACGAATCACTGCTAACCCCTTAAACTTCTTCGTGATCCGAAATGAAATCATCCCCGAGTGGCAGATATTTTGTGACTTTTTTTCCTAGGGACAGAGTGAGGGTCGAATTTCAATACCCGCCCTGGATTTATAATTTAAAATTTATTCTACTGTATAAAAAATATGCATTCTGCTTACAAACAAATTATATTTTGCATATATCCAGCGAGACATTTCTAAATATAATTTTATTGTTTTCTGTTTATTATTATTATTGTTAATTACTTATTTATTATTTATTAATATAGCATGCTTCTATATGTAACAAGTACTCTAAAATGTATCGAGAAATGTATTATTTTTAAAAAATATTTACTTCACTAACTTTACTCAAATTTGTTGGTTCGACTAACCAACAAATTTTGTTCTGCAGGGAAATAGTATCAGTTGATTTGGAGAATGCCGCTTGATTAATCTCGATATCTCAATTTTTGTAGCCGTAAGAGCTTTTTGAAAACTGACGAAAGAATGCAAAAATATCCGATCGATGGTCTGAGTTAAAAAATCGGTTAAAAATTAAAAAATGATCGAATCCGAAGCAACAAAGCGTCATTCCAAAGCTCAAACAATTGCGAAGAGAATGAGTACTGTTTCAAGTAGCAGCCCCAAAAGAAAAAAAAGTTACAGCACTTTTAGTGATTCAATCGAAAAAATGCAAAAATATCCGATCGATGGTCTGAGTTAAAAAATCGGTTAAAAATTAGAAAATGATCGAATCCGAAGCAACAAAGCGTCATTCCAAAGCTCAAACAATTGCGAAGAGAATGAGTACTGTTTCAAGTAGCAGCCCCAAAAGAAAAAAAGTTACAGCACTTTTAGTGATTCAATCGAAAAAATGCAAAAATATCCGATCGATGGTCTGAGTTAAAAAATCGGTTAAAAATTAAAAAATGATCGAATTCGAAGCAACAAAGCCTCATTACAAAGCTCAAACAATTGCGAAGAGAATGAGAACTGTTTCAAGTAGCAGCCCCAAAAGAAAAAAAAGTTACAGCACTTTTAGTGATTCAATCGAAAAAATGCAAAATTATCCGATCGATGGTCTGAGTTAAAAAATCGGTTAAAAATTAGAAAATGATCGAATCCGAAGCAACAAAGCGTCATTCCAAAGCTCAAACAATTGCGAAGAGAATGAGAACTGTTTCAAGTAGCAGCCCCAAAAGAAAAAAAAGTTACAGCACTTTTAGTGATTCAATCGAAAAAATGCAAAAATATCCGATCGATGGTCTGAGTTAAAAAATCGGTTTAAAATTAAAAAATGATCGAATCCGAAGCAACAAAGCGTCATTCCAAAGCTCAAACAATTGCGAAGAGAATGAGTACTGTTTCAAGTAGCAGCCCCAAAAGAAAAAAAAGTTACAGCACTTTTAGTGATTCAATCGAAAAAATGCAAAATTATCCGATCGATGGTCTGAGTTAAAAAATCGGTTAAAAATTAAAAAATGATCGAATCCGAAGCAACAAAGCGTCATTCCAAAGCTCAAACAATTGCGAAGAGAATGAGAACTGTTTCAAGTAGCAGCCCCAAAAGAAAAAAAAGTTACAGCACTTTTAGTGATTCAATCGAAAAAGTGCAAAATTATCCGATCGATGGTCTGAGTTAAAAAATCCGTTAAAAATTAAAAAATGATCGAATTCGAAGCAACAAAGCCTCATTACAAAGCTCAAACAATTGCGAAGAGAATGAGAACTGTTTCAAGTAGCAGCCCCAAAAGAAAAAAAAGTTACAGCACTTTTAGTGATTCAATCGAAAAAATGCAAAATTATCCGATCGATGGTCTGAGTTAAAAAATCCGTTAAAAATTAAAAAATGATCGAATTCGAAGCAACAAAGCCTCATTACAAAGCTCAAACAATTGCGAAGAGAATGAGAACTGTTTCAAGTAGCAGCCCCAAAAGAAAAAAAAAGTTGCAGCAGTTTTAGTAAGTCATTCGATTTTCCGTCAGAGAAACATAATATTATTAATATTTTTAGATATATTTTAGATGAGTATGCATATATTTTATTTGCATGGGGAAAGCTGCGAGAGAGGATTTTCGCACCCTAAAAAAAAGATGGATGTGCGTCAGGCGTTCACGATCGGTGATGTCGATGTAATGAACATGCCAAACGCGCAAGTAGCCACAGACTTGGCAAACAAATTGCCAAATAGTTGTATCACAACCCCTCGAGCGAACAAACAAAAATGTACGGTTAACTGTTTACGAATATCTTTGGCCCATTCTCCGGTCGCCCTCTGTGCATTCTGGCGTAATCTTCTCGCTTCTGTACGCCGCGCTGTTGAATCAGAAATCTCTCAATGCTCGATCGGGAGAGAGAGCGTGCGGTGTGTTGCTTTGATACGAGAAAAGCATACACAAGCGTGCTTGAAACGATACAGGAGTGTTTGCAATAATGTTCTGCTGGAAACTTTATTCGATGTGCAGAGAGACGCATCCTGATTTTCTTTTTGTATATTGCCAGAACTTCTACAGTCCGAATCCTCGTAACTAAACTGTTGTAATTCACGGGAAGATTTGTCTACTCGAAGATGCCAAAAATGCAGCTGAACGGAAAAAACAGTAATTATATTTATGAATGACAAATGTTTATCATTTTGTTAAAATAAAAAACAAATGGTGGCTACCGCAAAATTCTCAGTAATTATTTAAGCTTGCAGCCACGTTCTTATTGATCAAATAGGAATGAATGTAATTCAAACAGTAATAAAAAACTTGAGCTTCACGTGCTCATTTTCTATTTAGTAATGGATATAGTTAGATTAGTAAATAAATAGTAATAAAAAGCTCGAGCTTTGCGTACTTATTTTTCAAATAGTGACAAATACAGTTTAGTAGTGAATAAATAGTGATAAAAAGCTCGACTTTCGCATAATTGATTTTCAGATACTGATAAATATACTTTGAAAAGAAAAAGAATAGTAATAAAAAAGCTCCAGCTTCATGTCTTATTTTTGAAATAGTAATAAATACAGTTCAGTATAGTATATAGTGATAAAAATCTCGACCTTCGCATACTTGTTTTTCAAATACTGATAAATACAGTTCAAAAAGAAAATGAATGATAATAAAAACGCTCCAGTTTCACGTCTTATTTTTCAAACAGTAATAAATACAGTCCAATAGTAAATAAATAGCGATAAAAAGCTCGAGCTTCACCTACTTATTTGTCGAATAGTAATAAATACAGTTCAGTAGAAAATGAAGAGCAATTCAGATACTGATAAATATAGTCCAAAAAGAAAATGAATAGTAATAAAAAAGCTCCAGTTTCACGTCTTATTTTTCAAACAATAATAAATACAGTTCAATAGTAAATAAAAAACGATAAAAAGCTCGAGCTTTGCCTACTTATTTGTCGAATAGTAATAAATACAGTGCAGTAGCAAATAAATAGTGATAAAAAGCTCGACCTTCGCATACTTGCTTTTCAGATACTGATAAACAGTCCAAAAAGTAAATGAATAGTAATAAAAAAGCTCCAGTTTCACGTCTTATTTTTTAAACAGTAATAAATACAGTTTAATAGTAAATAAATAGCGATAAAAAGCTCGAGCTTTGCCTACTTATTCGTCAAATAGTGATAAATACAGTTCAGTAGCAAATAAATAGTGACAAAAAGCTCGACCTTCGCATACTTGCTTTTCAGATACTGATAAACAGTCCAAAAAGTAAATGAATAGTAATAAAAAAGCTCCAGTTTCACGTCTTATTTTTTTAAACAGTAATAAATACAGTTTAATAGTAAATAAATAGCGATAAAAAGCTCGAGCTTTGCCTACTTATTCGTCAAATAGTGATAAATACAGTTCAGTAGCAAATAAATAGTGACAAAAAGCTCGACCTTCGCATACTTGCTTTTCAGATACTGATAAACAGTCCAAAAAGTAAATGAATAGTAATAAAAAAGCTCCAGTTTCACGTCTTATTTTTTTAAACAGTAATAAATACAGTTTAATAGTAAATAAATAGCGATAAAAAGCTCGAGCTTTGCCTACTTATTCGTCAAATAGTGATAAATACAGTTCAGTAGCAAATAAATAGTGATAAAAAGCTCGACCTTCGCAGACTTGATTTTCAGATACTGATAAATACAGGTCAAACATAAAATGAATGACAACAAAAAGCTCGAGCTTTGCTTACTTATTTTTCAAACAGTAACAAAGACCGTCCAGTAGTAAATAAATAGTGATAAAAAGCTCGAGCATCGTCCCAAATACTGCTTATTCTTCACTCGTCTGTCCAAACTAATCTAAGAATGACTCAACGATTTGAGTTATATATTCCTCGACAGATTTACCTTCGGTACATTCAGGAAAGCTCTTGGCCTCGGTATGTACAGACGCCGAGTTCAATAAAGCCCGGTATCACCGTCATTGCACGTATATGCATACAGCCAGCAGGGAGTTATTTCATTTTCGAACGAGTCATGTGTAAAATATCAAATAAAATGGCGGATGTTTATTTAAGTGTGGACGCGGAGGACGAATGGAGCGAAGGATAGAAGAGACGGCGGCGCGAGCACGTAGTGTTGCCACGATGCTTATGGCTATCGGGTAGGAATGGCGGAGGGATGAGAGAGGGTTGAGGGTGGAGAATCAACGTAAAAGAGGCCAGGGGTGTGTGGGAGCGAGGGACGAACGTTAATATCGCGCCCGGACGGGTTTGGCGAGTTGGCGGTTCACAAAGTGAGCGAGTGTTGACACTGGCCACTCATTCCACAGATGGAAGCTCTCTCTCTCTCTCTTCCTCTTTCTCTCTCTCTTTTCCATATAATACTTCATCCCTTGCTCAAGTACTCACAGCCAACACATCCACGAAATCCCTCGCGCGACTGTATCCTAGACTCAAGGGTGGGAATCAAGCATCCCCTTCTCCGGGCTGACACACACTTCCCTCTTCTCTAGCTCTTTCTAGAGGACTCGTTTTTTCGTTTCCCTTGACGATGTAAAATTGCACCTCAGGATCACGCATGAAACAAACGTCAGGGCGGAATAGAAAACAGCAATGGGGTTTTTTCAACCCTCGAATATTTTGAGGTCTCAATTATAATGCTGCAAGAATCATGAACGTATTGTTGTGACTATTTTGACCATAAGTTTTTCTGTGTGCATCGAATCGCGAATTACACGAAATATGATGGAGGAAACATCAGTGAAAAACTACCCCTATGTGGGAAAGCTGATGGAATAAGTATTTCAGCCAAAATTAAGGGATGATTGGGCAAAATTAATTTTTCCAAAGTCAAGTAAGGTTCATTAAAGTCCATCAACAATGATTGAGGCCTCATTTGGAGATTGACGATCTCTTTCTCTTAGATATTCTTCTTTCCAACCCCAAATGCGCGAATCATTTTTCCATGTAAAAGATATTCTGGACCAAAAAAACGACTGGTCTTTGAATATTTAACCAGATGCGTGTCACGATTCTTTGTAAAATATTTTATTTACCGACAGATGAAAAAAAAAGCTCTTTTGCAGGATACGCGGGTCTCACGAATTCCCCGCAGGAATTCCTCGTGCACCATAATACCGGCAAAAGCTTTTTTCCATCCCCGGTTATCGTGCTCTCCTCCCATAACCATACACGGTGATACATTTTATGACGTATACGGGGATGTAACATACCCATGGAATTTACCACGTTGATGGCCCGACGCGTCCACGACCATCCTCCGCCCAACGCATTTGATAATTAATCCTTTTGAAAGGATTCCATTTATATCAAACGAAACTATGTGACATTTTACATATATTCCGCGCGTTGAATAATCTTTCGAAATTAAAGGAAACCGCGGTCATTCACGAATTTCCATTTGACGGCAGGCCAAAAAATTAATGAGAATTGTGCGTCCGGCGATCGAAGAGAAAAGAAAAATCATGCGAAATTGGAAATCGCTCTCCACTTTCGCATCGCAAAAGGCTATTTATGCAATTTATTTCACGTAAAAGCGACCTTGAACGATACTCGCTTAGTAATATATTCCCATTGAAGATATACTTTAATATATTTCTGATATATTTGATATATCACAGTCACGGAAGTTTATATTTTTTAATCAACTTTGACCATTCAAAAAAAGGCCAAAGTTTTTATGAAATTTATATTTTCAACATATACTTTTTCCTGTTTCATTATTATTAAGTATCAACACACAATTTTTTATTTTAATGAGAATCATGCGTGTGATCGATGAGAGAAAAACAATCGTGAGAAGTGGAAATATATGTACTTTCGATTATATATTTCAATTAAACATTTGACTTGATCTATTTTTCATATATTTTATATATCAGTCACGGTGTGTATATGGGGCATTCCATCCCAAATCGGACAGTTTGAAAAACTTTTTTTTTTTTACTCCCTCGATTTTTTTATATTTTTGAGTACCCATCAAAAGACCCTTCCTGTTGAATTTTGAGATTTTTTTGATCACCCGTTCAAAAGATATTAAATTAACAAAAAAACCGCTCTTTTTTCGTATTTTGGTCATAACTTCTTTAATAGTGGTCCGAATTAAAAATTTTTTTTCCAAAATTTATGTTTTTTATGGCCTTTTCAGAAAAAAATCAGTTTTTTGAGTTTTAAACGTTAAATCGCGTCTTTAAAAGTGAATGTCATTTTTCACTTTTTTTAAAAATTTTTGTTTCAAACATCTATCTATTCAACAATTTTTAAGACTAGTCCGATCGTGGATCTCAATAACTACTATTTTTTTTTAGATTTTTGAAAATGAAAAAAAAAACAAAATTTTAATAAATTATTATGAATACCAATTTTTGTTACTGTATAGTATTTTTTTAATCATTTTGAATTAATTTGGACACTTTTTCATTGTTAACAGATTTTTAAAATTAATAATTAATCGATGAGCAAATAACAACAGTTCAAGAATTGTATGAGTGGGCACTGAACCTAAATAGTCTACCGAATATTGCTGTCAAAATTTCACATGAGAAACATTATTCAGATGCAAAAGAAAGATTTTATTTGTGATAAAATACTGCGAAGTCAATCACAGGGGGACACAAAAATTTCATTCAATTATTCCAATGAGCAACGGAAACGTATTGGCAAAGGAATATTCTAATTCAGGAAATAATCGTATATGTAAGGTTTTCAAAAAAATACGTGAATAAATAAAAACTGTTGTTATTATTGTTTATAAACAGACTTAACGATTAATTATTAATTTTAAGAACCTGTTAACAATAAAAAAGTGTCAAAATAAATTCTAAATATTGAAAAAAATACTATACAGTAACAAAAATTGGTATTCATAATGATTTAAAAAAAAAACACAAAAAATTTAAAAAAAATTAAAAATGACATTCACTTTTAAAAACGCGATTTAACGTTCAAAACTCAAAAAAACTCATTAAAAAACGAGTCGAATATTTTTGTTGTATTTTTTTCTGAAAATTTGAAAAAAAAACTTTCAATTTAGACCATTAATAAAAAGAAGTTATGACCAAAATACCAAAAAAAGAGCGGTTTTTTTGTTCATTTAATATCTTTTGAACGGGTAATCAAACAAATCTCAAAATTCAACAGGAAGGGTCTTTTGATGGGTACTCAAGAATATAAAAAAATTGAGGAAATAAAAAAAAAAAAGTTTTTCGATCTGTCCGATTTGAGATGGAATGCCCCACATATTTTGACCTTGTCTGATATACCCTTCAAAAAGGGCAAAAGTTTTACAAAATACATCATTTAATTTTTAATATTTCCAAAATATGACTTTTCCATTATTATTATTAATCAACGCGCAATGTTTTTCATTCGAAATAAAATTGCGATCCCGTCGTATTGCAAGATTTTATGCAACATCGCAGTCAAATCACGTCTATGAATTTTCTTCGTCGTTACGCCCGATTCGTTTCAACGGGGATTACAAGTCTCCGGACTCTCTCCGTACAAACTCAGTATCGCTCGAGCTTTCAAGGATTTTCCCAACATGGCCGCGGATTTTCCCGACCGAGAAAATTTTCCTCATTCCCCGTCCCTCGATTCTTTGCATTCCCCGCTCTTCGTTCTGCCCAACATCTCGTCTCCCTCCCTTTTACCCTCCGCTCCGGAAAACCCGCGCTGTACGCTTTTCTCGTGCCCTCGCACTATTCTGTAGCGCGATTAAGCAAATTAAATTTCACGGAGAATAGCAACGAAGAAATCACAGGCGCTTTGCTCGCCTTGCCGTTTTAACATCATTACCCGTGAAACCGGGGAGGAAACCTTGTATTTTGTTTTCCCCCTGCCGAATTTCCATTCGGTCCTCTCTCGATCGACGATTCCGCGCAGAAGCGACAACTTTTGTCCCCTTTTTCCTTTCTCCCTCTCTATTATTCGCGGACACTTTGAGGAAACGTCATTTTCTTAAGAGTCCAAGACCTCGAGACTCAATATTTCGTTGCGCGAAAATCGTAACTCCATGTAGGAGAAGTGGGGGCAAAATGGACACCGTCCAATATATTATCGAAAAAATTAGAGAATGAGGCAATTATCATCAAAATTGGCGTTAATCGGTTATAATCGCGTTAAAAAAACACTCTTACTAAAATACGTGGATAATCCGAGGGCTGAATTAAAATAATCGCTAAAAATGTTAGATAATGCAACAACGATTAAAACTGAATTTTGCCAAAAATTTAATTGCAAAATTACGCCAAGCAGCTTGGTCCAAGTATTGCGGATATTCAGGTAACGTGAGAGTCAAGAGAAATCGTTTTTTCAATGTTTTTCCTCCTTTACTTGAATTTTCGAAGAAAAACAAAATTTCAGGGTGTCCATTTTGCCCCACCTTCCCCTCAATATTTTATTTTCTTCCTCCAGGATAAAAGAGTCGTTCTTAAAGAAATTGCATTCGTTGCGGCAAGTTCACAACCAGGGTTGCGAAATTTTTAATGAAAAAGTAATGCATTAACCATTACTTTTTTAATGGCCAATGAAAATAATTTCCACTAACCATAAAAATTGAATGGTTACTGGAAATATTTTCCATTGGTACCTGAAAATCTAAGTCCTACGTCAATAAAATGTAATGCAAAACTGCAATAATTTATTCATCTATATTTTTCCATTCCCAAAATTGCGATTAAAGTATTGTCCATTACACATTACATTGCAATGGGTTATGGAAATTTTTTCTATTACACACTACATTGTAATGGGCAGGGTTGCAAATAATGCATTACTTTTTTTAATGCATTTGCATTTTCATTAACCATTAACCATTAAATTTTAATGCATTAAAAGAAGTAATGCATTATTTGCTCACAAATAGACTTTTATATTATTCGTTCACAGAAATTTCCTCCAAATTACACGCAAAATCATTGTCTTCCATTGCGTGGTTTATTTTTTATTTTGATGTAAATCATGCGGTGAGAATTTACGAGGAGGAATGACGTGCCAAATGTGAAGGATCGCCGGATAAAGTTTAAGAAACAAGTCGGTGGCTCAATTTCGATGAAATTCATCACGAAACTTTGTCGCTCAACTTTTTCGTTCGGGAAAGTCTCGAGGAAAAAAATGGTACCACTTTTGGAACGTGTGAGCCTGGAAGAAAGGAAGAAGGAAAGTTTGTCTGCCCTCTCTCTCGTCGCGGAGTGTATTTCCCGGCTATGGCACGTGCTTACATGATTTCGACACATGCGAGAGTCATCCGGAAACGTGAGAAATGTATGGGAAGAAGGAAGAACGGGACGAGCACATCGGCGGAGATGTACAGAGAGAGAAAGAGCCTCGCGCCTCGAGGAAGCTCCGAGGGGCCAAACTCGATTTTACCCGAATTAGCCATCTCTTTCCTCGTCTCAAGCCCCTCCTGGTTCACCGCGCGACGCGGTCCATGCAAATTGAGCACGAAATGAACTCTGGTATATTATATTAGGTGCGGGAGTAGAACGAGCGAGGCTACCTGAAATTTCGAACGGAAAACAGAGAGCAAGACGAGCAAGTGTCGGTAGCAGCGAGTCAGGCACAATGAGGTATTTCTCTCTCTTTTCCTCTCTCTTTCTGTATTTGCCATGGCGTATGAAACCACGAAGAACCGAAATGACGACCCACAGAGGACGAGATAATTGAGGACTGAGACATGCGGATCCTCTAATGAGCGAGGCTTGTGTCGGTGAATGTGAATCCTATATGAACTCCGGAAGCGTCGCGGTGTATCTCTCGTCCTTTTTCTCGTTTCGCATTTTCGGTTTCTTTCACGAATTACCCCTATTTCGGCGACTCTGTCGCCGGGAGAATGCATCAAAAATAAGATACAGTGATAGCAGTGCGAAATTTAAAAAGGCTGAAAGTTTTACGCTCTTCATTAATTTCTTCATTCATTTTGAAACGCACAAGGATAATACGTATTTTTAATTTTTTTCATTTTTATTTTATTTATTTATTTATTTATTTATTTATTTATTTATTTATTTATTTATTTATTTATTTATTTATTTATTTATTTATTTATTTATTTATTTATTTATTTATTTATTTATTTATTTATTTATTTATTTATTTATTTATTTACTTATTTAATTTTAAAAAAATAATATTTGGATGATAATTATCAATCTGGAAAACTATTATAGTTGGGAAAAAATTATTCTATGTTCATCTTGAAGAGTATATTTGTGGCAACAAAAAAAAAAATTCTGAAAACAAATTTCAAAAAATGATGAATTTGGAGCATTTTGAATTTTTAAAAATCATGCAAATCGACTTTCCACATTAAGTTTTTGGTTCAATTTTTTTTTATATAATACTTTGTACTGATCTTAAAAGATCCTAAACATAATCAGAACCTAAATATAATCAAACCTAATCAGAACCTAAATATAATCAAAAATTCAATGTTGATCGTGGATTTTTAAAAATTAAAAAATTCATATTTTTGTAAAAACCAAAAACGACTTTCTAAGAATTTCAGGGTCTTTTAAGATCAGTACAAGGTATTCTTTTATTATATTTAAAAAAAAAAACCAAAAATTTAATGTAGAAGGTGGATTTGCACGATTTTTAAAATTCAAAATTCTTCATATTCACCAATTTTCCAATTTTTTTTTCGTAATATTATTTTTTCGTAGCCACAAGTATATTCTTCACGATGAACTCAGAACGATTTTTTCTTAACGATAGTAGTTTCGATATATTTAAAAAGTAAACTTGAAACATTTATAAAAATTGTGAAATTTTGAATCTTGCATAACTTTCGAAAAAAAAATTTCAAATTTTTTTCCTTTTGCAGAACTTCGTTTTATTAAAAACGAAAATTTCTGACCAAATTTCATCGAAATTGAAGGGCTCGATTCCAACTCTTGGTCGATTTGACATGGAATGACCCATAGATGGAGAGATCGAAATTTCTTGAGAAACCCGAATTCACAGTAAAAACAGTCCAATTTCTCTGCAGAAAAATGCTAAAGAAAAAAAGCGTGGGGTGGGCACATTTGAAGGAAAGAATTAGTATAAAATGAATTACTAAAAAGTTGCTCTAAAATTAATCGGATTCTCGAATACCTCCATTTATGCCAGAACAATATACATCATTATAGTATCGACAATGACAATTTTTCATTAAAAATAAAATTAAAATTTCCAGAAAAATTTTCAAAAAGAGTTTTTCTTGAGCTCTTAAACTCCCACAATCCCTCAACGTTTCTAGCAACCCTTGGCAGAGTAAATTCCGCATTGGACACGTCGATTATCCATTAGTCTCGCGTCTAATTAAAGCCCCAGAAGAATATAAACCATCGTCAGTGGAACGAGACCGGTATAAGCGCACAAAGACCTCGGTCGGAAACTTTGGTGAACAATAACCAACTGTATTATCACTTTGCCTTCACGTCCGAGTGAGCTAACTCAACGTACACTTGCACGTACAAACCGGCGATTGTATACGAAGTACAGCAGCGAGCACGTTAATTAGGAAACAGCAGCGAGAGAGAGAGATAGAGAAGCCGCAGGTTTATTTGGACCTGCGCTAATGAGTATTTGAGTAATGTCCTCTCGCCTTATTCGCCCGTAACCTGTGACGTCCAACGAGCTTTTCAGTCTACAATGGCCCAAGGACTCTTTTCTCTCCCTTCTCATTCCCTCGTGTTCTTCTTTCCGACGTAAATTAACAATTAGTCGAGCTGATGGAGCGCCGAGAAGAACGAGAGATACGAGGAAGAAGAGAAATACGATTGCACAGAGTCTCAACGGAATTGCCGGGGAAAAAGAGTCAAAAGAATAGCAATGAATGGACTTGAAAGATATTTTGCGTATTTTCGTTATTTCGACAAAATGAGTCGGCCCAAAAATATTCTGCAATCGCTGTTATTGGTTTATAGACGAATTGAGTGTGATACGAAAGATCTTTGGATCGAAGAAAGAGAAGATTTTTCGCCGGGCTTTAATTCATCGCTTTTAATGCCAATTAAGTTTGTTTTCTTTGTCTCGAGACTTTTCAAACGACATCCGTCACTCTTGATTTTTCTCTTTCCCTCGTGCTCATTTCCTGCACACTCGCTCATTCGGCGAAGTCGGCGAATAAGAAAATATCCCATACGCTCAATTCGTCGTCGTCGTCGTCGTCGTCGTCGTCGTCGTCTTCGTCAACGACGTCGACGTCGAGAATGGCGGTAATGGAGGCGCGGAGGCGTTCACGCGGAGACCGGAAACGCGACGAGATCTTTCTCCCTTTCTCTCTTTGCTATATATTCAAATGCGCCGAGAACGGATAACACGTTTTTCTCTTCTCCTTCGCCACCATTTGCCCTAACGTTGTTTCCTTTCTCGTATTTTACTCGCACACGCCACACGAACTCGTGTGGGCTTTGCCTTTTTTTTTATTCCATTTCACCCCGCGAGCCAAAGAAGCGTCGGTTTAACGTCTCTTTTTTTCGGCCCAATTACCGACGAAAGCGCTCGGTACAAACCATCAGCTCTATTGAGAGGAAAGGCGTCATTCGTGCGGACCAAAACCTTACAAACTTGGACTTATTACCTTGGCGAATAAATAACGAGCCGCCATTTCACCGGCCTGAATGAGTTTGCAGTCCTTTCTGGAGAGACTTCTGGCCTCCTCTTGGACTTTTCACTCTTCTTTCACCTTTCTTCTTCATTATTCAATTTTGTTTTTCATTCGTGTGCAGTTTAAAAAGAATTTTAATCACAAAAAATCTTCTTTTCTTGTTTTACATACAAAAATTCTTCTACATCCTTTAATTTTATTTTTCATTCATGAATTTTTTAATAGAACATTTTTTGCAAAATTTTGTAATTATTGAGCTTCATTATTTGGACGAATTTTTAAACCAAAATTGGAGGTACTCTGTAAAAAATGTTATTAAATATAATGTACAAAAGTATATGAAATTTCAATTACGAGTTTACGAAATCGAAATTAATATACATGGTATTGATAATTAACAATTTCATCTTAAATTTAATATTTGTATATTAAAATTGCAAGAGTAAACGTTGAAAA
This sequence comes from Alloplasta piceator, assembly GCA_946863875.1. Taxonomy (NCBI): domain Eukaryota; kingdom Metazoa; phylum Arthropoda; class Insecta; order Hymenoptera; family Ichneumonidae; genus Alloplasta; species Alloplasta piceator. The sequence continues at coordinate 78,290,899 of OX333071.1, forward strand.
TTAATATCCCCGTATATGAAAATGGTTGAAAATGTATATGAAATTTAATTTTCTGTATATGGGGCATTCCATGCCAAGTCGACCTGAGTGTGACCCTCGACCTCGCTGATTTCGTTGACGATTTTTTACATAATTCTTCCAATTCAAAATAGCATTTAGAATTTTTTCAGATTTTTAAAACCAAATTTGAGTAAGTTATGATTTTTTGAACATTTTTTTCGAAAACCTCGAGGGCCGTAATTTGAAAATCTGAAAAAATTCTCAAAAATCCGGTGTCAAAAATGAAAATGTTTGACCCAAAATTCGTGATGTCCAGGCTTTCGCTTCCACCTCTATTTTAGGTTTTTATGAAGAAAACGTAAAAAAAATAGATGCAGAAAATCAACTATTTTTGGAAATAGTTGGTTACCGATAAAAATATTCAAGCCACTTTTCACGGTAGAATTTCTGCATCTATTTTTTTTTTACGTTTTCTTCATAAAAACCTAAAATCGAGGTGAAAGGGAAATCCTGGACATCATGAATTTTGGGTCAACAATTTTAATCTTTGACACCGGATTTTTGAGAATTTTTTCAGATTTTTAAATGGGTTCTCAAGGTTTTCAAAAAAAATGGTCAAAAAATCATAACGTACTCAAATTTGGTTTTAAAAATCTGAAAAAAATTCTGAATGCTATTTCAAGTTGGAAGAATCATATAAAAAATCGCAACCAAAATCAGCGAGGTCGAGGGTCACACTCAGGTCGACTTTGTATGGAATAAATTCTTCATATTTTTTTATTAAATTTAATACAACATTTTTTACAGTGTACCCACTAAATTAGTATTAAATTTGAAGATAATGGTTTAAGGTGTATTCTGGTCTAGAGAAATACATTTTGAGCATTTATCGAGCTCGATAAAAAGAAATAATATTCTTACGATTGTTTTTTTCACAACATAATTATTAATATTTTGACAATAAACAAAAAAATGTTCGAGAAAAAAGAATGAAAATTAAATAATTTGTAAGGTGGTAAAGTTGGGGCTGAAAAAGGGGGTTACGCGATTGCAACTTTCTAGTCATGCGATACAAAATTTTCAAAAAGATTGTTAATTAGTGAGAATGTCGTTACAGCTCTTATCTCAGAGAAAACAGAAAAAAATGGCACCAAATGGCGTCGGTCTAAACAAAAAGGAGTGTTTCGACCCTTGCTTTCATAGTTCTTAATTTTTTTACAATAGTGAAAAAAAATTTTTTTAATAAAGCTATAACTCTGTAAACAATTGGAATTTAAACATTTCCTTTCGAAGATATATTTTCAAAGATCTCAACTTTAAGAATATGCAAAAAAATTGATTTTTTTAAAATTCTAGACCAGAATGCCCCCTTAAAAGTTTCGATAGATGAAAAAAAATGTAGATACAAAAATGTCGAACTCGTTATCGCACTTTTCGCTGCGACACTTGAAAAAATCAGTGCCCAGAATCGCACTTACAGTGATTTATAGTTAGGAAACCTCCGTGGCAACAAACATTCACATCCGTCAAATAAAAATATATATTTACACGGACATTTGTGCCAATCCTCAAGAATCTTTGAAACCGCAGACGCTACTCGTCTATTCTGAAAATCGCGGAACTTTCATATAAGGCGGATAAAAGCTGATGAGGATATACGATCGTCGAAGAACTTTGAACATCTCTCTTTCATGTCTCTCGTACAGAATGAACGAATCGCATAAGCTGAAGGCTGAGCCCACATCGAAGCCATACAGAAAAAGATCGAAAGTCCATTGCAGAAGTATTCACTCTTCTCTCGCTCTCTTCGTATCCTTTTTTTTCCTTCTCAACGGCAGAAATGAGACCTGACCAAGAATGTTATTCAGAAGTGTGATCTATCGGCTTCATTGAATTTCCATGAAGATCGAGAATGCATTGCCAAAAAAATAGAATATTAAAAAAATTGAAAATGAAAAAATTATTTTTTATCTTAATTAAAAAATATTTTTTTGCATAACGTTGTAGTATATATTTAAAAAACGTAGGTAAGGTTTCAAGTCGAGATTCCAAAAATGGACCAAGTTGCGGCCACTTTAGTGATAACAGGGAAAGAGAAAGCTTTGAACGCGTTTTTCTCAAAATGACTTTTTTCGACCTTATACCAGCGAAACTTAAAAACTTGTGCGCCAATATCCATTTTTTTGTTTTTAATATTTCTGATCTCAGTGGCTCAGATTGTACGTAGCCAATTAAGAAAATTTCAACAGTCATTCTTTTTACAACCTGCTTGCCTAAAAAACGAACCTTAAAAATGAAAAAAAAAATACAACTCGCTGCCATTTTGTAAATAATAAAATTGAAGAACCAAGGCATAGACATAACTATAGCTACATTCACATATAGATATTAATATATTTTTTTCTGATTTTTCAGATAACCCTCCAACAAAATATCAATGGAACAATAGGGAGGAAATGTTGTTGTTAGGATAACATCCATATCTCTGCCAATTTTCAAGATTATTCAATAAAAATTTCTATGAAGTAGGTTGAATATATATGGGGCGTTGCATCCCAAATCTTACTTTTTATCTAATACTTTTTTTTTTATTTCCTCGAATTTTTTATATTTTTTATTACCTGTCAAAAGACCCTTGCTGGTAAATTTTGAGATTTTTTTTATTACCCGTTCAAAAGATATCAAATTAACAAAAAAAAAACGCTCCTTATTCAAGATTTTGGTCATAACTTCTTTAATAGTGGTCCAAATTAAAAGTTTTTTTTTAATTTTTTTTTTATAGCCTTTTCAGAAAACAAATACAACAAAAATATTCGACTTGTTTTTGAATGAGTTTTTCGAGTTTTAAACTTTAAATCGCGTTTTTAAAAGTGAGTGCACACTGAAAAAAAAATTTGTGTGAATCAACAAAACGTTTTGTCAAATACGTTCAACTAGATATTTATTTGGTCGAACTAAATATTTAGTTTTTTGAACAATTCTGCGCTTCGGTTGACTAAAATATTATTCAGGCAAAAAAATGTTGAATTGTACTAACTAAATTATCTAGTTGAACGTATTTGACAAAAGATTTTGTTGATTCAACCATCTTTTTTTTCAGTGCATATTTTGATTTTTTTTTAATTTTTTGTTTTAAACATTGATCTACTCAACATCTTTTAAGACTAGTCCACTCGTAGGCCTTCCATAACTACTATTTTATTTTTATATTTGAAAATTAAAAAAAGTTTATTTATTTAAAAAGTTTTATAAAAAAGTGTCAAAATAAATTCTAAATAATGAAAAAAAATTATACAGTAACGAAAATTGATATTCATAACAGTTTATAGAAAAAAAAACATTTTTATTTTTCAAAAATCGAAAAAAAAATAGTAGTTACGGACGGCCCACGATCGGACTAGTCTTGAAAGTTGTTGAATAGATAGATGTTTAAAACAAAAAATTAAAAAAAAATCAAAAAATGCACTCACTTTTAAAAACACTATTTAAAGTTTAAAACTTAAAAAACTAATTTAAAAACACTTCGAATATTTTTGTTGTATTTTTTTCTGAAAAGGCCATAGAAACAAAATTTTTCAAAACAAGAACTTTTAATTTAGACCATTATTAAAGAAGTTATGACCAAAATACCGAAGAAAGAGCGGTTTTTTGGTATTTTGAACGAGTAATCGAAAAAATCTAAAAATTTACCAGCAAGGGTCGTTTGATGCGTACTCAAAAATATAAAAAATTTGCAGACATCAAACAAAAAAGTTTTCTAAACTATCCGATTTGGAATGGAATGCCCCATATATAATAAAATACTAATAACCCAATCGTTCGATAATTAATTACATCTGTGAAAAAAATTGTCAAACGTTGACAATTCACCCTTTCAAGGTTTCAATGACCAGAACGATCTGATGGGATCCTCAATTATGGAGATTCTGTACAACTTGATGCCTTTGGTACGTTCATCAAGAGTTCGGGGCTTTCAAAGTGAATAACGGATGCAGTAGGCGCAAAATGATCGTGGATTCTCGGTGCAAAATCGATTTATGTTCGACGAGAGAAAGATAAAGCTAGAGAGAGCGAGAGATTCGTCTCGTTAGATCGACAAAGCGAGCGTATCTCCGGGGGCGTTCAATCACTCGGGAAAAGCCACGAGCCATTCAGAGAGAACGCTTTGCGAAAAAGGGAACAACAAAATGTGCGTTCGTAACGCGTTCGTAACAGCTTCTGCAACGGCTGCCGCGGTTGCACATACTCTCGGATACGTTTCACTCGGTTTCCGAGCTTGGCTATGGCGTGTCTGCTCTCAGCTTCAGATTTTTATCGTCACTGGGTGGTCCCCGAGGACAAGGTCAGCGATTCATTCGTCGAATAAGTGCATTGCTCTTAGTCCCAGTTTCTTACACACGTATTTAACGGGTCATACCCAGTCCAGAGGTCGAAAAAAGCCATTTTTCAAGAATTTTTTCTGAAAATTTTTTTAAATTCAGTAACGTAAAAAATTACACACATATTTTTCTAACTTTTCACACATTATTTTCAAATTTTTCTTTTTGAAAAAATCATGATCCTTAAAGTGTTTTGCGGTAAGCGCGATATCTCTAAATTGGATCATCAAAAATAAAAAAATAAAAAAAGATTTCATTATTATAAGGTATAGTCTAGTGTTTGATCGAAGGAATGAGCAAAATATATGGGTAATTCCATGTCAATTGGACCACTTTTGAACCCGACCCCTTTCAATTTGGCTGAAATTTGGTTTTCCCCTTCTAGCCCATTAAAAACATTTTTCAGGAAATTTTCAAATTTTTTTACCCAAGCCAAATTTTTTTTTTTCAAATAGCTATAACTTCTTCAAAAATTGACTGATTGGGACGTTTTTTTAATCAAAATTTAACATATTAAAATCTATGAAATTTTTCACTTTTTTGAGAAAAATCGTCTTTTTCTCGAAGTTGGCCATTTTCAATTTTTTTTCTCTCAAAAAATGCTTTTATCAATTGCGGAAAAAATGCTTACCACTATCAATTTTTTTTTTATTCTCAATTTTTCGAACTCCGAGGTCCTTTATAAATTCTCAAAAATGTCCAGAGTGGTATTTTGTAAAATAGTTTAACTGGGAAATTTTTGTCTTCCATCGATAAAAAATAGATAGAAATTTCGGCCCACTCCATGTTCGGTGTAATTTTTTTCGGAATTGATCAAAATATTTCTTGAGTGAAAAAAAAAATTGAAAATGGCCAACTTGGAGAAAAAGATGATTCTTCTCGAAAAAGTGAAAAATTGTATAGATTTTAATATCTTAAAATTTTTTATATTTTTTTTCGAAAAGTTCATTTAAAGACGAAAAAAACGTCCCAATCAGTCAATTTTTGAAGAAGTTGTAGCTGTTCGAAAAAAATAAAGTTTTTTTTTTGGGTTTGATGAAAAAATTTGAAAATTTCCTGAAAAATGTTTTCAATGGGGTAGAAAAGGAAAATAAAATTTCAGCCAAATCGAGAGGAGTCGGGTTTAAAAGTGATTGATTTGACATGGAATGCCCCATATATTTTTAACCAAATGGCGACTTCTTAAAAAAAATTCAAATTGTGTATTAAGGTGAGTTCTGCCATTCTCTGAAGAGTTCTGATTATTAAATAATTTTTTTAACGATTTTTTTATTTTTCACGGTCTTTCCAACGAAAAAAAAAGTATTCAAAATTTCTTGAGCTGAAATAAATTTATGGCCACTTGAAATTCATCTGAATCGAGATTTCTGAGAGATCTGAAATTCTCAAAAAATCCTAAACCCAAATAAATAAATAAATAAATAATTAAATAAATAAATAAATAAATAAATACATAAATAAATAAATAAATAAACAAATAAATAAATAAACAAATATATAAATAAATAAAATAAACCAAAAATATTGTGATATAAATATTGAGCATTTATACGTATATTACATTATTTGCTGGTCCATAATGTCCCAATTTCCCCCTTAAGTTGATACCGGTAGAGGAAAGAAAAAAAAATGAGGAGATGACAGGGTATTTCGGAGCTTCCCCGGGGGGGTTAGTTTTCCCGCCCCTAGTCGGAAATCCTCCATTCCCTGCCTGCGATATACGTGGCAGGGTGGAAGCCTCGAGGACAAGGTGTGACACGAGAACGAGGGCTACTTTTTTTTCTCCCTACTCAACGAATTGACCAACGCTGCATGGAGGATGTATAAGGGTGGAGGCATACACCCATGGGAATTTGTTACCTCGTGTGTCGCCTCTCGACCGACGGGAGCTTACTTACAGAGTGGAAAAAAGAAAATAAAGAAAAAGAAAAAAATTGTACAACATGCTCGGTGGTCTCCGAAGCCAACCCTGCTCTAATTACTTTTCATCGTGTCCAACGTGTTCTCCTTTTTTTCCACCATTCAACGACATATAATTTGGCATATATATGTATATGGGTCATTTCTCATCGAATTATCACCTAGACCGAAATCATCTTTCATTTTTCAAGGGGTTAAGTTTGTGATTTTTTAGATGGAAATATACTTTTTTTGCCCACTTAACTTTGTAGGGCAATTATTTCATAACCCTAATTTCTTAAAAAATCATCTCAGAAAGTTTTCCAATCGTTGACCTTTTCGTTTGATATTCTTGCAAATAATTCTAACTAATACAAAATTAATACAATATTAATAAATAATGTTGAAAAAAAAATAAAAATTGTTTCAGTCCATTTTAAATGTAGTTGGATGGAAAACAAATTATCAACAAATTGGAAGGATCAAAAATTCAAAAGATTGTGCTGGAAATAATTCTCCGTTCATTCGCTAGATAGATCTGGTAATTATTTTGCAACTTGATTTCCAAAAATGTTTTTCAGAGACTTTGCCAGTCGTTAAATTAAACATTCGATATTTTGCACAATTAAAAAATTCAAAATAATTAAAAATTAATATTAAAAAAATGATCAGCAATTCCTGAATCTCTTGTTGAAGAGAAAAAATGGTTTCAGTCTATTTTGGATGGAATTGAATTGAAGAAAAAAAATTATCAACAGATTGGAAGGATCAGAAATTTGTGGCGTCAGGGAGGAATTCTCCATACACTATTTTCCATGACATTAAAGAATCAGGTGGTGGCTTTTTTTTGCCTCGCCTTCGATCCTTTTATTGCATCAGCGGTATGTTGTCACGCGATAAAACAATTCTAAGCAAAATGGCTTTTATCATCAAGTCGGAAGGGGAGGGAGACGACAAAGAACGCCATTAGTCACATTGCTCAACAATTTTTTTCTTTCGGTTATTTTTTCATACAGTCAGAGGAGGAAAGGGGGGATGATGATTGATTATGTATAGTACGGGAATAATTAAGGGATGGAAAATATGTCATTTTGGATGTTGGACGAGATTCAATTATCCGTTGAAATATGATTTGTTGTAAATATATATTTATATGTGTGTGTGTGTGTCTATATATATTGCTACGAAATGGGAGGGGTTTGCATAGCTTCCACGACCGTGAAGAGATAATATATTATCGTGAAAAAAAACTCCCCTTGCCACAAAAGTGTCCGCACCGTTACGCATATTCTCCGCACAAAGAATCTTCCCTCATCAATATACATATACAACACCCCTCCAACGTCCTTTAAAAATGTAGATCCAGACTGATCTCTAAAAAGCTTTCTTTAATTTTCAATCTGTGCAATTTATCAAAAATATGATCGCAAAAATGTCTATATAACTTTAAATCATTTTGATAATTTGTGACCTCTAATATGGAGATTTTTTCTGAATTAATTAATGAATGAATTAATTAATAGTCGATTAGGTCGATATTTAAGTAAAATTTTATTTATTTCAAGTCAATTTACTTGAACTAACTGAATTTTTTTTTTCGTAGGACGTACTTTGCAATTTTGTCGTTCAAAATTATTGCCATAGATGGCGTAAAATTTGAAGAGGAAAAAATAAAAAAAATTGGCGTCCCTCGACGCCGCTCGTAAAATGAGGATATACGTTTCCTCGTGACGAGTGGAAACGAGAGTCCATATCGAATGTCATATATCGCTCTCTTTTCCTCCCGCTTTTCACGACAAATGTATATTAGGGCGATTTTTTTCGACTTTTTTTATTTCTTTCACTCCCCACCCAAAATTTTGTTGCATATGCCTGAAAGAAAATTCCCCGAAAGTTACAGCCCTTAATATTAATATTAAGTACTTTCCCTTCGCGTGATAAGTTTTTCCATCTAAAATACACGTGAATCAAAAACTTTTTTTTTCCAAATTTTACCACTCCGCGTTTTTTATGCTATCACATTGATTTTGGTCGCAGTTTACGCAGAATTGAACGATCTTTGAAAGTGTCCTCAACAGCGTAAGTGTAACTTACACTGGTGAGATGGTAAGAGGTCACTAAAGTTGATTTTTACCCAGAATTCTCGTTTTTTCGCTGTTATCTCCGAAATGATTAACTTCACCAAAAAAGTGTAAAGGAAACTTTTTCTGGAAATTTAATTTTCCACAAAAAAGATCCTTTAGACCTAATTGCTACAATTAATATTTCTCGAGATATTGAACCTTAACTTATTTGTCATATGATCATTTGTATGGATTATCCAATCAAAAGTTTCAAATTGTTGATATTCCATATCATATCTGCACTGGTGATATGATATGTGATATGGTGATATGATATGGAATATCATCAATTTAAAACTTTTGGTTCGACAAACTATACAAATTTTATAACATAAATAAGTTAAGGTTCAATATCTCAAGAAATATTAATTTTAGCAGTTAGGTTTAAAGGACCTTTTTTGTAGGAAATTAAATTTCCAACAAATTTTTATTTTACGATTTTTCGGTCAAGTCAATCATTTCGGATATAACAGCAAAAAATCGAGAATTTTGGGTAAGTTTCAACTTAAGGGACCCGTACCATCCCACCAGTGTAAGTTACACTTACGCTGCTTAAGACACTTTTAAAGATCGTTCAATTCTACGTAAATTGCGACCAAAATCAACATGATAGCATGAAAAACCGTGGAGTAGTAAAGTTTTGACGAAAAAAGTTTTTCATTTACGTATATTTTAGATGGAAAAACTTATCACGCGAAGGGAAAGTACTTAATATTAATATTAAGGGCTGTAACTTTCAGGGAATTTTCTTTCAAATATATACAACGAAATTTCGGGTGGGGAATGGAAGAAAAAAAATAATAAAAAAATCGCCCTGATGTATATATTGCTCTTGTGATTCTGTGAGTGGATCGGGGTCGGGGTTCGATTTTTCCATAAATGGAAGAAATTCGACTACATTTTCAGGTGTAGAAAATGATTCTCAATCCTCGCAAATACACGTGTAAATCGGTATTACATCTCATGCGACTTGTATCGTGTAAAATCTACAATCAACGGAAAATTCTTGCACTCATTAAAATTTAATCATTAAATTGTTATTAATCTTTAAGAAACACACATTTTCATTCTCATAGCAAATTTCTCGGAGATCTGTCCCCTGAAAGTTTAACTGCAATCGTAACTCCCTTAAAATCGTAAATCGGGAAAAGGGAGCTCAGATCTGCTTCAAAGATTGAAAGGATTCATGAGAACTCATTGCAAATTAATTACACGAGCATGTAAATGTGCGATGCGATCTTCGATAGAATTTCCATTCGTAGTAATTCGCGATTCAAAACGTGGGTTTTACCCTCGTAAAATCGATATTTACGTCACTCAGTCTCGTACATAAATTCGAGAAAGAATCAAGATGTAAAACGAGCCTGATATAAAAAGAATACTGTTCCGCGAACGAATTAATTCGTTTGAATATTCATTACGTTGAAATATTTATATCGTTGAAATTATAAGTAAATGCAGTTCTCTGTGTGTGGGTGTCTTATTGCTCGCCATCGAAGAATCGACAGAAGAGAGATCCTCTTCGGCGATTAGCGTTTTCTCTTTGACCCTCTCGAGAATATAAGCGCCGAAGGCATTCGAGAATTCTCTCGAAGCTTCCGGAATTATTTCTCTTATTTTTCTGCGGTACTTAGTAAAACAGCGGTAAAATGGGCTACCTGGAAAAAAAGTCCCAATTTCCCCCTTAAGTTCACTAAAAAATTAATTTCAAAATCCATTAAAACTAAAAAATTCAAGTCACTAAAAAAACTCACCCCAAATTTTAATCTCCACTTCCTTTTTCCTTATATACTTATTTATAGTTTTCGGAATCAACCTGGTGAATTTCCTCAAACCTATCAGCCAAATGATTATTAAAAAGGAGAGCAACTTTTCAACCAAAAAATTTGGCAAAAAGTTAAACTTTATAGAATTTATTATTATTTTTTTTTAATTGATCATTGCTCCAATTATTGATACAGAAAATTTCATACGAGTGTCCCATTTTGCCCCAATTTTTTCTGTATATGAGGAGTTCTTTTTCAACCGGGCCACTTTTTTTTCACCCTCTCCAATTTTTTTCAAAATCTGCCAGTTTGAAATATTAGTCAAAAGAAACGTCTGTGATTTTCTTAAGATTTTTTTAGTCGTCCGTTCAGGATTTTTAATTTTTCATTAGGAACACTGTTTCTCAAAAAATATTCATCAAACAAAAAAAACATAAGAATAAAAACTTTTTTATTTTTTCCACTTTATCGAAAAAAATGAAAATCATAATTTTTCTGCATTGAGAAAATGGAAATTTGGCAAAAAAATGAGAATATATTTTTTTTAAACCTAATAACATACTTTCGATTTCGGTACAAATTTTATAGGATGGCTGCCATTGGATAAAGAGTCTGCGAACAAAATGTCACCGTAACCATTGCAGCTGCCATTCTGAATTTTTTTTCGCACATTCTTCACCCAATGGCAGACATCCTGTAGAATTTGTACCGAAATCGAAAGTGTGTTATTAGGCTTAAAAAAATTTTATTCTCATTTTTTTGCCAAATTTCAATTTTCTCAATGCAGAACAATTATGATTTCAATATTTTTCGATAAAATGGAAAAAATAAATAAATTTTTATTCTTATGTTATTTTTTGTTTGATGAATATTTTTTGAGATACAGTGTTCGTAATGAAAAATTGAAAATCTTAAACGGACGCCTAAAAAAATTAAAAAAAAATCACAGTCGTTCTTTTTTCAATATTTCAATATTTCGTTAATATTTCAAACTGGCAGATTTTGAAAAAAATTGGAGAGGGTGAAAAAAAAAGTGGCATGGTTGAAAAAAAACTCCTCATATACTTATTTATAGTTTTCAGAATCAACCTGATGAATTCCCTCAAACCTATCAGCCAAATGATTATTAAAAAGGAGGGCAACTTTTCAACAAAAGAATTTGGCAATAAGTTAAAATTTCTAGAATTCATTATTATTGTTTTTTTCAAATCGATAATTGCTCCAATTATTGATACAGAAAATTTCATACGAGTGTCCCATTTTGCCCCAATTTTTTCTGTATATATGAGGGACTCAGGATCCAATACTAAGTATATCTAAGAATCTTGGACCTCTTTCTCTCTTTCCAGCTCGACGACGAAGAGGAACGAGTGACTCGAGCGCCACCGTAGGTTTAGCGGCTATTCCGAGGGATAAACAAGCCGCCAGGTTGTTGATATATACCACATAGAAAATTTCATAGCTATGTGCAGGATGCTGCAGTGCACAGCGAACTCGAATCCGATAAAACAGGATTGTTAACTGATCGGAGCTCCAAGGCCCGCGGCACGAATTCCTCAACAGCTTAAAGGATAATAGAAATTTTATTATTTTAAAAAATCGACTTTTTTTACATTTCCAACAATATTTTGTTGAAATTTTCTGAAGATCCTAAAAGTCTCGATTGTTAGCGTGTTCTAAGCTAGAACTAAGTCAAAATTTATACTTTTACTACTTTTTTAATGGACAAAATGGTAAAATTCCTTTTTTTCTAAATAACGTCCGCCATTTTGTTACCAATACATAGATATTAAAAATTCTAGTTCCCACGAGAGTCATCATAGCACCGAACCTAAGGCTCTTGAGTTTTTTGGTTTCTGATGATTTTTAATATAAAAAGTCGATAATCAAAGTCGTCTGCCTACTTTTTGAAGGGTTACCTTCGCCTGCTATTTTTTTTTGTACAAAAAGCGTATGAAACGAATTTAATAAAAATTTTCGGTGTATTTTGAGAGTATATTTTTCTGTTTATTTATCTTTATTCTAAAAATTCTCAAAAATAACCCTTTTTCAATCAACTCAAAATGGCTCCGGTATTCGCGTATTAATACAAAAACCGAAAGATTCGACCGAATTTCGACGTAAGGAGTTTAGAAATTGGCTTCACAGTGTTGGGGATATTTTTTTCCCCATACACTTTGGAGGATGAAGCAAAATGAAACGAGGCAATCCTTTCGAGTGCTTCTCGTCGGAATCTTTCGCGTACCTCATAATTTTTCAACGTCGATATCTCAAAGAGAATAATCCACCGTAAATACAAACCCTTTGAGTTATACATGTATCCAAGATGGCGGCACACGTACTCCGATAAGGTCGAGACGAGGGCAAAAAAAACCTTTTCCGTATACGTAACCCAACTTACGTGCATTCATAAGTCAGAAGGTAGTTCGAGGAGTCTAAACACGCAGACGGGAGGAGCGTGCGTGACCTCGAATTCGTGAAAGCGCAATTGGTATAGAAGTAAATTTCACGAGGTTGTGGTAAAAGCTATCGGGAAACGCGTATCATCATCGTGAGGCGGTAAGAGTTCGAAGGGAAGATTGAAATAGCGACGAAAAGGAGGGCAGAAAAATAATATAAAATCGTGAATTTCGCACATAAAGACTATCGCGACCAATACTGAATAGTACATTTTGTCCTCGGGTCATACAATATTTTATCGCCCGACGGCGTAAAGTGCCTTTTAAGCCCACGAAGTGGGCGTAAAAAGGCACTTTTACGTCCGGAGGGCAATAAAATAAATTATGGTTAACCAATTAATAAAGTATGGTTGAAATTTGAAAAAATTACATGCCCCTTAAGGGTTTGTAGAAGTTTGGACGCTTGAACAAGTTCATTTTAGACATTTTTTTAAAGGTTGCTAGTCTAGTTATTGATATTATTTTTTAGGACTTCATAAATATGTGAGGTATTCCCGCTCAACGGGACCCCCTTTTAGGCCGACCTCTTTCGATTTTCTTGAAACTCGAGTATGTTTCAGTGTTGCCTGAAAGTATATTGTACACCAATTTTCAGATCTCTAACTATAATACTCTTTGGAATACACCAAAAGTTATATTTCAAAGTTTTTGCGTATTCAACGCTTCGTTCGGAGCTTTTTGGCACGGCGCGAAATAAAATCGAAAAAATTCTTTGACAATAGCTTTCGATCGGAAATTTCCTGCACTTTTTGAAAAAAATATCAGCAATTCCAAACAAAAACGAATTCATTTGAATTTCGGCCAAAAACCAAAAAAATTGATTTTCAAAAACAGAGCATAATTTAATTCAGCGGGATAATTATTTCATGTTTTGTATATATCTCAGAAGTCACGATATAAATTTCAAGTTGGAACTCGCATCCGTTTATCAATTTCATCAATGCCAAGTCTTTTAGTAGGATAAAAATTCTTAAATATTGTGTCTTTCGTACTTAACAGTTCTTTGATATATTACTTAGTTTTTTTAACGAATTTCGAATTGTATAAATTTATTAAATTCAAAATTTAATAAATTTGATTTAATAAATTTAATTGAAATAATTTAATAAATTTACTCAATTCAAATTTCGTTAAAAAAATGCTATATAATACATCAGGGAACTGTTGAATACGAAAAACACGACATTTAAGAATTTTTATCCTACCAAAAGACTTGGCATTGGTAAACGGATGTGAGTTCCCACTTGAAATTTATATCGTGACTTCTCTGATATACACAAACCATGAAAAAAATTGTTCCATCGAATTAAATTATGCTCTTTTTTTGTAAATCAATTTTTTCGGTTTTTGGCCGAAATTCAAATGAATTCGTTTTTTTTCGGAATCGCTGATATTTTTTTCGAAAAGCGCAGGAAATTTCCGATCGAAAGCTATTGTCAAAAAAATTTTTCGATTTTATTTCGCGCCGTGCCAAAGCTCCGAAGCGCTGAATACGCAAAAAGTTTGAAATATAACTTTTGGTGTATTCCAAAGAGTATTATAGTTAGAGATCTGAAAATTGGTGCACAATATACTTTTAGGCTACACTAAAACATACTCGAGTTTTAAGAAAATTGAAAGAGGTCGGCCTAAAAGGGGGTCCCGTTGAGCAGGAATACCTCATACCTTTAGAAGACATTTAAAACTTCAAAAAATTATATTATACATTTTTGTACACAAAAATAGGAGGCCAAGTTGAGTCCAAAACGAAAAAATCGATTTTTCGAAATGATCAAGCTTCCATTATCCCTGAAAAGGTCGTTCGGTACATCAAGCATCCAGTAACAACGTTAATGATGTCATTCTCAGGATTGTTCCACGAATTCCATCCGTTCGCATTGTCCCTCCTGGACAATGCTCATCCACGCTGGAGGATGCGAGCTGAAATCAGGGAGCAGCTGTTTCGAAAAATGTCTGATATCAAACAAACCATTGGACTGGTGGATCAGAGGGCACGAAGAATTGATCTGCCGCGCATTTGACACGAGTCGTACGGACACGTATAATTCCAAAATTCAATTCTGTACATCGGCCAGTGGGGTGGCGATTGATTTTGAGTAGCATGAACAATGTTAAGGGGAGAGCAGCATTGAAGATCCACAGAATGAAACGAGAAAAAGAGGGCGTTACGGATGTCCACGTGTTCGTTGGAGTGTGGCACCAGTTCACGAAACCGATGTTGAGAGTCACTCGAACATCTGAGCCAAAATGTCCCGCTAGTTCAACGAATCCAATATTTATTACGGTCGCGTATCAGAGATTACTAATTTCGTGTCATCATCAATCAGGAGGGCAGATCGGGAATTTGCAGGACTGATTTCTCTCTCGTTCCATGCAAGAACACGGGAGATTATCAATTCCAGGTCAGGCCAAGTTCACTGGATCAAGGGAGAGGGCAACGGAGACAAAAATCCGAGGGTAGTTTTTTCGGCGCGTTCAGAAAACCACCCTTTGTTGATACATTCATGCCAGCGCGGATCGAGGGCCCACGTGTGCTTTTCTCGCTCTCGAGACATTAGCGCAGGATTTTCATCGGATTAGGAAATGATTTATGGTGTATTTCGTGGTCTCGATCGCGCCGTAAAGCCTCGGCGATTCGCGTTTTTCACGTCTGGGTCACGTATTCTTTTTCTTCTCTCCCCCTTTTTTTTTGTCCTTGTATTCGAACGATTCGGCGGTCCTTTTTATATTTTCCTTTCCTGACTTGGCAGCATTCGCACGTAACTACTTTATCGGGGTTTCGAGTCTCGTTCGTCGGGGAGTTTACCTGGAATTCTACTTCGAGGAATCGAGCTGGCGCGTCATTTCGGTCGAAGCAGGGTTGACCACCGAAAGTGGCGCGAGAAAGGGTAAAACGCATCGTTAATCATCCTTATGGCTTTCAAACTTCGGCCCTTTTGACACGCGGATTCCTGGCATCCAGATTTGATGCTCCTGAAGAAGGCGAAGGCTAATACTGAAATCGATTCGGTCGAACGACGCAGCGATAAATTTAAAATGGAGCGGCCAAAACAGGTGGACGTCCCTCTTCTTTGCTCATTGGGGTGAACCTCAAAACCCACGCACCCGTTAAGAGCGTCTCTTTGTGCCGCGGAGGACACTGCTTACACCGTGTTTGAGCGCAACATGAGCGAGTTAATGCGCTTGTCCTTGCATCGTGTGACCCCCTTTGCCTCATGATGCAAAATGCACGTGTCCACGTCCAAGCTATGAATAACCACGACGTTATACCGACCGTAAAGACTGCAAACTCTGAAATCACCATGTCCATGAACTTAGCTGAGCCATGTTTAAATTTTCTAAAAACGATTATTGTGCTGAGTTGTGCTCAGTTTGTGCTACGTTGTGCCGCAAAGTGTAGGTCAAAATCTCAAAAAACTACCGAGAAATCGAAAAAAAACGTTTTTTCTGCGAGCTGAGCCATTATGAAAAAGTTTAAATTTTATGATTGTGCTAAACAGATGTCAGCTCACTGAATATTGTGCCGTAAAGATAATTCTCGTAGGTGCAAAAATTTTTGGTATAATCGAATTTCAAAAAAAAATTTTGACTCCAGCTTATTTTGGATGGTGAGCTTCGCAGAGAAAAAGTTCAAAGGGAAAAGTTGCTCTGTCTGACTAGCACAATCGGGCACAACAAAAAAATTTAAACTTTTCGATGATTTTTGAATTTTTTGATTTTTGACCTCAGCTTATTTTGGATGGGGAGCTTCGCAGAGAAAAAGTTCAGAGGAAAAAGTTGCTCTGTCTGACTAGCACAATCGGGCACAACAAAAAAATTTAAACTTTTCGATGGTTTTTGAATTTTTGAATTTTTCGATTTTTGACCTTAGCTTATTTTGGATGGTGAGCTTCGCAGAGAGAAAGTTCAGAGGGAAAAGTTGCTCTGTCTGACTAGCACAATCGGGCACAATAAAAAAATCTAGAGTTTTCGATGATTTTTGAATTTTTGAATTTTTCGATTTTTGACCTTAGCTTATTTTGGATGGTGAGCTTCGCAGAGAAAAAGTTCAAAGGGAAAAGTTGCTCTGTCTGACTAGCACAATCGGGCACAACAAAAAAATTTAAACTTTTCGATGATTTTTGAATTTTTTGATTTTTGACCTCAGCTTATTTTGGATGGGGAGCTTCGCAGAGAAAAAGTTCAGAGGAAAAAGTTGCTCTGTCTGACTAGCACAATCGGGCACAACAAAAAAATTTAAACTTTTCGATGATTTTTGAATTTTTGAATTTTTCGATTTTTGACCTTAGCTTATTTTGGATGGTGAGCTTCGCAGAGAGAAAGTTCAGAGGGAAAAGTTGCTCTGTCTGACTAGCACAATCGGGCACAATAAAAAAATCTAGAGTTTTCGATGATTTTTGAATTTTTGAATTTTTCGATTTTTGACCTTAGCTTATTTTGGATGATGAGCTTCGCAGAGAAAAAGTTCAAAGGGAAAAGTTGCTCTGTCTGACTAGCACAATCGGGCACAACGAAAAAATTTAAACTTTTCGATGATTTTTGAATTTTTTGATTTTTGACCTCAGCTTATTTTGGATGGGGAGCTTCGCAGAGAAAAAGTTCAGAGGAAAAAGTTGCTCTGTCTGACTAGCACAATCGGGCACAACAAAAAAATTTAAACTTTTCGATGATTTTTGAATTTTTGAATTTTTCGATTTTTGACCTTAGCTTATTTTGGATGGTGAGCTTCGCAGAGAGAAAGTTCAGGGGGAAAAGTTGCTCTGTCTGACTAGCACAATCGGGCACAATAAAAAAATCTAGAGTTTTCGATGATTTTTGAATTTTTGAATTTTTCGATTTTTGACCTTAGCTTATTTTGGATGGTGAGCTTCGCAGAGAAAAAGTTCAAAGGGAAAAGTTGCTCTGTCTGACTAGCACAATCGGGCACAACAAAAAAATTTAAACTTTTCGATGATTTTTGAATTTTTTGATTTTTGACCTCAGCTTATTTTGGATGGGGAGCTTCGCAGAGAAAAAGTTCAGAGGAAAAAGTTGCTCTGTCTGACTAGCACAATCGGGCACAACAAAAAAATTTAAACTTTTCGATGATTTTTGAATTTTTGAATTTTTCGATTTTTGACCTTAGCTTATTTTGGATGGTGAGCTTCGCAGAGAGAAAGTTCAGAGGGAAAAGTTGCTCTGTCTGACTAGCACAATCGGGCACAATAAAAAAATCTAGAGTTTTCGATGATTTTTGAATTTTTGAATTTTTCGATTTTTGACCTTAGCTTATTTTGGATGGTGAGCTTCGCAGAGAAAAAGTTCAGAGGAAAAAGTTGCTCTGTCTGACTAGCACAATCGGGCACAACAAAAAAATTTAAACTTTTCGATGATTTTTGAATTTTTTGATTTTTGACCTCAGCTTATTTTGGATGGGGAGCTTCGCAGAGAAAAAGTTCAGAGGAGAAAGTTGCTCTGTCTGACTAGCACAATCGGGCACAACAAAAAAATTTAAACTTTTCGATGATTTTTGAATTTTTGAATTTTTCGATTTTTGACCTTAGCTTATTTTGGATGGTGAGCTTCGCAGAGAGAAAGTTCAGGGGGAAAAGTTGCTCTGTCTGACTAGCACAATCGGGCACAATAAAAAAATCTAGAGTTTTCGATGATTTTTGAATTTTTGAATTTTTCGATTTTTGACCTTAGCTTATTTTGGATGGTGAGCTTCGCAGAGAAAAAGTTCAAAGGGAAAAGTTGCTCTGTCTGACTAGCACAATCGGGCACAACAAAAAAATTTAAACTTTTCGATGATTTTTGAATTTTTTGATTTTTGACCTCAGCTTATTTTGGATGGGGAGCTTCGCAGAGAAAAAGTTCAGAGGAAAAAGTTGCTCTGTCTGACTAGCACAATCGGGCACAACAAAAAAATTTAAACTTTTCGATGATTTTTGAATTTTTGAATTTTTCGATTTTTGACCTTAGCTTATTTTGGATGGTGAGCTTCGCAGAGAGAAAGTTCAGAGGGAAAAGTTGCTCTGTCTGACTAGCACAATCGGGCACAATAAAAAAATCTAGAGTTTTCGATGATTTTTGAATTTTTGAATTTTTCGATTTTTGACCTTAGCTTATTTTGGATGATGAGCTTCGCAGAGAAAAAGTTCAAAGGGAAAAGTTGCTCTGTCTGACTAGCACAATCGGGCACAACGAAAAAATTTAAACTTTTCGATGATTTTTGAATTTTTTGATTTTTGACCTCAGCTTATTTTGGATGGGGAGCTTCGCAGAGAAAAAGTTCAGAGGAAAAAGTTGCTCTGTCTGACTAGCACAATCGGGCACAACAAAAAAATTTAAACTTTTCGATGATTTTTGAATTTTTTGATTTTTGACCTCAGCTTATTTTGGATGGGGAGCTTCGCAGAGAAAAAGTTCAGAGGAAAAAGTTGCTCTGTCTGACTAGCACAATCGGGCACAACAAAAAAATTTAAACTTTTCGATGATTTTTGAATTTTTGAATTTTTCGATTTTTGACCTTAGCTTATTTTGGATGGTGAGCTTCGCAGAGAGAAAGTTCAGAGGGAAAAGTTGCTCTGTCTGACTAGCACAATCGGGCACAATAAAAAAATCTAGAGTTTTCGATGATTTTTGAATTTTTGAATTTTTCGATTTTTGACCTTAGCTTATTTTGGATGGTGAGCTTTGCAGAGAAAAAGTTCAGAGGGAAAAGTTGCTTTGTCTGACTAGCACAATCGGGCACAACAAAAAATTTAAACTTTTCGATGATTTTTGAATGTTTGAATTTTTCACCTCAGCTTATTTTGGATGGTGAGCTTCGCAGAGAAAAAGTTCAAAGGGAAAAGTTGCTCTGTCTGACTAGCACAATCGGGCACAACAAAAAAATTTAAACTTTTCGATGATTTTTGAATTTTTTGATTTTTGACCTCAGCTTATTTTGGATGGGGAGCTTCGCAGAGAAAAAGTTCAGAGGAGATTGTGCTAGTCAGACAGAGCAACCTTTCCCTTTGAACTTTTTCTCTGCGAAGCTCACCATCCAAAATAAGCTGAGGTGAAAAATCGAAAAATTCAAAAATTCAAAAATCATCGAAAAGTCTAGATTTTTTTATTGTGCCCGATTGTGCTAGTCAGACAGAGCACCTTTCCCCCCGAACTTTCTCTCTGCGAAGCTCACCATCCAAAATAAGCTAAGGTGAAGAATCGAAAAATTCAAAAATTCAAAAATCATCGAAAAGTCTAGATTTTTTTATTGTGCCCGATTGTGCTAGTCAGACAGAGCAACTTTTCCCTCTGAACTTTCTCTCTGCGAAGCTCACCATCCAGAATAAGCTAAGGTCAAAAATCGAAAAATTCAAAAATTCAAAAATCATCGAAAAGTCTAGATTTTTTTATTGTGCCCGATTGTGCTAGTCAGACAGAGCAACTTTCTCTTCTGAACTTTTTCTCTGCGAAGCTCCCCATCCAAAATAAGCGAGGTCAAAAATCAAAAAATTCAAAAATCATCGAAAAGTTTAAATTTTTTTGTTGTGCCCGATTGTGCTAGTCAGACAGAGCAACTTTCTCATCTGAACTTTTTCTCTGCGAAGCTCCCCATCCAAAATAAGCTGAGGTGAAAAATCGAAAAATTCAAAAATTCAAAAATCATCGAAAAGTTTAAATTTTTTTGTTGTGCCCGATTGTGCTAGTCAGACAGAGCAACTTTTCCCTCTGAACTTTTTCTCTGCGAAGCTCACCATCCAAAATAAGCTAAGGTCAAAAATCGAAAAATTCAAAAATTCAAAAATCATCGAAAAGTCTAGATTTTTTTATTGTGCCCGATTGTGCTAGTCAGACAGAGCAACTTTTCCCTCTGAACTTTCTCTCTGCGAAGCTCACCATCCAAAATAAGCTAAGGTCAAAAATCGAAAAATTCAAAAATTCAAAAATCATCGAAAAGTTTAAATTTTTTTGTTGTGCCCGATTGTGCTAGTCAGACAGAGCAACTTTTCCCTTTGAACTTTTTCTCTGCGAAGCTCACCATCCAAAATAAGCTGAGGTGAAAAATCGAAAAATTCAAAAATTCAAAAATCATCGAAAAGTTTAAATTTTTTTGTTGTGCCCGATTGTGCTAGTCAGACAGAGCAACTTTCTCCTCTGAACTTTTTCTCTGCGAAGCTCCCCATCCAAAATAAGCTGAGGTCAAAAATCAAAAAATTCAAAAATCATCGAAAAGTTTAAATTTTTTTGTTGTGCCCGATTGTGCTAGTCAGACAGAGCAACTTTTCCCTTTGAACTTTTTCTCTGCGAAGCTCACCATCCAAAATAAGCTGAGGTGAAAAATCGAAAAATTCAAAAATTCAAAAATCATCGAAAAGTTTAAATTTTTTTGTTGTGCACGATTGTGCTAGTCAGACAGAGCAACTTTTCCCTTTGAACTTTTTCTCTGCGAAGCTCCCCATCCAAAATAAGCTGAGGTCAAAAATCAAAAAATTCAAAAATCATCGAAAAGTTTAAATTTTTTTGTTGTGCCCGATTGTGCTAGTCAGACAGAGCAACTTTTCCCTCTGAACTTTCTCTCTGCGAAGCTCACCATCCAAAATAAGCTAAGGTCAAAAATCGAAAAATTCAAAAATTCAAAAATCATCGAAAAGTTTAAATTTTTTTGTTGTGCCCGATTGTGCTAGTCAGACAGAGCAACTTTTCCCTTTGAACTTTTTCTCTGCGAAGCTCACCATCCAAAATAAGCTGAGGTGAAAAATCGAAAAATTCAAAAATTCAAAAATCATCGAAAAGTTTAAATTTTTTTGTTGTGCCCGATTGTGCTAGTCAGACAGAGCAACTTTCTCCTCTGAACTTTTTCTCTGCGAAGCTCCCCATCCAAAATAAGCTGAGGTCAAAAATCAAAAAATTCAAAAATCATCGAAAAGTTTAAATTTTTTTGTTGTGCCCGATTGTGCTAGTCAGACAGAGCAACTTTTCCCTTTGAACTTTTTCTCTGCGAAGCTCACCATCCAAAATAAGCTGAGGTGAAAAATCGAAAAATTCAAAAATTCAAAAATCATCGAAAAGTTTAAATTTTTTTGTTGTGCCCGATTGTGCTAGTCAGACAGAGCAACTTTTCCCTTTGAACTTTTTCTCTGCGAAGCTCCCCATCCAAAATAAGCTGAGGTCAAAAATCAAAAAATTCAAAAATCATCGAAAAGTTTAAATTTTTTTGTTGTGCCCGATTGTGCTAGTCAGACAGAGCAACTTTTCCCTCTGAACTTTCTCTCTGCGAAGCTCACCATCCAAAATAAGCTAAGGTCAAAAATCGAAAAATTCAAAAATTCAAAAATCATCGAAAAGTTTAAATTTTTTTGTTGTGCCCGATTGTGCTAGTCAGACAGAGCAACTTTTCCCTTTGAACTTTTTCTCTGCGAAGCTCACCATCCAAAATAAGCTAAGGTCAAAAATCGAAAAATTCAAAAATTCAAAAATCATCGAAAAGTCTAGATTTTTTTATTGTGCCCGATTGTGCTAGTCAGACAGAGCAACTTTTCCCTCTGAACTTTCTCTCTGCGAAGCTCACCATCCAAAATAAGCTAAGGTCAAAAATCGAAAAATGCAAAAATTCAAAAATCATCGAAAAGTTTAAATTTTTTTATTGTGCCTGATTGTGCTAGTTAGACAGAGCAACTTTCTCCTCTGAACTTTTTCTCTGCGAAGCTCCCCATCCAAAATAAGCTGAGGTCAAAAATCAAAAAATTCAAAAATCATCGAAAAGTTTAAATTTTTTTGTTGTGCCCGATTGTGCTAGTCAGACAGAGCAACTTTTCCCCTTGAACTTTTTCTCTGCGAAGCTCCCCATCCAAAATAAGCTGAGGTCAAAAATCAAAAAATTCAAAAATCATCGAAAAGTTTAAATTTTTTTGTTGTGCCCGATTGTGCTAGTCAGACAGAGCAACTTTTCCCTCTGAACTTTCTCTCTGCGAAGCTCACCATCCAAAATAAGCTAAGGTCAAAAATCGAAAAATTCAAAAATTCAAAAATCATCGAAAAGTTTAAATTTTTTTGTTGTGCCCGATTGTGCTAGTCAGACAGAGCAACTTTTCCCTTTGAACTTTTTCTCTGCGAAGCTCCCCATCCAAAATAAGCTGAGGTCAAAAATCAAAAAATTCAAAAATCATCGAAAAGTTTAAATTTTTTTGTTGTGCCCGATTGTGCTAGTCAGACAGAGCAACTTTTCCCTCTGAACTTTCTCTCTGCGAAGCTCACCATCCAAAATAAGCTAAGGTCAAAAATCGAAAAATTCAAAAATTCAAAAATCATCGAAAAGTTTAAATTTTTTTGTTGTGCCCGATTGTGCTAGTCAGACAGAGCAACTTTTTCCTCTGAACTTTTTCTCTGCGAAGCTCCCCATCCAAAATAAGCTGAGGTCAAAAATCAAAAAATTCAAAAATCATCGAAAAGTTTAAATTTTTTTGTTGTGCCCGATTGTGCTAGTCAGACAGAGCAACTTTTCCCTTTGAACTTTTTCTCTGCGAAGCTCACCATCCAAAATAAGCTGAGGTGAAAAATCGAAAAATTCAAAAATTCAAAAATCATCGAAAAGTTTAAATTTTTTTGTTGTGCCCGATTGTGCTAGTCAGACAGAGCAACTTTTCCCTTTGAACTTTTTCTCTGCGAAGCTCACCATCCAAAATAAGCTGAGGTGAAAAATCAAAAAATTCAAAAATTCAAAAATCATCGAAAAGTTTAAATTTTTTTGTTGTGCCCGATTGTGCTAGTCAGACAGAGCAACTTTTCCCTCTGAACTTTTTCTCTGCGAAGCTCACCATCCAAAATAAGCTAAGGTCAAAAATCGAAAAATTCAAAAATTCAAAAATCATCGAAAAGTCTAGATTTTTTTATTGTGCCCGATTGTGCTAGTCAGACAGAGCAACTTTTCCCTCTGAACTTTCTCTCTGCGAAGCTCACCATCCAAAATAAGCTAAGGTCAAAAATCGAAAAATGCAAAAATTCAAAAATCATCGAAAAGTTTAAATTTTTTTGTTGTGCCTGATTGTGCTAGTCAGACAGAGCAACTTTCTCCTCTGAACTTTTTCTCTGCGAAGCTCCCCATCCAAAATAAGCTGAGGTCAAAAATCAAAAAATTCAAAAATCATCGAAAAGTTTAAATTTTTTTGTTGTGCCCGATTGTGCTAGTCAGACAGAGCAACTTTTCCCTTTGAACTTTTTCTCTGCGAAGCTCCCCATCCAAAATAAGCTGAGGTCAAAAATCAAAAAATTCAAAAATCATCGAAAAGTTTAAATTTTTTTGTTGTGCCCGATTGTGCTAGTTAGACAGAGCAACTTTTCCCTCTGAACTTTCTCTCTGCGAAGCTCACCATCCAAAATAAGCTAAGGTCAAAAATCGAAAAATTCAAAAATTCAAAAATCATCGAAAAGTTTAAATTTTTTTGTTGTGCCCGATTGTGCTAGTCAGACAGAGCAACTTTTTCCTCTGAACTTTTTCTCTGCGAAGCTCCCCATCCAAAATAAGCTGAGGTCAAAAATCAAAAAATTCAAAAATCATCGAAAAGTTTAAATTTTTTTGTTGTGCCCGATTGTGCTAGTCAGACAGAGCAACTTTTTCTCTTGAACTTTTTCTCTGCGAAGCTCACCATCCAAAATAAGCTAAGGTCAAAAATCGAAAAATTCAAAAATTCAAAAATCATCGAAAACTCTAGATTTTTTTTATTGTGCCCGATTGTGCTAGTCAGACAGAGCAACTTTTCCCCCTGAACTTTCTCTCTGCGAAGCTCACCATCCAAAATAAGCTAAGGTCAAAAATCGAAAAATTCAAAAATTCAAAAATCATCGAAAAGTTTAAATTTTTTTGTTGTGCCCGATTGTGCTAGTCAGACAGAGCAACTTTCTCCTCTGAACTTTTTCTCTGCGAAGCTCCCCATCCAAAATAAGCTGAGGTCAAAAATCAAAAAATTCAAAAATCATCGAAAAGTTTAAATTTTTTTGTTGTGCCCGATTGTGCTAGTCAGACAGAGCAACTTTTTCCTCTGAACTTTTTCTCTGCGAAGCTCACCATCCAAAATAAGCTAAGGTCAAAAATCGAAAAATTCAAAAATTCAAAAATCATCGAAAACTCTAGATTTTTTTATTGTGCCCGATTGTGCTAGTCAGACAGAGCAACTTTTCCCTCTGAACTTTCTCTCTGCGAAGCTCACCATCCAAAATAAGCTAAGGTCAAAAATCGAAAAATTCAAAAATTCAAAAATCATCGAAAAGTTTAAATTTTTTTGTTGTGCCCGATTGTGCTAGTCAGACAGAGCAACTTTTTCCTCTGAACTTTTTCTCTGCGAAGCTCCCCATCCAAAATGAGAAGGTCTCATTCTCCGTTATTTCAAATGCCGTAGTGTTCAAACTCCGTGGCCAAATGCCGTGTGTATCAAACTCCGTTCTTCATTTTCCGGCGTTTCCCCCTTCTCCCTAATAATCCAAAAGGGTCGCCACTCGCTCCGAGCTCGACCCTCGCACCTTTTTTTTTAAATCGCCCGTGTACCTGCTTTATCTATACCCCATTACTAATAATACGGTTCGTGGCAACGACGAACTGGACGGCCACGTGGTTCAGTTAACATCTCACGAAATGTCATCGCGCCGCACTGCCTCAGTGATTCTCAACACTTCAAGTCGCAGCCGTTTTTTCCAATTTTATAGATTAATATGTGAAATAATGTTATGATATTAATTAATCACAGATAATAATCGCTCGCTCGGATGTATTCATACACGGAATAATTCACGGTAGATTCTCTAAACTGAATTCTCGTAGTATATATTGTACCGCATGAAATAATCCCTCCGTGATTATTAACATTCATGTTCTTGTAAAAAGAATGGAATGAAAGACGCACTGTTTTTGTACATATATCACTGTTATGATTCTATCAGAACATACCATACTAACAGATATTCCTATTATATGAGGAGCATTCCACGCCAAATCAACCACTTTAGAATCCAACCCCTTTCGATTTGGCTGAAACATTTTTATTTTTTTCTACCCTTTCAAAAACATTTTACAGAATTTTTTCAAATTTTTTCACCCAACCAGTAAAAAATTATGAACTTTTCAGGAAAAATAACCTTTTTATTTTTCAAATATCTATAACTTTTTCAAAAATTGACATATCTGGATGTTTTTTTTTTATGTGTGTTTTTTTATGTACTTTTTAGAAATAAAATAGAAAAAAATATTCGGGCCGATCTTCAACGTTTTTTTTTGTGAATTTTCAGAAAAAAAAAATTTCTCGATTATTATCATTTTTAATTTTTCTTATCTTTTTTTTGATAGAAACTTTTCCATTTTATGCAAATTCACTGAAATTTTCAGAGTGGGATTTTTTTGTTTTCTATTTCTTTTTTCAATTCAAAATTTTTTTTTTCACTCAGCTTATTTCTCATAATACCACTGGGGATTTTTGAGGATGTCGAAAGAACCTCAAATTTTGAAAAAAAAAATAATAATAAATGCAATCGAAAGTGGTATCCATCGAAAAGAAAATTTATTTTTCAAATATCTATAACTTTTTTGAAAATTGACTTTTCATGACGTTGTTTTTTTGAAAATTTATATTTATCAATGTACTTTTCAGAAAAAAAAACGGAAAAAAATATTCGGGCCGATTGTTTGTTTTGCGTTTGTTTTGCGAATTTTCCAAAAAAAAAAAAAAAAAAAATTCTTGATTATTGTCATTTTTAATTTTTCGTATCGTTTTTTTAATAAAAACTTTGCCATTTTCTGCAAATTCACTGAAATTTTCAGAATAGGATTTTTTTTCAATTCAAACATTTTTTTTTTACTCAGCTCATTTCTTATATTATCACTTTGGGAATTTTTGAGGATGTTGAGAGAATGTCAAAGTTTGAAAAAAAATAATAATAAATGAAATTGAAAGTGTTAAACATCGAAAAAATTTCAATGTTTTTTGAAAAAGTAGGACAAAAAATGGAAGATAGTTCTGGATAATTTTTTTATTCAGAACTATTCAGACTTTTCAAAAGCGTCCACTTTATCATTGCACAATGATTTTCATCGTCCTTAATTTAGCATTACGATTTTTGCAATTATTGAGGGGTTATGGGCAAAAGAAATATTGAAAAATCAATAACTACCGTGGTTCACGGTATTCAGACTTTTCAAAAGCGTCCACTTTATCAATGCACAATGATTTTCATCGTCCTTAATTTGGCATTGCGATTTTTGCAATTATTAAGGGGTTATGGGCAAAAGAAATATTGAAAAATCAATAACTACCGTGGTGCACGGTATTCAGACTTTTCGAAAACGTCCACTTTATCAATGCACAATGATTTTCATCGTCCTTAATTTGGAATTGCGATTTTTGCAATTATTAAGGGGTTATGGCTGAAAGAAATATTGAAAAATCAATAACTACCGTGATTCACGGTATTCAGACTTTTCAAAAGCGTCCACTTCATCATTGCACAATGATTTTTATCGTCCTCAATTTGGCATTGCGATTTTTGCAATTATTAAGGGGTTATGGGCAAAAGAAATATTGAAAAATCAATAACTACCATGGTTCACGCTATTCAGACTTTTCAAAAGCTCCCACTTTATCATTGCATGATGTTTTCAGTCAACCGTAATTTGGCATTGTGGTTTTGCAATTATTAAGGGGTTATCGACAAAAGAAATATTGAAAAGTCAATAACTACCGCGTTTCACAGTTTGCAGACTTTTCAAAAGCGTCCACTTTATCATTGCACAATGATTTTCATCGTCCTCAATTTAGCATTGCGATTTCTGCAATTATTAAGGGGTTATGGGCAAAAGAAATATTGAAAAATCAATAACTACCGTGGTTCACGGTATTTAGACTTTTCAAAAACTTCCACTTCATCATTGCACAATGTTTTCAGTCATTCTTAATTTGACATTGCGATTTTCGCAATTATTAAGGTGTTATCGACAAAAGAAATATTTGAAAATCAATAACTACTGTGTTTTACGGTATTCAGACTCTTCAAAAGCGTCCACTCTACTATTGCACAATGATTCTCATCATCCTTAATTTGGCATCGCGATTTTCGCAATAATTAAGGTGTTATCGACAAAATAAATATTGAAAAATCAATAACTACTGTGTTTATCGGGATTCAGACTTTTTAAAAGCGTTCACTCCATCACTGTACGATGATGTTCATCATCAATATGTTTGTAAATGTCTGAATCCCGATAAACACGGTAGTTATCGATTTTTCAATATTTCTTTTGCTCATAACCCCTTAATAATTGCGAAAATCGCAATGCCAAATTAAGGACGATGAAAATCATTGTGCGATGATAAAGTGGACGCTTTTTAAAAGTCTGAACACCGTGAACCACGGTAGTTATTGATTTTTCAATATTTCTTTTGCTCATAACCCCTTAATAATTGCGAAAATCGCAATGCCAAATTAAGGACGATGAAAATCATTATGCAATGATAAAGTGGACGCTTTTGAAAAGTCTGAATACCGTGAACCGCGGTAGTTATTGATTTTTCAATATTTCTTTTGCTCATAACCCCTTAATAATTGCAAAAATCGCAATGCCAAATTAAGGATGATGAAAATCATTGTGCATTGATAAAAAGGACGCTTTTGAAAAGTCTGAATACCGTGAACCACGGTAGTTATTGATTTTTCAAGATTTCTTTTGCTCATAACCCCTTAATAATTGCAAAAATCGCAATAACAAATTAAGGACGATAGAAATCATTGTGCAACGATAAAGTGGACTCTTTTGAAAAGTCTGAATACCGTGAACCACGGTAGTTATTGATTTTTCAATATTTCTTTTTCCCATAACCCCTTAATAATTGCAAAAATCGCAATGCCAAATTGAGGACGATGAAAATCATTGTGCAATGATAAAGTGGACGCTTTTGAAAAGTCTGAATACCGTGAACCACGGTAGTTATTGATTTTTCAATATTTCTTTTGCCCATAACCCCTTAATAATTGCAAAAATCGCAATGCCAAATTAAGGACGATGAAAATCATTGTGCAATGATAAAGTGGACGCTTTTGAAAAGTCTGAATACCGTGAACCACGGTAGTTATTGATTTTTCAATGTTTTTTTTGCTCATAACCCCTTAATAATTGCAAAAATCGCAATGCCAAATTAAGGACGATGATAATCATTGTGCATTGATAAAGTGGACGCTTTTGAAAAGTCTGAATACCGTGAACCACGGTAGTCATTTATTTTTCAATATTTCTTTTGCTC
Organism: Alloplasta piceator; assembly: GCA_946863875.1. Lineage (NCBI taxonomy): Eukaryota > Metazoa > Arthropoda > Insecta > Hymenoptera > Ichneumonidae > Alloplasta > Alloplasta piceator. Next base: position 78,319,772 of record OX333071.1, read on the forward strand.
ATAACCCCTTAATAATTGCAAAAATCGCGATGCCAAATTGAGGACGATGAAAATCATTGTGCAATGATAAAGTGGACGCTTTTGAAAAGTCTGAATACCGTGAACCACGGTAGTTATTGATTTTTCAATGTTTCTTTTGCTCATAACCCCTTAATAATTGCACAAATCGCAATGCTCAATTAAGGACGATAAGAATCATTGTGCAATGATAAAGTGGACGCTTTTGAAAAGTCTGAATACCGTGAACCACGGTAGTTATTGATTTTTCAATATTTCTTTTGCTCATAACCCCTTAATAATTGCAAAAATCAAAATGCCAAATAAAGGACGATGAAAATCATTGTGCATTGATAATGTGGACGCTTTTGAAAAGTCTAAATACCGTGAACCACGGTAGTTATTGATTTTTCAATATTTCTTTTGCCCATAACCCCTTAATAATTGCACAAATCGCAATGCCAAATTGAGGACGATGAAAATCATTGTGCAATGATAAAGTGGACGCTTTTGAAAAGTCTGAATACCGTGAACCACGGTAGTTATTGATTTTTCAATGTTTCTTTTGCTCATAACCCCTTAATAATTGCAAAAATCGCAATGCCAAATTAAGGACGATGATAATCATTGTGCATTGATAAAGTGGACGCTTTTGAAAAGTCTACATACCGTGAACCACGGTAGTCATTTATTTTTCAATATTTCTTTTGCTCATAACCCCTTAATAATTGCAAAAATCGCAATGCCAAATTGAGGACGATGAAAATCATTGTGCAATGATAAAGTGGACGCTTTTGAAAAGTCTGAATACCGTGAACCACGGTAGTTATTGATTTTTCAATGTTTCTTTTGCTCATAACCCCTTAATAATTGCACAAATCGCAATGCTCAATTAAGGACGATAAGAATCATTGTGCAATGATAAAGTGGACGCTTTTGAAAAGTCTGAATACCGTGAACCACGGTAGTTATTGATTTTTCAATATTTCTTTTGCTCATAACCCCTTAATAATTGCAAAAATCGCAATGCCAAATAAAGGACGATGAAAATCATTGTGCATTGATAATGTGGACGCTTTTGAAAAGTCTAAATACCGTGAACCACGGTAGTTATTGATTTTTCAATATTTCTTTTGCCCATAACCCCTTAATAATTGCACAAATCGCAATGCCAAATTGAGGACGATGAAAATCATTGTGCAATGATAAAGTGGACGCTTTTGAAAAGTCTGAATACCGTGAACCACGGTAGTTATTGATTTTTCAATGTTTCTTTTGCTCATAACCCCTTAATAATTGCAAAAATCGCAATGCCAAATTAAGGACGATGATAATCATTGTGCATTGATAAAGTGGACGCTTTTGAAAAGTCTGAATACCGTGAACCACGGTAGTCATTTATTTTTCAATATTTCTTTTGCTCATAACCCCTTAATAATTGCAAAAATCGCAATGCCAAATTGAGGACGATAAGAATCATTGTGCAATGATAAAGTGGACGCTTTTGAAAAGTCTGAATACCGTGAACCACGGTAGTTATTGATTTTTCAATGTTTCTTTTGCTCATAACCCCTTAATAATTGCACAAATCGCAATGCTCAATTAAGGACGATAAGAATCATTGTGCAATGATAAAGTGGACGCTTTTGAAAAGTCTGAATACCGTGAACCACGGTAGTTATTGATTTTTCAATATTTCTTTTGCTCATAACCCCTTAATAATTGCAAAAATCGCAATGCCAAATAAAGGACGATGAAAATCATTGTGCATTGATAATGTGGACGCTTTTGAAAAGTCTAAATACCGTGAACCACGGTAGTTATTGATTTTTCAATATTTCTTTTTCCCATAACCCCTTAATAATTGCAAAAATCGCAATGCCAAATTGAGGACGATGAAAATCATTGTGCAATGATAAAGTGGACGCTTTTGAAAAGTCTGAATACCGTGAACCACGGTAGTTATTGATTTTTCAATATTTCTTTTGCTCATAACCCCTTAATAATTGCAAAAATCGCAATGCCAAATTGAGGACGATGAAAATCATTGTGCATTGATAATGTGGACGCTTTTGAAAAGTCTAAATACCTTGAACCACGGTAGTTATTGATTTTTCAATATTTCTTTTGCCCATAACCCCTTAATAATTGCACAAATCGCAATGCTCAATTAAAGACGATAAATATCATTGTGCAATGATAAAGTGGACGCTTTTGAAAAGTCTGAATACCGTGAATCACGGTAGTTATTGATTTTTCAATATTTCTTTTGCCCATAACCCCTTAATAATTGCAAAAATCGCAATGCCAAATTGAGGACGATGAAAATCATTGTGCAATGATAAAGTGGACGCTTTTGAAAAGTCTGAATACCGTGAACCACGGTAGTTATTGATTTTTCAATATTTCTTTTGTCCATAACCCCTTAATAATTGCAAAAATCGCAATGCCAAATTAAGGACGATGAAAATCATTGTGCATTGATAAAGTGGACGCTTTTGAAAAGTCTGAATACCGTGAACCACGGTAGTCATTTATTTTTCAATATTTCTTTTGCTCATAACCCCTTAATAATTGCAAAAATCGCAATGCCAAATTAAGGACGATGGAAATCATTGTGCAACGATAAAGTGGACGCTTTTGAAAAGTCTGAATACCGTGAACCACGCCAGTTATTGATTTTTCAATATTTCTTTTGCCCATAACCCCTTAATAATTGCAAAAATCGCAATGCCAAATTAAGGACGATGAAAATCATTGTGCAATGATAAAGTGGACGCTTTTGAAAAGTCTGAATAGTTCTGAATAAAAAAATTATTCAGAACTATCTTCCATTTTTTGTCTTACTTTTTCAAAAAACATTGAAATTTTTTCGATGATTACCAATATCGATTTCATTTATTATTATTTTTTTTCGAACTTTGACGTTCTCTCAACAACCTCAAGAATTCCCAGAGTGGTATTATAAGAGATAAACTGAGTGAAAACAAAAAAATTTTGAATTGAAAAAAATCCTACTCTGAAAATTTCAGTGAATTTGCAGAAAATGGCAAAGTTTTTATAAAAAAAATCGATAAGAAAAGCTAAAAATGACAATAATCGAGAAAATTTTGTTTTTGTTTGGAAAATTCGCAAAACAAACGTTGAAGACCGGCCCGAATATTTTTTTCCATTTTTTTTCTGAAAAGTACATTGATAAACATAAATTTTCAAAAAAACAACGTCACGAAAAGTCAATTTTCAAAAAAGTCATAGATATTTGAAAAATAAATTTTCTTTTCGATGGATACCACTTTCGATTGCATTTATTATTATTTTTTTTTTTTCAAAATTTGAGGTTCTTTCGACATCCTCAAAAATCCCCAGAGTGGTATTATAAGAAATAAGCAGAGTGAAAAAAAATATTTTGAATTGAAAAAAGAAATGGAAAACGAAAAAATCCCACTCTGAAAATTTCAGTGAATTTGCAGAAAATGGAAAAGTTTCTATCAAAAAAAAGATAAGAAAAATTAAAAATGATAATAATCGAGAAATTTTTTTTTTTTCTGAAAATTCGCAAAAAAAAACGTTGAAGATCGGCCCGAATATTTTTTTCTATTTGTTTCTAAAAAGTACATAGAAAAACACACATAAAAAAAAAACATCCAGATATGTCAATTTTTGAAAAAGTTATAGATATTTGAAAAATAAAAAGGTTATTTTTCCTGAAAAGTTCATAATTTTTTACTGGTTGGGTGAAAAAATTTGAAAAAATTCTGTAAAATGTTTTTGAAAGGGTAGAAAAAAATAAAAATGTTTCAGCCAAATCGAAAGGGGTTGGATTCTAAAGTGGTTGATTTGGCGTGGAATGCTCCTCATATAATAGGAATATCTGTTAGTATGGTATGTTCTGATAGAATCATAACAGTGATATATGTACAAAAACAGTGCGTCTTTCATTCCATTCTTTTTACAAGAACATGAATGTTAATAATCACGGAGGGATTATTTCATGCGGTACAATATATACTACGAGAATTCAGTTTAGAGAATCTACCGTGAATTATTCCGTGTATGAATACATCCGAGCGAGCGATTATTATCTGTGATTAATTAATATCATAACATTATTTCACATATTAATCTATAAAATTGGAAAAAACGGCTGCGACTTGAAGTGTTGAGAATCACTGAGGCAGTGCGGCGCGATGACATTTCGTGAGATGTTAACTGAACCACGTGGCCGTCCAGTTCGTCGTTGCCACGAACCGTATTATTAGTAATGGGGTATAGATAAAGCAGGTACACGGGCGATTTAAAAAAAAAGGTGCGAGGGTCGAGCTCGGAGCGAGTGGCGACCCTTTTGGATTATTAGGGAGAAGGGGGAAACGCCGGAAAATGAAGAACGGAGTTTGATACACACGGCATTTGGCCACGGAGTTTGAGCACTACGGCATTTGAAATAACGGAGAATGAGACCTTCTCTCCAAAATAAGCTGAGGTCAAAAATCAAAAAATTCAAAAATCATCGAAAAGTTTAAATTTTTTTGTTGTGCCCGATTGTGCTAGTCAGACAGAGCAACTTTTCCCTTTGAACTTTTTCTCTGCGAAGCTCACCATCCAAAATAAGCTGGAGTCAAAATTTTTTTTTGAAATTCGATTATACCAAAAATTTTTGCACCTACGAGAATTATCTTTACGGCACAATATTCAGTGAGCTGACATCTGTTTAGCACAATCATAAAATTTAAACTTTTTCATAATGGCTCAGCTCGCAGAAAAAACGTTTTTTTTCGATTTCTCGGTAGTTTTTTGAGATTTTGACCTACACTTTGCGGCACAACGTAGCACAAACTGAGCACAACTCAGCACAATAATCGTTTTTAGAAAATTTAAACATGGCTCAGCTAAGTTCATGGACATGAAATCACCGAGGCATACGTTAATCCTCAAAGAACATCCTTGCATCCTTTCACCCCAATCGTTAATGTATAATTAGCAGCTCACAATGATAAAAGTGGGTACAGAGTAATTGCAGATTCTTGCCTCATAATGTGTGGACGACGATCCACTTTGATTAAAGGGTTATACGCAGTCATTGTAAAAAAAAAAAATTCTTATCATTTCATTTTCGTAATGCAAATATTCTACTGGCGAAAAGTTTTCGGACAAAACTTCAAAAAAGGTCTGGAACGTTTTTTTCATGCCATTTCGCCGGAAGTAAACGTTAACTAATTTAACAAGCAACATTTTAAAGGAGAAGAATTCGGCTTCATTTCCTGTATTTTTAATTATTTTTACAAATTGTTTTTTGATTTGGACTCTATTTTGAAAACCACTGTTTTTCGCCTTTTCTTCCCTCTCTTCAGGTGCACCCATCTTCTAGAGGAATTTTTTAAAATACATTTTTACGAACAGATTCATAAAGGAGAAAGTTTGAGCTTCAATCTCCTTTTTTTTTAACGTTGAGCGATTTTTTTCAAAGTTATTCTGTTTTTTGTGAAAAAGAGGAAACTTGAAAAATCCCGTATAACACGAAAACAAAGAGGATTTATGAAAACTTTTAGGATAGCAAAAAGTCGCCTTTATTTTCGTTGAGTTCGGAGTAATTTTTTCAAATTTTTTTTCTAACATTTTTTTTTCTCTTGTTGAGGCTGGAAAAAAATTTAGAAAAAAATTCCAATGTGTTGAAAATGGTCAAATAAAGTATTTTTCCCTCTTGAAATTTTATCAATAATCCCATAGTTCTCGAGTTATGGTAATTGAAGGATCCAAGCTCTGACCCAGAAAATGAGAAAAAAAAAATCTGAAAAAATTCCTCAGAACTTGAGAAAACAGACGGAACTATTTGCTATCTCTAAGTTTTCCATGAATCTTCATTTTTTTCGTGTTTTACGGGATTTTTCAAATTTCCTCTTCTTTCACAAAAAACAGAATAACTTTGCAAAAAAAAAATCGCTCAAAGTTTAAAAAAAAAGAAAATTGAAGCTCAATCTTTCCACTTTATAAATCTAGTCGTAAAAATGTATTCAAAAAATTTCCTCTGGAAGATGGGTGCACCTGAAGAGAGAGAAAAAAGGTGAAAAAAAAGTTGTTTTGAAAATAGAATCCAAATCGAAAAACAAATGGTAAAAATAATTAAAAATGTGGAGTCCCAAATCGCAAATGATAAGAAAATTCTAAAAATTTGGTATGTTCTTGGATAAATTATTTAAGAGGTCGTGTACAAATTTCACGACGATTAGGAAGCTCATTATCGAACAATTAACATTAACAAATTAAATTAAATTAAATGTAGTCTTATGGAAACTGATGTAACTTTGCGATAAGTTTTTTTTTGACCTCTCAATTTTTTAATTTCTACACCATATTGAAAGCTACGGAAACAAAACGAAGTTTATTGATAAATGCTTTTTTTATTTGTTTAAAAAATTGTTCTCAACAAAATGTTAATATTTTAATAACGAGCTTCGTCGTGAAATCTTTACACGACCTCTTAAATACTTCATGCAAAAACATACCAAATTTTCAGAATTTTTTCATCATTTTTCATTTTAATCCTTAAGGAGGTTGAAGTAATGATGATAGAGTTCTGAAAATTTAACATGTTTTTACATGAAGTATTCAGGAGGTCGTGTAAACATTTCACGACGATTAAGAAGCTATTTATTGAACAATTAACATTAAAAAATTTCATAGGGACTCAACATCCTTGAGAATACGAGAAATGAAGTCGAATTCTTCCTCTTCAAAATGCCGCTTGTTAAATTAGTTTACGTTGACTTCCGGCGAAATGACATGAAAAAACGTTCGAGACCTTTTTTGAGTCTGGAAATTTTCCGCCGATAATTTGAATGTATACAAATTTTTACGTTGATAAATTAAAACGGTTTTCCAGAAAAAATTATTTTTCGATCTCTTGACTACGTATAACCCGTTAAAGGCACCCTCGTTCTTCCAGCTTCTTCTCATCAAGCGTTCTGCACGTCCGATCGCTTCTTCTTCGCGCTTCTGCTTCATCATTCTTATCGCCTGGCTTCCCGTCATCGTTGTACATCACCGAGTCTCTTCCTACACCCGTATTACACAGAACTACGGATCCCGGCAGAGAAACTCTTCGCGACGAACGCGCACAAACGACAAAGACGCAACGACCTGTTCCCATCCGTTCTGTCAGAGCTTGACGTATGTCCAACATCGATCAATTCCCGGCGCATTTGTCTTGGCAGGTTTAACACGCGGACCAGCGAACACCGGAAGCTCAGACAGCCCTCGCAAGTCCGTCCCTTCGTTCTTGAGGGTCTGAAGGAGAGATACTCGTTCGAGGAGACTCTTCGCGCCTCGCAAAACTTCTCTCATTTTCAACATTGAAATTCCACTCGCGAATGCCTTTCTCCACAAAGTATCAACAGGGTAATACGCAAGAGTCCAATGTCGAATAGACCGAGTCGAACGTGTTGCCTCTGGCAGCAGAACTGTGTCTGTATGGGAAAGGACGAGAAGAGGGCGAAAATGGCGAACCTCGTGCGTGGACTATGCATCAACCACTTTGAGCAAGTACGAGGGAATTCTTCCGGATATTCTGTATATAAATGTATGTACGATGGAGTATCACAATTGGCTCGTGTCGCCAGGACTCAACCATGAAAGTAAAGTGTCGATACGTTCGCCGGAGGGGATCGACTTTCCCTCCCTTGTCTGTGTGGCTCTTTCAATTTGGACTCTCGCCCTCTGCACAACACAGAGTGGCTTTTTTCCGTATTGATCTCTCGCATTCCCGTGCCTCGCGGTGGTTACGTGGCGAATTTGAAACTCCGTTGAATATCAAATGAGGGATACGGATCGTCGGATCCGTCCATTATCTCACGAGAAGAATGTCCGTGGCAATCTCATCTTCCGACGCTTGCTTCTTCCCTCGAAATGGCGCGAATAGACGCGCAAAAATGGACTCCCTCTCGCCTTCCTTCCCTCTAGCTTCCTCCCATTGAGCTTCTCTAGTTTATTCGCGAGTTATTTTTTACACGTTTCGATGTAGCACTTTATCGACGTGCGCCGAATGAAATCGAACATCCGGACGTTTTCCCTTCGCCCCCACATATCGTGAGACAAGAAGGCACTTCGATTCACAATCGAATCACTTTGCTCGATTCGATTCTTTTTTTTCTCGCTATTGGACTGTTCCGTTTTTTTTTTTTTTTTTTTTTATATTGAGTGTTGAGCATTGGTCACGGTTTACTCGCTTCCGCAAAACCTTCATTGTGCGCCATCAACGAGATTCCCCCGGAGGTACACTTTTTCTTGCTCTTCTTCCTTTGTCTTCCCTTCCCTTCTTTCACTCCGCCTGGAATAAGCGAACCGCAACGGATCATTTCGCAAAGTGGTTTCGCAGATTTTTGGAGCTTTTCGAGCTGACTCTGCGAAAAATGCTCCCGTGCTTTTTATTTGTTCGACTCATTTGTGAATTGGATTTGATCAATATAGGGGGCAATTTTGAAGCTGCAAGATCAACGCAATTGCGATTTTAAGGAGTTTGTTTTTCAATTTTTTAATATTTTGTCTTTCAGACATATTTGTCTATAAGAGAATTCACATTCGAGGGGTCATTACCCGATTCTGCATGAATTTAATTTAATTTAAAATTATTTATACGATTTCTTGCCAGAGTATTTTTTAAATATCAAATTAGGCTTCTGGAATTTGGAATCAATGAGATTTTAGACGCATCGTTGGTTGAGAATGAAAGGGAATGAATTGGGTCTGTGAGAAATCTGAGTGAAGAAAATTATCCGTCAAACGTTGCGACAAAAGGTGTGACAAAAAAAAGTGACATCCATTGTCAATGAAACGGCTCGGATGGTTCTCTCTTCCTGGGATCTTTTGGAATAGAGCCATTTTCAGAAGCATCGCAGGCTGTGTAAACATGGAGCTGCATTGATCAAATGGAATGAAAAAATATAATAGTAGGGTAGGCGGAAGCGATTTTAAAGAAAATAAGAATACGATCATGGGAATAGTATTTTCATGATGGCTAAATAATATTCAACCGTGATTCCTGAATCTCTGACTATTTTAAAGGCTGCTGGCTAAAAGTTTGATAGTCACAATTTTTAAATATTTCCTATAAAAACGAAGGACTAACAATGAAGACTAATTTGCGCAAAATTTTGAGAGAACACGATAGAGATTGATTGACTTTATATTAAAGTAAATCTAGATAATTTTTCTCATTCAGATCAATTTTTTCTCACGATTATTCTCAACCATATTTCAAATCTGAATTCAGAATTTCAAACTAAATTCAAGCCTGAAAAATCGGCAACGAAAATATCGTTATCAGTGATGTATTATCTCCATTAATGGATAAATGTATACATTCAGGGTTGCGAAATTTTTAATGAAAAAATTATGCATCAACCATTACTTTTTTCATTGACCATTAAAATTATTTAATGGTTAATGGATATTATTTTCATGAACCATTTAAATTATTTCCATTAACCATTGAATGTTAATGGTTAATGAAAATGCAATTGCATTAAAAAAAGTAATGCATTATTTGCAAACCTGCCCATTACAATGAAGTGTGTAATAGAAAAAATTTCCATTACCCATTGCAATGTAATGTGCAATGGACAAAACTTTGATTGCAATTTCGGGAATGGAAAAATATAGATGAATAAATTACTGCGATTTCGCATGACATTTTATTGATTTAGGACTTACATTTTCAGGTACCTTAAATTCTAAAAAGCATCTGTATTATTATTATAAAAAGCATCTATATTAATATTGCAATGTAATGTGTAATGGACAAAACTTTGATTGCAATTTTGGGAATGAAAAAATATAGATGAATAAATTATTGCAATTTTGCATAACATTTTATTGACTTAGGAGTTAGATTTTCACCGTAAAATTCTAAAAAGCATCTATATTATAATTCTAAAAATCTAAGTCCCAAGTCAATAAAATGTAATGCAAAACTGCAATAATTTATTAATCTATATTTTTCCATTCCCAAAATTGCAATCAAAGTTTTGTCCATTACACATTACATTGCAATGGGTAATGAAATTTTTTTTTATTACACACTACATTGTAATGGGCAGGGTTGCAAATAATGCGTTACTTTTTTTAATGCAATTGCATTTTCATTAATCATTAACATTTAATGATTAATGGAAATAATTTAATGGTTAATGGAAATAATTTTAATGGTTAATGGTGAATGAAAATGCAAATGCATTAAAAAAAGCAATGCATTATTTGCAACCCTGTATTATACATTATTAGTTGGAGGAACGAAAGTGTTGAATTATCGGTGTATTTTCGATGTTCCATCATCAAGTATCACGCGTACATCGTGTTTGCTTGTTGCTTCCCCATAAACGTCTTACGAACATTCTGGCAGGGTTTTCTGAACGACTAACAAGTCGATGATGCCCCTTTGGCTCTCCCTGGGGATTATATACCGCCTTTCCCATTTGGACGATCCACCGCCAACGCCGAGCGTAACTTTCGACAATCCCCCATCATGCGAATGCGCGTTATTCACGACCATCTGCCCTCTTATACCTTTGACGATTTATTTGTATTACTCCGTTCCTCGTTCGCGGTGAATCCATCAGAGTCTCTTCGGGAATGGACGGTGTGACCCGAGGGATATCCCGGTCCCCAGTCGCAAGGATCCTCCCGTTTATCCTGCGGGAATCCTGAACCCGCAAATGAGAGACAATAAACCGTAACGCTAACACCGCGAGTCAACATCCTCAAATTTTATTATTCGGCAAAACAATGACTGGTACCTCAAGCTTTTGACAAGGGAAGAATTATCAATGCTGACATGTTCACTGAGTCAACTCAACAAGAGCTTCCCTCAGATCGCAAAATTGATGCATCAATTGATGGGCGGTTTGCACGAGGAAGTTTTGAGACTTTTTTTTCAAACCGAATCAACGAGGATTTGTCGGGAGTGCGCTTGATGGACCCTGGATCGACCCTTTTTGTTCTGCCTTCGTCAGTGACAACATGATCGGATAAACGACCGCGAACCGCAGCAGCGCGAGCTTTCTGCTGACGGCAAGGGCGGAAAATAGAGGGAGACAAAGTGACTTCGTTGTTGAGAAAGGAAAGAGATTTTTGGTCCCCGCTCGGTTTTTCCTGTGCGTTTTCACCAAGATAAATCCATTTCGCGGTCAGGTTTCGCTTTCATCTGTACGTCGAGAGGATAATGGCTGTATTCCCAGACGACTAAACCACAAAACCGGCAAACTCACTCTGCGGTTCTCAATGTTGGTGTATTATGCGCCAACAAATATATATATAATATATATATATATAGTATACATGTATATTTCTCGCTCGGTGGAAAACGCGCTCCTCGAGCGGGGTAAAACCTGCTCGCGATACACATCTTCCCTTCGCCCTAATGTTACGCGTGTGTTTCCTTCTCTCAAAAGAGGGATGAAGAGGGAAAGCGCGGTGCTTGCTCTCGAGTGCCGTCTGAAACTTTTACGCCGACGATGCGACGAAGATGATAGAGATCAAAGGATTTCATAGGGTGTCTTTGTACCAGCGGCGAACACTTTTCCAATGCGCATACACGCTTTTTATCATTCGCCTCTTACCGGCAACTTTACTCTGCGCGTTCCTCTTTGGCGCTTCCGTCGAAAGAACAGAGTAGTGTCAACTTATGGTCGAGACTGAGGACTGTGGAAATATATCGATATATATCAAGATTTTTTAAACCTAAAGCGAGTTAAAAATTTTGACAACATTTTTATAATTTTTTAATATTCTATGACGTAAGTAGACTTTTTCCAGAAGTGCATCCAAGAAATAGACTCTATAAATATGGTAATTATCTAGTTTTGGCTTTAGTCAATGGCTTTTCCGAATTTTAATAAATTTTGACAAACTATTTTATTTCTTTGTGATTTTTTTGCAAAGAATTGGTACAGCAAGATTTTCCTGAGCTTCGCCGGTTGAATGTCATTGTTAGTTTTTCAGGAAATCAATAGAACAAACAGTTTTACATTTACATTAAGAGATTCGGAAAAAATCAATCAATTTTTTTAGAATATAGTTGATTTCAAAACCCAAAAATATAATTATCCATTTAAAAAAAAAGTTGACCTTGAAATTACTTTGAACATCATCGTCAAGGTCACTACTAAGTGCGCATTGTTAGAATTAATAACATTGGTCCTTTCAAAAGAATGCGAAAAGCTTCAATTCTCAGAGGTACCCACACACCATGTTTAAGTTAAATTGACTTGAGAGGACCTTCAAGGTCAAAGTGTGCCTATGACCTAAGTACTCATTTGAACGCGAAATTTTCCGCGCTTTAGATTGCAGATGTCAAAAAAGGGGGTTTCCGTTTGGAAAAAAATGTTGAACCTGAAATAACTTTGAAGGTAATCGGCAAGGTCAAAATGAAGGTCACCATTGGATTCATCGTTAGGCTACAAGAATGACCTTGACCTTTTCAAAAATATCTTAGTTGAGGAAATATTCAGCCGTCCCGTTACTTGTGTGACACCCTGAATAATTACGATAAAAAAAAAAAATTCAGAATTACGCTTTTTCGACCGCTCCTAAACCAAAAGTATAGCAAGTTTCCCAAAAATTATCCTGTCTGGTCCTGCGCCTTTTTCACAATAAAATCTGTCAATTAGGGTCAATTTAACACTTAGACAGTTCCATTTAATCACAGGCCAAATAAACGTACCACCAACATTTTTTTCACTTTTTATTCCATAAACTGATTCCGAATGAAACTTCTCTAGAAGTTTGTTCAAGAAATCGGCCATAACTTTTTCATATTTGTGTATTTTTAATCAAAAAAATTCCTGGCTATTCTCCAGATGACACTTTTTGGAATACAAAACTTCTCCAGCGATACACAATTATTAATTTTAAAAAAAACCTAAGAATACACTTTTTTCGACCGCCCTTAGAATAAAAATACAGCGAGTCTCCTAAAATTCTTCTGTTTGGTCCAGCAAATTTTCTCACAAAAAAATCTAACCAGGGTTGCAAATAATGCATTAAAAAATAATTGAATTATCACTCGGATTAAATTTTTTTATTTGCTAATTCTAAAAACTTAAAGAATAATTTGTTAATTTCTAATCCCGCCATAAGGATTGGAAAATTATTTAAACAAATTTAATTCAAACCGCTGCCTTTAAAAATAATTATTTAATTTTTAATCCCAACATTAAAAATAAACTGTTATTGGAGTAGTTGGGATTAAAAACCAAAAAATTATGTTTTAATCCCAACTACTCCAATAACAATTGATTTTTAATTTTATGTTGGGGAGTAAGGAATAAAAATATTAATAATAATAATAATAATAATAATAATAATAATTTAATCAACAATTACAATAAATTCTTGTTATTATTATTATTTGATGGATTCAAATTTCAAATTTTTTCGCGCTTTTACTTTTAATTCCGTTATGGCTATTGATTTATGAAAAAATATTCTTAAAATAATCATAACTTTTCCAATAACCAAGATATTCTAACTAAGAGGACATTTTTTTTATTTTTCAGTGTACTTTTTTTTTTAAATATCGAAAATTAAGAAAAAAATGTTAATGTGTTTTTGGCTGTTTTACGCTAAAAAATTTGTTTTCCTTTCAATACGACCCCTTCGATTTCTTTCAAAAAAAATTATACAATTCTACGCCAAAAAAAAAAAGTTTCTGAGATTTTACTCAAGGCATTCAAATAACGTCCTATTAAAACAAAAATTCGATTTTTCTTCGTAATTTTGATCTTTTTTCCTTCTATGACTACAATAGTTGATTCCAATAATGTTGAAATAAAGAATTAATAATTACATTAAGAATTACAATTCAAGTACGTTTTGCACTTTATTGAATTTTTTTACAAAAAAATTGTAATTCTTAATGTTAATTATTATATAATTTACGAAGGAAATATGTGAGAGAAGTTAAATAATTTATTTGGGTTTAACATTATGAAAATCAACTATTGTAGTCATAGAAGGAAAAAAGATCAAAATTACGAAAAAAAATCGACATAATTTTTCAATTTTCAATTTTAACATTTGCATTAAAAAATAATTTTTTAATTTTTAATTCAAATTTTTTAATTAAAAAATTCGCAACTCTGAATCTAACAAGAATTGATTGAACCGAGAGGATAAACAATTCATCGGACTCTACAAGCGCCGTCCAGGAGAACAAGATATGCATACACGGTGCAACGAAACTCGATGTGCCGGATGTTCCATTTACCAATGCAAGGGTAACACGTGTTACCGGAGTTAGTTAACGTTTACATTAACCAATCCCGAGGTTCGCCTGTCTCTCCGAATAAGGTACAAGCGTCAATGAACATTCGTAGCTTGCAGTGGCACTTCACGAAGTTCACGTCTCAGCGTCTCTGTAGTTTTGCCTTCTTACTTGTGAAAACAATATTCTCGCCGCAATACCCGTGGGAATTCACGGTCGAAGCTTCAGTGTTGTTTCAGGAAATTCGACAGACCGCAGCAGCGTTCGCTTCTGTTTTCCCGTCTCTCTCTCATCCACTCGAGAAAATATAGCAACTGCGTTATTGCGGCGAGAGACGGGAGAGAATCGGAACTGTCGAAAGTTCCTCGGTCCGACGCGTTTAACAATGTTGGTGTATGGATTATCGTTGCAGCGAACGTACGAGAGAGTGAATAGTTGGAAACGTCATCGGCTTAACCGTGCAAAAACACTCCAAGAATCATCGTTATGAAAATACACCTGGAAAAAAGATTATTCGATTCGAATACATTTTTTCGATTTATTTGAATCGGAGCCTAATCAATTATCTATTTGGGCCAATATTTAAAAAAAATTTCATTCATGAAAAAAAAAACAAAGTCAATTGAATTAGTAGAATCAATAAAATTAAATCTATTAGTTTAAATGAAATTAAATTGATTTCGTAAATTGAATTGTAATAAATTCAGGGTTGCAACCAATGCATTACTTTCTTTAATGCATTTGCATTTTCATTAAACATTAAAACTTAATGGTTCATGGAAATTATTTTCATTAACCATTCCAATTTAATGGTTAATGGAAATTATTTTCATTAACCATTCCAATTTAATCGTTAATGGAAATTATTTTCATTAACCATTCAAATTTAATGGTAAATGGAAATTATTTTCATTAACCATTAAATTTCTTCCATTAACCATTAAATGTTAATGGTTAATGAAAATTTCTTCCATTAACCATTAACCATTATAAAAAGTAATGCATTATTTGCAACTCTGCCCATTACAATGTAGTGTGTAATAGAAAAAATTTCCATTACCCATTTCAATGTAATGTGTAATGGACAAAACTTTGATTGCAATTTCGGGAATGGAAAAATATAGATGAATGAATTATTGCAGTTTTGCATTACATTTTATTGACTTAGGACTTAGATTTTTAGAATCATAATGTAGATGCTTTTTAGAATTTAAGGTACCTGAAAATCTAAGTCCTAAGTCAATAAAATGTAATGCAAAATTACAATAATTTATTCATCTATATTTTTCCATTCCGAAAATTGCAATCATAGTTTTGTCCATTACACATTACATTGCAATGGGTAATGGACATTTTTTCTATTACACACTACATTGTAATGGGCAGTGTTGCAAATAATGCATTACTTTTTTTAATGCAATTGCATTTTAATTAACCATTAATATTTAATGGTTAATGAAAATAATTTCCATTAACCATTAAGTTTTAATGGTTAATGAAAATGATTTCCACTAACCATTAAATTTTAAGGGTCAACGAAAATAATTTCCATTAACCATTAAATTGTAAGGGTTAACGAAAATAATTTCCATTAACCATTAAATTTTAATGGTCAATGAAAATAATTTCCATTAACCATTAACCATTAACCATTACATTTTAATGGTTAATGGAAATTAATTTCATCAGCCATTAAAAAAGTAATGGTTAATGCATTACTTTTTCATTATAAATTTCGCAACCCTGATTAAATTCGATTGAATTGAATTAAAGATAATTTCTCTCAAATTTTGCAAATGAAGAAATGATTCTTCAAGTACCAGCTTCAATCCTGAATGACGAATTGATTCAATCATGATCATCATCGGACCAAAAGAGATCTCTCCGGGTTCCAAAAATCACTGCAACGAAGATTCGTTCCTCGGTATAACATTTCAAGCGATGAATTCCATTTACGAGGACATAAATCCTCGTGTTTTGACAGCGAAAGTGCGCGCGTAGGACAAACCCCGTAATGGGTTTTGAGCTTGCCAAACGTGAAGATGCCGTCAATGTTTGACGAGAGAAAGAGAGAGAAAAGCACAGCCTAAGGGTGTCGCTGGTCCTAACTGCGGTAATAAAAAGATGTTGGGAGCATTAAATTTACCGAGGTTGTACAACATGTATTATTCTCGTTACACGGAGGAAGGTTACCGGACTTGTCCGACGATGGCTGAACGAACGAAAGACATTACGAGGGGGTTTTACCGTAGATTAGGAGGCGGGAAAGGGTGTCGGGCCACTCGAGGAGGAACTCATAGAAGAACAAGAGAGTCCGGACGTTGCGAACCTTGTGACATTCTCCGTAAGGTATCTGTTGGTTAAGCCCAGGCCATTACGTGTTCCAGCGTTACCGACGTCCCCGGTCTGTGTTGGGGTCTATCGTTTTACGGGTATTGCCGAGAGTATATGGACGAAAACGACGAGGCAACCAAACAGTTTATGTACGGAACGTAAAGTTCCGACTGTATAGCACCAATACCTGGTTGAAGCAAACCCACAGCGAAATACGCACGGCAATGACCATTCACGCATACATATATATTTTTGTGGGTGTGTGTGTGTATTTATGTATAGGAAGTTCCAAGTCAACCTCCAGTCACTCAAGTTTGATAAATGATTTTTTTAACCATTTTAATGACATTGAGGAGTGCCCAACATTTTTTTCAAGGATAAAACGAAGGATTCTTTGAGCCATCCATTATGGCAGATATATTTTTTGTTTTTGGTTTTTTTAAATTAATTATTAAAACACACTACCTTCTCACACTGTTAAAACCGTGAGAATTTTTGCCAATTTTTTTCAACGTTTTTTTCGGTCATCCCGAATTTTTTTAAACAAAAATAAAGGGTTTAATTGACTAACATTTTTTTTTTAATTTTTCCAAGCAGCTACATTGGGAACAAATTTTTTATTGAGGATAAAATGAACGATTCTTTGAGGCAATCATCCCTTATGGCAGATGTATTTTGTTTTTTGATTTTTTAAATTAATTATTAAAAAACACTACGTGAGAATTTCTACCACTTTTTTTATCGTTTTTTTGGTTACCCAGAATTTTTTCGAACAAAAATAAAGGGTTCAATTGACTAAAATTTTTTTTTAATTTTTCCTAGCAGCCACATTGAGAACAATTTTTTTTTTTAGGATACAAAGAAAAATTCTTTGAGGCAATCCTTATGGTAACTATATTTTTTGTTTTTGGATTTTTTAAATTGATTATTAAAACACACGACATGAGAATATTTACCACTTATTTTTTAACGTTTTTTTGATCACCCAGAATTTTTTCGAACAAAAATAAAGGATTCAATTGACTAAATTTTTTTTTAATTTTTCCAAGCAGCCACATTGAGAACAATTTTTTTTTTTAGAATGCAACGAAAAATTCTTTGAGGCAATACTTATGGTAACTATATTTTTTGTTTTTAGATTTTTTAAATTGATTATTAAAATACACGACGTGAGAATTTTTACCACATGTTTCTTAACGTTTTTTTGATCACCCAGAATTTTTTCAAACATAAATAAAGGGTCAAATTGACTATAATTTTTTTAAATTTTTGCAAGCAACCATATTGAGAGCACATTTAATTTAAGGATAAAACGAAAGATTCTTTAAGGCAACCAACCCTTATGACAGCTATATTTTTAGTTATTGGATTTTTTAAAATCAATTATTAAAATACCACGTAAGAATTTTTACCATATGTTTTTTAACGCTTTTTTAGTCATCCAGAATGTTTTCAAACAAAACTAAATGGTTAAATGGACTAAAAAAAATGTCTATCACCCAGAAAGCAGTATATTTAAAAGAAATTAAATTACTGAAATTAAAGTATTGAAATTTTTTAATCTAAAAAATTCTTAGTAAAGAAAATAAAATTATTCAAAAGTATTGGTAAAATCTGAAAAAAAAATTCAGAGTGTTGTTAAATTTCTGTTGTATGGTAGAAAAAATCATGAATCAAATCCGCGAGAATGGAAACGAAATATTTGTTGAGAATTGACTCGGAACACCCTTTATACGCGTGTGTGATTGGGGTACATGTGCGCATATATATATAGCTCGTAGCATATCCAGCGTCTGTGCCACTCCTCGCTCGAAGCTAATGTCAATTTACGCTGGTATTACCGGAATAGCCCTTTCCAATACACCCACGCTTCTGCGTTTAATAGCTCGTTCAGTCGTATTCCTCAGTTTGGTGTTTTTTTTTCTTCCTCCTCTTGTGTGTGTTCACGAGTCATCGTTAATGCGAGTGTACGTCAACCCTCGACTTTGTAGACTCATCATGACTCCGTGATATATTTATCAATGTCGTCATCAATTGCTATTATTTATTTATTTATATAATCAATTGATTTGACAAAAAAAAATTCATTCGAGCAAAGCAACATTTTTTCATCAGACTATAAAAAAAACAATTGAGAAGATTGAAAATGAAAGAAAGTTAAAAAATATCTAGCAAAGATTTGTAATTAATCGTCAAATTATGTTGGAAAAAAAATTTAAAAAAAAAATGTTGTCTATAGCAATATATATTTTTTTAAAAGTAGGTTCAATTTTTTACAAAAGAACATTTGACCAACAAACCTAAAAAAATCTCTCGTCAGACTATAAAAAAAAAACAATCACCAGGACCAAAAAAAGAAGAAAAAGAACGAAAAAAAAAATGTATGGCATAAATTCGAGATCGAATTTTCTTTACCATTTTTTTCTGTACATTTTCGAGGGTTGAAAAAAAAATTCAGTTAAAAACTCAATTTATCGAAAAATCGAGATGTAAGTCCTCGGGGGTTGATTTTGTCGGTGAATCCGAGATTTTATATTTTACGGCATAAATTCGGAAGATCAAATTTGCTTTATCGTTTTTTCTGTGAATTTTTTAGCGTTGAAATTTAAAAATCTGTAAAAATGCAATTTTTCGAAAAATCGAGATGTAAACCCTCAGGGGTTGATTTTGTCGATGGAGTTGGGAACCAGCTACGTATCAGATGGATTTTTTTTGCCCTCCACCCTCCCAATCATTGGTTCGGCTGGTCCGGAAGCTACATATGCATTTCGCCAAAATCGCTCGTTCAACGTGCACCCCTAAACGAGGGGAGGATCCCGCGAGTTTATATCAACCTTGCGTAACATTCTGATGCTTCGTTCACGCCCGCTTGTGTTTAACGCTCTCTGGTCGATCTCTCTCTCTCTCTCTCTCTCTCTCTCTCTCTCTCTCTCTCTCTCTCTCTCTCTCTCTCTCTCTCTGTACCGAACTGGGCGTAATTCCGGTACGGATGCAACGTAGGCGATAAATTACAGAGAACTCTCGCGCATCATCCCCTCGAATCGTGGATCTGCTAACACCCTCTGGTAAACCGTTGGATGTTTCTCACCCCTTTGGCCTCTTCCTCCGGGTCACACGGCGGAATCACTCTCCCTCTCGCGCGTTCTCCACGAGCATTGATATCGTTTCAACGCTGGCATCGTCGCTCGATGGTGCCCTCCGGCCCCATTATTATTTTTTTTCTCGTGTCACCGACAAATCAGTCGCGTGTACAACACTCAATTCTGCAACATGATACGCCCGCAAAGTACAAGAATTTGCGAAAAACGAGGGATGTTTTCATTCCGCCTCTCGTTTTTTTTTTTAAATCCACTGTCATTCGTAAAAATATCCCCCATCGATGCACCCGCTTCATGATGAAGTCAACCCCTGCATGTGGCTTGGCATGTCCCATACGGATTTTCGAGTCCACTTTGAAAAATGTTTCCACACTCCAATCATTGTGATTTATCGTTCACAAGCTGCGAGATTGAATTTAATCGCGATATTCCCAGAGATAATTTTGCAAAAACAGCATGAAGTGTGTAAATGAGGGGCGAATTAAAAAAAAAAAGAAAACACGACTTTGGGGTTGTAAATCATCGTGAAAGTTCGCTCTTGCTGCTTTCGTACATTGCTAATTAACCGGCTTGTTACACGGTCTATATATATTGGTATATCGGGAAGGTGGGGGCAAAATGGACACCATAAAAAATTTCGAAAAAAAAATTAACGTTAAATGAGTTATAAGCTGGTAAAGTTGGGGGTAAAAAAAAGGGGTGTGCTGATTGACACGATTACAACCCTTCTAATTATCGTATACAAAATGTAAAAAAAAAGTATCAAAAATTTAAGAATTAAAAAATTCAAGGATACGCAAGAAAAAATGGATTTTTCAGAATTCTAGACCAGAATACCCTCTTAAGGCGATGTGGGAAGGGAAAGAAAGCTCTTTTTCAACGTTTCTCCTCGTTTACCCAAATTTTCGAAAATAAAATTTCAGGATGTCCATTTTGCCCCACCTTCCCCTATGTACATCATTTGGTAACGCCAATATTCAGTCATAAATAACATTCGGCAGCCGGCGGAAGCGTAATCAAGATGTTAATCAAATAATTGCTCCCGATGTTTCTCGCTCTGTGAGCGAGGCGCATTGTAATTATTTATCTCGTTCGTTGAACGATCGACCTCTCCCTCGATAAATACACCGAGAGATTTAACGATCTATTTTTCATACGTCCGACTCGGTTCTTCGTGAGAAAGTGGCGTTTTTTTTTAATGAAAAAAAAAATATCGTTGGGGATGCTGAAGAAGATCCTTTCTCGTGGGCTTCGAGGTTCGAGACCGCGGTGGATTACTTAACGCGGTTAAACCTCGGCTAAATTATAGCGTGTGCCCGAGCACTGGACGTGCGTCATTAATTCATTTTCCGAATAAGCGATCAGCCCCGCTTTGACGCGAATGATCGATGAAGCCCATTGGATGAATCGCGCGTGTGGATTAGCCTCTTATTCTCAACGTTTTTCCACGAAGACTCAGGCTACGTTCACCTTGTGCTATAATTATTTATTCCTCCTAGACACACGGCATGAATTTTTATTCAACGTACTTGGAAAAGTAATTACCCAGTACTCAAGGACTTACATAACCTTGAACAAAAAAGGATTTATTTGGTTGAAGTTGGACCAAATTGAATATGGGTCTGATAAAATTGACTGATGAATGGATATTTCAAATACTTGCATACTTGAAATATCTGTACTTCAAGTACCAAACAAGTACCATTCACTTCAACGACTGCCCAGTTTCGTTATATCGCAACATCGAGCGTGCTGCCGTTGTGTTTCGAGATTACATAGATTGTACACCAACCCTTGCACGCGGGTCATGAACTGCAGAGAGTCGCGACACGGCTGTTTTGAGGGTGAAGTTAACACCATCCGGATGATAAATGACCTCACGGGAGGGGGTGGATCGTAGGTTTCTCTGTCTCGCGAGTTGCGTTGATGATGTCACCCGCTGGGACATCAATCTGTACTATTCTGGCGCAAATGTAAGCATTGTGTGCACGGGAAAACCCTTCGCTGCTAAATCGCTGAAGGACCGGTAGCGTCAGAAGCAACATTATCGCGAGTCTGGACAAAATACAGCTGCACCTCGAAACACGCAATGCCACATAAAATGCCGATAAGTTCTGATAGGACCCAATATAATTTCATAAATTCTGTTAGGAACCGATATAATTTCATAAATTCTGATAGGAACCGATATAATTTCATAAATTCTAATGGGAATCGGCAGAATTTCATAAACTCTTATAGAAACTGGTTGAATTTCATGAATTCTAATGGGAACCGATAGAATTTCATAAATTCTGCTAGGAAACAGGAGAATTTAATGACGACGACATTGACGACATTGACAACATTGAAGACAATGACAACATTAAAAGACATTGACAACATTGACGACATTGACGACATTAACGACATTGACAACATTGACAACATTTACGACATTGACAACAATGACAACATCGGCGAAATTGACGACATTGACATGAATTCTAAGAGGAACCGATAACATTTCATGAATTCTGATAGGAACCAATATAATTTCATAAATTCTGATAGGAACCGATATAATTTCATAGAGTCTAATAGAAACTGGTGAAATTTCATGAATTCTGATGAGAATCGATAGAATTTCATAAATTCCGATAGGAACCGGGAGAATTTCATGCCAACGACATTGACGACATTGACAACATTGAAGACAATGACAACATTGACAACATCGACGACATTGACAACATTAACAACATCGACGACATTGACATGAATTCTAAGAGGAACCGCGGCGATAACATTTCATGAATTCTGATGGAAGTCGGTAGAATTTCATAAATTCTGATAGGAACCGATCGAATTTCATGAATTCTGATAAGAACCAGTAGAATTTCATGAAGTATGATAGAATAACCAATAGAATTTCATACATTCTGATGGGAACCCATGAAATTTCATAAAAATAGGCAGGAACTGATATAATTTCATAAATTCTGATAGATTGCTATGAGAATTTGACGTGCTTTGTTCCTAAATCTCAATTAAATTCGATCGGATTCCATAAGATCCATCGATCTCTTTCAATAAGATTACAGAACCGTCGTATCGATCTGATTTTTTTTCGACCCACTCATTTTGTAAAAGTGCATCTTGGCAACGGAAGGCGTCACGAACCGTGATATCAGGGATGGAAAATGATGTTGGATCGTAACGTTTTTTTTCTCATTTCTCGGTGAACCTTGCTGATCCCGATTCGTCACGTCATACAGGAAGTATAACATCGAGTGATCCCGACTCTGGGCTTTGACGTCCACAGCAGCATGCAAAAAGGTAGAGTGCAGTTTTCTGGGTAGAGTGCAGTTTTCTGGGTGAAAGACGAGATGAAGAGTTGAGGGAAGAAAGACAGAGAGAAAGAGAAAGAGCGAGGAAAAAGAAGCCGAGGAGGAAGAAACGTCGCTCGGGAAGAATCTTGCCCTTGCGAAAGAGATCCGCGCGAGTGCTCTTTTAATTAAGAAGCTGCCAAACTTATGTACATATTTAATGAAACGCCCGTTCGCGTCGCGAGGTAATTTCCGAGCGAGCTGAAAAGAGAAAGTAAAAGAGAGAGAGAGAGAGAGAGAGAGAGAGAGAGAGAGAGAGAGAGAGAGAGAGAGAGAGGAAAATGGGCAGAGCTGAGCGTACTTCGACTTAATGGGGATTCCCCGCCCAGCGAATAATCCACCCTTTCCCACAACCGACTATAGACTACCTCGTCTAGGTATAACTTTCACCATGAAATCTCTCGACGCTGCTTCACGTTGGTCAGCCTTTTCCTAGCATTTTTCTCTACTCTAAAAACCCGTAGTAAAAAACTCCATTGAATCGCCAATGGCAACCAATGGTCCTCATACGACTCCATTGGACAATGAATGGGGACCCATTGAGATTTCCGCATTTTTCAATGGCGTATAGGAACGACCATTGATCAGTGAATGGATATCCATTGAAAAGTCACCATTGCCCAATGACGTCCATTGGACAGCAAATGCGGATGAACCGAATGATTGCCATTACGCAATGATGCCCATTGGAAAGCAAATGCTGATGGACCGAGCCATCAGCATTGCCCAATGGTGTCCATTGGAAGGCAAATGCTGATGAACGAAATGATCAGCTTTACCCAATGATGTCCATTGGAAAGTAAATGCGGATGAACTGAATGATCAGCATTACCCAAAGATGTCCATTGGAAACCGCGTCGCGTTAGTTCCGAGACTTGGCGCGAGATGTCGCAGGACGGCAACCCGCTAAACTCCCATACAGATTATGCGAAGAGTATGCTTATCTAGACGATTGTGAGCACGGAATATTAGCAGAAGTCGGTGTCCAAAAAATCAATGCAAGGAGTTCTTGCCGACTGATGCCCATGGGATAATCCCTATTCCGTTCAAATGGGGAAGTCAATCCTCATTGGAAAATCCCTATTCGATTTCAAATGGGGAATTCAATGGCGAAAATGTCCTTGGGCAATTCGGCATTCATCTCCATTGGTTATTTTGGCAATGGGGAATGAATGGCGATTTTTCAATGGTGACGAATGGAGTTTTTTACTATATGAAAGAATCTCAATTGATTATCGACATTCATTCCCCATTGCCTACATAAACCAATGGAGATGAATGTCGAATTGCCTATGAGGATTTTCTTCATTGAATCCCCATAGGATAATCCCCATTCCGTTTCAAATGGGGACGTCAATCCTCATTGGAAAATCCTCATTCGATTTCAAATGGGGAATTCAATGGCGAAAATCCCCTCAGGCAATTCGGCATTCATCTCCGTTGGTTATTTTGGCAATGGGGAATGAATGGGGATTTTTCAATGGCGACGAATGGAGTTTTTTACTACGGGAATTCTACAGAAAAGAAAAATCAATAAAATCAAAGGTACAATCTTTGTACGATGGTTCAGTCTACATTGAAAGAAAATTACATTTCTCAGATCATAATCTCTCGACCATAAACTCGATCAATCGTGTGAGACTGCCGCTGATCCAGAACCATATTGAAGCCCAATTTGCTCAACCGAGTGAAAAAGATCTGCTCAGATCTTTTTTATTTAACATATTGTTAACGATGATAAAGCGGAACGTAACTTGAGCGTACGATCAGAAAGTTCAGCGCGAGACTTTGGCCCAGAGGAAAACCATCAGTTCAGTCTAATTTTTTGCTGCCCTTCGCTCGCTCCATAATTGATAGTTCATTCCACGCCCGAATGATCCGTACCATTATAATACCAGGGAAACATTAATTGTTGAACAAACATAGCGGAAACATGTCAGAAGCACGCGAAAAGAAAATTCCGAAAGAAAAGCGAGTATCGTTGGTGTTTCACATCCCCCTCCGTTGCCTCTGTGAAAACTACCCTCGCGCAACCTTCTCCGTCGTTTCCACGTTTTTGCGCCTGTTTCATTTTTTTTCTCTCTCACTCTTCCCAGCGGCATCAAACTGACGTTCGGACCAACCACGGATCGTTAATCATCCGATAAGTCACGTGCATATAACACACGAACGAACGTGGCAAATTTTTTCGAGCGAATATGCTTGCATCATGACCGCAACGAGAGTCAGCGCGAGCGTATCGTCCAGACCGTTTTATACGCGTATCGTAAATCTAATATTGATTATAAAAAACAAATCCTCTCGAGTATGAGAAACTTTGGTGCTGATGCTTGTGGACCGAGCTTCAGTTACGGCTCTGCTAATGTTAGTGCTAATAATTGTCCATAGAAATGAAGAATATGCAATGTATATTGAATATAAAATAAATAAACAAAATCCCCCTTAAGGGAAAAAGCCACTTATTATTTCTAAAACCTGCTCGAATAAAAATGATTCATACAAATTGACAAAGTTTCGATTTGTCGCCATTTCGTAAATAATTTTTTTTAAAATACTTTATGCATTCATATATTTTTTATATTGAAAAAAACATTGAAAAATTTACAAAGAGTATTAAAAATGTCTAATTAATTCAAACGTTCATGAAATTGAAATTAAGGGGTTATGCGCAGTTCGGATTGTTAAAAAATCGATTTTTTAAATTTCATTTTCGCAATGTATGTATATTTAAGTATCTATACACAGATTATTTTATGTCAATCCAACAAATGTTTCCAAAGTTACAAGCATATTTGTAAACCCGTAATTACTATGTGTAAAGTGCTTTTGAAGTCGGTGAGCAAGATTTCTTAGAAACGGCATAAGCGATCACCCGTGTAGAAATTTTGGTAGGGAAAAACTTCTGCCCCTGACTTGCCCTCCCTAACTAATGTAGGGAAATGATCCGCTCATCCTAACAGGCCCTGTTTAGCCATGTAACACCTGGCTGGCCATTTTCGGATCCGGCGATCATGATCAGGCCCCTATGACGATATGATCCGGCCCTAGCAGATCCTGATCAGGCCCCTAAGATTTTTAGAATCATGCCCTTAAAGGCCCTGATCACGGTCGCGATCATACACCGAAGCGCTTTTTGAACAATTCGTTTTTACGAGGTACTCCTTTTTCAATGTATGCATCTTATTATTTATTTCGAGGCAACCCTTTCTTAGGGTACACTTTTCTTTTGGCAATCCTCGAAGAGAATATTAGATTCCGAGTGAACGGAAATTCTCTACGAGAATTAAATAAATAAGTACAATTACATAAGACGGCAGGAACTCCTTGTATGGATTCTTCCGACATCGACTTCTGCTAACATCCGTGCTCGCACCCGTCTATATAAGCATACTGAACACATTATCCGTATGCGAGTTCAACGGTTGCTGTCCTGCGCCATCTCGCGTCAAGTCTCGGAACTAACGCGATGTGGTTCGTCGTGATAATAATAATAATCCTCTGCCTACGTAACGAACTTGTGACAGGCGCACAATTGCTTGTTATTCTCGCGGGATAAAAGTAAATAATAATTAAATAATAATAATAATAATAATAATAATAATAATAATAATAATAATAAACGAGGCAATGATTGTTAATTTATTATTATTGTTATTACTATTATTGTTATTTATTATGATTATTATTATTATTATTATTATTATTATTATTATTATTATTATTATACTACTGAAAGCCGATATACAAATAATTTTATTTTAATAAATACTCAGGGCAATCCAATTAGTTTTCACATCAGAGCCCTGCCAGGGTAATAAAATAAAAATATGTTTTGCTTAAAAGTGTAAAAATAACGTCGTCGGAAACTGTTCATATTCTGATCATGCAGGGCACTGGTAATAAGTGATTATTTCAATGTAATAACTAGGGACCAGGTCGTCAAGTTCCATGTCAGGGCCCTGCCAGGAAAATCGGATCAGGCAGGGCGGATCAGGGGCAAGAATCAACTAATGGTTGCCCTATCACATTTCTACACGGGCAGTCTCAAATTTTTACACAAGCTTTATAAATATATATTTTAGTCATTGAACGAAGGTTTGTTTTTACCGATAAATATTTTCCATAATTAACAATTTGAGGCAAAAGTTTTCATCGAAAATCGATTTTTTTTTGTGGAGAAGTCGCTATTTTGTTAAAAATAAATATTTTGCTTATTTCTTCGATTGAATACTAGATGATACCTTATATTAACAAAAGCTTTTTTACTTTTTTATTTTGGATTATCCAATCCAGAGAAATGGCGCTCACCGCAAGACGCCTTTTTTTAGAGAACATCCCGGAGATCAACTAGGGCGGCTTCAAAAATCATTATTTTTTTTAAATAAAAATTTCGAAATAGAGTTCAAAGTTACAAAAATATGTATATAAATTTTTATGTTAATAAATTAAAATGTCTTTTCAGAAAAAATTCTCGAAAAATCGCCTTTTTCGACCTCCCGACTGCGTTTAACCCCTTAAATATGCTAAAATTCGAACCTGTCCCTGTTTTACCCAACATGCTGGACCCCAGCACCATCTGCAAAGGTCACGAAGAACCATCTGACCGCGAGATAAAAAGAAATACCATAAGAAGGTAAGATTTGTCATCATACTTTTCGGTAATCGATAATCAATGTTCAGGTTTTAACTGGAATGTCAAAGAGAAAGTACAATTTACATGATATCGACGAAAGGAGACACGACTTTCCTAAATGTGCAGAGAGTACAGTCGGTAAAGTAGAAACTGTACAAAACTCACCCTCTATTATATCTCGACTTTTCGGTGGGTCAGAAATCTTCATTTTCTAAATATCCCTCTCCGTCTATTATGCTTTATTAATAGTTTTTATTTATATGCTATTGAAAACGAAGAAGAATGCAATTGTCTAAAAATTATGCGAAAATTATCTGGAATGGATATCGATCATCCCCCAGGTGACTTTGGAACGTTACTCGAAAATTATTGTGCCTGGGAAGATGAATTACAGCCCCCTCGAGAATATTCAGCCGTGATAATTTAAAAAATTAAAAAACAAATAAAAAAAATTTTGCGAAACCTGATACAAATCGATCTTTCACCACCTTCGGGGCGTTGATTGAGGGTGAATGCGTGTGCGAGGTGTAAGAACAGTACTCGACGACTTTTGTGCGTATAAAATCGAATCCTTATTCTTCAGGCCCACCCGTGAATTTATATGGGGCATTCCATACGAAACTAACCAATCCGTAGCCCCGACCATTTTTTATTTTGTTGAAAATTTTCTATTTTTTTGTACATACTGAAAGCAGTCTTTCAGAATTTCGTTAGATTTTTATCTCAACCCTTCCAACCACAATGAATTTTTCAAAATTTCACACAATTTTTTTTCAAGTGCGCATAACTTTTAAAAAAACAGAGATATTAAAATAAAACAAAAGACGATTTTTTTTCGTCTCGAGTTTTAGTTTTCTAAAATAAATATTCAAAAATATACGATATCCATTTTCATATGTTTTTTTCAATTTTAAACCTAAAATATATTTATTGTTAACTTGGACCATTTTGTTTTTTTTCAAAAAATGCACCACTTTTTGAGAGACATTTTTAAAAGTACTAAAACATTTGCAACTTGTGATATTCATAACTTGTATTTTTTAATCTATTTTTGAAGTTACACGTTATTTTATTAGTGTTACGTACAACTTCAAAAATAGACAAAAAATATAAGTTACGAATATCACAAGCTACAAATTTTTTAGTACTTGCAAAAATATCTCTTTAGAAGTGGTGAATGTTTTCGAAAAAATCAAAATGAGCCAAGTTGAAAAAAAAATATTTATGGTTTAAAACTGAAAAAAACAGAAAAATCAATTTCGATATTTTTTTTTGTATTTTTTTTATAAAACAACAACTCAAGACGAAATAAATGACTTTCTGTTTTATTTTGATATCTTCGTTTTTTAAAAAGTCATGCGCATTTGAAAAAAAATTGTGTGAAATTTTGAAAAATTTATTGTGGTTGGAAGAATTGAGACAAAAATGTAAAAAAATTCTGAAAGACTGCTTTCAGTACGTACAAAAAATAGAAATTTTTCACAAAAATAAAAAATCGTCGGGGTTACGGTTTGGTCGGTTTCGTACGAAATGCCCCATATATACTTTTGTATATATATATATATATATATACAACCATGCCAATAAGCACTCCCGTTCGTCATCGTTAATTGGTAAACTCGCTGCTGCTGGTTCAGTTCGTGCGTACTAATGAGAATTTGAGTAATGACTCTGCGGAGTTCTCTTCCCCGCACAATCCTCCTTCTCCCTATTTCCCATTTTGCTTGCTCACACCTGCAAAATGTTCTCTTCCATTGGACCCCTTCTCTGGTCCGCGAGAAACGAAATACACATTCGCCAGTTTGTATCTCCGTCCATCTCTCTGCTCTTCTTTTTCTCATTTTGCTCTTCATTCCCATCCTCCTCCCTCTGTATATTTTAGGCAGTCATATATCAAAGCCAGGAGCGCAAACTCCGATCGATATATATGTACATGTATTTAATGGATGCAGTTCCTCGCCGTTAAACGGCCGTCACTCCTCGAAGACATTTTACGAATGAGTTTGCCAACTGCGATGCCATTTTGGTAGCCTTTTCGGTAATGAGACGACCCACTAATGATCGCGATATGCATGAGAATTGTCCCATTCGTAAATGAACTCGGTTCCCTCGACGAATTGTTGGCGTTGTTCGCCAAAACGAATTCAAAGCTGCGATTTTGATAAACGAGCTACGTTTTTTCCGACTCTCACGATTCCGTGTTAATTGAGGGACTAATTTTGAATTATTCATTATGGATATTATTTATTATTATTTATCTTATCTTTGTAAACCTTTTTTTTATTCAAAAAGTCTTCTGAGAAAGAATTTAATTTTTATTCGAGCCGTGAAGGATCTCGGTTTAAAGAAATACTGCAATAAAAAATGTGTTATTAACGAATTATGATTATTGTGATGAATTAATTAATATTATTATCGAAGATTCATAAATTATTATTTAATTGTCAATGCTGAATTTGCCACTCCAAAAACCACAAAATAAATCAAATTTCCAGATATTGATTTTCAGCGAAAAACCGTGCAGCAGTTGAAAAAAAACTGAGATTATTTAAACAAAAGAAAACAGCGATTCCTTTTTCGGAACGGTAAAAACGCCGCCATCGAGCGAAAAAATCTAGATTTTTTCTACATGTACCTCCTGTCGGTACAAAAAATGCCTACGTTCTTCTTGCTTGAGGAAGTTTCTACTCTTCACGATGAAGGGAAGATGCTGGCAGTCGTGTAGATCAAGAATGAACTTACCAACATGTGGTAAGGAAGTTTGTACCTTCTCTGTACAGATTCAGCTCGATCGATAATAAATTACGACCCAAGACTGTATCGAATTTTATTAAGTTTCCGGCTGTCTCGGTTAAATATTCGCGTCAGCTCTTTTTCCCTCTTTTCCGCGGGATTTTTCTTCTCAAATTTCATCCCTTCGTCTCGTTTCGCAGCGTAACGATAAAAGAAGCTTTATTGCCACCGTTCATCTCCGTGGCATTGGGAGATTGCAAATGGACCGCTGCTTTTCCGAGCTTTTCATTTCTCCTCGAATTTTTTTTTTTTCATCTCCTCTCTCCATCCGCGACTTCGTGTTTCAGAAGATTGTAACGTCAGTCACGGTGGCTCGTATCTCGTTCGAACAGACCGAGAGAGATTTCCTTCGTCGACTCTTGGCGATGGGAAAAATTCAGAAGGGCGCTCGCTATTCCCGTTTTCCTAAGGTGCCATCCAATGTGGAGCACGGGCATGAATTTTGAACGGTACAGAGGGAGAGAATTTGGTGCTCACAGCGCGGCAGAGAAAACCCAGAATGGTAACGGAAGAGACAGAGGCAAAGAAAAAAAAAGCTCTTCATGGTTGAGAAAGAAGAGGCAGTCGAAAGGCGAATGGAATTATTTACGGCTTATTCATCCCTCGAACTGGCACGACCGAGTTACGTTAAAAGTTCTCTTCCGCGATATATCGCACCCGCGCCACACCCATTCTCATTGTCTATGCAAATCCTCATTTCAACTCCCTCGAAAATACCAAAGCTCTCGAGAAAACTGCGAAGAAATCTCATCTCAACGGTACATCATACTCAAAATCCGACGAGATCAAATTATTCGGACCATTCTGCCCGATAACCCTGGAATTGAACGCCTTAAAGTAACATTCCTCGGTTTCGGGAATTAAGGCGGTATTCTGGTCCAGAATTTTGAAAAATCGATTTTTTGCATATTCTTCAAGTTTAGATCTCTAAGAATATATCCTCGAAAAGAAATTTTTAAATTCCAATCTTTTACGGAGTTATAGCTATTTTAGTGACGCAGCTACTGAGTTTAAGTTTAAGAGAGTATTCTGGTCTAGAATTTTGAAACAATCAATTTTTTTTGCATATTCTTAAAGTTTAAAGCTTTAAGAATATATCCTCGAAAGGAAATTTCTCAATTCCAATAATTTACGGAGATATAGCTATTTTAGTGATGCAGCAACTACATTAAACGCGTTTTTCTCAAAACTACTTTTCTCAACACGGTTGACATAATATCTTAAATTCTACTCACCCGATTTTTTTCAAATATTTTACCAATCTTCAATGTATAACTCTCTATCGCTCCTACTACTTCTGTATCAAAATAATTTGTTCTATTGTAAAAAAATTAAAAACTATGAAAAAAGAGTAGAAAAACGCCTTTTCTTGTGCAGACAGCCGCCATTTTGCGATTTTTTTCCCGTTTTTTCCGTGGCAAGGATTATAACAACATTCTTAATAATTAAGAATCTTATTTTAAATTGTTTATCGGATGACTAAGGGTTGCTATCGTGTCAACCAGCACACATCTTTTTGTACCCCCAACTTTACCAGCTTGTAATTTATGTAATTTTCATTTTTTTTCTCGAAAATGTATGTATTTATTGTCAAAATATTAATAATATATTGATAATATAATTTTTTTCATAGAGCTTGAAAAAAGGTTCAAAATGTATGTTTAGACCAGAATACCGCCTTAAGTCTGAATACGCGTCGCCTACAGTCCGAAGATGAGTCAGAAAATGATTTCTGTTTACGAAATATTACTCAACAATATCTTGCGAATGTTCCCTGAAAATTTCAATGCAATGGAATCAAAATTCGTAGAATAGTAAGCTTTTATATCAACGCTTTTCAATGCCAACCCCTTAATCGATAAAAAAAAAATTCCACGGAAAAGAAGTTCTCCAAATTACATTGTGCCACTATGATTCTTGAAGGAGCGTTTGCTGACCGTAAACAGGTAAGAAAAAAAGTCACATCAGCAGTTCCAGCATTCGAAATTGGAGGTTATCCCTCGGGAATTCAAATTTCGCCTCGCAAAATAACATTTCGCGTCTCGCTCCTTCCTCTGACCTTTCTGTTTCTCTCGGAGTTCCATCGGCCGAAACGGCTCAACGCCAAACCGGTAAAATTATACCATCCAATGTCTCAGCTGTGTTCGAATGCCCCGACGTGCTGCGCAAGATCTCCTCCCAAGCTCCAATTTTATTTGGTCCCTTACACACCACTTGTCGTGGGCATCTACAACCCCCGTTTGCCAACCCTCCTCCTCTCGCGCCCTTAGTTTATTTGAATTTAAATTTAACAAGAAAACCTCTGTTGGTTTCTTAGATTCTGCCCTCAATGTTCTTCCTCCTCGTGTCAATTTCCATTCGCAACGATCCAATTGCCAAAAGAAAAGCCCGAAGATTGAACGAAGGAGATAGAAAGTGGCCGAGAACAGCTCCCATTCTCGTATGGGAATTGAAAGCTAGGAGAGAATGGACACCCAAGAGAAGAGGGGTGGTTTTTCAACATGGGGAGAACCGCAAAATTCACACCTCCGACGGAATCGAGGCTGTTCTCTTTCGCTCACTCCGCATGTCCTTGCAATAAGCGAGAAACTTGTCTCTTTGGAAGAAAGAACCCCTAATATCGAGATGGAAACAAGACAACCCCGTGAAAAAGCCTCGAGCGCAACCCTCAAATGTATTTCATGAATTTTATACTCCGGTTGGTTCTCCGGGGTAAACGAAGTTTCTCTCGTTCGCTGGAAGGTGTATCGAAGGTGGAAGAGGGTGAGAAAAACGGAAAAATACACAGGCATAACCTCGACATTTTTATCATCGACTTCTTCCGTACTACGTCGATGGAGGCTTCTTCTTATATCCCCTGATTACTTATTGCATCGCTAACCAAGAATCCATTCTAGCCTGGAAAAACTTCGTTCTCGCCACGAGCACACTCGATTCTACCTTGTGGATGAAATTTATTACGACACTGTGTTTGCCTGTAACGGAATAAAAATAACCAATTCAATCCGGACAAAATAGTTGCTGTACGCTCGAATTCGCCCGCAAGCTTTCGAAAAAGTCAATTCACTCTCGCGTTACATCCTTCCGCTTATCATCCCCCGAACAAATAATCTCGGGGGTGGCTGCGTGAAGTCTCTACCTTTTTCCCAGATTTTCCTACGGTTTTCCAAGATCTCGAAATAACCTCTCCACCCAAAGGAGTACGAAGTCACAATCGCTTTGGCGAGAATGCCACGTGAACACGCACGTACGATTGCGCCACTGAGGATTCAAGATTTTCAGCCATCCGCTTCAAATACGTTTCCAAGCGTTTTCGATTCTTCACGATAGAGTTGGGTTTATAGATTCTGTATGGAATTCGATTATATTTCATGAGAAATCCTTATCCACAATATATCTTTATCGATTGATACTTCTGAGGCAGTAACTATATTTAAGTTTACGACCTTAAAGGAGAAAGCCACAGCAGGGTTGCAAATAATGCATTCCTTTTTTTAATGCATGTACATTTTCAATAACCACTAATTTCCATTAACCATTACATGTTAATTGTTAATGGGAGTTATTTCGATTAACCATCAAGTGTTAATGATTAATGGTTTAGGATCAATTGATTTAGGATCAGATAACCTAAAGATAAGATTGAGAGACAGAGAGAGACGATGTAGGAGTTGGAAAAGGTTTCTTCGTTATCCTACTTCAAGCGCGTTGGGATCAAAACCGCTAAGAATAGCTGAATATTCGATTACCACCATTTTGATTACATTAAATGTCAACATTAAATGGAAACAATTTCCATTAGCCACTAACATTAAATGATTAATGGAAATTATTTTCAGTAACCATCAACACGTAATGGTTAATGATGATAATTTTCAATAACCATTAACTATTATTGATAATTGAAAATAACTTCCATTAAACATTAACATCTATTGATTAATGGAAATGACTTCCATTAATCATTTAATGTTATTGGTTAGTGGAAATTATTTTCATTAACCATTGACATTCAATGGTTAATGGAAATCATTTCCATTAGCCATTAAATGTTATTTGTTAATGGGAGTTATTTCGATTAACCATTAAATGTTAATGGTTAATGGTTTAGGATCAATTGATTTAGGATCAGATAGCCTAAAGATAAAATTTAGAGACAGAGAGAAAACGATGTAGGAGTTGGAAAATGTTTCTTCGTTATCCGACTTCAAGCGCGTTGGGATAAAAACCGCTAAGAATAGCTGAATATTCAATTACGACTATTTTAATTACATTAAATTTCAACATTCAATGGAAATAATTTCCATTAGCCACTAACATTAAATGATTAATGGAAATTATTTTCATTAACCATTAACTCTTATTGATAATTGAAAATAACTTCCATTAAACGTTAACAGTCATTGATTAATGAAAATGACTTCCATTAATCATTTAATGTTATTGGTTAGTGGAAATTATTTTCATTAACCATTAACATTTAATGATCAATGGAAATCATTTCCATTAGCCATTAAATGAATTTTTAATGGGAGTTATTTCGATTAACCATTAAATGTTAATGGTTAATGGTTTGGATCAATTGTTTTTCGATCAGATACCCTAAAGATAAAATGTAGAGACAGAGAGAACACGATGTAGGAGCTGGAAAATGTTTCTTCGTTATCCCATTTCAAGCGCGTTAGGATAAAAACCGCTAAGAATAGCTGAATATTCGATAACGACCATTTTAATTACATTAAATGTCAACATTCAATGGAAATACTTTCCATTAGCCACTAACATTAAATGATTAATGAAAATTATTTTCATTAACCATCATCACGTAATGGTTAATGGAGATAATTTTCATTAACCATTAACTCTTATTGAAAATTGAAAATAATTTCCACTAACCATCAACATTTATTGATTAATAGAAATTACTTTCATTAATTATTTAATGTTATTGGTTAATGGAAATAATTTCCATTAGCCATGAGATTTTAATGGTTAATGGTTAATGAAAAAAATTCCAATTGACTATGAACATTTAATGGTTAATGGAAATTATTTCCATTAGCCTGTCCATTAGCCTGTCCAGAAACCTGTCCATTAGCAAATCGACTTTGGCTGACCTCGGCGGATGGTCAAAATTTTTATTCGTCATTCGAGGTTCATAGCGTGCGTTTTGGATCGGAAATTCCCCAGGCAGCACGAATATGCTATTTACGATCGGTAAATTCCCCGCGGATCATGCTTAGAAATGTCGAAAACCATTTTGGTCCGATTCGAGCGATTATTGATTACTGCCTTCGTGGGCCGGAAATCTCAATTTTGGTGTCAGCTATATTTACGAAAAGACACGTCGATGTAAAATTGGCAGCCTCACCCATTTATAATCATCTAGTCTGGAATAGGAAATTGCCTGAGGAACACGATCATGCTATTTAGGTCGATAGAAACGCCATTGTTCTCGGAAATACTCCTTCCCAGATGTTGTCCATCGAAACAGCTAGAATGCAATTATTCAGGCTCATTGAATCTCAACGTTCGATGCCTTCTCGTCCTTCTCAAAATTTCCCTTGCAACTATGATTGGGAGGTCATCTTTCGCCCAGTTCTCTCGATCAATTCGGCTCAATCTTCGAACTTTGCGCGGTTCAAAGGAGATTCCATCGGAGAACCGCGAAGATTCGGATATCGCGCGGTGAAACAAGTTACAAGTGTTTCCCTTAATCACGTTAGACGAACGAGCGTCTCGGGCGAACTTGTTAAAGTTGATGACGTTACGAGGGAGGAAAGCACGACGATGGGGTAAGAATTTGAGGTGTAGCGTTTGACGACGTTGAGAAGCACACGTTGAGGAAGCAAGTTGGTGGTGGATGATGGAGGCTGCAAGAGGTGAGCAAAATTGGGGATGAGACAACGGTGGAGGAAGAAATGGTACGCTCGAGACAACGAAAGCGTGAGAAACACGGAATGGGTATTGAAGCGAACTCCCTATGTCCCTGGATCTTACGTTTAAGGGTTGTGTGCGTGTGCACGCGCTTAAAAGTCTTGGTGACGACGATGACATTCCCCCGGAACACACGAAGGAGAAACCAGGGGAGTTGAAAGGGTGCGAGGACTTTCAAGCTTCGTGCAAAGCTCCGAGTCTATCCCTGTGTGTCTCTGTGAAGGGGAATGCGTGTGTGCTTCGTCTGTATCCGTGGAAGAACCAACCCCTTTTGCACGTCGACGACAAGACGCCCGTCTTCCGGCCTTTCTCGTCGACGTCGTCATGCTCCTCGTCACTCGCTCGAGCTTCACATGAATAAATATACATGCCAACGGTGTTTACACGAAATTTTATCGTTTCGGAGATTTAAACGAACGTACCTTGGTTACATGCTTCTTAATACTCGTTACAGGAGTACATTGGGTGAAGTCGAATGAAAATTTCTCTGGTCTTTTTCGTTCGGCTTAGTCGGAAGAATGCAAACTAATTTCGGACTAATCGAGGAAGATAGCTTCGTTCTAGAAAAATCAGGGTTGCAAGTAATGCATTACTTTCTTTAATGCATTTGCATTTTCATTAATCATTTTCATTAACCATTACAATTTAATGGTTAATGGAAATTATTTTCATTACCCATTAAAATTTAATGGTTAATGGAAATTATTTTCATTAACCATTCAAATTTAATGGTTAATGGAAATTATTTTCATTAACCATTCAAATTTAATGGTAAAAGGAAATTATTTCCATTAACCATTAAATTTTAAAGGTTAATGAAAATTATTTTCATTAACCATTAAAATTCAATGGTTAATGGTTAATGAAAATTTCTTCCATTAACCATAAAATGTTAATGGTTAATGAAAATGCAATTGCGTTATAAAAAGTAATGCATTATTTGTAACCCTGCCCATTACAATGTAGTGTGTAATAGAAAAAAATTCCATTACCCATTTCAATGTAATGTGTAATGGACAAAACTTTGATTGCAATTTTGGGAATGGAAAAATAAAGATGAATAAATTATTGCAGTTTTGCATTACATTTTATTGACTGACTTAGATTTTTAGAATTATAATATAGATGCTTTTTAGAATTTAAGGTGAAAATCCAAGTCCTAAGTCAATAAAATGTAATGCAAAATTGCAATAATTTATTCATCTATATTTTCCCATTCCCAAAATTGCAATCAAAGTTTTGTCCATTACACACTACATTGCAATCATAATAGAGATGCTTTTTATAATTATAATATAGATGCTTTTTAGAATTTAAGGTACCTGAAAATCCTAAGCACATTCCATTGCAATGGGTAATGGAAATTTTTTCTATTACACATTACATTGTAATGGGCAAGGTTGCAAATAATGCATTACTTTTTTTAATGCAATTGCATTTTCATTAACCATTAAATTTTAATGATTGATGAAAATAATTTCCATTCAATTTTAATGGTTAATGGTTAATGGTTAATGGAAATGGACGAGATTTTAGCCTACAAAATGATGGAGTTAACTCGATATTAGGTTAACTCTGTAGCTATATTCAGCGCAATCTTTTACGTTCGATTTAAAATGGATTGTGGATTGGGAATTGACGGAGATTACATAATTTAATCATTATCGTAAGAATTGAACTCTTCCAATTATATATTTTTGAGCAGCAAATTTTTCGATTCCAAACTCGTCGACGACGTCTCCCTTTTTCCTTCACAATCATGAAAGTATCGTGCGATCGTCTCGGTAAATACCGGTTGGATTTCATTGTCTGAAAGGTAAATGCAAAATTTCAAGGTCCCGAAAATTGGTGTTTGCGATTCCTTTGAGCGGGGTTCTCCACTTTTTTCTCTCGTTATCTCGTTCAAACGGGAGAATCACGAGGAGGAGGGTTGGAAATAAAGGTTGGATTGTGAGAGGGACTTCGAGTGGTTTGAACGAGAGTGCATTTCAGAGCCAAAAGAGATCGTTCGAGGGTCTCCTCTTGCACACTCGAGACGAGAACGTCATGATCCTTCCCCATTCGCGCACACCTTTGAATCCTATCTACGTAATTAAGGTATTCTTCATTTATCTCGGTCTTATAATTCTCGTCTACTTTTCTCTCTCGTTCTTTTTCTTCTTCTCCGTTTAAGCACGATTTCGCTTTGTTCCTCTTTCCAATGTGAAAAAGGACTTGCTCTCTCTCTCTCGCGCGCGCGTGTGTGTGTATATATGTTGGCGGGTGGTTTACAAGCTCTTAGGGTACGTTATTCTTTGCTTCTGTTCTCTTTGTGAACGTTACCGAGAGTGTGAAAGAGAGAGAGAGAGAGAGAGAGAGAGATAGAGAGAGAGAGAGAGAGGGAGCGACCACACGTAGCACAGATATTAGACCCTCGTCGCTTTAATTGACCGCACATTAGCGATAATTGTGTGGTCTTTCTCACCTTCTCTCCTGCACCTTCTTTCTCGACATTATATATTCCACGTGTTTGAA
The DNA here is from genome assembly GCA_946863875.1 of Alloplasta piceator. NCBI lineage: Eukaryota > Metazoa > Arthropoda > Insecta > Hymenoptera > Ichneumonidae > Alloplasta > Alloplasta piceator. The sequence continues at coordinate 78,358,697 of OX333071.1, forward strand.
CCGTTACTCGATATCCCGCCAAGATCCTCACCTCTTAATTCTCCGTTTACTCAGACGGGGTGAAACGAGAAATTGTGAAAATTAATCAACGAAATCACGACGATTCGTTGATTCTCCCTTTAGGATGAAAATAAAATTCTTCACACAGAAAAAGCCTTCGAAATTGACTGCAAACATGTTCTGAGCCTTCCCACATTTCTGTCGATCAACACCAAAAAATCAGTGGAATTCCAATAATTGGAATTCGGAAAAAAATTCACGGAAAAAAATGATCAGTGACAATTCATGTGTGATATTTCAAAAATTACTGAATTCAATGCAGAATATACGGTTCAGAACTGTAATTCAGGCGTTTTACTGGGAATCCATTATAAATTAATGGATTTAATGTAGTTTCTACTTTTCAAACCATTATAAATGCTGATTTACACTGTAAAAAATGCAATGTTCACCGCAAAAAAAATGACAAAGTAGAAATAACAAGCAGAAACGACGAAATCCGCTGTGTTTGAACTGTAAAATTTACAAAGGTCTCTGTAGAATGTTCAAAGCACATAATTAGAAATTGCAGTGTTCCAAGTGAAAAATCAAATGCGCGCCGCAAAATATGCAATGTCAATTTCAATTTTTACAGTGCGGCACTGCAACGGGACGACCTGCGGCGTGCCACGATCTCCGCATTTCGCCCGAGATCCGCTAGATGGCGTCGGACGGCGCGCCCTCTCGCGCCAGCGAGAGAGCCACCGAGCACCTATAAGGTCCGATGTATCACCAACATCGGCGTCCTCAATTGACATACAATTGTTGGAACATTACCAGCGTTCTGTGGTCGAGCAGTCCTATTGACCGAAGACTACATTTTCTTAACAGATCACCATTGCATTTCGGTGACGCTCGTGCTCTTTATGGGTGCGAGGTTAAACTTGATTCGCTTCATTAATTGATCTCACGATTAATTAGTCAAGTACAAGCCCTCGTAGCTATGAGCCTGAGCGAGGATAAACAACGGTTTATTGCAATATTTGAATAAAATTGGAATTTATTCAAATATCGAAATGTTTCACTACACCATAATTTATTTTAGAAATTGCAGTATTTTCAGTGAAAAATAAAAAATGTACCGCAAAATATACTACGTTCTTTTCAATCTTTACAATGTACACAGTAATTTTTTCACGGGCCCTGGATAATTTTTACAATGTGAAATGTGTAAAAAGTTCACCGGATACAACAGAAATATAACGTTTCACGTAGTGTACATTTTACTGTTCCACACTGTAAAAATTCGTCTGATGGACATGTACTATGTCATATGTGACATCTGTATATTGTATCAAAGAAATATGCAAATTTCACTGTTTGCCCTTCCAGGAGGCGCTGTTGATGGGGAAAACTGTAAAAATTAATGGGAATCTCAGCAGTTCTCACTGATCATTTTTTTCCGTGTTCCTATCTAATATTCATGCTCTTCATTCGTTTGGAGAGGTTTTTTTTTTTCTAAATTCCCCTGTGATTGAGTTTTTGGAGAAAAAAGTGCAATTTTGGGAAAGCAACGCACAGAGGGACAAATTAATTTGAGCTTTTTCTCTCGTTCGTCTGGCCTCGACGCATGAATTTCACGTTTGCTTTTGGATTCACTGTCTCGGGTATGCGTTTTACTTTTTTTTTTCTGCACCCTGGGGCAATCTTTTGCCCTTCTTTCGTTGGCACACGCCATTGCGACTCCAGAGGGACGGATCCCATTACCGAGAGAACCAGCTTTGGCACACACGAATGTTTATAATTAATTTGCAGTCACAAGGGCGTAACTCACTCCAGCGGGATAAGGCGGAGAATATGACTTTTCTAACCTTGAGCCGTAACATGTGATATTTATTCCTTTGAAGGCCCACAAAGAGGGGGCTTGTACATATTTCAAAACGACCGGCTTTCACTGGAGCCCTTTTTCCTTTGCTGGGCTTATTCCTGCCGCACTATTGACGCTCTTTCAATCCGAGCTTCTCGTCAATTAGTTGATTCTCTTCGGTTTTCTCGGCTTCTGAAGGACTCACCTTCAGGATCTCGGGTCCTTTAGGCAACGTTGAGACTTTTCTCTATTTTTCTCAACAAAACATCATCTATACGGGTTTTTCGATGAAAAAGCCGAGTAGATAAGGTTTTTCGATGTAAAAGCCGCGTCGATAAGGTAAGAGACCGGATTGTTTGAGATAAAAAAAATATTTCGTTGACAGGAAAATTTTTGAAATTAAAATGTTCAAAAAAAAATTTAGAAAAAATTTCATCGAATCTAAAATGATACTACGCAAGTTTTTACCTTCTGAGTGATTTCACGAAAACACAATAGTTTTAGAGTTACGCTACTTTTTATAGATGTGGTAGTTTTTTGCGAAAAATTGAATATTTTTGCGAAAAAAAATCGTACGAAACTTTTTAATAAACAAAATTGAAGCTTATACTCCCCTCCGACAATTTTTTTATGCGAAAAGACTTTACAAAAATTTTCATGGATCGTGCGCCAAAATTTCAACGCTAAAAAAAAAGCCAAAAAATGAACATGTTTCGAAGGACGTACCGGATTTTAAAAAAATCGAAAAACTGTTTTGGAAAAAACGGAATGAAGCTAAATGTGGCTCTTTTGAAACACCTCTTGTTCAATTGAAATATCTTTGTTTTTAGAAGAGTAGTAGTAAAAAATAGTAGTAGTAATGTTAGTAGTAGTAATAAAATTGATAAAAACAAGGTGATAAAGGAGTCGGGAGAGATATCAGTAATCTTTTTTTTTTTACGTTTCTCTACTATCTTCTTCAGAATTCAATTAGAATCCATAATTACATTTTCGTTATAATTTAATTTATATCGCAAAAGTTATTTATATTGTTCTTCATTTGTTAATTTCATTCTCCGTCGGGATTTTTATTTTAGGTTATGTTAAGTATCGAGGTTTTTATGAATTAATTGATTATGAGATTATTCATTATTAATAAGTAATAAAAATAATAATAACAAAATAAAAGCCCTGAAGGAAAAAAATATATATGGGGCATTCCACGTCAAATCACGCGGTCATCGGCCCTCGGATTTTGATGTCCAATGAATTGTGGGTTTCGTTTGGCCCAAAATATGATTTTGGGCCAAAAATTTAGGGCCAAAAATTTTTAGAAATTTTTATTTCATTTTTTAGGGGTTGCCCGAGCGAAAAATCATTAAATTGAGGAAAAACACAAAGAGGGGCCTTTTTTAAATTATTGGAATTTTTTTCACAGAAACTAGGACCCAAAACATAAATTTTCGTCATAGTTCGATAATGGGACAAAAATAATTACTATTTTTTTTCGTATTTTAATTTATGTATTTTTATATTTTTTATTTTAATTGTTTCTTGTAGTGAGAATAACAACGACAAAAATATTTTCTTCATTTTTTTTCTTGGTTTAAGAGTGAAACGATAACTTTTTTCGAAAATTTATTAGCTTCAACGACCTCAAAAAAACCAGATAAATTTTTAAATAATTTAAAAAATAGTAATTATTATTTAAAAAAAAATAGTAATTATTTTTGTCCCATTATCGAACTATGACGAAAATTTCTGTTTTGGGCCCTAATTTCTTTGAACAAAAATTCAATAATTAAAAAAAGGCCCCTCTTTGTGTATTCCCTCAATTGAATGATTTTTCGCTCGGGCAACCCCTAAAAAATTAAATACAAATTTCTAAAAATTTGAGGTCATATTTTGGGCCAATCGAAACCCACAATTCATTGGACATCAAAATCCGAAAGGGTCAGGCCAATGACCGCGTGATTTGACGTGGAATGCCCCATATATAAATAAATCTAAATATAACAATATAATCAATATATAATATAAATAACGGATGTAACTATTTATAGATTTCAAATAAATTTAAATAGAAAAAAAACGAAAAACAATTTCGAACATTTTTGATGCGTTAAAACGACGCAAACTTCAACGTTATGTAGCTTAGAGATAAATCGAGAGAGAGAGAATCTAGCTTCCATCAACGATATGTGCAGAGCAGAGCTTTCCCTTTTCGTAGGGCACATATGAGAAGGGAGCGATAGATGGATAGAGAAGGATCAGTGAAGTGAAATATTCCAAGCGATCTTCGAGATTGAAATCGACGATGGCGCACAGAAGCGCGGGATACTCGAGATCCTCTCTCACTACGGGCTTCACCGATAACTCTTGCCCTATCCATGTGTCTTTTCGATCTCTCCTCGACTTCTCCACGCCCAATATTTCATACTCGATTTCATCGTTTTCCCGTTATACCGCTGGATGCGACATCGCTGACAGTTCTGCGCACGCGCTTCGAAAGACAAGTCACACGTGAGACTTTCTCATGCTAAATTCAACGCTTGTCTTATCTATATGTGTAATAATTTATCAAGCGAAAACCTTTGGATCGTTGATCCCGAGTGTGATAGCAAAAAAAATTGGTTCTCACGTATTTGATAGGAAAATTACCATTTATCTCAAATCACGCAGAGTTATTGCCAGAAAAAAATGTATCAATGAGAAAAAAAACCAAAAAAAAATGGTCGAAAATCTTTTTCGAGTCATTGGGGAAGTCATTGGAGAATTGCAGAAATTTAATTCTGTATGAATTTTTCCTACATGCATTTTCCTGGATTTTATAGTTAATAGAGGGACCATAATTGAACCCACTAAATAGTCCGGTTAACCACAATTGTCCTCACTGTCTGGTCCAACTTTGTCACTCATCGAGTCCGAAAATTCAAAGGACATTACCAGTAAATTCCGCTCAATCTTCCAGACACAACACAGATCGTTTCCAGAGAAAACCAAAGGACTGCGGAAAGGTTCATTTTGACGTTACGTCGTTAATTGTGAAGTCCCAAGTACTGCATTAAAACGAGCGTCTCGGATGGAACATTCGCATAAAAAGCTGGCCTCATCTTCATTCACCCTGTAACACGGGGCGCAAGAAACGTTTGTCTTCGTCGTCGTCGTCGTACACCGTTGTAGTCGCGAAACTGACTAATTGCTAATTAGTCAACGGAGGGTGGGTGCGGCGCAGGGGCGGGGAGGGGATGAAGGTGAAGGAGAGCAGTGAAACGATGTGTTGGTAGCTCTGGCAATTAATCATCGCTTGACCCAGCTTGGTGGTGGAATTCGTCTCGCTAAGGTACTCTCCCAGCTGTACAGACCCGGAATCCAAAAAGGGGGGGGGGGGGTTGAAACAGTGAAAGAGAGAAAGGACTCGGCGAATTCACCCACATTTCGCTATACTCACTATATACATATATACATTGTACACTGGCTTTGCTAACGGATGTTTAGCTCTATTCAAGCCCACGCTCATCCGTTAATGAAGTCGCGTGTCAGAGAGCCAGCAAGTCCATTCTCCCTTTTCCGCCCTCCCCGTCGCTGCCCTTGCCAACTACCCCCGACTCTATGATCTATATATTATAAGCGCATACCAGCAAAATGCTCCATATATCTATATACACGTGGGGAGGAATCATAATTACTATATTCTCCGGGAATACCCTCTCTGCTTAATGCCGGAATTGTCGGTACACGCAAATTGTAGGTACGTTGGAATGTCCGATTATATTACTGTGTGCTGCTGAAATGGAAAGAGGAAGTGAAACGTGCTTTGTGTGTTTGGTATACGAGAGAGATAGAGACATGGAGGAAGAAAGAGTGGGGGTAATCATGGTCGAGGGAGGGATGAGCATGGAGGGTTGCTTATGGGGCTGGAAAATGCTCGTTGCCGGAAACGCAGCGCACACAGGAATGCTCCGGGCCGATTCGCATTAAACCATCCCCCCAATATTCCTCATTCCGCGCGTATACTATATAATGACGATTTTCCACATTTTATCATTCCAAATCCTCTCCGGCGTCCAGCGAGAGTGCAAAATCCTGCGCGTTCGTATAGATATAGATCGGTCGAATGTCCATGCTTTCAACGTCCTATCCACCCATCCGCCGATTCTCGCATTCATCGAAACGCTCTCCCGCTCTCGGGCCTTCTGGTCACACGCTGCCATCTCTACCCATTTTCTCTTTTCTCTCACTACATTCCAACGGTACTGTTTTCCCTAGCCGATTCAACCTTCTCCTCCTGCATCCCAAACCCCTTTTTTACCTCCCCCATCCATTTTTCCTCTTTGTGCCCTCGCCACCTTTCAATGTCTGTCGCGCCTCGTTGCTCCTCGCTTTTATACGAGCGTTGTTGGTGCAGTACACCCACGCCTCCGGCAGGCGGCGCTGGCGTGACGCGAGGCGCGGTGATATCGGTGGCAGCGCCGCCGGGCGAGAACGAGACGCAAAGCAGACGCTCTTCTGTTCGTCCGTGCATAATGGGCGCCAACCCATCGGGAAAGGGTGCACGTGTGTGTTCCGTGAGAGCGGAAGGGCCGGGATGCGCCTCCACAGACGCAAAACCACGGTACCAGCCGCACAAACATTCACAATCTGTGACTCCGATGAGCGAGCCCGTGTGAGAGCGAACAATGTTCGCAATGACGTCTTTCCCCATGTATAAACGTACTTTTTATATCCATGCCTAACATCCGGAATTTGCGCCCCAACGGGCATACCGATATGCTCGAGAGGGTCAACGCGTCAACGCCGCGTCTACCATCGCCCGAATCATCGTTCAGAGATAACGCCTGATGGAATCAAGACCACAAATTTGGATTTTCATTTTCAGATTAATGAATCTGGATTCCATTGTGAATTGGCGATCGATTATGTAGCCTAGTTATCAAACGATCTGGTTGATAGTGAATCGAGAGAGACGATGATCTTTCCTTTACGTTTTGATCCTGATTAGGATCCTCTTCGGAATTCATTTTAGATCTATAAATAGGTACACTTGTGTTATCATTATTAGACTGAAAGAAAAATTACTGAATTTAAGAACATGAATTTATTTATTAAATGAAAGTATTAATTTGATTATTTATTTGTTGAACCATGAAAATCGCTCTTCATTAAAAAAAATTTTTTTCACGAATCTATTACTCCATTATATTAAACTCTTATTTAATGGTAACATGCATGATAGATTTGATTAAATTTGTATTCATTGGATTAATTACATCGATCGCATCATAAACATGAGATTATTTGAATCTAAAAAACGACTTCAATACGAAATTATTTTTTACGAATAAAATTATTTCTTTGCAATAAATTCATCATTATTTTACTTCTAAAAATATTTTTGTAGTATTTTCAATATTTATTGGATATAAAATTGATTGTGATTATTTTAAAAGAAGCTGTAGTAAAATAAATAACACATTATTTTATTCCAATAGAATATTTGTTTGGAATGATGAAATTTTTATTTCCTTCAAGCAAAGAACTATCATTTCTATAGTATACTTTAATAGTATACATAAATTGTTAAAACGTAAAAAACTGGTTTTTTAAATGTTTTTTTATATTCGAATCTTTATAACTCCTAACTTTTTTCAAGTGCATAATAGTAGTCAATAGCGTAATAGGTAGCGTGTTCGGTAGTTAGGTAGGATAGGTATGATGGTAGGTAGGGTCGCGGGTTCGAATCTCGGTCGGACAGAGAAATTAGATCGGAGAATTGCCGCAGATTTGTCTTTTTTTTCTATTTATCTCTTTTTGGGATCACTAAACTATGCATATTAGTTGGCGAGGGCTATATATTTTTTCTAAAATGTTTAGCAACAATTAATAAACACGCATTTGATTGAATCAATCATTTTTCCTGTTGATTGGACTAATTAATTTGTTGATTCAACAAAAATTTTTTCTCAGTTCTTCCTGTATCAAAAGACACGCATGTTTTGAATAATAAAATGTGTTCTTGATTCAAACAATATATTACATATAATCGATAACATATTGTTAGATTCAAGTAAATTCGTTTATTGAAACATAAATTTATGGAATTGACTGAAAAAAATGAACCAAGTTAATATATAAGGGAACCAATCTAATATGTTTTGGCAAATAATGAAAAAAATGATTTTTTGCCTTCAAAACTTTATTTCATTGGTTCTAGTAATTTTTTTTCTCAGGTTAGTGTCTCATATTTTGTGTTTTGTATTTGATGATTTTGGACCTGATTCCATTCCAAGGACCATTTCATTGTGGTCTTTCTGCGATGAATTCCCTCAATTTCAACTTTCCGTTGCTTCATCGGGCTGGATCGAGATTTCGAGTTATCAAGAATCGTCATTATTGAGTTATCCGAGTTCTTTGCCCTTATCAACGCAATGTTGGGAGCCTATCTGCATCCTGGTGCAATATATTGTCGAAATTGCTTACCATTGATCGGGCATTTGATGGACATTCGAATGATGATCGTGTAATATGTGCAACAAGGTATGCTCGCATGATCCTTCTGCAGTTCCTGTTTGATGTTAATCAATTGAGGGCACAGACGGCTTTTCACTCGCGTGTGTTCACGTATATTGGATTTAGTTTCAAGCTCTGAAGATCGGTACACATGGAGAGTGAGTGAGAGAGAGAGAGAGAGTGTTTCGATGTTGCATGCTGCTCGATTCAAGCGAGCAGCTAATCAACGCTGTACAACCCCCCCCCCCCCCCTTCGCTATACCTCGACTCGCACTCCCCGCTGCGCTTCTCTATTTGTGTATTTACCGTAGCAGAGCCGATTCCCTGGGTCTCAACGTTCTCTGTGGAGATCTATGTGCACCGAGCTGATGCATCGACTTAACTATCGGTGCTCAATTCGCCATACCGCAAGCGCCGATAAACCAGACAGAATAAGTTTCAGCTCGCATAATTTACACGAAACTCCTGCGACTGGTATATAGGTTATGATCGCCGGGATGAAATTTGGAGAATGCTGAGAATAAATTTCTCATCTTGATACTCCCAACTCCCATCAAAAGTCCATCCGAAGATTGATCGATAAATCGCGTCGAATTATGTGTAATTAGACCGGGTATGAAAATGTCATTTTGGGGATTTTTTTTCGGAAAATCACAATTAAATATCTCTCAAAAAATTTGGTTTTCCAAAAAGTAACGTCTGAAAAACGTTGACTAATTTTTTTTCTGTCAAAATATACAATAATAACGAGGTTACATCGCAATCAAAATAGTTGTTAGTATTTTGATATACAATTACAAAATGTTGTTGAAAAAATAGTCATTTTCGACTTTTGTGACTTGATTTGACCTCTTCAGATCCAATCAATACAATAAGTAGACAATGATAATTCGTTCATTACTTTTTTTAAAAAGAATTATCTGTATTGCGGAAAAGTCAAGAGAGCAATTTATTTTATACGTTTTTTTTCTCAACGCTGACGCGGTCTAAAGAATATTTCTTGAAATACACGGTAACCGTGATAAATAATAAATTCGGTGAGGAAAGTACGTACTTTGAGAGTTTGAAAAAAAGTTGTTCGAAAAACCTCGCGGAAGAAAATAATCCTCGCTGAAGTGCGCGCGCACACTAAGGTAGCCCCCAAGTTTTAAAAGAGTTCGTAGTTGCTTATTGTAACAAAAAAAAAAAATTAGTGCCGATACTCGCTTGTGGAGCGCCGGGGAAAAGTGGAAGCTTCAATTAAAATGCAAAGAGTCCTGCATCGCGAACGATACTGAGTTTTTTATTTTTTTTTATTTCGTCGGACAATTCAACGTCACATTTCGATTCACGCAGAATTTTTGTCGACAAAAAAAATTATCACGAAAAAAGTAAGTAAAAACTGAATAATGGAAAATTTGAATTTTTGGAAAAATATAAATTGGTATTAGATTAATGCTGCGAAAGAAATGAGTTATTTAGTTTGAATACATTTATGAACTAAATAAAATTGTATTTTATTTATTAAAGTCAATTTAAATTATATGTATATTAAAATAAATAAAAATTTATTAAAATTAAATAAAATTGTATTTCATTTATCAGGCCAATATTCAAGAGAAAAATTTGTTTTATTCAAATGAATCTTTTTTTGGGTGTAGTAAATAAATTCTTTCGCAATTGACGGGGTCAGAATTGAAAATTGATCATTTTTTTGTCATAAATACGTAGTATTTAAAGTCACTGTTGCACAGAATATCGAGAATGAAATTTTGTTGCTCGGACGAGTCGAAAATTCGAAAGGAAGCTCCTTCGTGTGTATTATTTAAATAAATACATATACATTTGGGGCATTCGTTTGGCTCAAAATATGACCTCAAATTTTGAGAAATTTTCATTTCATTTTTTAGGGTTCGCCCGAGCTAAAAAATTGTTTAATTGAGGTAAAACACAAAGAGGGGCCTTTTTCATATTAATGAAATTTTTTTCACAGAAACTAGTGCCCAAAAAACAGATATTTTCGTCATAGTTTGAGAATGGGCCAAAAATAATTACTATTTTTTTTTTCAATTTTTTAATTGTGTTTGAATCAAGAAAAAGAAATCAAGTTTCACTAGAAAAATATTTTTGTTGTTGTTATTCTCACTACAAGAAACAATCAAAATAAAAAATGATAAAAGAAAATTAAAATACAAAAAAAATAGTAATTATTTTTAGCTCATTATCGAACTATTACGAAAAGATCTGATTTGGTCCTTAGTTTTTGTGAAAAAAAAATTCATCAATTTAAAAAAGGCCCCTCTTTATGTTTCCCCTCGATTTAATGATTTTTTAGCTCGGGCGAGCCCTAAAAATGAAATAAAAATTTCTAAAAATTTGAGGTCATATTTTGGGCCAAACGAAACCCACAATTCATTGGACATCAAAATCCGAGGGGATCAGGCCGATGACCGCGTAATTTGACGTGGAATGCCCCATATATATATACAATGGGGTAGAAACGTTACGTCAACGAAAAAGACGAAGACGCAGGCGTTTTCGCGATTCCATTGCCGCAGCAAAATGACGACGAAAGGAAGACGAAAGCTCGCAGACAAACAGAAACACACATACACACATATAAATATAAGTACAGGTCTTTTCTCATGCACGAAGTGAAGCAAAAGACTCGGAGGGGCTGCAAGAAAAGAGAGTGCGAGAGAGAGAGAGTGAGAGAGAAAATTTTCCATTAGAGAGTGTCCTGTAGGTATGTATTGCGTTGTCTGAGCACGTTTTCTACGTGACGCGCGTGAACATGGCGACGGAAAGCGGGACCGAAGGAGCCAAAAAGTGGAAAAAAGGGAGGAGAACGGTGGTGGAAAGTACAGGAGAGAAATGATGTCGGTTGAGTAAGGAAGAGTAAGGAACGATGATACACCGCGGTGGTGACCGAGAGGTTTTTTGGGAAGGAAGAAATGGGAACGGTAAAGATGCGATCGGGAGGGAACAGGCGTCTCTTCGGAAGGACGAAGCGGCGGGGAAAATCGTTGGGGGAAAACAATGGCATCGCGAAATCGATAATGGGTGGCTGAACACCAATACGTGCAGCCACAGGCATGCAGATTGTCGAAATTGTTCATTCGTTCGGAGGAAGAAGAAGCCGAGACAGCTGGAGGAAGAGGAAGAGATGCAAATGATTTCAAAGGATCTCTGGATCCGTGCGAGACGCATTGGAAGATCCAACCCAGGTATATTAGATCATCCTCGCGATATAATTCACTCGCTCGTGTACTCCGTTGAAAAGCGAGGCTTGATTATATTTACACTCAGTTTATTCACGATAAATCGACGTATACAGAGAGACATTAGCCGATGAAAATAATATGAAGATTATTCGATTCGCGAGTTTTAGAGATTTTTCTTCTCTCATTCACTCGAATGAATTTTCATTTATTTATTTCCATAAAAATTGCAAATTGCGGAAAATTAGTAATTTCTAATTTAAAACAAATCATTACATTTTTTTGGAATTTTTAATTATTTAAAAAATCTATAACCATTTTCTTTTGTATTTTTACCGTTTTCAAAATGAACATCGATTCCTCCAGATCTAATAATTGCACTGTGAAAAATGTTATTAAATTATTAAATTTAATATACTGGTTATTGACATTTCATATTCTTTTGTATATTAAATTTCAATAACAAGTATACGAAGTCGAAATTGATAGACGTCCATTGGAAAATTAACAATTTTAACTTAAATTCAATACTTGTATCTTGAAATTAAGAGAATAAACTCTGAAAATTAAAATTTACATTGGAATATTACTGCACACATGTATATGAAATTTAATATACTGTATATGGGGCATTCCAGGTCAACTCACGTGGTCATCTGCTTGATCTCCTCGGATTCAGTTGACGATTTTTTGTGTGCATATTTTGTTCCAAAAAAAGAGGTTATTTTTTCAGAACTTTATCACTTGTTTTATTTACCCCATAAAATAATTTTTTTTCCATAACTTTTGAGTAAAAATGAATTTGGACCAGGTTTAAAATTCTAAATTTTTTTTCATGAAATCTATAACTAAAACCAAGTATTTTCATCATAATTTGAGAGTGGGCCGAGAATTGTTTATATTTTACTTTAAATTAAAGAAAATTAAATCGTATCTTGGTAAAAAAAAAAATTTGCCTATATTTTGATAATATATTTTCTGTATTTTGGCATTGAAATGTAATCACGGCATTGAAAAATGTATTACTTTTCAAACGGATCACCACAACATTATAAAAACTTTATATCTAACTATTATCAACAAATTATAGGAAATCTATTATCGAAATACAGAAAATAAACTATCAAAATACAGAAAAAACAAAATTTTTCCAAGAGATGATTTGTTTTTCTTTTTTTTATCGTACGGGGAACCATCATTGAAATATTTAATTTACAAAATTTGTAAACAACTTTGTTCCTTTAATTTAAAAAAATATAAATTATTCTCGGCCCACTCTCAAACTATGTTGAAAATACTAGTTTTTAGTTATAGAATTACTGCAACAAATTTCAGAATTTTAAAACTGGTCCAAATTCATTTTTACTAAACAGTTATGGAAAAAAAAATATTTTATGGGGTAAAACAAGTGATGAAAATCTGAAAAAATAACCGCTCTTTTTGGGACCAAAAAATGCAAAAAAAAAAAATCGGCAACTAAATCCGAGGAGGTCAGGCCGATGACCATGTGATTTGATCTGAAATGCCCCATATGCATGGAAACTGCATATTTAAAATCTTAAAAATGTTGTACAATGTATTTTGCATCGAAGTACAAATTTCCTCGTAACTTGTAATTATTTAGAAAAAAATTACTAACCCCTGAGAAATTGCTGATGAAGACAACTAAAATTGTAATTTAATTATTACTCAATTTAATAATTATTCAATTTTTCATCTACTTGTTATTTATTTCAATGCAAAGATAGAAGAATCTGATTTATAAATAAACGAGAAAATATAGCAATTTCTTGGGAATTTTTAATTATTTGAAAAGGTAAAACAAATTTCGTCCTCATTTTTAATCGTGTTAAAAGCAATTACCAATTCCCCTTGATCTTATAATTGTTTAGCATCAAGTGAAAAAGTCCCTCGCAACCTTTAATTGTTTACAATGATCTCTGAACAAATTAAACATTTTTTTGAAACTTGCTTGCACAATAAATTAGTAATTCACTGACATTGTGTAATTGGTAATTTTCGAATGATTTGAATTGCTAATGGGAATTCAATGAAATCTATATTGAATCAATGAGATCCAGCGTGAGGAAGATCCTTTGGGGAAGAATATAAGCTTATAAAGTGAGAAATATTATCCCTGGAAGGACCCTGTTTTTCGCGGAGATAACGAACTGATGTGCGGAGGTTGATGTAGGTTAAAAGCTACGATGTAGTGGCTGAAACAGGAACAGATGGATTTGTGGCTAGGCCTAAGGTGTGGGAGAGCCCCAAGGAGTTAAGAGCGACGAGGCCAACACTGACAGAATTCCAATATCAACATCCCGAGCAAAGGTAGCGTCGAGATTCTCTGGAACTTGAAGCCCCAGATGGAAGATCTTTGGATGCTACAGCAAGAACGACGAGGTCTTGTTTCTCTCAGCGAAAAACAATAAATTCCAGTGGATCTGGTTCTATATCCATTTTTTTCGGCGAAAGACATTCGCCGCTCCAATTTAAAAAAAAAGATAAACTTTGAGAGATCATCTCAAGCCGCCAAAGTCAGTTATCTTTTTTTTAAAGGATATTTTTTGATAGTACATTAAAAATTTGTTTACACGAATAATATTGTTGAAAGTAGAAGTGTTACTTTTTGGAATACCGAATTTCTAGATAAATATGGAATTGTGATTTTCCTAAGAAAAGTTCCAAAATTAAGTTTTGCAATTTATGATTTTGATTCATTATTTTTAAACACTTTTAATTAAAAAAATATCGGGCATTCCATCACAAATCGGACAGTTTGAAAAACTTTTTTTTAAAATTTCCTTAATTTTTTTAATATTTTTGTGTACCCATCAAAAGACCCTTCCTCTTAAATTTTGAGATTTTTTTTATTACCCGTTCAAAAGATATTAAATTAACGAAAACACCGCTCTTTTTTTGGTATTTTGGTCATAACTTCTTTAATAATGGTCCAAATTAAAAGTTTTTTTTCAAAATTTTTATTTTTTTATGGCTTTTTTAGAAAAAAATACAATAAAAATATTCAACGTGTTTTTGAATGAGTTTTTTGAGTTTTAAACATTTAATCGCGTTTTCAAAAGTGAATGTCATTTTTTATTTTTTATTTTATTTTTTGTTTCAAACATCTATCTGGTCAACAATTTTTGAGACTAGTCCGATCGTGGGATCTCAATAACTACTATTTTTTTCGATTTTTGAAAATTAAAATTTTTTTTTCTTATAAATTATTATGAATACCAATTTTTGTTACTGTATAGTACTTTTTTCAATATTTAGAATTTATTTTGGCACTTTTTTATTGTTAACAGGTTCTTAAAATTAATAATTAATCGTTAAGTCTGTTTATGAACAATAATAACAACAGTTTTTATTTATTCACGCATTTTTTGGAAAACTTTACATATACGATTATTTCCTGAATTAGAATATTCCTTTGCCAATACGTTTCCGTTGCTCATTGGAATAATTGAATGAAATTTTTGTGTCCCCCTATTGTTGACTTCGCAGTATTTTATGGCAAATAAATTATTTCTTTTGCATCTGAATAATGTTTCTCATGTAAAAATTTGACAGCAATATTCGGTAGACTGTTTTGGTTCAATGCCCAGTCATACAATTCTTGAACTGTTATTTGCTCATCGATTAATTTTTATTTTTAAAAACCTGTTAACAATGTAAAAGTGTCCAAATTAATTCAAAATAATTTAAAAAATACTATACAGTAACAAAAATTGGTATTCATAATAATTTATTGAAAAAAAAAAAAAAAATTATTTTTAAAAATCAAAAATAAATAGTAGTTATTGAGATCCCACGATTGGACTAGTCTTAAAAATTGTTGAATAGATAGATGTTTGAAACAAAAAATTTAAAAAAAAAAATCAAAAATGACAAAACGCGATTTAACGTTTAAAACTCAAAAAACTCATTTCGAAACACGTCGAATATTTTTGTTGTATTTTTTTCTGAAAAGGTCATAAAAAACAAAAAATGTTGAAAAAAACTTTTAATTTGGACCATTATTAAAGAAGTTATGACCAAAATACAAAAAAAAACGTTTTTTTTTGTTAATTGAATATCTTTTGAACGGGTAATCAAAAAAATCTCAAAATTTAACAGAAAGGGTCTTTTGATGGGTACTCAAAAATATAAAAAAATTGAGGAAATTAAAAAAAAAAGTTTTTCAAACTGTCCGCTTTGGGATGGAGTGCCCCATATATATCTGTACGTACTTGAGCTTTTGGCGACGTATTCTCGACAATTTGGAACGGAAAAGGTCGACCCACAAAAATGTAAACCTTTTGATTCTGGACGAAATCTCTGTTCGTCGAAGAATCCAATCAAAATCTCGGTTCCTTCATCGCGATAACGAAAAGTCGTATTTTCGAAATTCCGTTGAAACTTGAAGGTGTTCACGAAAATGTTGCTACGAAAACCGCACGAGGAGACTTTTCCACCTATCCATTCTCGTTAAAGCTTCACTCTCTCGGTTCAAGCTCGGCTGAGTTTTCTTCCGGGACGATTAAACATGTCGAATCTCCTTCGGACACCGTGGCTCCTATTTCTCTCTTTCTAACTTCCTATCCTCGCAAAATCCTTCATACATCCGTATAGATATATATTCTATCTCGATCCGCTCGACGGGATCCAGAGAATCGGGAGAACTCGGACGAATTCCAATCTCCGACGATAGCCCCCCCCCCCCCCCCTCTCTTTCCCCATCGATAGGAATTATGAGGAGTTCTAATCCTCACATTTTCAGTGAACGAGTAGCAGCAATTTCGTAGCTGGTCGAAAACCGATGTTCTTTCACCAGAAATTGTCACATGGCCTTACTTTAATAGTGACACTTTTCATTTCTTTATTTTACAATGGAATAAATATTAATCAATGAATAATGAAAATTCCATAGCAGCAAGAAAACAAAAAGATTTTCCGAACATTTTTGACCAATTTCGAATTAGGAGAGAATTTGCAATTAAATGTAAAACAGTTATAAGATTCGGCGAGACTGGCAATTATTTTTGAAAAAAATAAAAATTCGTAAGAAATTATTTATACTCTTTGAAATTAAAAACTCCTAAAGAATTGCCAATTCACTTTTTTTTTTAAATTACGAAAAGTAAATTACCCCTGATTTTAATTTACATCAAAATAAATGACGAGTAGATGAAGAATTAAATGATTTCCAAAAAATTAGTTTACAATTCTAATTGTCTGTATATATCAACAATTTCTCAGAAGTTGGCAATTTTTTTCTGAACAATACGCGTTATAAGGAAATTTGTAATTTAATTAAAAACAATTCTAGGATCCGGAAGAATTGGAATATTCAAGGATGAGTCCCTATGAAATCTTTGAATGTTAATTGTTTAATAAATAGCTTCTTAATCGTCGTGAAATTTTTACACGACCTCCTGAATACTTCATGTAAAAACATATTAAATTTTCAGAATTCGATCATCATTACTTCAACCTTCTTAAGGGTTAAAATGAAAAATGATGAGAAAATGCTGAAAATTTGTTATGTTTTTGTATGAAGTATTTAAGAGGTTGTGTACAAATTTCACGACGATTAGGAAGCTCGTTATTAAAATATTAACATTTCGTTGAGAACAATTTTTTAAACAAATAAAAAAAATATTTATCAATAAACTTCATTTTGTTTTCATTGCTTTCAATATAGTGTAAATATTAAGGGAGCTTTCCAGTGTGAAATTTTCAAAAAATCGATTTTTTTTTGCTTTATCGAATAGTATACTGTGTATTGTATGGACCTGGCATCGCTGATTGACCGTAAGTAAACGATTTACCTAAAATTTCCTCACTTGAAACTTTGAACGCGTTTTTCTCGAAACAGCATTTTTCAAAACGGTGTCCAACTTGGAGGGCAGAGTTTTAAAGCTATCGAGTTGAATTTTTTACACAATATTCTTAACGTCATTGTTTATCGTGCTATGGAAGCTTTTTTTTTTTTTTGACATCTTCCTATTTTTTTGTAAAAAAAACTGCCAAAAAAAAATGCTAAAATCGATACTTTTTGTTCAAACCGGCGCCATTTTTGCAAAAAAAAAAAAAAAAAAAGCCTCCATAGCACGAAAGCCAATTATATACCGATCAATAATCTTTTTGTGTTTTTTGTTTCAGATCAAAATTGTGACCCCCAACGTGGACACCACATCCAAGTGCATTTTCTGCAACAATTGTTTCATCATTTTTATAGATATTAATTAATAAATAATATCGATCTTTAAAAAATTGTTTTGTATTCTTCAATACCCAATTAATATACAAAAAAAAACCAGACCGATTAGATTATTTTTTCATTAAAAAAAAAAATCGCGAAAAACAGCGATTTTTCGGGCTGTCACACTGGAAAGCTCCCTTCAAAAATTGAGAGGTCAAAAAAAAAACTTATCGCAAAGTTATATCAGTTTCCATAAGACTACATCATTTAATTTAATTTAATTTGTTAATGTTAATTGTTCAATAACGATCTTAAATAATTCATCCAAAAACTTGGAAAATTTTGAGAACATTCTCATCATTTGCGATTTGGGACTCAACATCCTTAAAAACGATTGAAAATTCGTAAAAAATGATTTGTACATTTTTAAATCCCAAAGGAAATTTTGAGGGGGTATTCTGGTCCAGGATTTCGAAAAAATCATTTTTTTCATATTCTTGAAGTTTACACCTTTAATAATATATCCTCGAAAGGAAATTGTTTAATTTCAATAATTTACGGAGTTATAGCCATTTTAGTGCCGTAGCAGCTACGCCCGTCGCGTCAGAGCGTAGTTTTAAGGGGGTATTCTGGTCTAGAATTTAGAAAATATTTTTTTTTTCTTATTCTTAAAGTTTTGACCTTTAAGAATATACTAGAAAGGAAATTCTTTAATTTCAATCACTTACGGAGTTATAGCTATTTTAGTGACGCAGCAACTATGCTCGTCACGTCGCAGCAAATCGTTGCTATAGACGTTTTTCACAAAACTTATCTTCTCAGTACGGCTGACATGATATCTCAAGTTCTACTTAACCGATTTACTTGAAATTTTTTACCAATCTTCAATGTATAACTCTCTAGCACCCCTCCCACTTTCGTATTAAAACTATTTTTTCTACTGTTGTAAAAAAATTAAAAACTATGAAAAAGAGTCGAAAAACGCTTTTTTTGTTTAGACAGCCGCCATATTGCGATTTTTTTTTTTCGTTTTCTCTGAGGTAGGGGCTTTAACTACACTTGTACTAATTAAGAATTTCTGTTTAACTTTGTATCGGATGATTAGAAAGGTTGCAATCGTGTTAACCAGCGCACTCCTTTTTTTACCCCCAACTTTACCAGCTTATAACTTATTTAATTTTCATTTTTTTCTCGAAAATCTTTTTGTTTATTGTCAAAATTAATAAATATGTTCTAAAAAAAAGAATTTAAAAAATGTATTTTTTTTTATCGAACTCCGAAAAAGTCTGAAAATGTGTGTCTAGTCCAGAATACCGCTTTATTTTATTTAGAAAAAAAAATACCAACCAATTCCTCTCAATTCGTAATTTATATCCAAATCAACAACAAGTAAATGAGTAATCGAAAAATTTTCAAAAGTGAAAAATAGTCTCTATGCTAAAATATTAAAAGTAGCGTATAAACATTTTTCATTTTACTCATCTCTGGTGTCTACATTCATCAGGAGTGAGCATGTGGTCAATCGCTTTCGCGGATTGTCCGATCGCGTTCGGTACACGACGTGAGCGTCTCTATATACATATAAGCGCGGAAAGTTGCGCAAGGGACGGCGCCGATTGGTGTAGAAGAACAGCCGCGAGGGTGAGGGTTCAATGTCTCGTCACTGTGTGTGTATAAACACCTATATATTCATATATACATATATATGGCCACATAAATATATATATACACATTGACAAGGGAGGTTCGTTCCTGACTTGCGGGTTTTGGGGGTTGGTGAGGCGCGCGCGGGGCTTTCGCCTCACTCAGTCGTACTCGAACGGCGCATCGGGACAGAGCGAGCTCTCTCCGCTGCCAAAGCGCTTCGACACCCCCGCGTTCATATCGGCGTTATACTTTTTCTGTTTTTTTTTTTTTAATATGTATATTTTTCCATTATTATTGTGTATTAGGGTCGCATAAAATCGCATTATCAATCTCTGCTGTCATCGATCTCGATTTTTCGCTCCACCGCGCGCGCGCGCGGGCGCCCTCTTTATCTGTCACGCGCCTATTCGAGTCACGCGAGCGTCACGCCACCCGCGATATTTTTTCACGCGACACGAGATCCCGAATACTCTTTTTCCAGAGCCAGATCGATCGATCGCGATCCTTCGCGATCTAGAAATTTTTATTTCGTGCAGTTCTGTGATCTTTGTTGAGTTTTTATCTCCTTGTTTCCGTTTATCAGAGGAATCGATCGTTTTTCCGGTTTTTCATGATGGAAAACTCGAGACCAAGTGATGTGAGTGTGTGACTTTTGTGAGGGACTCTCTCGGCGCTGAGGGAAGATCCTTCGTTTTTTTTGACTTCAGAAAAAGTTTTTCGATCGGTGAGTCGTTGATTTTATTCAGAGACGAATTTTATTTACTTATTGATGGAAAATTAGTGAAGCTTTAATTGAATCACGATATCGGAATTTTCCATATGGATCATATTTAAATTAAAGTTTTATGATGCATGTGGATCATAATTTTATTGTTACCAATTCAATTTCATTGTTATCGGTAGCTTTTATTGTTAACGATTTCAGTGTCAAAAATGTTTGTATTAAATTTACTAAAAAAATATAAAGTTTTTATTAAATTTCATATACATTTTGAACCATTTTCATATACGGGGACATTAATTTTTAATGTTTGCTCTTTTAATTTTAATATACAAATATTAAATTCAAAATTGAAATTGCAAATATTCCAATACCATGTATATTCATTTCCATTGCATATACTTGTTATTGAAATTTCATATACTTTTGTATATTAAATTTAATAACATTTTTTACAGTGTTCATATACAATCTTATTATTTCTATTTCAGTACAAAATATATCTTGAACAACAAAATTTTGAAGTAACATTGATATAGTAATGGAATATATTTTTTTCTTTAATCACTAATATTTGATGATGAATTTAGATCGTGCTAATTTCGGTCTCGGCTCAATCAAGGGCGATTATTAAATTTTATCATTATTATTAACGCTCTAGTATTTTATTCAATTTCCACTGATATTGATTACTTTTCTGCTATCATTATTTCGGCAAAATATACGAATTAGATTTCACAGAAACTCTATTCAATTATTAATCTAGTAATAAAATAGTTTTCAATTGACATGTAGGCTTCATTGAGACCCAATAGTTCAATTTTATTCTCACTGATTCAATATTGAAAAGTTCTTCGACATTTAAAAATGAAAACATGTATAATTCATGCGGATCGTGATAATTTCGATTCAAGCTTCATTCAGGCTCAATTTTATCCTAATTATTATCGCTCCAATATTCAATAAAAAATCTAATGATCTATACGATTTAATAACCATTAATTTTCTGGAAATAAATGTGATATATTTAGCATCAAAAGTTTCATCGTGATAATTTCGACCCGAGCTTCGCCGAGTGGCCAATTATTTGATTTAATCCTCGTTATTGTTTCATAAATATATAATTGAACTGTTTTTATTCGAAATTGAATATATTTCGGTGAAATATATGGGATATATTCGGCATAGAAATTGCAACAGATCTCTCTCCGATGGATAATTGATGCTTCAATTAAAAATTGAACTTTTCATGTCGGAGATGCGATGATATTTTGCCAACTGTACTTGTCGAGACAATTAATTACGTCGAGCGAACACAGAAACACACAGATATTCACATAGAAGACGACAGGTGCGCATCGTTTGTATGTCTATTCTATGTCAAGGTATTCGGAGGTTGCACCGAACCACCCTTGTGCCTCCCTCCACCCTTTCAGCCCGATCCTGCAGGCTCTTGTGTCCTCTTGTACGTCTCTCGAGCTCGGCAGAATTGGCTCTGGTGTTTCGGTTCGTGCGTTATGAATTAATATGTCACCACCATCATGCCACGAGCACCGAGACAAGGAGGGGCATGGATATATACAGCCCTTTAAGAGGGCTCTTCATATCTCCACTATCCCACTTGTTCCCATATCCCTGCTTCCCTCGTCTTTTCACGTATTCAAAGCAATTTTCGTACGTGTGCAACGATACGTGATTTTCGAAATTGCGTCCCATTGTTTTGACATCACGGTATTCTTAAATTAAATTAAATCGAGATCAATTGAATTTATTGAATTATCGAATTATTATTGAATTGAATTATTGAAAAATTCAATAATCGTAATTCGATATTTTTTAATTTCAAGATTTTTTAATTCAAGATGGAAATTGTTCGAAGAAATATTGTTTCTACTCATTTTTTTTATAAATTTAACATTTAAAAATAAAAGAGCACATTTTTTTATATTTGTCTTGCTAAATGGAGAGGTGACATATCATTATTTGCATCTTATTGTTTCGATATTATGGTGTTTTTTTAATTTAAATTATATCGAGATTAATTGAATTTAATTGAAAGATTGAATGGTCATTATTCGATATTTTTTTTAATTTTAAGATCTTTTAAATTTAAGACGGAAATTGTTCAAAGAAATATTGTTTCTACTAAATTTTTTTATAAATAAATAATTCAAAAATAGAAGAGCACATTTTTTTGTATTTGTCTTGCTAAATGGAAAGGGAACATATCATTATTTGCATTTTATTGTTTCGATATCATGGTGTTTTTTTATTTAAATTAAATCGAGATCAATCGAATTGTATTGAAAGATTGCATAATCGTTATTCGATATTTTTTTTAATTTCAAGATTTTTCAATTGAAGATGGAAATTGTTCAAAGAAACATTGTTTCTACTCAATTTTTTTGTAAATTAAAAATTTAAAAATAGAACGGCACATTTTTGTTTATTTATCTTGCCAAATGGGAAGGTGACATATAATTATTTGCATTTCATTGTTTCGATATCATGGTGTTTTTTATTGAAATTATATCGAGATTAATTGAATTTAATCGAAAGATTAAATTATTATTATTCGATGATTTTTTTAATTTTTCTGGCGTGAAGAATTGCATTCCATTGTTTTAATAATACGATATTTTTTAATTAAATTAAATCGAGATTAATCGAATTTAATTGAAAGATTGAATAATCATTATTCGATATTTTTTTTAATTTTGAGATTTTTTAATTTAAGATGCAAATTGTTCAAAAAACATTGTTTCACTCGATTTTTTTATAAATTAAAAATTTGAATATAGCAGAGCAAATTTTTGTTTATTCATCTTGTTAAATGCAAAGGTGACATATAATTATTCGCATTTCATTTGTTCGATGTTATGGTGTTTTTTATTTAAATTATATCGAGATTAATTGAATTTAATGGAACGATTAAATAACTATTATTCGATGATTTTTTAAATTTTGCTGGTGTGAGAAATTGTATTCCATTGTCTTTATCACGATACTTTTTAATTCAATTACATCGAGATTAATACAATTTGATTGAAAAATTGGATAATTGTTATTCGATCATTTTTTTCATTTCAAGATTTTTTAATTTCAGATGGAAATTGTTCAACGAAACATCGTTTCTACTCAATTATATTATAAATTAAAAATTTTAAAATAGAAGGGCACATTTTGGTTTATTTGCTAAATGAGAAGGTGACAAATAATTATGTGCATTTCATTGTTTCGATATCATGTTGTTTTTCATTTGAATGAAATCGAGATTAATTGAATTTAATATTTAATTGAAAGATTAAATAATTATTATTCGATGATTTTTTCAATTTTTCGGGCGTGAGGAATGGTATTCCATTGTTTTAATATCGCGATATTTTTCAATTAAATTAGATAGAGATTAAGCAAATTTAATTGAATGATTGGATAATCATTATTCGATATATTTTACTTTAAGATTGTTTAACTTAAGATGAAGACTTTCCACAGAAACATTGCTTCTACTCATTTTTTTGTATAAATTAAAAATTTGAAAATAGAAGCGCCAATTTTTGTTTATTTATCTTGCTAACTGCAAAGGTGACACATAATTATTTGCATTTCATTGTTTGGTTGTTGTTGTTTTGTAAATTCAAACGAGATTAATTGAATTTAATTGAAAGGTTGAATAATTATTATTTGATGATATTTTTTTTCATATTTTTGCCGTGGATAGTTCATTTTAATAATGAAGAACAAAATTAAGTGAATCAAAATTAATTTAAATATTACAGGAATTAGTAGTCTAACTTTGATAACTGTTATATTTTATGGCAAATTCGAAAGGTGAACGTGTAATTATATAATCTCGAGGAAATAATTGCAACTCCGTTTTACAAAATTATAGTCATATATTTAATTCTGAATGTGCGACTCTTTATCGTTCTGCGATAATTCTACTCATTTACATTCGCAATTTTGTCTCAGAAAAGAATCGTTTTGTAAAAGAGAAGGAGAGAGAAAGGAAGAAAGGAAAAAAAGAACGTCCGGTGCACCGCCAAAGTGCATCTAAAGATTGCGGTTTATCGGGCCAATCCTCGCTGCCCCTTCGTGAACTTTATTTCGTGCCAAAAATATAGGTCAGGTGCCCTGCGGGGCTTTTCACGGGATACATAACCCCCCGTTCACAGAGCTATTATTAGTCGAGCGACTTACTCACTTTTATATATATATGAGGCATTCCATGCCATTTCGAACGGTCGAAAAGCTGTCCACTCCCAAAAAAATTGACATTTTGTCAAATTATTCAATTATATGAAAAAGAGTAGTGTACATTTTTTCAAAATTTTTGGATCGCATTTTTGTGATTTTTTCAAAATTTCAAAATGTTCCAAGTACCGTTATATCTTGAAAGCATACGATTGAACAGAAAAATGTTTCAGACAAAACAGTTGCAGTTTTACATAAACTTGGTAAAAAAAAATTTTTTTTCAATTTTTTGGTTAAAAAAATGACCATTTTCATCAAAAATATACGAAAATAATTTTTTTCGGTCGGTATGTCACTTTCGATTTATGTCAAAAAATTCCAGAAAATACTCCGAAGTGTGTACAATAGACACGTATTTTTTTTTAGATGGCTCGATTAGTTGTTCTAAAGCTATGCTTTGTTTTATTAATAATATTTTTTTTTGTCTTTGCTCCAATAAGCTCCAAAACATTAATATTTTTATTGTAGATGTTCTTTTATCAAAACATTTTAGAAAAATAATTTGGGAGAGTATGATTTTCCATAATAATTGATTTTTTCTAAACAAAATAATGTGATTAATAAAACGAGGCATAGCTTTGGAACAACTAATCGAACCATCAATAAAAAAATACGTGTTTATTGTACACACTTCAGAGTATTTTCTGGAATTTTCTGACATAAATCAAAAGTGACATACCGATCGAAAAAAATTATTTTCCTATATTTTTGATGAAAATGGGAATTTTTTAAACTCTCAAAATAAAAAATAAAAAATTTCACAAAGCTTCTGTAAACCTGCAACTTTTTTGTCTGAAACATTTTTCTGTTTTATCGTATGCTTTCAAGATATAACGGTACTTACTAAGTACCGTTTGTTTTTTTGGAAAAATCAATTTTTATGGAAAATCATACTCTCCCAAATTATTTCTCTCAAATTTGTAGATAAAAAAAACATCTACAATAATAATATTAGTGTTTCAGAGCTTATCGGAGCAAAAACAAAAAAAATATTATTAATAAAATAAAGCATAGCTTTGGAACAACTACTCGAGCCATTTAAAAAAAAATACGTGTGTATTGCACACACTTCAGGGTATTTACTGGAATTTGTTGAGTTAAATCGAAAATGACATACGGACCGAAAAAAATTATTTTTGTATATTTTTGATGAAAATGGTCATTTTTTAAACTCGAAAAATTCAAAAAAAAATTTGTTCTCAAAGTTCATGTGAAACTGCAACTTTTTTGACTGTAAAAATTTTCTGTTCAATCGTATGCTTTCAAAATATAACGGTACTTAGAAAATTTTGAAATTTTGAAAAACTCCAAAATATGCGATCCAAAAATTTTGAAAAAATTTACTGTACTCTTTTTCATATAATTGAATAATTTGAGAAAATGTCATTTTTTTTAGAGTGGAGCACTTTTTGACCGTTCGAAATGACATGGAATGCCTCATATATACTATAGAAACGATTTAAAACCTACATATGGAATATTCCCAATAAACTCGAAAAACTTTTGACCCGCACCACAATCTTAGAATTCGTTCATAACCTTTTTTACGACTAAATTGAGCCTAAAAAGCACTCCAAACTTTTTTCAGATTACTTTATCTAATAATTCTTTTTGTATAATACATTTTATTGATCAAACAACAAAAAATCCAAATTATAATTTTAGATAAAAAATACGGTTTTTGAACATTTCTTTCTAATTTTCATAACATTAGAATTTGATGACTGATTTTTTTCACATTTGAATTCAATTTTTTTTTAAGTATTGACAGCAGAATAAAATAGCAAAAAAGTTACTCGAATTAAGTAAAAAACTATATTGAAATTATAAAATTTCATTATCATTATATAAAGTTATATTGAATTAAAAAATAATGTTTTCCGAAAAATAAAGATTTTTTTAAATAGTCTTTGAGATAACAAAAAATATTCATATTCAATGGGCGAATATTTGGCAAAGAAATGGAACGACTCGTTAGCGGATGATGCGGGATAAGGGGACGGAAATTAGTCCGCAGGATCTTGAACCCGTGGAGGCGAGATAAGGTGACCAAGCAGTGGGCGCTAATTGGTTAACGTCCGTCATTAAGTGGGGCAGAGAATGTAACGGCGAGGGGAGAGGAGAGAGGGAAGGGAAAAGAGGATTAAAAATAATATAACCGAGAGATGAGAATATTCTCCGTCTCTGTCTCACTGGGTGTTGTATTTAAATGGCGTCGTCTCGGCGTCCGGAAAGCGCCGTTTGAGTCTTTCTCACTCTGACGAACTCTTAAAAAAAAAAATTTCCAACTCATTCATCTCGCGAGCTTATTTAATGTTTTTTTTTACCTCGGCCTCTCAAAAGAGGAACATCCGCGTACTTTGACTCGGCGGCTTGTTCACAGCGTAAATTTTTGCCCTCCGTTGAATTTTCATCACTTTAAATACCGAGCCAAGAAAACTGGATTAAAAAAAAAAGAACCAAAGCAACGCAAACTCTCATTGTAATTTTTTTTAACGAGCCTAAAAAGCTGTTCAATTTTTACATAAATAAAAAAATTGAAAAGATTTTACTGCTTCGATACATTTTTTTTCAAATCGCGATTCAATGTCTTAAAAAATTTAACAAATTTGTTAAATCAATTTTTTTGGACTGGAAAACTGAGATGAAAAATCATTCAAATCCAATTCAATTCAATCCAGATTTAATTTAGGAAATTGTTACAAAAGTTGAATCGAGATAAGAATCAATACTGCTTTATGTTTTAGGCGTAAAAATTGAAGCTAAAAAAATAAGAGTCTCTCATATTAAAAAGAATGTCAACGAGACACGTATAATTGAAAATTTATGTTGCTATTGCAATAATTTTCAGACAAACATATGCAAATCGATAATCCGTGTTTGTTCGTTCGTCATTATTGATTCGTCATTCGATTAAGCAATTTTGCATTTACGAGGATTCGTTTATCCGATTTGCAACATGAAAATAATGAGATTCACAGTTTGCAATAATGAAAATTTTCCTATACGTATCCGGTGATTCGTCGCGATCCCGATTCTCCGAATTCAACATTTATTATTTATCGTTGTGTCTCTGGATTTTCCTCGTGACTCGATTATCCGCTCGACACGGACGTGATCGAATATGTATTTATGTACCTTTCCACGATTATCGCGAAATAGATAATAAATAAGAAAAAAAATGTTTCTTGGTCTTCGTGAAATTTGATTTATCGAATAAAGAAGCGCAGTTTTATCTTTCTAATGCATTTCCAGTGAAATAGTTGACAATTTATCGCTGATGAAAAATGTCCCGAAATTTTAGGATAAAAAAAATCCATTAAGAAATAATATCGTCACATTAACACCTGTGAAAGGATGTTATGGATATTAATTTCTTAAATTGTTAAAACGGTGAATAAAATTAGAAATCGGTTTTTAAATTAAATTGTCAAGGGAAAATAACGTGAAGGATCGAATAAAAAAAAGAGATAGGGGAAGTGGGGTCAAAATGGGAACTGGAGGCTATCCAAAATTGACGAAAAAAATTGAAAAAAAAAATTGAAAATGCGGAAATTGTCATTATAATGGAGGTTTATATACTTAAATAAAGCCACCCCACGCAAAATCAGATCTAGATTTGATATTTTCATGACAATTTCTTAAGAAGAGTTGGGCAAATTTTGTATAAATTAATTGTCATTCTCATCGCATTAATAAAAAAAACTCCCCAACATACTCTAATAGTATTATGTTAACCCATTGTTACTAAATTACTTGCATAATTCGAGAGCTAAAGAAAAAAAAATTAAACAATGCAAGTGCGATTAAAATGGAATTTCGCAAAAAATTCAATTGCAAAAATACGCCCAGCAGCTCGGTCCAAGTGTTTTGGATATTAAGGTGATGTGAGAAAAGAAGGAAATAGTTTTTTCAACGTTTTCCCTCGTTTATTTGAATTTTTGAAAAAAAAAAATTATCTTAGGATGGTGTCGATAAAAAGGGTATTTTTTATCGATTATCTTCTATGATGTTCATTCTGCAACCCCCTACTTTTATTTATCTTTGGCTCATGTTTCTAGAGAATTTTTCTTTTATCCATGAAACTATGAATTTTTTTTCGACGTCTCTATTATTACTATTGTCTTATCGTTAGGATCATTATTACGCGAATTTAAGGGGTTTTTCACGAGTTTAGACGAGGGACCTCATTGACCTTAACGAGGTTGCACGCGGGACATTCCCCAGATCCGATGTATGTATGTTTATATATATATATATATATATATATATTTATTTATTTATATATGTATATATATATCTATAAATAATGATGATATAACCTCCGACTAGACTCGTCTCCCTCTTGGCTCGGAAATAGTAAAGGGTGAGTGTATTCCAGAAGTGACCCTTATCGCACCCTCCGAGCACGCTTTTCTTCGTCCTTCTCGAAGGAGAGGAGCGCGATCGAGGCGAAAAAGGAAGTAGGAGGCATTCAGGGTGGTTTCCGACCTCGCGACACGGAATTCGCCTATTAAGGCACTTCATATATATCTATAGACTTGGTACAATGCTTTTTGTTTGAGTCACACACGAAACTATACGTTCGAAGGGGAAAAATGGCCGTGGCTAATATTTTCTATCTTTTATCAATAAAGAGCTCGGAGGGCAAAAAATGAGGTCGAGCTACGAGGGTGGAATATTAAAAGGACGAAAATTACGTATTGGCACAGGGTTAATATACACGAGGGGGGGGGGGGGGGGGGGTGAAAGACGACACGGCACTTTCGAGGGGTTGAAATAACTAAGAATTTCCAAATTCCAAGAATTGTAATTCGGCTAGGAATAATTGAATTAAGAAATTTTTTAAAAATGGCGTTTCGAATTTTCTACTGATACGTAATTTTCGTGAGTATTAATCTCAGATTCGTGGTCAATTAGGACAAAATCGATATGAAGTTTCAATGAAATTTTCATTAATTTCACTCTTTTCCAGAAATGTCCCGATTTACTGAAAATACGAACTTTTTTTTCCCTGCAAACTACTTCTCCTTCACAGTGCTCAGTCTCTTTGTAATCATTCGAGCTTTACTGGGAGAACAATTTACTAGAACCAATGAAATAAAGTTTTGAATGCAAAAATTAATTTTTCCATTATTTGCCAAAACATATTAGATCGGTTCCCTTATATATTTACTTGGTTCATTTTTTTCAGTCAATTCCATAAATTTCTGTTTCAATAAACGAATTTACTTGAATCTAACAATATGTTATTAATTATATGTAATATGTTGTTTGAATCAAGAACACATTTTATCATTCAAAACATGCATGTCTTTTGATACAGGAAGCACTGAGAAAAAAAATTGTTGAATCAACAAATTAATTAGTCCAATCAACAGGAAAAATGATTGATTCAATCAAATGCGTGTTCATTACTTATTGCTAAACATTTTATAAAAAATATATAGCCCTTGCCAAATAATTTAATATGCATAGTTTAGTGACCCCAAAAAGAGATAAATAGAAAAAAAAGACCAATCTGCGCCAATTCTCCGATTTAATTTCTCTGTCCGACCGAGATTCGAACCCTCGACCCTACCTACCATCATACCTATCTTACCTAACTACCTAACACGCTACCTATTACGCTATCGACTACTACTATGCCCTAGAAAAAAGTTAGGAGTTATGAAGATTCGAATATAAAAAAACATTTAAAAAACCAGTTTTTTAATTTTTAACAACTTATGTATACTATTAAAGCATACTATAGAAATGATAGTTCTTTACTTGAAGGAAATAAAAATTTAATCATTCCAAACAAATATTCTATTGGAATAAAATAATGTGTTAATTATTTTACTACAGCTTCTTTTCAAATAATCACAATCAATTTTATATCAAATAAATATTGAAAATACTACAGAAATATTTTTAGAAGTAAAATAATGATGAATTTATTGCAAAGAAATAATTTTGTTCGAAAAAAATAATTACGTATTGAAGTCATTTTAGGATCTAAATAATCTTATATTTATGATGCCGTAATAATTTTCTTCAAAAAAAATATTTTCGTGATGAAGTCGTTTTTTAGATTCAAATAATCATCATTTTACATTCAAATAATCTAATGTTTATGATGCGATCAATGTAATTAATCCAATGAATACAAATTTAATCAAATCTATCATTCATTTAATTGTTACTATTGAATAAGTTGAATATAATGGAGTAAAACATTCGTGAAAATATTTTTTTAAATGAAGAGTGATTTTCTTGGTTCAACAAATAAATAATCGAATTAATACTTTCATTTAATAAATAAATTCATGTTCTCAAATTCAGTAATTTTTTCTCTCAGTGTTCAAAATCACGTAAGGAAAAAGTGTCTTCCATCGGATGAATCAAGAAGAAAACGTCCCTTAATCGGTGAACCAAAAATGGAACTATGACCAGTCTATAAATTGGGAAGATTTGTCAAACAATTATGCTGATCCTATTTGAAACATTGTTAGGATTACGCATTTTTATGAAATAAAATAATAATATAGTAACAATAAAATAAAATTATTATAATAATATCAAAATAATAAAAATAGTAATAAGCTGGAGGATTGTACTTTTCCACTACGCAAGCATTTTCCACCCTTAAAAAATGTTCAACCTACATTATACATCATGATCAACGAGCGAGTCTCAACTGGTCTCAATCCACTATAAATTAGCCTTATCTACTGAACGATGTCACCAATAAAAAAATCTACTAATGATAAAAAAAACTATCGCAATATTATTGTCACGCGAAGCTGTAAATTCCTCTTTTAGATTGCTCAGAGAATATCCGATCCGTGTAATCCGTCTCTGTAAATAAAATAAAAAACAAAAAAGTCCTGTGAAGAGAGAAAGAGAGAGAGAGAGAGAGATGGAGAAAATGATAGAGAGCTTTCACCAGAGATCGACAACGACAACGGCGCGTTTATATTCCGCACGCTCTATTTCGTCTTCACTTCGCAAATCGAGCGCGTACGTTTTTCCTCCACGCCCTATTTCGTTCTTTCGCTTGATCGGTCGATCGCGCTGGCTCCCGTTTCCCATATATGTATATATATATATTAGGGCGATTTTTTTTTACTTTTTTTATTTTTTTCACTCCCCACCTAAAATATTATTGCATATGTCTGAAAGAAACTACCCTGAAAGTTACAGCCCTTAATATTAATATTAAGTACTCGCCCTTCGCGCGAAAAGATTTCCCATCTAAAATACACGTAAATAAAAAACTTTTTTCTTCAAATTGCTATAACTCCGCGGCATTTTATGCTATCATATTGTCCTTGGTCGCAATTTACGCAGAATTGAACGATCTTCAAAAGTGTCCTCAGCAGCGTAAGTGTAATTTACACTGGTGAGATGGTACGAGTCACTAAAGTTGATTTTGACCTGCACTTCTCGTTTTTTTGCTGTTGTTTTCGAAATTATCAACGTTATCGAAAAATTGCAAAGGAAAGTTTTGTTGGAAATTTAATTTCCTACAGAAAAAGTCCTTTAGACCTACTTGCGAAAATTGATATTTCTTGAGATATTGGACCTTAACTTGGTTTTGGTATACAATTTTTATGGTTTATTGAACCATAAGTTTCAATTTTTTGATATTCTATATCATATCACCATATCACATATCATATTACCAGTGGCGAAATGATATGGAATATCAACAATTAAGAACTTTTGGTTCGATAAACCGTAAACATTTTATACCGCAAATGAATTAAGGTTCAATATCTCAAGAAATATCAATTTTCTCAAGTAGGTCCAAAGGACCTTTTTTGTAGGAAATTAAATTTCCAACAAAACTTTCCTTTGCAATTTTTCGATAACGCTGATCATTTCAAAAATAACAGCAAAAAAACGAGAAGTGTGGGTCAAAATCAACTTTAGTGACTCGTACCATCTCACCAGTGTAAATTACACTTATGCTGCTCAGGACACTTTTGAAGACCGTTCAATTCTGCGTAAATTGCGACCAAGGACAATATGATAGCATGAAATGCCGCGGAGTTATAGAAATTTGAAGAAAAAAGTTTTTTATTTACGTGTATTTTAGATGGGAAATCTTTTCACGCGAAGGGCGAGTACTTAACATTAATATTAAGGGCTGTAACTTTCAGGGTAGTTTCTTTTAGACATATGCAACAGCATTTGAGGTGGGGGGGAATGAAAATTAAAAAACGTTGAAAAAAAAATCGCCCTAATATATATGTGTACACATTTTAGCGTGACTGCCACATTGCTACTGTAACGGCTGTACCGGGTACACGAAAGAGGAAAAAAGAGGATTGGAAAGCTGCTGGGCTAGAGAGAAGGAGAGAGAGAAAGAGAGAGAGAGAGAGGTTTGATGTCGTTGCTGGGGTGCACTTAAAATTTCCATTTAGTCGCGTTGCACACGCAGCAGCAGCTGTTCGATCACGGCATCGGGCGATAGACACAGAGGTACAAAAATCGAGAGAAAGAAAGCTCTGCAAAAGTTTTAAAAAAAGGGGGTTACGAGGATCATCGGGCAATGAGGGTCGATTCTCGTTACACAAAAATTCATAATTACCAATTAATTACTAACTCAATTTATAATTGCAATGCGAATTTTTATAATTTATGGTTTATAATTATTTAGGAATTATCTAGTTAATTAAATATTAATTGACTAAAGCACTGAATAATCTCAAATAATTAAATAAAATAATAAAAACAATAAATTAACCCTTCAACAGCTGATTTTTTTTGGAGCATTTGACAAAGTTTGTACATGGTGAATCTGAATTCATGGGTACTAAATGTAAGAAAAAAAAGTATTTGAGAACTTTTCTACCCTCAGAAACTACCCCCAAATTTAAAATAACCACACCAATCACTTGAAAACATCTTAATTTTATTTTCCATCGTTCGTTTCTGTCAGAAATTGAGGAAAAGTCATTCCAGAACACGCAGTGGGATTCTGAGGAACTTACGAGTCAATTAACCCTTATGAACTACCCCTCAATTGAGAGAAATTGACCCCTCAAGGGATAAAATGTTATTATTGCATTTTCTGTTATTTTATCCTGATCTTAATCGCAACATGAGTGTTTCAGAACATCAATGGAAATGCACTTTTGGGCATAACACCATTTCTAGGGGTGGTTTCCGATGTTTCGTTACTGTTAGGGGTAGTTTTTGAATCGGATATTCTTGATACACATTTTCCATGTGTTTTCGAAAATATATATGAACTGAACATCAATGGAAGTTCACTTTTGGGCGTATCACCATTTGTAGGGGTGGTTTTCGATGTTTCGTTACTGTTAGGGGTAGTTTTCCGATTGGATATTCTTGCTACAAATTTTCGGTGTTATTTCAAAGGACACACTTGAGAACGCGACTCTAAAAAAAATTTGCCTGAAAGTTATGCTCTTTTCTCATTTTTTCGCAATTTTCGCAATTTTTGACAGGGTGTGAGACTGAAGGGGTGCAACCCTTGCGTTTACCGGATTTTTCATGATTAGACGCATCTTTCATCTTCAAAATGCGACCTTAACAATGTCGATATGTTCATTTTTAGTTAAACAAAAAAAAATCAAAAATCAATATCAGTCACTATAAAAATGATTAAAAAAATATTCAAATTGAAAACGACAATTTTGCCCATCTTCTCGTTATTTATGACAAATACAAACATCTACAATCTACATCCTATTAAAAGCATAAAAACATATTTTCCAAGATTTTATCTGGTCTGCATAAAAGGAACGTGGAAATCATCACGAATAAAATTTTAGACAAATATTAGAAATATATCTATTCATACCTAAGATGACTGAGGGTCAAAATCTATAAAAATAAAAAATCCGATGAATTGAGATGAAATAATATTGGCCATGAATGCTCGATATATGGAAGGAAATAAAAAATATAAGAAATGCAATTTCGATGAATCAATGCTGGAAAAAGCTCGCCTCGAATAAAACGTAACGTGCATTTAAAAAAAAGAAAAAAATTCACTTTTACGGTCCCTCATCGTCGTCATTCGCTCTGGCAATTGTCGCTCGTTGTTGGCGGGAAAAGTGTAAAAAATGTTTTCGAGCATAATGGCAATTGCACAAACCAACAGCCGAAGGGAAATGTATGAGAACTTTTATTTCGTTACTTCTCTTTTTTTTGCGCAATGTTGCTCTCAAAGGTACGAAAAAGCTCGACACCTCGTTTTCCATGTAGTTTCGTTCTCATTTTTTCCCCTTCGTTCTTTCATCGCATCTACAAAATGTATTCGAGGACGCTCGTCTCACAAACGGAAATGTTCGGGGTGGTTACATATCGCGAGGTAAAAAGCACGAAAAGCCCTCTTTGTTCGGTCGTATCACGAGCTTTTTTTTTTTTAATGAAGTCGGAAACGTGGCGAGTCAATACGAGGGTAAAATATTGAGGTTGTGAAATTTCTCTTTGGCTCGATGGCTCTCAACTTTGTTGCCGTGGATAACATCGGAATCGAGGAAATGGCTTCTGAAGTTTCACCACTCAAAAAAAAATGAAGAGACGAATTTCAAATTCGTCACTTGACGTTTATGATAAATGACTGCGGCGTCAAACAATGGGAAACAAGACGAATGATTGAAAACACCATTTTTATATCTCAATGACAACATTCTTTCTGATGTATTCTCGTAAATATTTTCATCGAGCTTCGAGTAAAAAGCTCCTCCAAATAATTGGCAATCGATAAATGTTGAAACTTGCATAGACAAATCTTCACAATAAGATCATTGACGAGCTGCATCATGGGAAATATTTAACGACGTAAAATTGTTCGAAAGTAAAAACTTTCTTCTCCTCAATGTCGTTAAAAATTGTGAAGCTTAGCAGAACTTTACTCAAGGGCAATGAAGGGCATCGTAAACAAGATGAAAAAGCCTGGATTGAAATAAAGTCTTGGCTGATATTGACATATTTTTACAATATATCGTCTTATAAATTTTGAGAATTTGTTGAAGTTTTTCAAGATGTAAAAATTAAGTATTTAATGGAAGAAATGTTTGTATTTGCTGTGAACTTTTGATCAAATAAATAAAAAATACTAATTTTATCGCAATAATTGAGACTTATTTTGAACACACGCCATTTTGTTTTAATTTAATATTTTGGATTTTTTTTTAAGAATCACAGATTGATCTAATATATTGAAGAAATTTATTTGGCTTTTAATAATATATTTTTATACGATTATATATTTTATAATACAAAAGAAAGTAAAATATACTGGGTGTTCCGTTTCACGTGAGACACCGAGAAATGTACTTATTTTTTAATCCAGTGGAAGTTTGAAAGGGTTAATTCAATTCTTTTAATCCTTGAATTTTCTTGTATTAATTAATAGAAATAAGTTCAATTAGTAATTACATTTTTTCACTGAAATCGACCCAATACCTGGCTCAGGAACTTCGATTTAAAAAATTGAACCCTGTATCCCTTAAAAACGTCAATTGAAAAAAAATTACATTAATTTTTTTATTTAGTGAGCTTTTTCAATGTTCAATTTAAATTTTTTAATTCTTTAGTTTTCATATATTAATTAATTCTAATTATTCTAACGAATATTCCAAAAAAGTCTGAGGATTTTTTTAAGAACACCCTTTAAATTAAGGACACTCTGTATAGTAACCATTTTCCAATAATAAATGCTAAAAACACATTTTCTCGTTCGCCCGACTACCCACAACCCCCTTAAAACAGTACAGACTCGGTTCACGTTGTATTGCAGTACACTTTGTGATAATATATCTTTACACAATATGACTCGTGCACCTGCACGTTTACTCACTATTTCTTATCGTTTGCCACTTTCCAAGCTCACAATCTTAAAGTATTGCTTTGCTCAGACACACAAACACACCGTCCAGATATTTTACAGAAAATGCGGTCGCTTGTTTGAAAG
Organism: Alloplasta piceator; assembly: GCA_946863875.1. Classification (NCBI taxonomy): domain Eukaryota; kingdom Metazoa; phylum Arthropoda; class Insecta; order Hymenoptera; family Ichneumonidae; genus Alloplasta; species Alloplasta piceator. The sequence goes on from OX333071.1 coordinate 78,394,985, forward strand.
AAAGTACCGAGACTCTCTGTACAGTCTGAAACATTCGGAGAGTCTCGAAGAGCAGAAGGCATATGCTGAAAATAATGCGAGGTTACCCTGATAAACATACTTTTATTATCTCGATTCTTCACCGCCCACGGATCATCTTTTTGTGCGATTTTCCATCGCGTTTTCATCGCGGAGTTTGCAGTTTAAACCAAATCATAGAGTGGAATGCATCTCATAAATTCGTCGTTGAGTTTATTTCTGAGAATCAAGCATCCTCTCAAATTGATTCTTCGAGTCAGTTGATTCCCCCAATAATTTATAACTTTTCAACGTTTCGCTTCGAAAGATAAGTTCCACTTGATTTACTCAATGATTCCTCGCAGCTTGATTCGTCGTATGTCTTCAAAACGTGAGCCATCATCGTTGATTCGATTGAGTCGAGTTACTTGATTCATTTGATTCACTTGATTCCCCGTAGAATGGTTTTCAATTTTTTTTTCAACTAAATTCCTAACCACATGAACTTTGGGACTTGATTTCTGACAAGATAAGACTATGACTTGATTTCCTGTGAGATTTAACTTAATAGCTTGATCTAGTGCGAGTCAATCTCTCGTAGAATGGATTTAGATTTTTTCTCAACTGAATTCCTCATTACATGAACTTTGGGACTTGATTTCTCGCAAGATAAGACTATCTGATTTAATTTGGCGTGAGTTAACTTCTTGCAACTTGATTTCCTGTGAGGTTTAACTTAATAGCAAGCTATTAAGTTCGAGTCAATCTCTCGTAGAATGGATTTAGATTTTTTCTCAACTGAATTCCTCATTACATGAACTTTGGGACTTGATTTCTCGCAAGATAAGACTATCTGATTTAATTCGGCGTGGGTCAACTTCTCGCAACTTGATTTCCCGTGAGGTTTAGCTTCATAGCTTGATCTAGTGTGAGTTAATCTCTCGTAGAATAGATTTTGATTTTTTCTCAACTGAATTCCTGATTATATGAACTTTAAGACTTGATTTCTCATGAGATAAATATCCCTGATTTAATTCACTGTGAGTTAACTTCTTGCAACTTGATTTCCGATGAGTCAAAGCTTGTAGCACGGGTGTTAGTTTTTTCTCAACTGAATTCCTCATCATATGAACTTTGGGACTTGATTTCTCATAAGTTAAACCTTCCTGATTTAACTTACGGTGAGTTAACTCCTTGCAACTTGATCTCCTGTGAAATCGAGCTTTCAAACTTTATCCATTGTGAATCAAGTCCTCGTAGCCGGATGAAACTTCCTGAGTCAAAAGTGAGTGAATTCCGCGCATTTTAATTCCTCACAGGATGAATCTTTCGAACTTGATTCATCGTGAGTCAACTGTTCGCAACTTGAGTTCACATACGACGAAGCTTTTCAACTGTATCCATTATAAAGTGACTCGTTGCAACTTTATTCCTGGATGAGATGATTTTGTGAAATTCCAAATAATCGTCAGTCGATTTTTTGCAACTTGATTCCTATATTACGATGAAGCTTTCCGATTCAAGCTGTCGTGAGTCGATTCATTGCAAGTCTCTTTATCTTTCGATGTACTTTTTTAACTTGGTGTATATTTTTTTTTAACTTGATCTTAACTTGATTTATCGTGAATCCATTAATCGCAACTTCGTACGTCATAATGTGAGTATACTCAGATCTCTCATTTCATCGGACTAACAACTGAAATGACGCTGGGCAAGCTTTTACGAACTTGTTATTCGCAAATTGCCGACGGCAATGTGGCTTCCACTCTCCCCAACCTTAAGGTATATGTATCCGTAGCATAGATACATGAAGGCCCTTCTATACCCTTCTCTCATGTACTCTCTCCAACCTCGTCGTGCTTTCCCCGTCACTTCGTAGTTTCATTCCCTTTCTCGCTCTCTCTCTCTCTCTCTCTCTCTCTCTTATCGTGCGCTTTATACATACCCTTTGCACTTCAGCGAGCTTTTTCCGCGGTCCGCTTTCTGCCAGCTCAGAAATTGAGATCCCTCAGCTATAAGATCGCAGCGACGGATAAGTTTGCAAAAGTTTCGCCACTCAACCATTTCCCTCAGTCACTCACTCACTCATTCTCTCTCTCTCTCTCTCTCTCTCTCTCTCTCTCTCTCTCTCTCTCTCTCTCTCTTCGTTTCTTGGGAGAGAATTGCACCGCTGCAAATGCCAGTCTCTCGAACACCCCAGCAAAGAACTTAGGCATTCTAGAACTCGGGCTCTCTCGCTCTAGTTCAAGTTTACCCGACACTTGCCCACGACATCCATTCTCTTGTTTTTCAACGCGCGCGGTTTGCAAACTTTTCCCCAAAATTTGGACAAATTATCATAATTTCTCGGATTCAAAATTAAGCCCGAGATCAGAAAAAATTGCAGCGAATATTTTTCAGAGAATCTTGATACATACATTTTTTTTTCGATGCCGCGAATGGTATAATTATTGAAGAAAAATGGAGGAAAGTCAATCGACAATTTTAAAGGTCGTTGTGGATATTTTGTGCTCTACCGATCATGGAGATTTGAAACTCAAAAATTTTATACGAAAATTTTATTTATTTATTCAATTTACTTATTTTATTGTAATATAAATGGGTCATTCCATGTCAAATTGACCAAGAGTCGGAATCGACCCCTTTCAATTTCGATTAAATATGATCAGAAGTTTTCGTTTTTAATAAAACGAAGTTCTACCGAAGGAAAAAATTTTTTTTTTTTTCAAAGTTATGCAAGATTCAAAATTTCACAATTTTTTAAATCTTTCAAGTTTATTTTTTAAATATCTCGATAACTATTATAGTTACGAAGAAATCGTTCTGGGTTCGTCTTCAAGAGTATTCTTGTGGCTACGAAAAAAAAATATTCCGAAACAAAATTTTAAAAAATGATGAATTTGGTGAATTTTAAATTTTTTAAAATCGTGTAACTCCACGATCAACATTAAATTTTTAGTTCATTTTTTTTATATAATACCATGGATTGATCTTAAAAGATCCAGAAATTTTTAGGATGGTGTTGTTTTGTTTCAAAAATACAAATTTTTGAATTTTGGTAAAAAAAAATTTTTTTTTACCAAAATCAAAAGATCCTGAAAATTTTAGGATCTTTCAAGATCAGAACAAGGTATTATATACAAAAAATTTAACCAAAAATTTAATCGTGATCTCAGATTTACGCGATTTTTAAAAATTTTAAAATTCACATTTAAAAAAAAATAAAAAACACCTTTCTGAAAATTTCAGGATCTTTTAAGATCAGTACAAGGTATTAGATAAATAAAAATTGAACGAAAAATTTAATGTTGAAAGTGGATTTGCACGATTTTCAAAAATTCAAAATTATCTAAAGCCATCATTTTTCAACATTTTTTTTCGGAATAATTTTTTTTTCGTAGCCACAAGTATACTCTTTAAGACGAACCAAGTACAATTTTTTCATAACTATAATAGTTTTCGAGATATTTGAAAATAAACTTGAAAGATTTAAAAAATTGTGAAATTTTGAATCTTGCATAACTTTCAACAAAAAAAATAATTTTTTCCTTTGGTAAAACTTTGTCTTATTAAAAACGAAAACTTCTGATCAAATTTCATCGAAATTGAAGGGGGTCGATTCCAACGCTTGGTCGCTTTGACATGGAATGACCCAAATATTACTTATTATATTTATTTATTTATTTAATATTTTATAATAATGATTAATTAATCACTTTAATATTAATTGACCCGTGGTTTGAAAAATTCAACTCCCCTGAATTTTTGGCGGAATTGAATGACTCGAAATGTAAAAAAATTTCATTAAGGCCCTTTTGTTCATCGATGGAAAACGTATATATGAATGAGAATGAACTTTTCCCTTCGCGTCTGTTGGCTGCATGATGTCGGTTCTGTCGGATGCCCCTCAGCCATCAATAAATGTCTGTGAATCCAGAGCCATCGTGTCGCCAAAAGCGAATGAGATAAATGAAGAGAAAGAGAGAGAGAGAGAGAGAGAGAGAGAGAGAGAGAGAGAGAGAGAGAGAAAGAGAGAGAGAGAGAGAGAGAGAGAGAGAGAGAGAGAGAGAGAGAGAGAGAGAGAGAGAGAAAGAGAGAGAGAGAGAGAGAGAGAAAGAAGCCCTTCGGATTGAACGCATTATTTGAAAGGCACAATGGAAAACTACTTCGATTACTGCAGAGCCGGTGTATAAAAAAGTTTTGAAGCTTCGATTCATACCCAGCAGTAAATTTTTCATTGAAAAAGCAGCAGATAAAAATAAAAACACAACATAAACGAAAAAAGCAAGCAACTTAATTTACCAGACTATAAATTCAAAAGAGGCAATTAAAATAGAATCAATTGGAACAGCTTGTTTCCTTGGCCGTATTTTGAATATTTTTTGTTCTCTAGTATCGTGAATTTCAAAATCTCACGTTTTGTTATACAAAAATATATTCCGTGAAAACGGGGGATTGAAAATTTTTGAAAAAATTGGGATTGCTTTTGACCGTCGGCACAATGATAAAAAAAATCACGAACCAAATCCAAGATGGTGAGGGTTGAAAATTAATCAATTCAATTTGGGATACTCTTTAAATATATATACATATCTACATCACCACTTTGTATCGCATTTTTTTATCCGCGTTGATGGATACTCGAACAATTTAATTTTTTCCCTTAACCATCATTTTAGCCCCTCCGGCTTTGATCTCCCTTCTCTATCGCTTTTTAGAGTTTGTGTGCTTTACAACCCCTTTTTCACCCTTTTCGCATCCCCGATTGATTCGCGGCAAAACGTACTCACATTCATCAGTCTGATCGTCAAAGTGCTTTTTTCAATGATTGAATAATGAATAAACTGACGTGGCAAAAATTCAAATCAGAATTCGAAAACTTTTCGTGCAAAATCAGGAATTAAAAAAATCTCTGTCTGCATTCGCCCAAAAATTAAACGACTTCGAGAGTTAAGTATTTATGGTTTCAGGGATCGATCCTCCCGTTCGCCATTTAAAAAAAAATCACTGTCTGGGGAGGATGAAAAAAAAATGCCAAAGTAGAGAGCAATTAAAATACTCGTGGATGGTAAAAAAAAAAAAAAAGAAAATTGGATGCCACGGATCGAGCAAAAAAGTGAAGTGGTATTCGATAATACCATCGAGATGAAAGGAAGAAAAATGTGGTTACCGGAGGGTTATATGGTGGAAAATTTGATTTATAAAAAAAGGGGGGGAGAAGCAAATAAAAAATGACGATCCAAAGATAAACGATTCTGCGGCGTCTCTGAGGTCGGTGACATCGTGATTGCAATTATTGCGGGCGTTCGAGCGCGTCACAGGGTTGGCCCAGAGAGATTTGCCTGCCCTCCCCTCCCCCCTTTTCCCGTATCCTCCAAAAAGGTCCTCTGAAGCGAGTCGATATTAATTCATTTCGCAAATGCCACATCGTTCCCCGGAGAACTTTGATAACGGAATTCCGCTGCTGGCGGGGGATGGTTCACTCCCTCCTCGACCACCCCTTCCCCCCTATTCTCTATTCTTCAACGATGGAAAATCACGAGGGACCCTTTTCATCGACGAAAAGCTCGAAGGCTCGGCACGTTCGCGTCGTTAAATTAAGCCGAACGGTTCGACCTGCAAACAAATCCCCTTCTTTCAGTTTTCAAGCTCTCCTCGAGCGAGCCATGTATATCCTCTCGAGCTTTTTTACTAAAAAAAAAATAATAATAATGATAAATATATGGACAGAAGACCGCCGACGGCGTCGTAAAAATGGAATTCACACTCTTCACTGATTTTCTTGGTCAAAATTTTATAAAAATATATTACAATGACATTAATAGAATAATTAATTAATTATGTAAACATTTGTTACAACATTTATGAATTATGTTATTGTTAATTTATACCTAATTGTTATATTGAGATGATTTACAAAAATGTATGACTCAATGGACTCAATTATGCATTTGACAAATTTCATTGCTCGATTTCAACGAGTTTCGTCGGAGAAACGAATCATATTGTCAAAACGGAGTCATGTTCGATCGGAATTCATTTCACGTTTCGACATCGCGAAATTTATTTAATCAAAAATCACCATTTCATCTGTACAAAAATGGAACACGTGTCAAACGATGACGAGAAAGTGAATTCGGCGAAAAAAAAAGCCATCAGCATGCATCGGCACGTTACCTTTTGACCATATTTTGTATTTCCATATTCCCGAAAATTTCCGGCTTTCCAATATGAAATTCCGTGAGGTCATGCGTTGGAAAATGCGGGTGAAAATGAACTCGGGGAGCAGGATAAACTCTCGTGGATATTGAAACTGCTGGGACAGAATGGACCAATTCCAAAACTTAATCAGTCGAGAATTGTAATTTAGAACTTTAAATGAGTTATTATTATCAAAGCTATATAATTTTACTCTAATGTTCATTATCTCAGTCGCTAATCGACAACGATTCTGCAATAATTTGAAATTACACTTTCAAAAAGGAATTCATATAAATATTTTTAAACAATACTCATCAAATTCTTAAACCTCCAATTTCATCGTATTTTTTTAGTATTCTCTGAATTCACATTTTGTCTCATAAAACGAAATTAATACGAAATTCTATTTATTTTATTTTTCCTGAAAAGTAAAGAGTTCTTTTTGTTCTGAATTTTTATATTATTTATTATATTAACCTTTCGTTTAAAAATTTGTCTCAAAAATACTTCATAACGGTTATTTTGCTAAATATCTTCTTACAACATCATTTAAGGGATTCTGAAAAATATGAAATATGAGAATGCACCTGGAAGTGAATTTGCGAACGGAAAAATAAATAAAAATCAATTTCCAAAGCCCATCCATATTTTTCGACATAACTTTTGAGATACGGAGCATCTGAGAGGAATAATTTTTTGCAACGAGAAAGATGGAGCTTTGCCGGTCCATTTTGTCCCTCGTATTTCTCTCCGTGTCGAAGAGAATATACGTCGGAAATATAACATCGCTTTACGTTGGTATACGATCGAAATTCCCCGGTGTTATATCGCTTTGGCCGTTTCGTATGCGGTATCATTTTAACACGACGACGCATCGTTCGAATTATTCAAACTCGCTCCCTCGACACATATCTCGTTCAAGCCCTCTTCCTCTCTCTCTATTCCTCTCTCTCTATTCCTCTCTTTCTCTCCGTCCAGTTTTCCCCCGAAGGGTTTAACCTGCCACATTTCCCGTACTGTGGTTGGCTATTAAACGAGATATCGATTCGCCTTCCGTACGTGCGTTTGCGATACAAACGGAAAATCGATGAAACAGAAACGACCATTCGCGTTTGACCGGGACCAATTCGGAGAGAAGAAAAAAAAAACAATCTCCGATACACTCTCGTATAATCTCGATCATTCTCGCTGAATCATCCAAATTGCGCCCTTGTTATTGCAAATGGCTCGGGCGAGGAGAGAACAAAAAAACATAAAGTAACAAGCAGACTTGACTAACATTATTCGCCACGTCTCGCCGCAAACTCTCTCGCCTTTCCCGAGCGAAACAAACTACTCGAGAAAGATTGAGGAGAGAGGGAGACAACTCGGGGCGACCCCCTCGAGAGCAAACGGAATAAAGAGCAAATGATAATCGGGGCTCGAGTTTAATCAGCGGAATGGTCGGTTTTTCCAACCTCCGCTGATCCTCGACCTTCTTGACTTGCTTTTTTCCCTCCTTTTTTCCATTCTTTCTCTTCAACTTTTATCCTCTTCAAATGTTGATTCAAGGCTTTTTACCTCGTTGTCTGAGAACCTTGGTCTCGAAGCATTTGGCAGTTTATTGACGGAAAAAAAAAACAGTCGTGATTCCAATGACGACATTGCCGTCGAGACTCAATGAGTTCGTTGACGAAGAATAAAAGGTTGGTTAGAAAAAAAAATTGGAGAAAGAAGAGCTGCGAATGTATTGTAACTAAGTTTTTAGTTAGGCTTGAACCATTTAATGGCGAAGAATAAAGGATTATTTAGAAAAAAAAGAATATTAGAGAAGGAAGAGTTGCAAAAGAGTCTTTACGAACCTTTTGGTTAGGATTTATCCACTTAATGGCGAACAATAAAAGATTATTTAGAAAAAAAAAGAATATTAGAGAAGGAAGAGCTGCAAAAGAGTCTTAATCAACCTTTTAGTTAGGCTTAATCCACTTAATGGCGAACAATAAAAGATTATTTCGAAAAAAAAAGAATATTAGAGAAGGAAAAGCTGCAAAAGAGTCTTAACGAACCTTTTAGTTAGGCTTAATCCACTCAATGGCGAAGAATAAAAGATTGTTTAGAAAAAAAAGAATATCAGAGAAGCAAGAGCTGCAAGAAAGTTGTAATGACCTTTATAGTCAGGCTTAATCCACTTAATGGCAAAGAATTGAACATTATTTAAAAAACAAAGAATATTAGAGAAAAAGCAATGCAAAAGAGTTTTAACCAACTTTTTAGTTGGGCTTAATCCTCTTGATGACGAAGCAGAAAAATTATTTAGAAAAATAAAAAAAAATTTAGAGGAAGAAGAGCTGCAAAGTTCTTTTAACCAACTTTTTAGCTAGGCTTAATCCACTTAATGACGAAGCATAAAAGATTATTCAGAAAACAAAGAATATTAAACAAGAGAGCAGCAAAAGACTTTTACCCAACTTTTTGGTTAGACCGCAACACAAAAAGGGTTTAGCTTCCACATCGATAATTAACGTGGACTTTAATATTCTCGATGATCTCGATTTATCCAAAGTTGAAGAACTTTCATCAAAAATGGAGGTTAGAAAGAGGGTGAACAACGAAAGGGTTTTAACCGGTTCCGTAACTGCGCAGCCGAAATAACCTCTGGGAGGGGGTAGCTTTGACGTTCCTTTTCTTTTCCCGTTGGTCGGTGGGGTGGCTGTTTTCCACCACCTTGGTTAACACGGGCCAACATACCTATATAACCTCGCTGTCCCCGCGGCTTGCGTGTTATTTATGTAGTTAATACCACGCCCGCTGTACTCGGAGGACTCGACGTTTCTCGAAATCCCCTCTGCTTTTCTTCTGCTCTGCATAGCTCGATGTTCTCCGTTGTTTTTTTTCTTCTCCCTTTTCGGTTTTGTTTTTTCGTCTCCCTCTCTATTTCTCACCCAGGCTCACCCAGAAAGGCTGCCGTTTTACCCGAGGCATCCGTTGCCCCGACGGTTTATTCCAGACGACGCTGTACACGTTTCCCTTTTCTTTATTTCTCTCTCCCTCTCTCTTTGTGTCATGGCAAAGCCTCTAATTTCCTTTCCGAAGAAGAAGTTTTGCGCGAAAACCGAGGGTCCTCACGTACCCCGGGAGAACCGAGTTTTCAATATCCACGTACATATCCTTTTTGTTGTGTATAAACCGCCGGAAGGGAAAACGTCGAGAGATGCCCTGGCCTACGAGAGAAAACTTCTTGGAGAATAAATTTCAAGAGAAATGGTATAAAAGTGTCTCGTCTCGAGATTTTATTCTTACAGAGTGAACAAATAAAAAAATCTTTCTCCTATTAACGGATCGAGAAACACGTATTTTGGTCAATTTATTATTATTTTTCAAAATCGTAATTGTGTATCTATTTTTTCAGCATTCCATGTCAGTGTGTTGGAAATTTGTCAAAACGTCCAGAAATCAATTTAGAGTAAATGGCAATTCGTCAAAATTTTTTCTTTCTTCATTCCGTTCTTTCTCTTACAAATTCTTATTTCTACGATTTAAAGGGTAATGCGCAGTCATGATTTTCAAATATCGATTTTTTTTTAATTTCATTTTCGTAATGTACATGGGTCATTCCATGTCAAATCGACCAAGAGTTGGAATCGATCCCTTTCAATTTCGATGAAATTTGGTCAGAAGTTTTCGTTTTTGAAAAATTCAAAATTCTCCAAATTCATCATTATTCAAATTTTTTGTTCGGAATATTTTTTTTTTCATAGCCACAAGTATACTCTTCAAAACGAACCCAGAACGATTTTTTCGCAACTATAATAGTTTTCGAGATATTTAAAAAATAAACTTGAAAGACTTAAAAAATGGTGAAATTTTGAATCTTGCATAACTTTCGAGAAATTTTTTTTTTATTTTTTTCCTTTGGTAGAACTTCGTTTTATTAAAAACGAAAACTTCTGACCAAATTTCATCGAAATGGAAATTCCAACTCTTGGTCGATGTGACATGGGATGACCCACATGTATTTTAGTATATACAGAGAAAATTTCTATCAAACCGACAAATATTTTCGAAGTTACAGGCATATTTGTAAGCCCGAAAATTACTATCTGTAAAGTGCTTTTGAATCTTTGAACGCGTTTTTCTCAAAAATGTGTTTTCAAAGTCGGCGAGCAAGATTTCTCAAAAACGGCGTAACCGATCATTCTCAAATTTTTACCCAAACTTTATAAATATATATTGTAGTAATTAATCGAAGGTTTTTTTACCGATAAATATTTTCCATCTTATAAACAATTGAAGGCAAATTTTTTTTATCAAAAATCCATTTTTTTCAGACGCCACCATTTTGTTAAAAGATATCGCAAGACGCCTCTTTTTAGAGAACCTTCCGGAGATCGACCACAGCGGCTTCAAGAATCATTTTTTTTTAAGAGAAAAATTTGAAAATAAAGTTAAAAGTTACGAAAATATGTATATAAATTTTTACGTTCATAAATTAAAATGTCTTTCCAGAAAAAAATCTTGAAAAATCGCTTTTTTCGACCTACTGACTGCGTACAACCCGTTAATCCATTGAATGTGATACGATTGAAGAAATAGTGATTTTTCTACTTTCTAATTCACCAGTAAAATTCATTATCAAAACGAAACTGTAAGCTGAATTCATCAAGGTTCAAACATCCTCCTGATCGATTTTGTGACTGGCACGTGAATGATTTTCGATCGACGCAGCGAGAGAATACATGAAAAAAGAAGAGTGGTGGAGAATAGTCGCGGATTGTTCGGTTGACCTAATAAAATCGATATACCCGGCTTGTCTCGTGATTTTCCACCCTCTGGGCGCGCCTCTGCTGTTTCCTATATATATTTGAGCCACTGGATGCTCGTATCGGGGAAAATCCTTCCATAGTCCCTGTTAACATCGTCGAGGGTCACACTTTGTACACACCCACGTGAATTCAAAGTATTATGATTCGATACCTGATCGTGCAACCCTTCGTCGAGCACGTATTGCGCATGACGTCCCCTCCAAAAAAAATGATGATTCAAACGGGTTATCCACAGTGCGAAGAAATTATTCAGCATTCATTAATTATTATCAACAAGGCTAATTTGATTGATAACCCTTCAGTCTTTTTCCATCCACTTTTGCATGCTCCGTCTACAATTTATAAATCATTCGACAGAATATAGTCGAAGGTCCAACATTCTATTTTAGGGGAGATTCGTTACGCTGAGAAATTTCACTGTTCAGCGCGGTCCAATCATGATTTTTTATTTCTTTTTTTTTCTCTTCAAACCATCGAGGATGCGGATTCTGGCGAAAAATAAACGATCGAGCGACCTCGTTAAAAGTCCTCGCACCCTCTTCGTCATCTGCACATCGAGCGGTGAGAGAGAATCCAGAATGCTGATGCCCTCGATCCTCGATGTCTATATATATCTATGTGTGTGTGCGTATAACTTCGTGTTCGCATAGTTGTTTATGAAGCACGGTGTGCCGACATGATATCGAGTCTGAACAGGATAACTATCGATGAACATGGAATATTTCTGACGATTAAATCTTTGGGCCAGCAATTAAATGATTTATAAATTTCTTAAATTCATTTTTAGGGGTCTTTACGCTGCACTTGTGCACTGAAAAAAGGCATAGTGTTAATAACAGAAGCGTAGTTGACCCAACTACGCCGTGATGTTGGAAACGGCGAAACCAATGGCGTAGTTGAGCTAACCTACGCGCGTAGTTGACGGTATTTCGTTGAGCTAACTACGTCCATATTTTGCATCGAGAAAAAGGTTCGGTAAAGTGAAAAACTTGGCTTGAATTAACTAAACAATATAAAGCTAGAAAATTTCAATTGAATTAACGAAATATTTGATGAGATCCAAAAATTTTTTACGCTAGGAGGGCTTTTACTTAACTAATTAATCTTGAGATTAATCAGTTCAGCGAAAGCTTAACCTATTTATCCTCGCTCCCATAGAGAGCACGAGCACCACCGAAATTCAATGGTGATCTCATTATTAGGATATGTAGTCTTTAGTCTATAGGACTGCGCGACTAAAGGGCGCGGCTAATGTTTCAACAATTCCTTGTGAATTGAGGACCCCGATGCTGGTAATACACCGGACTTTATAAGTTCTCGGAGGCTCTCTCGCTGGCGCGAGAGCGAGCGCCGACCGACGCCACCTAACGGATCTCGGGCGAAGTGCCAAGATCGATCGACGAAATGTGTTGTGACCACAGTCAAATATTTAGTCAAATTAATTAAACAATTTGATCGACTTGAAAGCATTTACTATTCTTTTTGACTGGATGAATAGCTCAAATCAAAACTAGATTTTTTTTTATGAGACGGAACATACTGTTAAAACAATTTTTGTTCCTTTACTAATTTAATTACATATTAGAATCGTATCACCCGTAATACATTCAACTTTAAGATATAGCAAATTGGCGGCAAAGTCGTCGCGTAGTTGGCTCAACGACATGACTTTCTGTGGATCAACCACCGAGTGGTTAACTAAACATAATATGACTATTGACGTAACGAGGACTGCTCAACCTCATCGCGTAGTTGGCAATACTTTAATTTTTTTCTCAGTGTGCTTTTAGCATCCCGGGTCTTTATTAAGGGGTTAGACCACGCTAGGATTTTAAAAAAATCGATTTTTTTATTTATTAAAAAGGTATAGCTTAGTATGTATAGAATTATATTCTAAAAGGTGATGTGCGTGAAAAATCTCTAAGTACTCGATTTTCGTATTCTAGTGCAACCCCTTTTCATCTACAGCTGGCTTTTTACAAACTTTGAACGCGTTTAGCTCAGAACTACGTTTTCAAATTGGGCGAACTCATAACTCGAATAAATTTCAACCGATTCATTTGAAATTTCAACTGTACATTCCTAATAACGTTCTCCAAAGCAGTATGTAGTTCCTTTTATATAAACAATTTCTTGACGATTTTCTCATGGAATTCTATACTTTTCGATTTAGAAATGCGCCATTTCTACAAAAAACAACATATCAAAAAAAATCCTACGTACTTCTATAGCTATTCGTATATATTATGATCGAAAAAACTTTGGTGCCTCATCGTAACTCAAAAATTATAAAAGCTGTTGGTTCGGCCGTCGAAATAAAGGCGTCATCGGAAAAATGCTGCCATTTTGACATATATCGCCATGAAAAAATAATTTTGTATTGCCAACTAAATGTATAATAAAACACCTTTTTTGTAAATCTAATTTATTTTATGGTTTTACCGAAAAAAATCACAAAATATGTCATTTTTTTCTCTGGAGAAGGGACTAACCCCCTTAAAAACCCCAAAATACTTTTTAATAATTTTTCGATAACTTTCTGGGGAGAATGAATTTTTAATGATTCAGGAACCATTTTTTTCGATTCAAGTTGAAACTTTGTCAATTCTGTGTTGAATTTTGGAAATCATTTATTCAAACCTCATACATACAATTTTTTAATTAGACCTTTTTTTAATCAGAGCTGAGATTGTCTTCCACAAGTATGCTTAAAAAATGTTGAACAAGAAATCTTTTTCACTTATATTGTTCTATGAGAAATTATGGGAATTTTTAATTGTTAGCTGAGGATAAAAATCTACAGAGTCAATTGATCCATAATCTTTTGTAAAAGAATCTGTGAATCATCAAAAATGAACAAAAATGGCGGATTATTTCTTTGGAAAAAAATTAAAGAAAATACATCTCGCTGAAATGAGTCGCAAAAAATTAATATTCCTCAAAATTCACGACAATGGAGAATTTTCATAATGACGTGTGAACTAATTAATTTGCTAAAAAGATACAAAAACAAATTTTGCGAAACAACCCCCACGAAAAATATTGCTATCGTATATTCCAGCTAAAACTGTTTTCATTTTGTAGAACGAGAGAAAAATATTGAATTTTTTTCTTCTGTTTTTTTATTTCAGAGCTGTTGCCGAGTCTCAATTTTCAGTGTTGGGTTATTTTTGTTTTTCACCAACACAAATATCAAGAGAATATTTTTTCAGAACAAAAATAGGGGATTATTTTTGTGGAAGGAAATAAAGGAAAAATACACATCACTGAAGTGATTCCCGAGAAAATTGATATTTTTAAAAATCCACCGCTATTAAAAATTTATATTACAACGTATGAGATTTATAATAAATATGCAAGAAAAAAACTGAAAAAAATTTCAGCAAAACAACTCGCACGAGAATCATTATTGTTGTGTATTCCAGCTGAAACTGTATCTATTTTGCAGGACGAGGGAAAAATATTGAATATTTGTTCACGTTTTTTCATTCCAAGGGATCTGCTTTTAGCCCGAGTCTGGATTTTCACTGCTGAGTCCTTTCTGTTTTTCACCAACGAAAACATCGAGAGAATTTTTTTTTCCATATTTTCCGATGTATATGGCCGAAGGTAGACCGCGCGTGTGCGACACAAAACAATCATTCGCTTCTCCTGCCAGAAACATCGAAAATCGTCTGCTATATATGGGGCATTCAACGTAAAATCACGCGTTCATCGGCTTGACCCCCTTGAATTTTGATGTCCAATGAATCGTGGGTTTCGTTCGGCCCAAATTATGACCTCAAATTTTTAGAAATTTTTATTTCATTTTTTAGGGGTTGACCGAGCTAAAAAATCATTAAATTGAGGGAAAACATAAAAGAGAGGGCTTTTTCAAATTAATGAATTTTTTCACAGAAACTAGGGTCCAAAACACATATTTTCGCCATAGTTCGATAATGGGCCAAAATTGTTTTTTCAATTGTGTTTGAATCATCCGTTTATTTCAGGTCGTTGAGGTTAATAAATTTTCGAAAATTTTTTCCTTTCACTCTTAAACCAAGAAAAAAAAATCAAGTTTCATTAGAGAAATATTTTTGCTGTTCTCACTACAAGAAGCAATCAAAATAAGAAATTATTGAAAAAAAATAAATTAAAAAACAAAAAAAATAGTTATTATCTTTGGCCCATGATCGAACTATGACGAAAATATCTGTTTTGGGCCCTAGTTTCTGTGAAAAAAGTTTCATTAATTTAAAAAAGGCCCCTCTTTGTGTTTCCCTAATAATGAAAAAAAAATTCTAAAAATTTGAGGTGATATTTTGGGCCAAACGAAACCCACAATTCATTGGACATCAAAATCCGAGGAGGACAGGCCGATGACCGCGTAATTTGACGTGGAATGCCCCATATATATATTTCTATATACATATATATCCGGCAGTATCGTATGAGAAACAATAAGCGATAAATCCCACCTCGTGTCGATATACGCCGAATACTCTCGCTCGTTTGTTTAGCTGTCGTGCTTTCTCCATTTGGCCATTTCACTTCACCAACGTCATGTGTGCTGCCGAAGCAATGGAGGCATTGAGGCAAAAAAATATTAGCTGTGCACCGTGTCAATACGCGAGACTTCTCGGTCGCGAAAAACAACCCCAAAATACAACTTATCGACTGAGTTCTGTCCTCGAAAAAATTATGCACGACGAAGATTCCTTTTTTCAAATTTTTCGAGAAGCAAAATAGTTCTTATCAAATTCAGGTCTAAAAGGAAAGATGAAAAATTCTTCAATAAATATAAATAAAAAATAATGATAATAAATATGTTATTCGCTTGAAAGCTTAATTCCACGTAATCAATAAACATCGATTCTAAAATCCATAACTCTATGAATTTTAATTTGATCGACTTGAAATTTTTAAGAAAAATCTATTAAATAATATGAAGTCAGAAAATATTGTGTGAGAGCGATTTTCAGATTCTTACAAATGAGTATAAATCTTTATAAAGGTGCAAAAAAAAAATCTGATCAAAATCAGATTACACGTAATAGAAACGTCAATTAATAAGATAATAAACAACAGACAAATAATAATAATAAATCAATTCGTCAGATAATAAACTACCAGGAAATATCGGGCGAAAAAAAATCTTTTCGCTTGAAATTGAAAGTTTGGTTTTCAGGATGATAAATTTGATTTGATTGGTTTTCTATCAATGCAAAAAATTTGTTTTCACAAAGAAAATTAATTTTCTCACTAACTTTTCCCAATCACGTTCAATCCTTATGTATCCCTAATCAAATATTTCGCAATAATCAAAGCTTCGATAAATCGTCGGCGTAAATCGACTATCGTCGTATATATTCCACGCAAGTGCGTATTCATCGTCCTCTTCATTTCCACTTGATTTCACTCTCGACTCGTCTCATCGTGGAATTATCCGCGGTAAATATTTGCTGAGGATTGGATGAGCTTTACTCGCTGATGTACAAGCGAGAAAGAGGGAGAGAGAGAGGGACAGAGACAAGAGTTTTCGCACCGATATCGCGTTACCCTCTTTTACAACCCCGTATAACCCATTTTCGCTCCCCTCTCTTGGCGCGAAGCTTCCACCATCATACGCGATTCAACCTGGTAATTATAATCAAACTCTTACTAATAGATAGGCAAGGGTATATATAGTATATAGCTGCGAGGCTATAATTGCGCTTGGCGCTAACGAACTCGAATGGAGCGTTCAATTAAATGCTACTTAGCAGCCCAATTCTCCCACCCTCCATAGCAAACCCTCTTGCCTTCACATACGAGCCGCTTCTCCATCCCTATTCTACCTCTTCCCCCTGCGCTAATCGCCGTTTCAACCCCTACATCACCAACCTTTGCCCGAAACCCTCACTTCAACCCTCTTGGCTTCTGTGCATCATCTCGTCGATAGCGAACTATTTCATCCCCTGGTATATATATCTTATTACTTTGGCTAGCAACGAGATGAAATTATTCCCACTGATGTGTCTCACCAGCAAAGGGTTAACACATATATAGATGTATAACAACGAAAGTGGTAGCTTTTGGCTTAGAGAACTAATAAGCTACCCCCCGTTGTCTGCCATTTTCCTAAATTGGTATGGAAACTACGTTTAGAATTACTAAATACCGTCATATATCGTAATGCTACTCGAAAGAATCCTGAAATCTCATTCCAACCACAACGAACAAAGAATTCCCTAGAATTTCCCGGGAAAAAAATTTTCGATCTAAGTAAATATTACATAAGCATATATTCTCATATCTAATTATATATTTTTAGATTTGAATTCTGGGTTGTTGAATGTATGATTAGATCTGAATAGATTTGGTCATATATCCCTATAAATTGATCGACATAATATAATGGGCCATATCTGACCATTATACATATACAATACGTAAATTAAAAATGTTATAAATAATACAAATACATAAATGGTAATAATAACAATATAAATTAAGTAATAATATTCATTATTATTTATTATTATTATTGTTATTCATCTGATTCAATATTTGACTTTTTTCATTAAGTTAAAAGACAAGTTGAACCAAAAAATGGCCTTACTATTTTGGTACGTATTTATTTCCCGGCCTGTATTCTATAAATATGATATTTACATCGGT
Organism: Alloplasta piceator; assembly: GCA_946863875.1. Lineage (NCBI taxonomy): Eukaryota > Metazoa > Arthropoda > Insecta > Hymenoptera > Ichneumonidae > Alloplasta > Alloplasta piceator. The sequence continues at coordinate 78,412,624 of OX333071.1, forward strand.
ATATCAAAAGTAGTCAGTGGTGTAGTGGTTAGCGTCCCAGTCTTAGCTCGTTAGTTAGGCTCGATAAGTAGGTAGGTTTTTCAAATCCCAGTCTGGTCTCGTACATATTCCAGGGTCCGCGAATATGCGAGAATACTAAATCAGTCGAAAAAAGCCATGAACTTTCAAATTACCTATTTTTGTTAAATTTAATTCATGTGGAATTTGAGGATATGCGTAAAAACGAGGATCGCGGGTTCAAACCCCACTGGGGGCAAATTTTTTTTTTTTTCGTTAGTTGACTCTTAGAAACTATCAATTATGAATATGGAACTGATTTTCATCGTAACAACTGATAAATATATGGAAAAAATAAACAAATCTTGGGGGGTGGTTATGAATATTTAATTATGTCTAAATTTATCAAAAAAGATATAGCTAGATATATTTATATAAAATCAGATCTACCTATATCTAATTAGATCGCGCAAAATTGAAGATCTAATTAGATCTAAATAATGATATATAATGATATAAAAATATACCTGAACTTTTTTTCGCAGGTTATTTTTTCAAGGGGGAAAGAAACTGAAAATTAAAAGTAATTTTTAATAAAAAAAATTATAAATCATTCATGAAAAAATGACACCTGGGACATGGTTTTAATATAAGTATCAATATTTTAGGAATACATAAGTTTATGAAAAAAAATGCAACGAAAGACGTGTTTTTCTCAAAATTATTTCTATAAGCCCATTTTGGATTAAAAAGAAAATATTTATAATCGCAATGCGTAAGTCTGTACACAATTAATTTCGAAAATTTGTTAATAACTTTTTTTGAAAACTGCTTGAATAAAAAAAGGTTTTTAAAAATGAAAAAAATCGACTCGTCGCCATTTTGCACGCGACGAATTGTTTTCGATGAAACTAAAATTCAAAAAGTATCTGCACATCGAATCGTGTGTCCATTACGACGAATCTCTCGCCACGATAATGGGGAATCCCCCAAATGGATATATAATATATACCAATATATATATACACATATATTGCGTTGTGTAAAATCGCTGATAACGCTTTGCCATTAAGGCGATCAGAAAAGCATTTCGCGAAATGGTTATACTCGTGGTACACGATATCGCCTCGAGATAGTGTCGCAAAACCTTGCTCCGTAAATGTGCGGGCGTTTCGTGCTTGCAATATTACCGATAGTCCTTGAATTACCTGTTTTTCATCGGCGAATAATGATGATTTTCCTCAAACCTGATGTAATTTTTGAAGCTCATCATTCAAATTTTCCCATGTCACTAATTTCTATGTCATGGAATTTGAAAAAATAATAAAAAAGTCACTCAATTATTTTCCCATGATATTGTAATTGCCCAAAAGTAGCAATTTCGATTTATCGACTAACTCTTTTTTTTTCAGATTAAAAACATATTCAACTTTTTCAAACTTATAAACTGTTGGACGAATTATGCTTAAAAATTCCAAAAACAATTTCAAAAATTTCAGCATTTTTAAAAAATCCTCACAAAACAATATTTTGATTTTATTTCTCAAGTGATGGCGCAGTTTTTGCTTCCTAAAAATCAAAATTTCAACATACGATAGCGATTTGAAAAAAAAGTGCAAAAATACGTTTTTTTTTGCACCCTTAAATTTGCGCGGCTTGGGACAAAGTTTCTCGTGGGCATAAAAAAATTTATCGTCTTCACGGCGACGTTCCCTCTCGTGTTACTGAGCATTGAGACCAGCAAGATGGCGGAGATGATCGTAAAACATTGGGGTAAAGATCGGTTACGGAGATTCCAGGAAATTCTCCGCGATGCGATGGACGTCGCGACGCTCGGAGGATCGCGGATATGCGATACTCGTACTGGAACTGCATCTACAGAGAGAGAGTGAGAGAGAGGGAGAGAGAGAGAGAGATCCTCTCTCTCCCTCTATAGAGATTCTCGGTTAGTGATAAAGCGGTTTGCTCGGTAACACACACTCGCCGTATCAATTCTAGCTTGCGCAGTGGCGAATCCTTGTGGCGAGTTTCTCTCCCCCTTTACCCTAATCAGTAGATCGAATCGATTGCGGTCAGACAAAGCTCCCTCGGAGACGCAGTCACGGGAATGCCATATTAGCCATAGCGTTTCATCGATATTCGACTATTCCTGCGGTAAACAGGATCGCGATATTCCCAATAACAACGAGAAACCATTGTTTTTATAGTCCCGTAATACGGCGGACCTTTATTTTCCGATGAAATTCGCTCGAGAACCGACGAATCCCTTTACACTGAGAGAAAAAATTACGGAATTTGAGAACATGAATTTATCTATTAAATGAAAGTACCTATTCGATTATTTATTTGTTGAATCAAGAAAATCACTCTTCATTTGAAAAAATATTTTCACGAATCTATCCATTATATTAAACTCTTATTTAATAGTAACAATTAAATGCACGATAGATTTGATTAAATTTGTATTCATTGGATTAATTACATTGATCGCATCATAAACATGAGATTATTTGAATCTAAAAAACGAATTCAATACGAAATTATGTTTTCGAAAAAATTATTTTCTTGCAATAAAGTCATTATTATTTTACTTCAAAAAATATTTTTATTTAAATAGATTTGATTGAGTTTGTATTCATTAGATTAATTACATTTATCGCATCATAAACGTTAGATTATTCGAATCTAAAATGATGATTATTTGAATCTAAAAAACGACTTCAATACGAAATTATTTTTCATGAAGAAAATTATTTATGGCATCATAATTATTTTACTTCTAAAAATATCTTTATTTAGATAGATTTTAATAAATTTGCATTCATTGGATTAATTAGATTTATTGCATCATAAACATGAGATTATTTGAATCAGAAAAACGACATCAATGTTAAATTATTTTTTTCAAAAAAAATTATTTCTTTACAATAAATTCATCATTATTTTACTTCTGAAAATATTTCTGTAATATTTTCAATATTTATCAGATATAAAATTGATTGTGATTATTGAAAAGAAACTGCAGTAAAATCAATAACACATTATTTATTCCAATAGAATATTTGTTTGGAATGATGAAATTTTTATTTCCTTCAAGCAAAGAACTATCATTTCTATAGTATACTTTAATAGTATACATGAGTTGTTAAAAATTAAAAAACTTTTTTAAAAAATGTTTTCTTATATTCGAATCTTCATAACTCCTAACTTTTTCAAGTGCATAGTAGCAGTGGATAGCGTAATAGATAGCGTGTTAGGTAGTTAGGTAGGATAGGTATGATGGTAGGTAGGGTCGAGGGTTCGAATCTCGGTCGGACAGAGAAATTAGATCGGAGAATTGGGGCAGATTTGTTTTTTTTCTATTTATCTCTTTTTGGGGTCACTAAACCATGCAAATTAAATTATTTGGTAAGGGCAATATATTTTTAATAAAATGTTTAGCAACAATTAATAAACACGCATTTGATTGAATCAATCATTTTTCCTGTTGATTGGACTAATTAATTTGTTGATTCAACAAAATTTTTTTCTCAGTGCTTTCTGTATCAAAAGACATGCATGTTTTGAATGATAAAATGTGTTCTTGATTCAAACAACATATTACATATAATCGATAACATATTGTTAAATTCAAGTAAATTCGTTTATTGAAACAGAAATTTATGGAATTGACTGAAAAAAATGAACCAAGTAAATATATAAGGAAATCGATCTAATATGTTTTGGCAAAAAATGAAAAAAAAATGATTTTTTACCTTCAAAACTTTATTTCATTGGTTCTAGTAATTTTTTCTCTCAGTACCATCTAATTCAGCTACCAAAAAGCTTTTTTCCAAATAACTAATTGATTCCCCAATCAATTGTATGAAAGTGTAACATCGGGATATGAATTCCGAAATATGAAATATGAATTCCCTTCCGGAAAACGTCTTCGCGAAGGAAATTCGCTCGGAAAACAAAAACTTTAACAATCTTCAACGATTGAATTCACCATTCGCAGTGTCTCGAAGGCGTGAATAGGATTCCGATTGCTCTTACGTGTGTCGCGTAAAACGAGAAAAAACACGACATTCCATGAAAGGTGTTGAAAGAGGAACAAGAAAAAAAAAAGATCTGTCACGAATCTCATGGAATTCGTCGTCGTTGTCGTCGGGAGGGAAACCAGAATGGGCATTACGCTGCGAGAGAGCAGCTTGATGGGCGAGAGACCGAGGAATTCTTTGGCTGTACATGAAGAAAAAAGATGAATAAGAGAGAGAGAAAGGAAGAGAAGGAACGAGAAGTAAAGAGAACGAGAGAAAAAGCGAGAAAGCTCGAGCTTTCGCCATAAGGGAGAATTTTCGCGGCGCGTCTGCCTGCACTCGTTTTATACTACTTGCATGTCTCTCATTCTCATCCCTCTTATCTCTCTGCCTCTGTTTCCCGCTTCAGACAATCTATCCGAAACTCGCGGGGTGCGATAACCTCCCCAAAAGCGGGATCTCGTCGTGGTGGTTCATCCCCTCCCCACCCTCTTCTTCTCCCCCCCCCCCACCCTGTCTTGTGAAAAGATTTTGCGGATGGGGGTTGAGAGACCGCGAAGAATGTCTTGTTCATGGCAATCGGACGCGAGTTCCGTTGCGGTATATCCCTTCCTTCCCGTTCCAAGGAAGAGGGGGGGGGGGGGGGGGGTAGTTCGAAGAAGGAAAGGTGAATATTCCCATTCCAAGTCGAGGCAAAACTATGGCGTCGGAACGAAAGCCACGGGGTGAAGGGGACGCGGATACCCGGCAGCGTCTCGTTGCCTCCAACCCTCTCCAAACTTGTTTCCGGCCTCCACCGTGCCGAGGAAAACCCGGCATCCGAGTTATTCCAATATTCACGAATAGATATGTAAGCGTACCGCTATATCTCGTTTCTATCGCATCCCCCTCCCGCGCGAACCCTTCAACCCCTGCGAATTTTAGCATGCACACACATCCGAGTGTCACATCGATGTCTAGACTTTTTCATGCCGACTCGATTCAAGTGACAATTATCCTAAAATTCTTGTCATCATTTAAAAAAAAAAATCGTTAAGCTCAATGTGATGGGTTCAAAAATCAATTCTTTTTTTACATTTTTCTCAAGATAAATATCTTAAGAATATACTAGTCAAAGTTTCGAACCGAAATTAAAAATATTTTTAAAGTCATAGTCAAAAAAAGAGAGCAATTAACTAATAAGTTGTTATTCAAAATGACTAATTACTGCGGTTTGACAATCACCAAAAACTCTAGATCTCTCGAAGAAATGAAGAGAGCTTTGGGATAACTTTCAGGATATGTACCAGGCATAGCTGATTAATGTAAGTATAATTTTTTTATACAAAATCTGTTGTCAAAACTTTGAACGCGTTTTTCTTGAAACTGCGTTTTCGAAATTTCGGAGAAGCACTGACTTAAAACTGTTCAACCGATTTTGCTAAAAATTTTATCCGTTATTTTAGACATGCATAGCTAAATACCTAACCTTTAAAACATTTCATTTTTCAATAATCGATCTTTTTTTTTTAAACGGTTTATTTAAAAAAAAAATTCGATTTCGAAGACCTTTCTGTTCACAAGTCCGCCATTTCGTTTTTTTCTTAAAATATGCATATTATAGATCATAGACCTAGAATTAAGCCTACAAAACAATAATCTCTTTGGGTTTTTGATTTCAGATCAAGTCACCTTTTTTTCGAGGACTCTACTTTGACGTACAAATCTATAAACAAATTCATATAAAATTTAGTAAACAAATTTTTTTTTTCTCTTGAAAATACAAATAACAATATGTAAAAATTTCAAAACGATCGCATTTTATTTTGTTATTTAAAAAAATTAACGAAAAAACATCGAAATTTCGGTCGTAACTACCTTAAATACGAAAATCCGCAATTTTGATGCAGATGTTTTTGGCATCTTAATATAATTAATTCAATCAATATATTCCAAAAGGCAATTTTGGTAATTTTGCAGCGAAAGAAATCATATTTTGTAGATAAATACATTAGAATAGTTGATATTGAATTTGAACATTATTGCTCAAGGATTTGATTGAATTTTTATATTCAATCTCAATAAACTTCTGTAATCTTGCAATTATTGATCACCGGTTTTTTTACAGAAATAAACTACCTTACATTTGAATTTAATTCTCAATTGGGGAAAATAACTTGATCGTGAAAAATAAAAAATAAATTTTAAATTTTATATTAAATTGAAAATCTAATTGAAATTTTTTTTGAATCTACCCAAATATTTGAATAAATCTTTGAACAAAATCATTGAAATAAAATCTTCCAACCGAAGTCCGATTATAAATTTCGTTCAAATAAAATTCTGAGTTTGAACATTTCTTCACATTTTAAAGCTTTCCCAAAATTTTTTTTTTTTCAAAAAACGACGGCTAGAAAAAATCCGAAAAAAATTGTAAATGTTGACCAATCTCGGGAAAACGGTCAAAAAAATTATGGAGCAAATTCAAGATTATCGACATGAGTCAGACTCTGATAAATTTGACGTGGAATACTCCATAGATGTTTCTTTTGCTCTGTCGTTTCAGCAACTCGTGAATCGTCGTTTCTCGCTCCCTTTATATCGCGGAAAAGCCAGTATTTTTCCAGTTTCCGTATATATACAGTTTAAGCAACGGGAAATATTCCTTTGCTCTCCTTTGCTTATTCCCTTTCTGTCTTTCTCTGCTACTCTCGTTCCCATCGCCATCCGCTTTTCTACTTTAGTCGTAGTTTCGTACAAATGACACGAGAATAAAAAGGGCCTGATTTACGGGGCCGTTGCAACGTAGAATTATGGGACTCCGAGCCCTTTCGGTATTCAGGAGACAATTTAATACGTGTATATTCAATGGGATGAATATACTTTTTCGACGGGGTAACCGGAAGCCGAGAGTCCCGAAGGACGCTTACATTTTGCGGCAAGACGTGCGACCATATTCCACGAGGGACGACGAGAGAGTAAGAAAGCAGCGGTTTAATAGCCCTTTCTTGGAAGATACAGCGATTCAAAATGAGGGGTATTTATTATCGACCGCTGGGAAACAGAAGGTCGTAAATTCCCACAAATATCGCGGTTTTAAATCTGCCCGATGGAGTTTTTTTTCAGCTCACACCTGATGTACAAATTTGTCCGCTCCTCAGAGAGGCGAAAATATACCTCAAGGGTCGAAAATATTATTTTTCACGACTAGCTATTTTTCATCCTGAAAATAAATGCCAAACGACCTTCTCTGAGCTCGACCTTCTGATTTTCTTCGTTAGAGCTTCCTCCACTGTATTTCACCTTTAAGGGAAAACCAAGATAAAAATTGAAGAAAAAAAAATTCTTTGCATTTCTTCAAAGAATATATTCTCAAGAACACGTAGGAAAAATTTTAGGTCGAAATTTTGAAAATTCATAAAGTTACAGTCATTTTAGTGAGAGCAGGTCGTGATTAGGATCACTTCATTGAGATCTTTCATAATAGATGAATTTCTAGATCTTATTTCATTATGAAATGTTTGTGGATGTCTGTGAAATCTTTCGAAAAATGTCCAACTATCAGATGGGACTCGATAATTTAACGGCTTCGATATTAATATGAAATTGATATTTTTCCCTTTAATTTTTGAATAACTCGTCACCAAGATATCAATGAAATAATAAAGAATTTTTTTTTTGTAATTAATACAAAATCTATATCTCCGTTGATTTTCAAGGTTATTCAATAAAAATTGCTATGAAATAAGTTGAATATGGGGCATTCCACGTCAAATCACGCGGTCATCGGCCTGACCCCCTCGGATTTTGATGTCCGATGAATTGTGGGTTTAGTTTGGCCCAAAATATGACCTCAAATTTTTAGAATATTTTTTTTCATTCTTCAGTCGTTTCCCGAGCTAAAAATCATTAAATCGAGAGAAAACATAAACAGGGATCTTTTTCTAATTAATGAAATTTTTTTCACAGAAACTAGGGCCCAAAACAGATATTTTCGTCATAGTTCGATAAAGGGCAAAAAATAATTACTATTTTTTTGTATTTTAATTTTTTTTTTTAATTTTTTATCTCGATTGTTTCTTGTAGTGGTAATAATAATAATAATAATAATAATAATAATAATAATAATAATAATAATAATAATAATAATAACAACAACAACAACAACAAAAATATTTTTCTAGTGAAACTTGATTTCTCTTTCTTGGTTTAAGAGTGAAAGGAGAACATTTTTCGAAAATTTATTAGCCTCGACGACATGAAATAAAACGTATAATTCGAACACAATTAAACAATAAAAAATAGTAATTATTTTTTGCCCATTGTCGAATTATGACGAAAATATCTGTTCTGGGCCCTAGTTTATGTGAAAAAAATGTCATTAATTTGAAAAAGGCCCCTCTTTATGTTTTCCCTCAATTTAATGATTTTTTAGCTCGGGCAACCCCTGAAAATGAAATAAAAATTTCTAAGAATTTGAGGTCATATTTTGGGCTAAACAAAACCCAAAATTCATTGGACATCAAAATCCGAAGCCGATGACCGCGTGATTTGACGTGAAATGCCCCATCCATGCTTAACAAAATAATGAAAACCCAATTCTTGGATAATTAATTATGTCTGAAAAAAAAATCTCAAACATTTATAATTTGTTCACCTCTAATGGCTGCTTATTTTAATGGTTTCGTGAAGAATCCAAGTTTTTGAGCACAAAACTCGAGCCGACAAACTCCTCAATGGTTCTTGTCGTTCTTCTTTATTGTCTGTCATTCTTACCAACATTTCGATGACTCTATAGAGTATCGAAATGTTCGTAATCACTTGAACATTCTGCAATGTAACATTGAAAATTGTAGAATAATGAGGTGGTAAATTACTCGAGCTCGAAACTCGAACGGGGAATCCACTCGAACGGCATTCGTGGAGAACGGCCGCAAATGAGCACCTTAAGCATCGATTCAATGGGCTTGTTACTATAGGAAAGCTGTTCTACGGGATCTCGAGGAGTTTGTCGCGGTGGAAAGGTATTAGGAAACCGTTCTCAGCTCGAACGTTTCAAAACTTGGCTTGTGCTTTCCCGAGATCGAGATGCTTTGGCGCTTTCCACGTTTATTCTACAGTGTGAATTCTACGAGGCCAGTGTCCGAGGAGATTAAGTCCGAAAATCTCGAGTACGAACACATCCCGCCCTCTCACGGAACCCTCGAACGTGAGAGAATCATCCTGAGAGCCGCGAGAAAACCCAGAGAGTTTCGTACGCGAGACTCTGCTGGAGTTTCGTTGCTCGGTGCACGGATCAAGTTCCATCCAGTCGAGGATTACGAAAACTCCAACGAACTCTCTCATCCCAAACGCTTGCTCTCGCGTTCATTGACCTCCTTAGTCTTTTTGACCAGAAGATTAACGTCGACAACCTTCGACGATTGTGAAAAAAGTAACCCAAAGTCCAAGCGATTATTCGAACGATTCGTCATTTTTTTTTCAAATCCGGTCGAGTAGAGAGCTACTTTGCGATTTTTTTTTCTTTCCGAGTAATCATAATTATATATCCAACCAAATATATGTTCAATACATTTTTAATTGAAGCAATTAATCAATTAAATATATATTTAGAGTACCAAATTTCTATATAAATTTTGACCAGATTTGACGTTTCGAAAAATTCGAGAATTATAATTATACATTCAATAAAATAAATATTTAATATATATATATATATATTAGGGCGATTTTTTTCGACTTTTTTTAATTTTCATCCCTCCCCACCTAAAATGCTGTTGCATATGTCTAAAAGAAACTACCCTGAAAGTTACAGCCCTTAATATTAATGTTAAGTACTCGCCCTTCGCGTGAAAAGATTTCCCATCTAAAATACACGTAAATAAAAAACTTTTTTCTTCAAATTGCTATATATAACTCCGCGGCATTTCATGCTATCATATTGTCCTTGGTCGCAATTTACGCAGAATTGAACGGTCTTCAAAAGTGTCCTGAGCAGCATAAGTGTAATTTACACTGGTGAGATGGTACGAGTCACTAAAGTTGATTTTGACCTGCACTTCTTGTTTTTTTCCTGTTATTTTTGAAATGATCAGCGTTATCGAAAAATTGCAAAGGAAAGTTTTGTTGGAAATTTAATTTCCTACAAAAAAGGTCCTTTAGACCTACTTGAGAAAATTGATATTTCTTGAGATATTGAACCTTAATTTATTTGCGGTATAAAATTTTTACGGTTTATCGAACCAAAAGTTCTTAATTGTTGATATTCCATATCATTTCGCCACTGATGATATGATATGTGATATGGTGATATGATATAGAATATCAACAAATTGAAACTTTTGGTTCAATAAACCATAAAAATTGTATACCAAAACCAAGTTAAGGTCCAATATCTCAAGAAATATCAATTTTCGCAAGTACGTCTAAAGGACCTTTTCTGTAGGAAATTAAATTTCCAACAAAACTTTCCTTTGCAATTTTTCGATAACGTTGATAATTTCGAAAACAACAGCAAAAAAACAAGAAGTGCAGGTCAAAATCAACTTTAGTGACTCGTACCATCTCACCAGTGTAAATTACACTTAAGCTGCTGAGGACAATTTTGAAGATCGTCCAATTCTGCGTAAATTGCGACCAAGGACAATATGATAGCATAAAATGCCGCGGAGTTATAGCAATTTGAAGAAAAAAGTTTTTCATTTACGTGTATTTTAGATGGGAAATCTTTTCGCGCGAAGGGCGAGTACTTAATATTAATATTAAGGGCTGTAACTTTCAGGGTAGTTTCTTTCAGACATATGCAATAATATTTTAGGTGGGGAGTGAAAAAAATTAAAAAAGTAAAAAAAAAATCGCCCAATATATATATATATCTGATTCAATTAAATACATATTGAATCTACATTGAATTTACTTAAATATTCCGCGCAACACAAAAAGTTTCACTGCTCTTTTAAAAATAAAAAATTTTCTATTCCACAAGCGGCGTTTTAAGGGGGACATATTCAGCTTCATTTCGCTTTTTCCAAAAAAAAATTTCGATTTTTTTTTAACTCGGTACGTCCTTTGAAACATGGACATTTTACGGCTTTTTTTTTAAATTGAAATTTTGGCGCACAACCCATGGGAATTTTTAAAAACTATTTTTCATACAAAAAACTTGTGGAGGCGAGTATAAGCTTCAATTTCGTTTTTAAAAAGGTTCGTACGATTTTATTTCGCAAAAATATTAAATTTTTCGCAAAAAACTACCATATTTATAAAATGTAACGTAACTCTAAAACCACTGAGTTTTCGTAAAGTAACTTGGAGAGTAAAAAGTTGCATACAATTACTCTAGACTCAATCAAATTTTTTCAGAATTGAATAAAAAAAAAAATTTCCGAGATTTTGTTCTGTCATCGAGATATTTTTTTATCTCAAACAATCGGGTCTCTTACCTTGTCTACACGGCTTTTTCATCGAAAAACTTCATCTACATGGATTTTTTTATCGGAAAACCCGTGTAGATGAGATCAGCGACCCGATTGTTCAAGATTAAAAAAATATCTCATTAACAGGAAAAAAAAATGTTAAAAAAATCTGAAAAATTTCTTTAAATCCAGAATAATTATATGCAACTTTTTACCCTCTTAGTGATTCCACGAAAACCCAGTCGTTTTAGAGTTGCGCTTCATTTTATAAATATGATCGGTTTTTGCGAAAATCTGAATATTTTTGCGAAAAAAAAAATGTACGAAACTTTTTAAAAAACGAAATTGAAGCTTATACTCCCCCAACAATTTTTGCATGCAAAAAACAGTTTAAAAAAATGTTCATAGGTCGTGCGCCAAAATTTCAATGCCAACAAAAAAGCCAAAAAACCGACCATGTTTCAAAGAACGTACCGGGTTCAAAAAAAATCTAAAAAAATTTTTGGAGGAAGCAAAATGAAGCTGAATATGTCCCCTTTGAAACGCCGCTTTTTAAATTGAAATATCTTCATTTTTAAAAGAGCAGTGAAAGTTTTTGCGCGAAGCGGAATCGGGGCGAGTGTTTCCAAACTTTTGGACGGCAGTGTACATGATTTGAAATACCAAATTTCTCCAGAACTTTCGTTTTTCTTAAAATGAAAGAAAACAAAATTGCTTGCGTCTGTACGAATGAATATTTCCAAATTGACTTTGTCCAATCTTTTAAATTTGAAGAAAAAAAGCTATTTCCACATCCGAACGAATTTTGGTGAAAAAAGCTCGACGTTTCTTATATTTTCCAGCGGCGGAACTTTCCTCAAGCAAAACCACTGCTCCAAAGTAAAGCTCTTTTTTTGACGGCGTCCATCGCCACATCGTTGACCACAAAAACATTTCCAGACGCACGAAAATCCTCGACGCAGTTCATTTTTACCAGGATCGCACGAAAAACTTTCGCTTCGTTTCACAGTCTTTTATCCCGATGAAAAGCACATCGAGCATTTAAAACCTTCGTCGCGGAATCCTCCCTTTCCTTTCATCCCTTCGCGATTCCGCGCCCCTTTCGCTGATCTTTCCGGCGGAATGCAGCGGCCAAAACTTTCCACGAAACTCAAGAAATGGCGGCTGTTCTAACGAGCTTTTAAATTATTCCCGATATGCGAATGAAGAATAGAAGATCCAGAGAGCTTTTCCGTTCAAGAGGCGTTACCGTTTAGCCGGAGGAAACCGAATTCTCCGGTCGAATTAAAGGGGTTGAGGGTGGAACGCGTCGTTTAAAGACTCCGAGTGAACGGATAAGGAAAGACGAACGACGCGAATGTGAATGGAGAGAAGTCGTTGAATGCCGATCAGACGTATGATATGTCGAATGAATGGAAGAAGAAGAAAAAAGGGGGATGCGCGTGCGAATCGAAGGGCGAGAAGGACGCACGCGAGAAGCGCAATAAACCGGCATTTCCGAAGTTTCCTCGAGTATTCCGAGGGTGGAATCAACACCTTCTTGAATTCGAACCTCCCCTTCGTCGTTGTATTTGCACCTTATATTTTCTTCAAAGTTGGAACAATAATGGAGAGGCTGGGCCTCCATTACGAGGGATTGGAATCTTTTCATCGTCTCAAATTCGTCGTAAAACGGTGTTCAATGTTATCGCATTCTTGTACTCGACTCGAAGAGATTTCACGCCGTTTTACGAACTGTAAACGAACGATAGAGCCTCCTCGATTGAACATAAAATAAAAGGGTAAATTTCTACAAAATTGTGATCATCTAATGGGTCATTCCATGTCAAATCGACCAAGAATTGGTATTGACCCCTTTCAATTTTGAAACAAAAAAATCCCATCCTGAAAATTTCAGGATCTTTTAAGATCCGTCCAAGGTATTATATATAAAAAAATTAATGTTAATCCTGCATTTACACGATTTTAAAAAATTAAAAAATTCATTTTTTTGGAAAAACACCTTTCTGAAAATTTCAGGATCTTTTGAGATCAGTTCAAGGTATTATATAAAAACATTGAACAAAAAATTTAATGTTGATCGTGGATTTGCACGAGTTTTTTAAATCAAAAATTCTCCAAATTCATCATTTTTCAAAATTTTGTTTCGGAACTTTTTTTTTCGTAGCCACAAGTATACTCTTCAAGACAAACCCAGAACGATTTTTTCGTAACTATAATAGTTTTCGAGATATTTAAGAAATAAACTTGAAAGATTTAAAAAATTGTTAAATTTTGAATCTTGCATAACTTTCGAAAAAAATTTTATTAATTTTTTTCCTTTGGTGGAACTTCGTTTTATTAAAAACGAAAACTTAAACGAAAATTGAAAGCAGTCGCTTCCAACGTATTGTCGATTTGACATGAAATGACCCAATAGAAGTACATTTTCGAGGGATCAAATCTAATCGCGAAAATTTAAAAATCGCTTGTTTTAAAAAAAAAACATGAATTTTTGACAATGAAATCTGTATCTGCTTGCGTTGAAAGTATCGGTTAATTCAATAATCAATATTTGGCACGCAATAAATGAATAAATAAATAATCTAATTTCCATCAAACGTTTCTCGCGACAAAAATTTCTAATGTCGACATTTTATGATGTAAAATAAAAGTAAAATTCAACAAAATTGTGATAATTTAATAAAAGTATATTTTGAATGGTTTATATCTAGGGATAAAGGATTTAGATCTATTCGTATAAATTAAAAAATCGCTTTTAAAAAAAGAAAATCTAATTTACAACAATGAAATTACGTCTCCCTTCACTGAAAATATCCGTAAATTCAATAATCAATATTTGGAATGCAATAAATAAATAAATGATAAATTTCATTGCCATTAATTGGTCGTTGCAATAATAATTTCTGATGTTGACATTTTATGGCGTTTCTCAAGATTGGATTTAATTCTTCAACTCGTTTAACGAATCGGCATTCGTACCACGAAGATTGCGAAACGGAGGATCACTTCCGTTGGAGGAAAAAAAAATCAACGATAGTTCATCGGGTCACAAGAAATAAGCCCGGAGTCTTTCAACGCTGAGAAACACAAGAAGATTGCTCGCTTTTGCTTTTTTCATCTCTGTCAGAAATAAGAGAAATTGTACAGAGAAACTTCATTTGAGAGCGGGAACGCGACCCTCTTTTGTCCCTTTTGCGACGAAGAAGAAAAGCACGACGAGGAGATTGAATGGAGAAAAAAAAAATAACCACGAAGAAATAATCCCGAGTCAGTGATGCAGTAGAGGGAAAATAAAGAAAAATCCCTGCCCTCCCCTTATCGCCCTGTTCAGGGTAAGGGTTGAAACAAAGACTTTTATTAAGAGAAAACAAGCAGAAGCTTCGTTTCACAATCCTATTGCTCATTTTTCTTCCTCCGTCTTCCTGAAAATATATTTATACAAATGGATCAAAAGTTGGCTCACTTTTTTTCAGGCTTTTAATATCCGACGTTCTCGAGTCCGTCGGAAGCTCATTGAATCAGGACGAGAGAAAAAGAGGCTATTTTTCGTTGCCCTGTGCTTGATCACTTGATCATTTAAGCGGTCTCGATCGATCTGACGTTGATCGAAGTTTTCTCGTTAATTAAGCATCGGGATGGGCAAAGTCAGACGACGAAAATGAACGCTATTTCCGATTCGTTAGAGAGTCTCGAGAATCCAGGATCGTGGTTAACTCCCGGGCAGAAAAAAATCTGCGCGTTTCCTCATCGCTATAATCATCCTTCATCCCTCTGTATCCTTCAACCCTGCGCCCCTCCTCTATATTCGTCCTTCCGGCGAGATACTTTCAACCGCAGCGTCCACTTTTATCAACTCGGTAATCTATTTATCACCACGAAGGCATCACGTCAAGGCTCAAGAGAGAGATTGAGACTCTCAAAAATGCACCCTCCTTTCATTAAAATATCTTTCATCGATCTTGGCCCCAGGAATAATTCCTCCAAGCCCGGAGATACTTATTTCTCCATCGACCAAAGCTCTTCGAGAATTTCTGGACGCTGAGCCTCTTCGAGATGGATTTTTAATGGACTTTGAATATAAATTTCAAACTCAGACATACACGGAAAATAATGATCAGTGACAATTCATGTGTAATATTTAAAAAATTACTGAATTCAATCCAGAATATACGGTTTAGAATTGTAATTCAGGCGTTTTACTGGGAATCCATTATAAATTAATGGATTTAATGTTGTTTCTACTTTTCAAACCATTATAAATGCTGATTTACACTGTAAAAAATGCAATGTTCACCGCAAAAAAATGACAAAGTAGAAATAACAAGCAGAAACGACGAAATCCACTGTGTTTGAACTGTAAAACTTACAATGGTCTCCGTAGAATGTTCAAAGCACATAATTAGAAATTGCAGTGTTCCCAGTGAAAAATCAAATGTGCGCCGCGAAATATGCAACGTCAATTTCAATTTTTACAGTGTGGCACTGTAACGGGACGACCTACGGCGGGCCACGATCTCTGCATTTCGCCCGAGATCCGCTAGATGGCGTCGGACGGCACGCCCTCTCGCGCCAGCGAGAAAGCCACCGAGCACCTATAAGGCACCTATAAGCATTGAGAGAAAAAATTACTAGAACCAATGAAATAAAGTTTTGAAGGCAAAAAATCATTTTTTTCATTATCTGCCAAAACATATTAGATTGGTTCCCTTATTTATTTACTTGGTTCATTTTTTTCAGTCAATTCCATAAATTTCTGTTTCAATAAACGAATTTACTTGAATCTAACAATATGTTATCAATTATATGTAATATCTTGTTTGAATCAAGAACACATTTTATCATTCAAAACATGCATGTCTTTTGATACAGGAAACACTGAGAAAAAAAATTTGTTGAATCAACAAAGTTAATTAGTCCAATCAACAGGAAAAATGATTGGTTCAATCAAATTCACTATATGCATAGTTTAGTGACCCCAAAAAGAGATAAATAGAAAAAACAGAAATCTGCGCCATTTCTCCGATCTAATTTCTCTGTCCGACCGAGATTCGAACCCTCGACCCTACCTACCATCATACCTATCCTACCTAACCATCCAACACGCTACCTATTACGCTATCGACTACTACTATGCACTTGAAAAAAGTTAGGAGTTATGAAGATTCGAATATAAGAAAACATTTAAAAAACCAGTTTTTTAATTTTTAACAATTTATGTATACTATAGAAATTATAGTTCTTTGCTTGAAGGAAATAAAAATGTCATCATTCCAAACAAATGTTCGCTATGAAATTTGTTAGGCTCCTCAATTATAGCGTTTTAATATTATTATTATTGAATAATATTATATATTAATAATTATAGTATATAAATATATATTTTTCTTAAAGACTATTCATAGAAAAAATCATGAACCAAATCAGAGAGGGCGGAGAATAAAAAGTCGATTTACTTGACCTGGAATACCCCATATACGTCGATGCTTGTTATCCTAGTTATTCGAGCACAGCCGACTACGTGAATATTCTCGATGAAGCCAATCATACACTCGGACCGTTATCACAAGGAAAAAAAGTACACACATTGTATAGTGAGAGTTCAAACGCGAAATACTTTTTTTTGAGCTTTTGTCATTACTTTTTCCTTTGCCGCGATGTCTCTTCAGACATCGATACACACGGAGATCCGTTGTTAAGGAAATTCAAGAAGGCCGCGATACAATGGAGATACGGAAGATCCTCGAAAGCCAAGATTCATTACTCATCCTCTCTGTACGAGTGTCCGAAAATGTATCCTCGTTATTTTCATTGATAAAGCCAGTTCTTGAGGCCCCGTCGTCAATCGAAAAAAAAAAAATACGTGAATTGTTTATTCTATAAATATTGTATAGGAAAAAGTAAAAAAAAACAGGGGCCTACCAAAAAATAAAAAATATAATGAATAAATAAAATTAAACACAATTAATTCTGTACAATTCAATTCTAAAAACTTTGAATTTTTATGAATTTTCATCAAAAACCTTTTTTCCTTATTTTTTTCTCATTAATAAATTAAATAAATAAAATAAATTAATAAGTAAAAAAGCTTTGGTTCCCGGTAACTAAATTTTTGTAGAAATGGGACAAAATTTTGCAAAAATCGGTGGTTGAACTTTAAAATTCCGCTAAAAATTAAAAAATCACTGGAATCAAATGAACCAAGCAGGATTTTAAAGCTTCAACGATTGCGAAGAGAATAAGATTAAAAATAAGGCAAAATTCAATCTACAAAAAAAGTTACAGCTATTATACTAAACGCGTTCGTCTTTGGGCAAAATGTGAAAATGTTTAAATTTAATCATTCAAGACATTAAGAAAAGTCTTATCAACAAAAGTGGCATTCCACAACTTGAACGATCGTTAAACTCCAGCTGCCAATATTCTTATTTATGACGAAGAAAGAAACATCTTCATTCGTCACACAAAAACATTCTTCAATGTAACTCGCCTTTTTCACGACTCGAAAATATACGCTTTTCCAGCGAGTCGACCCTTGTTTTTCCTTCGGGGAGGGGAAAAAAGGACAGGGATTGCCGAGCAGTGTCTTGTCCCCGAGGATTTTTCAAAACGAGGTCACGCTACGATTTCAGAGCTTGCATGGAGTGAAAAAAAAGCAAAAAAATAAAAGGTTAAAAAAAATCAAGAGTAGTTACACTCTATCGAAAATTCCCACGTGTAACGTTGCGGTGAATGAGCATCGCGGAACGCTTCGTACTCGGTTATATATCTCGCGAGATTTTTTTTGCCCAACCATTTATGAACCGAATCTCCGGTGACGTTACATTTTTATTTTTCCCCGATACTCGACGATGCACATATTTCGTCTTCGCTTATTTTGTTTTTATTTTTTTTTGACCGTGCGAAAATACAGTCGTGCGCTGGCAATTCTCCGGAGTGCATCAACGAAACAACGAGCCCAAATATATAAATATATATGGGGCGTTCCATCCCAAATCAGACAGTTGGAAAAACTTTTATTTTTTTATTTCCTCAATTTTTTTATATTTTTTAGTGCCTATCAAAAGACCCTTCCTGTTAAATTTTGAGATTTTATTTATTACCCGTTCAAGGGATATTAAATTAACAAAAAAAAAACCATAACTTCTTTGATAATGATCCAAATTAAAAGATTTTTTTCAAATTTTTTGTTTTTTTATGGCCTTTTCAGAAAAAAATGCAACAAAAATATTCGACGAGTTTTTGAATGAGTTTTTTGAGTTTTAAACTTTAAATTGCGTTTTTAAAAGTGAGTGTTATTTATTATTTATTTTTTTAATTTTTTGCTTCAAACATCTATCTATTCAACATTTTTTAAGACTAGTCCGATCGTGGGATTTCCATAACTACTATTTTTTTCGATTTTTGAAAATTAAATTTTTTAATTTTTTAAATAAATTATTATAAATATCAATTTCTGTTACTGCATAGTATTTTTTTCAATATTTAGAATTTATTTTGACCCTTTTTTATTGTTAACAGGTTCTTAAAATTAATAATTAATCGTTGAGTCTGTTTATGAACATTAATAACAACAGTTTTTATTTATTCACGTATTTTTTTGAAAATTCGGTATACTATTTAGGTTCAATGCCCACTCATACAATTCTTGAACCATTGTTATTTGCTCATCGATTAATTATTAATTTTGAAAATCTGTTAACAATGAAAAAGTGTCAAAATTAATTCAAAATGATTAAAAAAATACTATACAATAACAAAAATTGGTATTCATAATAATTTATAAAAAAAAAATTGTAATTTTCAAAAATCGAAAAAATAGTAGTTATTGAAATCCCACGATCAGACTAGTTTTAAAAATTGTTGAATCGTTAGATATTCAAAAAAAAAAAAAAATAATAATAATAAATGACACTTTAAAAAACGCGATTTAAAGTTTAAAACTCAAAAAATTCATCAAAAATGCGTCGAATATTTTTGTTGTATTTTTTTCTGAAAAGGAAATGAAAAAACAAAAATTTTGAAAAAA
Organism: Alloplasta piceator; assembly: GCA_946863875.1. NCBI lineage: Eukaryota > Metazoa > Arthropoda > Insecta > Hymenoptera > Ichneumonidae > Alloplasta > Alloplasta piceator. The sequence continues at coordinate 78,432,066 of OX333071.1, forward strand.
AAAACTTTTGATTTGGACCATTATTAAAGAAGTTATGACCACAATACCAAAAAGTTCGGTTTTTTTATTTTTAATATCTTTTGAACGCGTAATCAAAAAAATCTCAACATTTAACAGGAAGGGTCGTTTGATGGGTACTAAAAAATATTAAAAAATTGAGGAAATAAAAAAAAAGTTTTTCAAACTGTCCGATTTGGGATGGAACGCCCCACATATATATGGTCTGTGTGAAAACGAGAAAAACGTTGAAGTAAAAAAGTACCCATGGAAATTTTTCCTCGTCGTATCGGAAAATCAGGAGGAAAAAGGAGAGGAGAATCTCCTCAATAGGAATAGTGACAACTCACCAGTCATGGTTTGCGATAGAAAAACGTAAAACGTCGCCAAAGATAAAAGCACGATTGAGAATGGTTGAGCATAGCGATGTGTGAGAGACAAAATATGAGACACAAAAATTGGAGGGCACGAGAAGCTTCGGAGCTTCGTCGTTGTTGTGCAGTTTTCCGGATGCAGTTTTCCCGATGGACCGAGAAAAATGTTCCTGTTTCGATGCGACACGCGAACATCCAAACTATTGATATACACCGGATGAAGCATTAAAAAAAACATACAAAAGCTCACGGTGCAGCGTCGATAACGATCGAGCTTTTCAGTCGGAAAATTTCGTACTTGTATAATACGCATAAATTTTTTCAAATGAAAAACTATATCTCGCGTTTTTGCGTCTCATTGATACTCGAAAATTTTCCAATATTTTTAAGTACTATAAGCAGCATAATATGTCTGTAAAGAAAAAAGAATTTATTAATAATTTTCATTTGATTTTTTTCCCAATTTAGAAAAAGAATTGAAAAGAAATTAAAATGAAAAATGATTAATAATCGAATAAAAATTGATTTAAAATTGATTTAAAAGTATTGTCTCTGCAAAATGAATTTATTAATAATTTTTATTCGAATTTTTTCCCAATTTAGAAAAAGAATTGAAAGGAAATTTAAATGAAAAATGATTAATAATCGAATGAAAATTGATTTAAATATATTGTTTCTGCAAAAAGTACGAATTCATCGCCCCATTCATTTTGATTTTTCTTCCAAATCATTTGTATTCAAAGCACAATAATTTTATTCGAAATTGGAAAATAACCGTCAACATCCAAGGAAAATCTGATTTTCCAGTTTAAAAAAACCATTTCCTCCTACTATTAAAATTTGAATGAAAATCTTTGGAACATTTAAAAAAACATTTTCAAGTTATAATTTGTCGAGCGAAAAAAAATTCCAGGAAAATCGAAAACAAAACACCATCAATAAGTTTGTTTTTAGGGGGGGAAACCCAAATAAATGGTCGAAGGTGACGAGGAATTTCGGGATTTTTTTCCAACGCAACTACTGGACCAATCGTTTCCAACTTTGAAGGCTATTTTATTGTACATTCGAAGACTTGAAAAACATTTTTTTGAGGTATCAGAGATTTTGATTAACTTTTAAACGCGATTTACTCGAAACTACATTTTCGCAATTTGCGGCAGCGATAAAAAAAACTATTCATCCGATTCATTTCAATCAAATATTTTTAGACACATAATTGCAAACCCTCATCGATAAACCTCCATTTACAAAAAAATAATAATAATTCAACAATAATTTTTTGCATAAAAATGTTCGGTGAAAATTCGATCTTTTTTATCTGAGTGCCGCCATTATTACAATATTCAACTTTTGAAACTTTTTCTTGGTTTATCGACAGCGTACTTTCATATAGAATGTAAAAGTTTCTGATTTTTTTGTTTCGGATGAAAAACAAAAAAACTTCAGCTGCCGCAATTCGACATCGCGGAAAAAATTCGTTCAGCAACGATTGGTTGAAGGCTGCTGATGAATACTTATTTTCGATTTAAAAAAATGTTTTTGAAGTCTTCAAATGTACAATAAAATTGCCTCCGAAATTGAAAACGATTGGTCCGTTAGTGCGTTGGAAAAAAATCCCGAAATTCCTCGTCATCTTCGACCATTTATATGGGTTTCCCCCCTTAATAGCTCGATAGATTGTATCGGTGAATTTATCAGGATGGTTAGTTTTGACCAGGTCTATTGAAAAACAAAACGAGTGGTAATCCAGTATTTTTTTTTTCCCGCCCAAAAAACTTTGGTTATCGCACACGAGGGGGATAAAAATGGGCACTGCAGAGAGCGCATTCGCAATCTCCGCTATACCAGAACTCGTGCGCATATAGATGTACAATAAACGGGTAGGAAAGTGTTATCAGCGAGAGCATTAAGGTACCTACTTTGCCGAGTTACGTTCCGGCGAATAAGCGGTAACTACGAGCATAGCTGGAGCACGTACAACCCTCGATAAGTCGATTTTACAGCCATTCACACACTTTTCAACCCCCATTCTCGTGAAACTGAGCATCGTCAAGTGCTTGGTCGCAGCCTCGAGCACGCGGTAACGCATTTAATCCGAATTTTACATCGAATTTTACAAGCTTACATACCCGCCCTTTACTGCTAATTGCGCACTATCCCTTCCCGTCTAAACAAAAGCCTTCCTTTCTTACAAGCACAAATATATATTTACAAGTCTTTCCTGCCAACTCTCATACAAGATTTTTGAGAAATAAATTAATTTCAAAAAATCTCCCGATTCGTTTCAATTTTCATTGTCAAATGTCTGTTATGATTTATTTGTCAATTTAAATTGAATCAAATTAAATTCACGTATAATCTGTGATCGGTATAATTTTAGACAATTCGTTTATGCAAAATCATCGTTCGTTCAACATTTTTCACGAACAACGAGGCAAAGCGGTTTGTGAAATCGTGCAACGTTTCAAAGTATCGGATTATACTGAACTTTGTCCGCTGCTGTTTCTCGAAGAAGAACAATAGAGGAAAGAGAGAAAGAAAGGAAACGCCATCACTTTCTCTCGTCTTTTCATCTCAACATTCGTATTAAATTTCTTTGTCTATTTTCCACTTATTTAATCCTGTTCTTCTCCTTATTTAACTCCATTATTTCCTTCAAATGAAGAACGTCCGACTAAAGAGAGAGAATCTCTTGCGAAGATATTACCGAATAACAATGAAAATTCGTTATTTATTAAAAATGGTAAGAATTGTGGAATTAATTAAAAACATCAGACCTTTAGTTTTATTTTATTTCACCTTTCAACGATCTCACCTTCTCACACACCTTATATATGGGGCATTCAACGTCAATTCACGCGGTCATCGGCCTGACCCTCTCGGATTTTGATGTCCAATGAATTGTGGGGTTTCGTTTGGCCCAAAATGTGACCTCAAATTTTTAGAAATCTTTATTTTATTTTTTGGAGGTTGCCGGAGCAAAAAAATCATTAAATTGAGAGAAAACATAAGGAGAGACCTTTTTTAAATTAATTAAAAAAATTTCACAGAAACTAGTGCCCAAAACAGATATTTTCGTCATATTTCGATAATGGGCCAAAAATAATAACTGTTTTTTTTTATTTTAATTTTTTCTTTATAATTTCGTATTTTGATTGTTTCTTGTAGTGAGAATAATAACAACGAAAATATTTTCCCAGTGAAATTTGATTTTTTTTTTTGGTGAAAGAGTGAAACGACAACATTTTTCGAAAATTTATTAGCCTCAACGACCGGAAATAAAACGGATGATTCAAACACAGATAAGAAATTAAAAAAAAAAATTGTAATTATTTTCGATGAAAATATCTGTTTTGGGCCCCAGTTTCTGTGAAAAAATTTCATTAATTTAAAAAAGTTCTCTCTTTATGTTTTCCTGCAATTTAAGGATGTTGAGTCCCAAATCGCAAATGATGAAAAAATTCTGAAAATTTGGTATGTTTTTGGATGAATTATTTAAGAGGTCGTGTAAAAATTTCACGACGATTAGGAAGTTCGTTATCGACTAATTAGCATTAACAAATTAAATTACATTAAATGTAGTCTTATGGAAACTGATATAACTTTGCGATAAGTTTTTTTTTACCTCTCAATTTTTTAATATCTACACTATATTGAAAGCAACGGAAACAAAACGAAGTTTATTGATAAATATTTTTTTTATTTGTTTAAAAAATTGTTCTTAACAAAATGTTAATATTTTAATAACGAGCTTACTAATCGTCTTGAAATTTTTACACGACCTCTTAAATATTTCATACAAAAACCTACCAAATTTTCAGAATTTTCTCATCATTTTTCATTTTAACCCTTAAGGAGGTTGAAGTAATGATGATGGAGTTCTGAAAATTTAATATGTTTTTACATGAAGTATTCAGGAGGTCATGTAAAAATATCACGACGATTAAGAAGATATTTATTGAACAATTAACATTACCAGGTGTGTAAGTATGAAACCGGAATTTTTGTACAGAAAAAACACGTTTGTTGGTATTCTGGTCGTTTTTCACGCAAAACTCGATCCAAATCGGTCATTTGTTGTCGGTAGCGTTGAGTATTGACAGTTTCCCCAGGTTTCAGCAGCTCGTAGTAGATTACGCCCTTCTGATCCCACCAAACACACAGCATTGTCTTTCGTCAAAATCGCCACTTTTGAACCGTTTAAACCACTCGAAACACTGTGTTTTACCGAGAGCATGCTCACCAAACGCCTCCAGAAGCATTTGATGCGATTCGGCTGCGGTTTTCTTCAGATGAAAACAGAAAAGTAGGGCTGTCCGCAAATCGTAATTTGTTGGCACAAAACTCGACATGTTTATCTCTAATAAACTAATGCTACTGAAGGAAACTCGTGTTATTGTGAGTTGGAAATCTTTGTCGGATATCAATACAATAACAAGACACCGCTGACGTGATGTGTCGGTAACTGCATCGACATCTAGCGCCACCTATGGGCAAATTCCGGTTTCATACTTACACACCTGGTAAATGATTTCATAGGGACTCAACATCCTTAAAGATTTTTTTGCTCGGGCAACTTCTAAAAAATGGAATGAAAATTTCAAAAAATTTGAGGTCATATTTTGGGCCAAACGAAACCCACAACTTATTGGACATCAAAATCCGAAGGGGTCAGGCCAATGCCCGCGTGATTTGACGTGGAATGCCCCATTTGTATAGAGAGAGAGAGATTTTCGTCCTTGTCGAGAAACTATTGAGTTTCTCCTACCCCTCCTTCCGCTCAACGTCCTTTCGAAATTCTCCCGCGCGTCACTCTTTCCCTGTTTACCCTCTCTTGGGATATCCGGGAAATTTGTAGGTGACTAGGCGCTCCCGAACGAATTGGAAAGCTCCGAGACCAAGTTTTCGTGGAGATGGAATATATATATATATATATAAGCCGTAGCTTTCTTGCAGGAGACCACCAGATGCAGGATTCTGAGTTGCCACGACCAAAGTTTTGATTTAACCGACACGTGCTTTCACCACAATCCCTCTCCCTCGGCCTTGTGTCCATATATGGTAAATTTTTCATGCCAAAAAGTGTATTGACGGTACAAAAATTTCCCAAAAAAGCAAAACGAAGAAAAAATCGTCAATAAAATTTTTTTCCAGTTCCTTTCCAAGGAAATCGAGAACTCACCTTCTTTTTTCGATGATATTTCAAAATTATAAAGGTATCGAGTTTTTCATAATGTATCATCTTGTAAATCTCTGTAAATTTTAAATCAAACTGGAAATTAATATATTTATTTTTTACCATCCTTTAAAAAGATTTTCAGTCAATTCTGTTTGATATCGGAACAAAATAGCTCAGCTGATTGATCAATAAATTACAATTAAGTGATAATCTGAATTGATAAAAATTCATAAACAAGAGTGAATAATAAAAATCCAATGTAATCAAAAAATTATGATTCTTAGCTTCGTTGGCATTAATGAAAAATCAGATGCTTGAGAACGGAGCTTTTCCGTACGAATTAATTGGAAGTAACGGTAATTTTGATTATTAATGCAAACTGCAAGAACGGTTGGAGAAATATTCTGCTCGATGCTGAGCATTAAGGGCAGGATAGAATCATATTAATCTGGGGGATAGTGCGTGATACCATTACGTGTAACAAAGTTAATGCGAGTTTATATGTTTGGCGAAACACCGAGAGATAAATAGAAAGAGAGAAAGGGATTCGTATCACGAGGATTCGGTTACTACGAGCTTTTGGTGTGTACAATCAGCTTGGTGGCGAGGGTATAACTAGTTAATTCCGCGATCAAGAATGTTTTGCCGTTACGCAGTATTTGCGAGTTGAAATTTACCTCCCCCAAGAAGCCACGCAGAATCCGCGATATTCTCAGATTAGAGATTCCTGATGTATTTAATGACATTATTAGGGTCGTTTGCAGAAAGTGGTCCATTCCTGGTGTTATCCTGGTCCTCCACTCTCTCTCTTTCCCTTTCTCTCTCTCCCGAGGCAACGATAAATATCAAGTCCATAATGGAGGCTAACCAAAGTCGAGCCAATGTTAACATGTTATGCACGCGAATACGCCTTCTCGAGACTTTAAGGCTTACAGTACAGAATTCAATGCGTTAAGGTTGGGTCAAGCAGATCGAAAAATATTCCTCTTTTTTGCACATTAAGCGAGTTTTTGTAGTGGGAAAGGTTACTGCGAGAGTAATCCTCCAAATTTGGGTATAAGTTTTTTTTGGTAAAGAATTTTTCTCAAAAACCGGTAGGATTATTAAATTAAGGAAGGTTAAAAAATTATTGAATAATAATAATCAATATCGAAATCAAGTTTTTCGAATTGACGTTAAACTTAATTAATTTTTCATATTTTCAAATATTTATTGAAAATTTGAACTGAAATAAATAATAATAAATTTCAGTTGAATAATAAATAGATGTAAAATAAATAATAAATAAATTAAATAGTAAATGTAAATAAGATAATAATAAATTTCTACTGAAATTAATAAATTTGGCTCAAAATATTAACTAAATATTCTTGAAATGATAAATTTCGAGTTCAAGGACGAAAAATCATCTGAAGAGGACAATGAAAACATTCTCAAAACGACTGGTTAGAAATAATTCAAGTTTTGAAAATTAATGCAAAATCACGATACTAAGATAGCCCAATTCTAGTATGATGCCGAAGTTTGCATCGTTTAAATACGACGAAAATAGTTTATTTAAAAAAAGTGTCTTTTTTATATAAAATTTTTAAAGTGACAAATCGTTGAAATGTATTTTGGATTCTTTATCAGCGACTTGGGATACCAAATAAACGATCAAAGTGTAAATATGAATAAAAATAAATTGTGAAACATAATTTTCGTTGCATTGCAGCGATGCAAACTTCAACATCATATTCTAGTTTATCTAGAATGATGCCCAGTAATACTCAAATTTTAAAAAAATTGTATTTTGTCGATAAGTCAGAGATCATTCTCATCGACGAGAGTTGGAACTAAACATTTCGAATTTTTTCAACACTTTTTTCTCGAAAATGATTCGATGGGATAAAAAAGAGATGCAAGGCAGCCCGCACACATTACTTTATTATTAATTTTCATCAATTACTTTATTACATTAATTCTCAGCACTCATTTTTTGTTTATCGAACCAATTTCGAGAAAAAAGTGGTAAGAAGGTGTTGTGAGGTTATAGTTTATTTTAATAGTTTATTTTCAAAAAATGACTTTTTTCTAGAAGATTTTCAAAATGACAAATCTTTGAAATGTATTTTGGGGTCTTTATCAATGAATTGGGATGCAAAATGCACGATCAAAGTGTAAATATGAATAAAAATAAATTTTTAAACATTATTTTCGTTGCATTGCAGCGATGCAAACTTAAATATCATATTTTTGTTTATCTAGAATGATGCCCAGTAATACTAAAATTAAAAAAAATATGTATATTTTGTCGATAAGTCAGAGATCGTTCTCATTGACAAGAGTTGGAACTAAACATTTCATAAATTTTTCAACACCTTTGTCTCGAAAACAATTCGATGGAATAATAAAGAGATACAGGGCAGCCCACACACATTAATTCATAATTAATTTGTATCAATTACTTTATGACATTAATTCCCAGAATTCGTTTTCTGTTTATCCAACGAATTTCGAGAAAAAAGTGGTAAGAAGGTGTTTTGAGGTTATATTGACTATTTTTCTGTCGATGATTACTTTCAACTGGCAATATCGGTATTCAATTCCGCCAAAATGTTTTTTGAAAGCGCGAGTGATCGATGCCCACGATCGCTATCAAATTTCCCACCCGAGTTGGTACTTGACTCAACGGATCGTGTACTGTAAGTTCCAAGGACGAGAACATAGTCGTCGGTACAGAAGCAACAGCTAAGCTAACCCAAAGCTAGCGTGTGCGGTTTTCCCTGGTTACACGTTTAATATATACATATAAAGAGCCATCTCACTCGCTCGGGTCTCGTATTCCCAGTGCGCTTCATTCCTCTCGGTATCCATCGCCGAATCCCCACCCTGGCACTCGCTATCCTTTGCCTCGCTAGCATTCTCGATTATTCCCAAGGATGTACGTAAACTCGATGAACATTACCCGCGTGTGTCTCCTCGGCTTTCGTGAGCTTGCAACCCGATATACTTCCCTCTCTCTCTCTTTCTCTCTCTCTCTCTCTCGCTTCCGAGCAAATTTTGTGCAGAGCTCTCGTCCTCGTCCTCATCATCGTCCTCCACGTATCTGCTCCGACCCTCGTGTGCATAATATTCTCGTAGAACGCGCGCAACGTTAAAAAAGCTCTTTCCACAGCTTTTGGCGAAAAGCATACGACCCGAGGACCCTGCAATGTCGAACGGTCATTGAGATATCTCGAGCAGAGACAAAGGCCTCGATTGTGAAAGTGCGCTCTTCAAGGATTCAAGATCCTCGGTGGAAACTCCTTTCTTTAATGATGCTGAAGTTTGCATCGTTCGAATGCAACGAAAATAATGTATTTTTTAATACGTTCATTCTTTCCAAGATATTTTTATAGCGAAGCATCTTTAAAATATATTTTGGGGTCTTCGTTAAGGACTTGGGATGCTTAATGCACGAGCAAAGCGAAAATATCATTAACAATGAATTTAAAAAATGTTATTTTCAATGGCAAATGGAAATTTTGTTGACGCATTGCACAATAAAGCCTCTCGAAAATACTCGCTTTCATATAACTTTAATTCAAATGTAATTATGAATTAAAAATGCTATTTGACAAATTTTTCATTATTTAAGGGCTTATAAGCATGCAGGAAGTCGAAATAAGCGAGTTTTCGAGATTTTTTTCCGGAAAGAGGTTTTTATTTATCAACCAAAATATTTATCGGTAGAAAAACCTTCGATTAATTGCTGAAAAGTATATTCATAAAGCTTGGGTAAAAATTTAAGACTGGTCTGTTTTGATTTTTGATTTTTTATTGAAATCCTGATAATTATTTTATACAAATTATTTAATTTGATTTCAATTTTCATTTAATATTGTAATTTTTTTCTGTATTTGAAATTTAATATCCCATAGTAATTATTCTGTGTATGTTACTTTTCGAAATAACAAACTTTTGTAAAATTTTATTATTACGATTTCCAAAGAACGATTCCGAAAAATACGCTTTTTTCGCTTAAGGTAAATGTCCCAATTATTGAACACTATCTTTTATTTTTATTATTTCTCATTCACCTACATGCATTTACTTATTTATAAAAATTTCATTACATATATGGAACTGTTGACTATCGAAATGTTACCTTACTGGTGCAAAAAAAGCTTTAATTAACAGAGAAAAAAATTATTTAATGAGCAACGGTGACCCGATTTGCGCAAGGGCATAAAAAATTCAAAAACTGTCGCATCTCAAAAAGTAAAGGCGTTTCAGGTTCCTCAGAAAATTTCTTACAAATAACAATAAAAAAAAAAATTTAATTAATTATTTGTTAAAAAGTACGGTGTTCGATCATTGGGACATAGAAAATGCAGTGTGTCCCAATTATTGAACACTCGAATTCTTCAAGATGGCGTCATTAAACCCATAAAAACATTGAGACAGTTAACCTGTGACAGATCGTGTGAATCGGATTTGTTCAAACAAAAACTGTAAGTTCCTGAATAAACTTACCTTTATTCTTTTAATAATAACTCTAAGATCGTCAAATATATTTTTTATTTGTATTTTCGTGCAATAAACATAAAAAGAAAAGAAGAAATAAAGAACATAAAAAAAGAGGCAGCTGAAAATAAAAAGAAAATAAAGTTGGAGTCGAAAAACAAGACAGCTGTGACAAAATCAAACAAAAACAGAACATAAAAACGAGGAAGCTGAAAATAAAAATAAAATGATGTTCGAGTTGAAAAACAAAAATAAACCAAATGCGAATGAACCAAAAACCTGTCAAAAGAGACTAAATAAAATATATTTTTGTATTTTTACATGATCAATAAAAGATTATTCAAGTGTTTGATTTTGCTTTTATTTCTTAATATTTTACCCAAAATAATATTTTCAGAACGGAAAAAGAATTCTCGAGAGTTTTCGATAACTGGGACATGCCTGTTCAATATTAGGGACATAGGCACTTCCAGTGTTCAATAATTGGGACATTTGCGTGCTTCACATTGTTATTCTTTTTTTAAAATTGAAATCATTTGAAAATAATTTAAAGGGTGATTTTTCGAAAGTAAGAATATCAAAGTATCATTTGAACATGAAAGCGATGGTTTTTTTTTCTTGATTTTATATTTTTTTCTCACCGAATTTGTTCCCCAGATCCTTAGCTGTTCAATAATTGGGACATTTACCTTACTTGGCCGTTTAAAAAAGTCAAACATAACGTCAATTAAATCGCTTGGGCGGTCGTGCAAATTACGATCGTCCGAAGAAGGTTGGAGAGTAAGTAAGGTTCGACTGATTGCGGTTCGCGACTCACTGAAACCGTACAATTTCTCCTTCGGCAAACTTCATGCAGTGGAACGAAGCGCGAGAGATCTCTGCTTCCGCGTTCTCTTTTTCTCTTCAGCCTCTCTTCTTTACTCCCTTATTTCTCATGAAAAAGCGAGACGAATGGCAGATAAAGTAAGAGAGAGAGAAAAGGAGAGAAACGTGATGTACTTTGCCGTATAAAGCTCACCGCACGGAAAGTTCGAAGTAGAAGCGGCCCGGGGTGGTGAAACCCAAACCACCGCCGCCAACGCTACCCCCATTACGTATAGTGTATCACTAGGGCTGTGCCCTAATCACCTACTCAGCGGAGAGTAACGCGAACCGCTTTAAGCCCTGGAGGCGAAACCTCAAACTTTCAGTTAGTACATACGGGCTTTTCCGCGTAGGACAGAGTACAGTTTGTGAGCTGCAACGATTCTTTGTTTCTTCAAACTCAGCAAACTTGTACCAAACAAAATGTCAAATTTTAGCAAGCAATTATCCTCTAAAAAAAATATTCACTTGTGATAAGCTGCATGTGAAATTTTCAAACACAAATTTTTCCACCGACGTATAATTATTTAATATTACTGTTATTATTCCAATTCTAATTTATATTATAATACATATGGGTCATTCCATGTCAAATCGACCAAGAGTTGGATTCGACCCCTTTCAATTTCGATGAAATTTGAACAGAATCTTTCGTTTTTAATAGAACGAAGTTCTACCAAAGGAAAAAAAATGTAATTATTTTTTTTCGAAAGTTGTGCAAGATTTAAAATTTCACAATTTTTTAAATCGTTCTAGCTTATTTTTTAAATATCTCGAAAACTATTATAGTTATGAAAAAATCGTTTTGGGTTTGTCTTAAAGAGAATACTTGTGGCTACGAAAAAAAAATATTCCGAACAAAAAATTTGAAAGATGATGAATTGGAGAATTTTGAATTTTTTAAAATCGTGCAAATCCACGATCAACATTGAATTTTTGGTTTAATTTTTTTTATATAATACCTTGTACTGATCTTTGAAATATGAATTTTTGAATTTTTTAAAATCGTTTAAGTCACGATCAGCATTAAATTTTTAGACAATTTTTTTTACATAATACTTGGACGGTTTTTAAAAGATCCTGAAATTTTCAGGATGGTGTTTTTTATTTCAAAAATATAAATTTTTGAATTGTGGTAAAAAAAAAAATTTTTTACCACAATTTCAGGATCTTTTAAGATTAAGTTTTAAGATCAGTACAAGGTATTATATAAACAAAATTGAACAAAAAATTTCATGTTGATCGTGGATTTGCACGATTTGTAAAAATTCAAAATTCTTTAAATTCTTTTTAATTTTTTTTTGCAGCCACAAGTATACTCTTCAAGACGAACTCAGAACGATTTTCTCGTAACTATAATAGTTTTCAAGAGATTTAAAAAATAAACTTGGAAGATTACGAAAATTGTGAATATTTGAATCTTGCATAACTTTCGAAAAAAAAGTTTTAAATTTCGTTCCTTCGGTAGAACTTCGTTTTATTAAAAACGAAAACTTCTGTCCGAATTTCAACGAAATTGAAAGGGGTCGATTCTAACTCTTGGTCGATTTGACATATGACCCATATATAATATTTGCATTCGGATAATTTTGATAAAATAATTATTACGATTATGTGGAATAACGTTACAATAAAAAGAAAAAAATGAAAGTATCAAATAACAACTGAAATTATTATTACAAGTTATAATTATAAATATTATTGAATTATTTAATTTAATTATTATATTCGTCTCATATTTTGATTCTTTTTTATTTATTTTAATTTATTTTTTCAAATCAAGGTAATTATTTTATTAAAATTATTTGAATATGAGTATCATACGTATTGTAATGTATATAAATATATTTAAATCAATATTAAAATATATATTAATTTAAAGCTGAATAAAATTAAAAGTTCGAATTATAATTAACATAACATTAATTAATTAGACTTCAATTTTAATTTCACACTAATATTTTTTTTCTATTCCAATAAATTTATATATATGTATATTATTGTCTGGATACACGTAACTTCATTCGTCTATGATTAAAGTGGAGTTCTAACGCTATCGAAAATCAGTTAACTGGTCTACAAACTTGGTGGAAAGCTCTCTCACCAATCGTGAGATCAAGAATAAGAGTTCCCGCGATCTCACGATCCGTTATATACACAGACACGAGTATATATATGCGTATGTATATGAGGTATTCCATACCAAGTCGACCAATCCGTGGAACCGACCATTTTTGATTGTGTTGAAAATTTTTCATTTTGTTGTACGTAGAAACCCTACTTTGTTTGTCTAAATAAGTACTTAAAAAGAAATATATTTTTTGTTTAAAACTTCAAAAAACATATTAAAATAAATATCGATATTTTTCTTGTATTTTTTAAATAAAACTACAACTCAAGACGAAAAAATATGATCTTCTGTTTTATTTTGATATCTCCGTTTTTTTATGTTTTTTATAACTTCAAAAATAGATTTAAAAAAATACAAGTTATAAGAATCACAAGCTGTCAATTTTTTAGTCCTTGTGAAAATGTCTCAATAAGTGGTGAATATTTTCAAAAAAATTTAATCGGTCCAAGTTAAAAAAAAAATATTTTGTTTTTAAAACTTCAAAATACATATGAAAATGAACATCGATATTTTTGTTGTATTTTTTCGATAAAACTGCAACTCAAGACGGAAAAAAATGGCCCCCTGTCTTATTTTGATATCTCCGGTTTTTTGAAAGTTATGAGCATTAAAAAAAAAAATTGTGTCAAATTTTGAACACATTTTTGTGGTTAGTTGGGTTGAGACAAAAATCTAAAAAAATTCTAAGAGACTGCTTTCAGTACGTACAACAAAATGAAAAATTTTCAACACAATGAAAAATGGTCGGGTCCACGGATTGGGCGACTTGGTATGGAATACCTTATATAAATATATACATATATACAAGGAGATGGGTCTATGAACCGGAAGTAGCACGATCGCGCTAGCAGTAACAGCAAAAGCAACGCACGTAGAGTGAGAAACTTGGGTATTTGATTTTCTGCATCGCTTGTACCCTTCACCGCCGTTTCTGCAAAGTTTATTATTCCTCGCTTAATGCTCCTCCCCTTCGATCCTTACTCTCTCACTCTCCCACCTGCGATCACTATATATTGATCAGGCTTCCAGTGCAACGCTGAACTAAATCCAAGCTGCGGAATAACTGTTCGTTAATGGATAGACGAGGAAACATCTTCCAAACTTTTGGATTTAAAAAAATGTGAAAAAGTCTCAGGTAGCCTTTCGAATGTCCCTGCAACGAGAGATATTGCGCCAGTATATGAGGCATTCCACGTCAAGTCGGCCACCCCATTTTTTGGAATCACCAAAAATCACATACAAATGTTTATAAAGTAGTTCTAACTGTCAAGAAAATTCTTGATTTTTTTCAGATTTTTATATTACATACTTTAGCCGGAAATAAATACAAAAAAATTCCTTGTTCCATTTTGTAACTCGAAAATTATTCATCGTACAAAAAAAAAAGTAGAACATGAAATTTAGGATTTTTAACGTACTTTTCACTGAAATTTTTTACAAACTCCTCCGAAAGCTCTACATGCCATTTTCGGAGCAAATAATGTTTTGATATTTTTTTCTCAGAATTAACATCTTCGATTTGTCTGTAGTTCCAACAGTTTTTTACTTGATATATTTACAGACGACAAAAAAATTGGCTTAGTGGACAACCCATTCCTTCCCATGCGTTTTTCATCCCAAACGAATAAACAAACTTCTCTTGAACATTAACAGGGTTGCAACTGTTTATAGATATTTTCTACAGCCCGCATTTCATTTATTTTTTGTTCTTTTTCAATTTTTTAAACTTTTTCCATTTTCATTTGTTCAAATATCTTTTTGTACATTTTAATAAACTTATTTATCAATGAAGCCCTGAACACCGATTAAGTCTATTCAAATTAAATTCAAAGGCTAGTCACGTCTCTCGATTGCAAAAGAGAATTAATTTACCCTCTTTGGATACATCGACGTTTCTATGGCCAATGAATACTTTTTTAGTTCGATTTGGCCATGATTTTTTGGAATGAAGCAATGATACTGCTTTGTTCCTGGAATCGTCTTCGCCGTATCAAAACGAGATTGTTTTATTATTTTTCCCTGTCTACGATTAATAATAATAAGATATCAATATCTACACTATTTCCTTAAATCACTCTATAATGATACATTGTATCAATAAAAATGCATGTGAAAGAATGGGTTGTTCACTAAGACAATTTTTTTATAGTCTATAAATATATCAAGTAAAAAACTGTTGAAACTACAGACGAATCGAAGATGTTAATTCTGAGAAAAAAAAAATCAAAATATTATTTGCTCCGAAAATGGCATATAGAGCTTTCGGAGGAGTTTGTAAAAAAAATTCAGTGAAAAGCACGTTGAAAATCCTAAATTTTATGTCGTACTTTTTTTTTCGTACGATGAATAATTTTCGAGTTACAGCATGGGACAAACAAAATTTTTGTATTTTTTTCCAGCTAAAATATGTAATTTAAAAATCTGAAAAAAATCTCGAATTTTCTTGATAGTTAGAACTACTTTCTAAAAATTTGTATGCGATGTTTGGCGATTTAAAAAAAATGGGGTGGCCGACTTGACGCGGAATGCCTCATGTATTGGCAACGGCTTGAAAACTATCGTCGATTTTCCATTCGGCATTTTCCATCCGAAGCCTCGACAACGTGGAAATTGCAGTGGGGAATTTTCATCCAGAGAGATTTATTTTCAGAAAAAAAGTTTTTTTAATCGCTACTTTCCAGCAGTAAATCGTCTTTCGAACGTAGATTGTTCAATTTCAAAAGCTCGATTTTTTATTTGCATTTGAAAAATCGGGGGAAAAAATAATCCTTTTATATCGGTCTTCCGAGTTAAAAAATCGATTTAAAAAAATTAGATAATAATTGTACCAAGATAAGAGACGTTTTATTTTGAAGCTCAGACGATTTCACGAAGAGAAAAATAGTTACAGCGATTTTAATCAATCGAAATATTTTTTTTTTCAACAAAAAAATTAATGTAACCTCGTTTTAAAATTAAACTTTCTTCGGGTCGACAGAATTAGCCCCTCGACTATCACGTTATTATGAAACCTCATCGAACATCTGCATAATCCATGATTTATAATAATTTCGTGAATTAATTGATTCCAGGAAGTTTCCATTTGCGTTTCTATATCCTTTTGTATATACGGTTATAAGTGCGACGATATGGAATAAGAGTGTGTGTGAAAGCGAGAGAGAGACGGAGAAGCGATTAAGAAGGGCGAGAGGAAGAAGGGTCTGAGGACGAATAATTTCTCTCAGGAATTCCACTGCAAATTGAACCGTTTGCCCTTCCGGTGGCTAGCGCTTACTCAGCTGAGTGTGAACTCAGTAGTCTGTGATACCTGCGCTTGATAACGTACGTTCCTTGCGCTCTTGACAGAAAATACCGGGGTAAAATGGATCACCTAAAAAAAGAATGTTCCGCAAATTGGTTCCTCAATTTTTTTCCGTCAGCGAAGCCACCTTAATGCGGATGTTTATAAATCATGACGCCATGATAACGAAATTCAGCGAATTTTTCATTAACAATCGTGATTTTTCACGATTTATCGCATATTATCCGGAAAAATTAAAATATCGTGCAATCTGCAATCCTCAAATAATTATTTTCGAGTTTCAAGATTTTTTAACATCTAAACTACTCAAGCGATTTCTCTTAAATTTACTATCAACTATTCCTATTTTCATAAGTTGCGTGTGAAAAAATTTCCGCTCGATAACTGAAAAAATACGAGAGTTGGAGAATAAAAAATAATTGTTTCGTTTCAAAATTGCCGAAATTCAAACTCTTTAAGTAATTTGTTCCAACAAAAATTTCGATTCTCCTTATTATCTAGTATCTTTGAAGAAAAAAATTCGTCATTTTTGCTGCAATACTTGAAAAATTAGAGCAATTACACTCGTTTGTAAAAAATCGTCAAATTCATAAGATAAAAATTTCTCTATCCCATCTTGCCCCACTTCGTAGTCACTGCTTCTTTGACCTTTGAAGAAAAACTATTATTTAATTATTTATCAGATTTCGCCAAAGGATGAATTTTAACGTGGAAAATGTTTTATAGGGATTTTTTTAGACCGTGGTCCATATTGCCCCACACGAATCGTTTTACCCCGGTCTACTTCATTATATGTACCACTCGAGTAATTTCCACGAGCCATACGTATTACTTTGCGGTACTGTGAGAACGCGACGTACCATCATCCCCGCATTCCCACATACCGTCGATTACCTCACTGGAATTAGAGTTTCCCGGGCGCGAGCGCTATCCCTCGAATATCTGCATCATCGTACTCCCCCCTCCCCTTCTTTTCCCTCCCCACCGCGGTTTTGGGTCTCCCGAAAAAATTTTCCAACCATTCGACCGAAAAATCCATCTCGTTAATTTCCTCGTCGGGAAATAATTCTCTCGTCAGATTAATCTTTTTCCATCATTTAGTAATTAATTATTAATTAAATTAATCTCGGGTACTCACGTTTCAGGACGAGATTATTCGTAGAGACCGCGGGGTTCGTCAAAAATTTATCACAACAGCCACCTAGAATAAACAGAAAATATAAAATTGATTAAAAAAAATTTTCAGAGAAAATCCAAATATAACAAATAAAATTTCCAGTAATTAATTTTCGATAGTATAATGATTTAACGCATTTTTCACAAGTAAAGCATGTATTTAACCCCGGTCCTTAATTTCAAGCTCGAGAAAATTATTAAATTCGCCAAACCACAAATCAATTAATTTTGGTGACCTGGCGAATGAGAATAAAAAGTTTAATTTATTTTTCAAACAGTGATAACGATGCAGCTTTACCAAAATTAATCATGATAATAATCACACTTGGGATAAACAGAGAGAATATCAAATCGATGAAAAGAATTTCATGAAGTAAAAAAAAAATCCAAAAGAAAACCAATTGGATAACATTAAAAAAATTTCGAATAATTAATTTTACTCGGTTTCACGGCTGAATTTATCAAATTTTTTATTCAAGAAGAAGGGATAAGACTTCACCTATAAATTTAATTTGAGGTCGAAAAATAATTCATAAAATTCGTCCAAATTAATTGAATTTAGTGACGTGGCGAAAGAGATGGGATGAAAAAACAAAAATAAAATTGTCAAACAAAAAATTCAAAATTGAATAAAAATTAAAAATTGCTCAAAATCAACGGAATTTCGAGTAATTAATTTCACTCTGTATCACGATGTAAATTATCGAACTTTTCCATTCAAGAACCACATATTCACTCCCTCCTTCATCAATTGAATTTCAGCTGAAAAGCAAAAATCGAAAATTCGTCAAAAAATTATTAATTAGTTTCGTGACTTTGCAAAAGAAGACAAAACAGTTCAAATTCTTTTTTGGATCAAATAACGATGGTCAATAGCGCGGCAAAAAAGGTTGGGGTAGAAAAAGTAAAAAAAAAAAAAAAAAGAAAGAAAAAGAGAGCGAGAGAAAGAGAGCGTGCCGAATCGAGATTAATCGAGATGGTACGAGAAGCAAAAGGTTGCGAGTAACAAAGGCTGTGATAGCAAGCCCGAAGGGATTTCGATGCCCCATGGCCAAAGTTTCGTTGGAGAACGTGGCACGTTGTTTTGTGTCCAGAGAGACGATTTTCACACACGTTCTTTCGAGAGCGAAAGAGAGAAACAGATGGATAGCTAGCTTTTGGCTCGTTCAGGCAAGCAAGAGTAAAAAGAATTACGTGAACCGGAAGTGGGATGCATTGACTCTTATTTTTCTCTCCCTGCTCTTCGAAACTTCCTTTTCCCATTTCTGTGTTTTTTTCCAGCCCTTATTTTTCCGGAGGGAAAAAAGCAAGGGATAGAGAGGTTACGACTCGTGGTCAACGGCTAATGAAAGTTTTCCAAGGAGTAATTACTTTATTGATACGGTCGGAGGGTTATCGCAGCTCGAGGCACGATTTTTCTCAATTTTTATCCCACCTCGCCGTACGTGAAAGTGTTCGGTTATACATCAGCCGTGAATCTCTCGTCTTCTCCATGGGGATTTTATTTATAGAGTGGCTATTGAAGACAGACAAGTTTTTCAGGCGTCGAAGAGACTTTTTCATCGCTCTTTCTCCATCTATTCTCTCACTCTCTCAATCCATCCGCTTCCTTTCCTCTCTCTCTCTCTCTGTCTCCCTCTCTCTCTCTCTCTCTCTCTCTCCATCTGTGACATCCGGTGGTGAAATGCGCTTCCCATTTCATTTTGATATACGTCTTGTCGTGTCGTAAAATCGCAAGGGAGAAGACGAAACGCTTCGCAAAGTTCTGGAGAACTTTGTACAAAGTTCAACGAGAGAGAGAGAGAGAGAGAGAGAGAGAGAGAGAGAGAGAGAAATACATAGAAATTGAGTAAGAGGTCCTCGTCTCGGCCGATCCTTGTCGTCCTCGAAGAGCAAAATTCTCAAATGTCGCTTCAAATCATCCTGCAAATTCTCTTAACTTTGTAATTAAAAATATTCATATCGTGTAAAGTAAACTTTTTCATTATTTCATGAAGATAATAATGAGTGCAGAAATGTAATTAATGCATTACTTTGATAATGCATCACTGTATTTATTACCCATTACACTGCATAATGTGAAATGGATAAGTGTACCATTACAAAATACAAAAGTAATGTGTAATGGATGCCTGTGCCATTACAAATAAAAAAAACTAATGTGTAATGGATGCGTGTTCCATTACAATTAAAAAAAAGTAATGTGTAATGGATGCCTATGCCATTACAAATAAAAAAAGTAATGTGTAATGTATGCACGTTCCATTATAAATTACAATTTTTATAAAAAGTAATTTTCAGTGGAGAATATTCCATTACAAATAAAAAAATTGCCGTGCTCGTTTTAGAAACTTGCACGTTGCTGTCTCATTATTTTATTTAGCTCACTAAAAGTTCATCCACAATTATCACAAATGATCCATAAAGTTAAAAAATAGAAACGAAAAAAACAGACAGTTCATCGTTAAATATGAAGTACTAAAATGTACTCAACCCCAAAAATTATCCTACTTAACATTAAACTGGCTTTTACACGCTGTACCCATAATTATAAGTAATCTAATCAAAATTACAAGTTACTAATACAATATTTGTCACTTTATTGAATTCCTAAATAATATGCGTGTTTCTTTTTTTTTACTTTATGGATCATTTGGGATAATTGTGGATGAACTTTTAGTGAGCGAAATAAAATAATGAGACAGCAATGTGCAAATTTCTAATACGAGCACGGCCATTTTTCTATTTGTAATGGAATATTCTCCACTGCACTTTTTTTTAAATTGTAATTTGTAATGGAACGTGCATACATTACACATTACTTTTTTATTTGTAATGGCACATGCATCCATTACACATTACTTTTTTTAATTGTAATGGAACACCCATCCATTACATTTTACATTAATATTTTCACAACTCATTATGGGTGTGATTATTTAAAATTTAATCCCTTAATTAAGACTGAGAATGAAAAGTAAATTGATCGAAAAATGCGTTTAAATTTTGAAAATAATTCCAGTCCTACGACTGCAGAAAATAAGGGTTCAAAAAAATGCATCCCTTTATAAATGAAGCTGAAAATTTCTCAATCGTGTAAAAAACGTATCAGGGTGGTTCATATTGCCCCAAGAATGCTATTATGTTAACCAAATGGCTGTTTTGCCAATAAAGAAATTGAGGGTCGATACTTTCATCAGCTGATATGCATTGCCAGAGATACGACAGACGAGGCGCCTTCTACAAGAGCACACACGAGAGAGCAGCAGCCGGCCGATGTTATTGCATAATAATAACCACAGACCACATGCGGCCGTATAGAATGTCGAAGGGTGTGAAGGGGTTGGTGGATGAACATTGGCCGTGCTCGCCAGATTCAGAAGGGTGGAATGAGAGAATTTCCGTACGGATAGGGTAAAAAAGCGGGGGGGGAGGGGTTGAAAGTAAGGGGTGGAAAGTGGGAGCTGTAAAGTGGGGGTTGAATTGCAGCTCGGGTATTTGCATCATGACCCCGGTCTGATTAAAAGCGAGCTTTGAATGAGAAAGGGTTGAAATAAGAAAAACAAAAAAAATATGAAAAATAAAAAAACTTTGAATTTTTTGATTCCTCCCTTATTTCTCGTAAAGAAAGATTTGCGGACGAAAGGGAAATAAATGAGGAAGTTATTATTTTGTATTTAATGATTAATGATTGGATAATTTTTTGAAGCCACGAAAAAAGTAATTAAGGGCAAACTCTTTGCACGCTCTTTTTTTTAAAAAAAAGGAAGCTTTTTTATTATGAGCGATGATTCAAAGGTAATTAATGATAATAATTTCGATTAAACAACGATATTTGTAGATCGAGAAGGATTTTTTTTTTAGAATCATTAATCGTTAATCGTGAAGCCATTTTTCATGGTATCGTGGGAGCGCTGTATTCGCTCGCATTTATCTTTTTCTCTCTTTCTCTCTCTCGTTTTCCCTTTCCGGAAACGAGCTGCTGCTACCGCCCCTTTGGGTGCGATGATAACGTATCAGATCAATTATAGTTATTACTTTATTCCGCCTCGATGCACTTGAACTTTATGCTGCGCTACGAGATAAACGTGCGGTGATATACCAAATTCCCGAATCGCCCCGAAAAAGCTTTTCACTGACGATAATCATCGCTTTCTCTGCACTCGCACGAGGAAAAAGGTGGGAAATGTTGCACAGTGAAAATCGATAAGGTCAAAATCGATGTCAAAAATTCGTCGGAGAACTTTCAATATTAGAACGATAAAGGAAAAATCAGCTGTTCATTTTAAAAATTTGAAAAAAACCTTTTCCTCCTTTTTAGAAAAAATAAATAGTAATTAATTGTAACCAAAATAATGTCCTGAAAGCCTGGAACTTAAATTCGAAATTCAGCATTAATCTTGCCACGAAATGAGCCTTTTGTTGACATTGACACTTTTTCAAATCAGTATGGTTTGAATAACGCCCAATTTAAAAATCCACATTAATTAAGATCTAAAAAGAGCTTTTAATAGAAAAATCTGGGTGGTTCAACTTATTCTAAATTGAACGTTGAAAATTAATTAAATAAAACGTGAAGTTTTCAAGAATAGAGCTTTAAAAAACGTGGTCATTTCAATTGTCTCAATTCAAGGAGAAAATGAGCTTTTTTTCATTGAGCTTTTCAAAATCAAATAACCGAATTTGAAATTCAAAATTAATTCGACAAAATGTGAGGTTTTCGAAAATTGAGCATTGAAAAAAACCGCGGTGGTTCGAGTTACCCCAAATTTGGAATTTTTTCGTCATTAAACTTTTTTTTTAATCAGGGTGGTTCAAATTGCCCCAAATCTCTCTTATACGTCTTTCATCCCTTTTGCCGTTGTGGACCAAGCGCGATTCACCGTCCGCAATTTTCACCTCGTTCTTATAAAACGCTATCGTAACTCCCCGCGAGCGTTGCGATAGCGAAGCATTGGTTGAGCAAAAACTAGAGAGAGAGAAAAAGAGAGAGAGAGACAGACAGAGAAAGCAGGGGGTGGAAGAAAAAAAGGGGTGAAAAGCATTCGTGCGAACGAGGCTTTTTCTCTTCTGGAGTTCTCCTCCCTTTTTTCTTATTCTTTTCCTTCCACTCGCGCTATTCTCTTCCACGTTTATATCCCCGTTCTTCATTTTCTCCAACACTTTCCAGTTTCCGGTCTCGCACGTCTCGTCTTTCGTTTTCAGCGCCACGAGATACGATTTCTTCCTTCTCATTTTCAGGTCCCTCATTCCATCCCCGCCTTTTCCCCTAACCAATTATCTTATCGCTTTACGTGATTCGTTAATTCTTCGGCAAAAAAAAAGCTCGAACCTCAAACTTTTTCCAGAATTCGAAATTGGTCCTGCAGCAAGAAAGTGCCTAAATTGTTCTTGATTATTTTGTTCGTTTTATAAAAAGAAAGATTGCGTGCTATACATTTAATTTAATTAATGCTGAGATAGATTCAAAGATCGCGTGATGATTCAAAAAAGGGAAAAAAATAGTAGAAAAACATTTTTTTACAAACATTTGAATAAATTCATCCTAAGAAAATTATACAGAAATAAATATATTTATAAAGAAATTATATAAAAGTATTATACAATTATAAACAAATTTAAATAACACGGAGTTAAGATAATAAAAAAATGAATTTTTTTTACGTAGTCTTTTCATAAATCTCAATCTGCAAAATAAAAATCAATTGAAGAAATTAAATGCAATTAAATTCATCGATGAAACAAAATCAAATATGAATAGGGAATTGATTAATTTAATTAAATAAATAAAATTGGTTAACTGATTTAATTTAATTGCAAATTGAGTCCCGAATTATTTTCAATCACTTTTTTTGTATGTATATTTTGTGAAAAAAAAATTTATAAATAATTTGCAATAGGTTTCGTCTAGTATTGCAGAAAACTGGTGCAATTTCAAAAATTTCTGAAAGGCTTCCGAAATAGCATATTGGAGAATGACCCATATGTGATATATAGAAGTGGATGAGCCGAGCACTTTGATACGACTCTGTGCGAGAACGACGACGAAGTCGAGTATGACTAGGTGCTTTTATGCTCGAAAGGTGAAGTAAAGTACTCGGCAAACGAGGGAATCCTTGATCTCACTCGTGACACAAGATCGAGCTCGTATAAGCTATATAGCAGCGGAGTTGGCGCACTTTTTCGCAATCGGTTTGCCCGTATTCGTCCCCTTCATTCCTAGAACGGACGTCCAAGGGCTTCAAGAAAAAACTCTGTAAAATATCCAGCAATAAAAGAAAAAAAATTCTTCTTCTCGCGGAATAAAGGTAAGATGAACTTTTTAATTTCCAACGTGTCCAAAAAAAAGCTACAATTCTTATGAAGCTACAAAATCCACTCTAAAAATTAGTTACAGTTTTGTTTGGAATAATAATTTTGGAGTAAATGAGAAAAAGAAGAAAGTGTGTGCGAGAACATTATCGTAATCCTTGCGAAGCGTTGAGTGCAAAAAAAACATCCATAATCATGGAGCTTTTTCAGAAAAATTCGGAAACGTCAACGTCGAATTCCCAGTCGTTGGTTGTCGTCAGAAATACAAAATAAAAATACAAAAATACGAGGACACCAGACTCAATCCCTAAACACTTTCTCTCTCTCTCTCTCTCTCTCTCTCTCTCTCTCTCTCTCTCTCTCTCTCTCTCT
Source organism: Alloplasta piceator (assembly GCA_946863875.1). Classification (NCBI taxonomy): domain Eukaryota; kingdom Metazoa; phylum Arthropoda; class Insecta; order Hymenoptera; family Ichneumonidae; genus Alloplasta; species Alloplasta piceator. The sequence continues at coordinate 78,456,260 of OX333071.1, forward strand.
CCCTCTTCTCGTTCTAATGTTTTATTTTTATTTTTGTTCACGCACAAGGTAGACACATCTGACGCGAATACGTCTCGTGGGAAATTTACATTTCTATGTAGGGCGCATAAAACCATCCCGTCACCGTGTTACTCCGACATTGCCGAGCTTTCGCGTCGCATGTACACTCATCTCGTAAAACCTCACGAAACACCGCAACAGGAACAAATCAGAGAATTCTGTCTTTTGGTTTTTTTTTAGTAACAACTAGATTTTGCATCTGAATCTCTGTTCCGAAGGATAAAAAATGTGTGTGTAAACGGTAAAAAACATAATAAAATGTAAAAGAATTTTGACAATTGATATTCCAAGATTCTTCTCGACAATTTAATGGTAAACTCGATCATATTCTATATGATTCATTGTATTATGTTTATTAATTTTTTATTTATTACTTATTATTTTATTATTCATTTTTTATTTCGATTAAGATTTTTGCAATTTTTAAAATTTCAGGATAAAATTCCGACAAGATTTTCAATCGAAGAAAAATAGAAATGAAAAATCTCAATGTTTTTAAATATCATCCAAATTGAAAAACTAGAGAAAAAGCAGTGAAATCTTAATTTGTAATAACGATGCTTGGTGACTTATTTTCATCTGTAAGTTAATATATTCGTTACGTTGGGGTAAGATCTTTTTTCCTTTTCCTCAAAAACAAAAATTTCTTCATCAACAATTTAATTTGTGACGCCCGAACGAGATTGAGTTTATAGAAAGTAAAACATGGCTTGTTGGTAATGAACAAAATTATATCAAGTATATGTAGGTGCCATTAAACTGTGGTACATATATATATATATTAGGGTGGTCCTTATTTAGGCTACGTTGTTTTTTTCTTTTGACGATAGTGCTAAATCGGTTTTAAATAAATAAATAAAATTGCATACCAAATTTTAGCTCGATATCTCAATTTTAACCTGGCCCCCACGGCAGTAGAAGTTTTAAAGGGGAAATACGTGTATTTTATACGGTCAATGATTTTTACATTTTTTCAACTTAGTTAATATTGATTTAAAAATTTGAAACTTGGCACATATATTGCTCATAGTATAACGGATATTCGAAGTATTTTATCAGATTTTTCATCCTCGATTTTCAACATACCCTCCCGCTAAAAAGTTTGGACACATTTGTCGAATTACGCACCACACTAAAAGTTTGATTGCAGAGTCAATAATGAAGATAGCTACATTTTCAAAGCGACGTTTGAAAGAGGACATATTAACCTTCATTCTGCTTTTTTAGAAATTTCTCAACGATTTTTTTTGAGCCCGGTACGCACTTCAGAACATGGTCATTGGCCCGGTACGCACTTTTGAACATGGCAAATAGCTAAAAAAAAATCGTAGAGAAATTTTTAAAAAAGCAAAATGAAGGTTAATATGTCCTCTTTCAAACGCCGCTTTGAAAATGTAGCTATCTTCATTATTGACTCCGCAATCAAACTTTTAGTGTGGTGCGTAATTTGACAAATGTGTCCAAACTTTTTAGCGGGAGGGTATGTCGAAAATCGAAGATGAAAAATCTGATAAAATACTTCAAATATCCTTTATACTATGATCAATATATGTGCCAAGTTTCAAATTTTTAAATCAATATTAACTAAGTTGAAAAAATGTAAAAATCATTGACCGTATAAAATACACGTATTTCCTCTTTAAAACTTCGACTGCCGTGGGGGCCAGGTTAAAATTGAGATATCGAGCTGAAATTTGGTATGAGTTTCTATTTATTTATTTAAAACCGATTTAGCACTATCGTCAAAAGAAAAAACAACATAGCCTAAATAAGGACCACCCTAATATATATATATATATATATATATATATGTAAAGCGTTGGAAAGAATAAAAAGGAAAATGAGAGTCGGGGGTTCGTTAATGCGAGTCGGAAAGTCGCATTAATTTAACAGTGCAGCAAGGAAGCACGAAACGATACGGTTGGCCAGAGCGCAAACTCAGTTTATATACCGTGCTATGTGCAAAAAGAGATATATGGAGAATTTCGAGCCAAATCGTGCTGCTCGCGATCCTCGTAATATTTAATTATTTTATATTTTCGTCATACAGGATGTCTCATGTAAATTTAACCATCGAAATGATTGGATATTGATGCAGAAAATTAAAAAGACCCTGAGACACGTATTGAGTCGATTTAAATGAAGAATTGAATGTTTAACATACTTTTTAATTTAGTAGACGTCTTCAAGGTCGTACGGTCAATTCGTTTTTACAGAAACTTATATCAGATAAATAAAAGTTGAAAATAAAGCTGCATATTTCTTCACGTATAAAATAGTGCTCTAAAGAATATAGGCGTCCATTTTTAAAAAAATTGACCTTGATGCCACCTTCAAAACGGATTAATTTAGTTATATAATAATAAAATCATGAATTAAAAAATTTGAAACCTTGAAAAAAAAATATCCTACAGTCAATCAATGTCTCAAATGGATGCAATACTTATTCAATTTTTTTTTAACAAATAATTTATTTCATACATTAAAAAAAAATTAGTGTCCTGGTTTCATACCGACAGAGGAAAAGTGCCAAATTTCTATGAACCACCAGATTTTTGGAGGTAAAAAAAATCCACGAAGATTTGGCACAGAATGACCCGTATAGCCACGAGTACAACGTCAACTTCCGGAGGTGCTTATTGCATCTTAAAGTTGAGTGAGCGAGAAAGCGAGTTCGTGCAGCATGAAAGCTCCGCTTCTGGGCCAAAACTCGCTATCTGTTGAACGTCGCGAAATTGTTGACCGAGGTCAAAAAAAGAGCTTTTGGTTTTCAAGGTCATAGCGAGTCTGAACTCCGCGTCGAGGACTCTTTATGGGTACTTATTGGAGGAATTTTTTTTATGGACGTAAGAAAGGGTTGCGAGAATGAAGGGAAATAAGAAAGCCGAAAGATACACTCGAAGAATCTCGTCAGATTTTTCATCCCCTTTTTCTCTCTCTCTCTCTCTCTCTCTCTCTCTCTCTCTCTCTACGCTGCTCAAGACGTCACCTTAATTGTTATTAATTGCCACATTGGTTCAACGAATGATTTACCATCCACCGACCGAATGATCTCTCTTTCTCTCTACCCTTTTTCTCGCGATCCTCGAGGCATAAATCGCAACAAAGATTTTTCGTTAAAAGAGTTATTTACGACTCGAACCTCGCGCGAATGCTCACACACACACACACGCACACTTGCAAGCTTCTCTTCCCTAATTCCCTTCTCCTTTTCTCGGCCACGAAGCACCTCACGTTAAATTCTCGCTCTCTTTTTCGCGAGACGATTTATTCGCGCTTTTGGAATCCTCACTGAGCCACTTTTCTCACCCCTTTTGCCTCTCTCCGCGCTCTTCATCTCTCCTTGACTCTTTTTCTCGATCTTGCTCCACTTCTCTTCTCGTTCTCCTGCGGGACTTAATTTGATGGTACTTCAAGGATCAAGCAGGGCGAAAGGGACTCGTGACTTTTTCCCTTCGGAATAAAAAGAAGCTATTTCGCAAGATGAACGATCGAGTGTGTATCGAGGCTTCTGTATTTTCACCGCAAAGCTCAATTCGTGCAAATCCTTAGGTTCTAAAAAAAAATTCGCAATTCAAGATGAAAAACTCAAGAAGAAAATTGTCAAATGTCAATTTATAATTGATTATGATCAATATTAATAATTCAATTATAATACAAATTTAAAATTCTTGATGACGATAGGTTTTTTTATAATAAAGAAAAAAATGATTTCAGTGAAAATTAATTTGAGGCTTGATAATAGTCTTGTGAATTTTGATTCATATTTTTTATTCATTATTGATGAGTAAACTTAGTCACTCGGTACAACCCAAAACTTCAAAATATTCAGGAATCTTTAATTAAATAAATAAATATTGTGATATATTGTCTTCTCTATTTACATCATAATTCATATTATAATTATTTCATATGGGTCATGCCATGTGAAATCGACCACTTTTAACCTCGACCCTTTTCGATTTGGCTGAAACTTTTTTATCTTTTTCTGATGTATCAAAAACTTTTTTCAGAATTTTTTCATATTTTTTTACCTAACCGATAAAAAATTATAACTTTTTCAAAAATTGACTTATCGGGACGATTTTTTTTCAATTTTTTTTTTAATGTACTTTTTAGAAAAAAATAGAAAATTTCTCGATAGGTAATCACCATTTTTAATTTTTTTAGTTTTTTTTAGAAACTTTGACATTTTCTGCAAATCCTCTGAAATTTTCAGAGTGGGGACTTTTCGTTTTCTATTTACTTTTTCAATTAAATTTTTTTTTTTTCAACTCAGCTTATTTCTGATAATATCACTCTGAGGATTTTTGACGGTGTTGAAAGAACCTCAAAGTTTGAAAAAATAGAAGGTAGTTCCGAATAATTTTTTATTTTTTTATATTTTTTTCGAAAAATACATTTAAAAACAAAGGAAATAAAAACAAAATTGTTATTTGGTTCACTTTTGGACGAACAACAGGCTTTCAAAAATGTTTAAATGATGGTTATTTTGTGATGGAATTCGTTTTTTTTTTAACACTTCGCTTCTTTTCGTTTAATTACCCAAAAACCATGGTTTATTAAATAATTTTATATACAATGGCTATAATTCCATCAGAAATTAACCACTCAAAAAATTTTAAAAACCAGTTGTTTGTCTAAAAATGAACTAAATAACAATTTTTCTTTTCATTTTCTTTGTTTTTAAATGTCGTTTTCAAAGAAAAAATATAAAAAAATTATTTAGAACTATATTCTTTTTTTGTTCTTACTATTTCGAAAAACTTTGAAATTTTTTCGATGATTACCACCTTGAATTTCGATTATAATTTTTTTTTAAACATTCAGGATCTCTCATTATCTTCAAAAATCCCCAAAGTGGTATTATGAGAAATAAGCTGAGTTAAAAAAAAAAAGGAAACGAAAAGTCCCCACTCTGAAAATGTCCAAGAGTTTGCAGAAAATGTCAAAGTTTTTCTATTAAAAAAAAAAGAAAACAAAAAACTTTATCGGCTGGGTAAAAAATTTTAGAAAATTTTGAAAAATATTTTCAATGGAGTAGAAAAAGATAAAAAAGTTTCAGCCAAATCGAAAGGGGTCGGGGTCAAAAGTGGTCGGCCCCATTTGTTTTATATAAATAGATAAACAATTTCAACAAAAAAATCCTTTTTGAATTTGCGGATAGTTTCGAAAATTTTTCTGGATATAATCTACTCGTATGAATTTCCTTGGCGGAATAGTCACAGCATAGGGGTTGCAACCTGAGCCAGCGTTCCCAAGAGGGATAAAGAGAGAGAGAGAGAGAGAGAGAGAGAGAGAGAGAGAGAGAGAGAGAGAGAGGCAGAGATGCTGACCTCTCTTCTGTGTATCTCGTTAACTATAGTAATAGAGAGGATGTACCTAAACGTGCTGGGAAAGCGTCCGAGCATGCCGGGCAGCCGGGCGGACAACCCTTGTAATAGTGAGGGTGGTAAGGGTGGCCGAAGGTTGTACACGGACGTACGAGTGTTGGAGAGGATCGGGCACGGATAGACGAGAAGGTCGAGAAACCTCCCCACGCGCCTCGTGGATGCGCGAGGGAGAGGTTAATCTCGAAGGTGTCTGGCATGATTCCCGGATGGAGGTTTATTGCGTCGTAACATACCGCGCCGTTGGCGGCGCCACTGTCGAGCCAAGCTTTTCCAAGCATAGAGCGAGAGAGAGAGAGAGAGGGAAAATTCAACATTGTGCTAGGTTCGGGGAAAATCGTCGGGGAAGAAGCCCCTCGGATTTTGTGGGGCTCGAGCTTTTCACCCTCATATACAAGCGGCATTTATATCACCCGGTTTCAGCACGTTCTGCCTATCTACATGTCGAAGAGACGAAGACGCAAAATTCTGCAGTACTTCTCAGAAAACTCTACCGTTTCTCCCTCTGTCTTTTATCTCTTTTTCTTTCTCTTGGATTTTATGAGGTGCACGCGCACTCACACACACATGAGTGAATTGCATGAGAGAGATACGAGAGTTACATCCGTGAAGTAGTAAAATCAAGATATTGTCAGACCGTTCGACGAGAGAAAATAAAGGAAATTTCTTTTATTGCGCGTAATCCAGCGAGCGTTTCGCGCGAATGAAAGTTTTTTCAGGCGTCAAATCGGCGCGTCAATCTGCTCCGGTATTAGTCTTGAATGAATAAAAAATGAATAACTATTTTCCTCAATTTGATTTTTTACGATTAATTTTATTTTATTTTGTACGGATTAACTAATTAATTAATTTGATTTTGTACGGATATTTGTTTGACTATTTACGAGAATTTTCACGAGCTCTTGCGATAAAAGTGAGAAGGAATTTTTTTTTTCATGCTTCGAAAGAGCATGCTCTTTCATCAGAAATTTAATCACGTCTTCGTTTTGCGTACTTCCAGTAGTAAAATCGAGGTAACGTCAGACAGCTTGAGGAAGAAGATGGAAATTCATTGAATTGCATCTCGTGAATTTCTCGAAAGGAATTTTCGTCCTTTTCCATATATCTCGGACCAATTAAAAAATTATTTATCAATAAAATAATTTTTTCAATGATTATAAAATTTCTGGATTGATTTCTGCAATTTGCAGCTCGAAGGATCTCAAATTTTTTAATCAAATCATTTCGCACTGTTCAGAAGAGATTTTTCAGGTTGTTTTGTTTTTTTTTAATAACAAAATATTTACAAATATGAATATGAATATCATTATTTTGCTTCCTCATAAAGGAAGCTTTGTTTTCGTGAAAATTTTGTTTTCGCGTTTTTTATGCCAATATGTTCAAAATGTCCTAAAACATCGAGAAATCATATTTAGAAAAAATGTCCGGATGGATGTGTGTGTGTGTGTGTGTGTGCGTGTGTGTTTGTATCTTGAGTTTCGGATGTAAATAATTAATAACTCGAAAACGCTTCGATATATCAAGCTAAAATTTGGTAAACTTGTCGAGCACGAATTGCTCTTCGTTATAAAAAAAATTTGTTTTAATTATAACGGGTGTTCAGATTTTATCGACTTTTTTCGTTTTTGCATGAATGGCGTAAACGCTCTAACCTCTGCAATTTTCAAGATTTTGCACTCAAACTTTGTACAGAATTAGTATAGCTGTTAAGGTTATTTGGTATCGAATTTGGCGAAAATTCATCGAGGGATTAAAATTGTATGAACTTTTGAATTTTTTAAAAAATAGCGTAAACGCTCTGACTTGTGCAATTTTTAAGATATTGTACTGAAACTTTGCACAGAGCCAATTTAGCTATCGAGGTTGTTCGCTATCAAATTTGGCAAAAATCAAACGAGGGATTAAAATTTTATGAAATTTTTAATTTTTTGAAAAATAGCGTAAACGCTCTGACTTGTGCAAGTTTTAAGATATTGCACTGAAACTTTATACAAAGCTAATATAGCTATCGAGGATGTTCGCTATCAAATTTGGCGAAAATCGATCGAATTTGCACATTGATTACTAATATTTTTCAATAGTTAACGAAGCTTCCTTTATGAGGAAGCCAAATTTGATCGCCATACTGTGTGTTGAAGGAAGCTATGTGAACTATGGATAAAGATGAGGAAGCAATTTGTAAATTTCAATTTGCAGGGTTTTTGACATTATATTTGGACGAAACAAGCTGGTTCTTCGACCAGAAATTTTAAAAGTCATTAATTAAAAAAATTATTATTTAAAAAAAATTCAATTTGGTCCTTATTAAAAATAGAACTATTCGTACAAAAGAAAATTTCCATTCAAGAACTGTTTAACTGTTTAATCACGTCTTCATATTACGTAGTTCCAGTAGTAAAGTCGAGGTAACGTCAGACAGTTTGAGGAAGAAGATGGAAACTCATTTTACTGCATCTCGTCAGTTCTCGAAAGGAATTTTCGTCCTTTTTCATATATTTCGGATCAAATAAAAAATTAATTATCAACGATATAATTAATTTAATTTTTGAATGAAACAAGCTGGTTTTATGACGACAAATTTTGAAAATCATTAATTCAAAGAATAATTATTTAAAAAAAATACATTTTTGTCCTTATTAAAAATAGAACAATCCGTACAAAAGAAAATTTTCACTCGAGAACTGCTGATTTCATGTTCAAAAAAATCTTAAAAAATAAGAAATCGATGAGAATGAAATTTTTTCACTTTATTCAAACTGACGCTATTATTGTAATTTTTCTTTTCATCCTCGCATAAAAACCCTCTCCGTGGGTTTATTAGATTCCGGAAGATCGAGAATTCACGAGTCGTCGACCCACTGACATTCTCATCCGTTACGATCTTCTCAATTCGACGAATTTCCGCGCTTAACACGCGTAATCGCGCTAATGACCGTTTAAAGGGGTATTCGAGGGAAATCTCCAAGGTTTCTCATCATCATGACGAATATATAGATATATTCAAAGCATAATGGTATCTACGGTCGTGCTGGAATTGTGAGGGGAAATTTCTCTCTGGATCCTGGAAAATATTATCGAATTGGGTCGAATAATTCTGTCGAACCGGAAGATGAGCGAAGAACGATGGATAGAGAGATAGAGAGAGAGAGAGGAAAATGGGAAATCGGAGAATGTTGGCAATGTGTGCTCGGCGTATGTGTAAATGTGCGACTGACACATTCTGCCCATTCGAAATCAGAACACATCGCTGAATTCGAACAGAGAATCTCTTTCTCCCTCTCTCTCTCGCTCTTTCTCATTCTCTTGCACATCCGATTCTGCACATAGCGAGAATTTTCAATGCCTCGAGTATTCCGAACATGTAGCATTAAAAATTAAATGAGCGAAAATCCGTTAACGATCAATCCGCACGTACATTTCAATATTTAACATTTTCATTAATTTCCCATAAAATTGGACGTAAAGCAGATAACTGCATTTTCTAGATTTTAGTATAATCATGGTTAATTAAGGACGTGGAGGGGGTGCTAAAGGGCAATAATAATTATTTGGAATATATTACATCGGCGACTTATTTCTAAATTGTAAAATTACATTAATATATGAGGTATTCCACGTCAAGTCAGCCAACCCATTTTTTGAAATCGCCAAAAATCGCATACAAGTTTTTAGGAAGCAGTTCTAACTATCAAGAAAATTCGTGATTTTTTTCAGATTTTTAAATTGCATTTTTTACCCCCAAAAAAATACAAAAAGTTTTGTTGTCCCATTTTGTAACCCAAAAATTATTCATCATACGAAAAAAGTACAACATATAATTTAGGATTTTCAACGTGCTTTTCACTGAAATTTTTTACAAACTCCTCCGAAAGCTCTATATGCCATTTTCGGAGCAAATAATGTTTTGATTTTTTTTTCTCAGAATTAACATCTTCGATTCGTCTGTAGTTTTAACAGTTTTTTACTTGATATATTTACAGACTATCACAAAATTGGCGTAGTGGAGAATCCATTATTTCAAATGCATTTTTATTGATACAATCTATCATTATAGAGTGATTTAACGAAATGGTGCAGATATTGATATTTTATCATTATTAATCTTAGACAGAGAAAAATAATAAAATAATCTCGTTTTGATACTGCGAACAGGATTCCAGGAACACAGCAGTATCATTGCTTCATTCCCAAAAATCGTGCCCAAATCGAACTAAAAAAGTATTCATTGGCCATATAAACGTCGGTATATCCAAAGAGGGTAAATTAATTCTTTTTTGCAATCGAGAGACGTGAGTAGCCTTTGACTCTAATTTGAATATACTTTATCGGTGTACTTGGGTCCATTGATAAAGTTTATTAAAATGTACAAAAAAATATTTTTAAAAAAATATGAAAAAAGTTAAAAAATTGAAAAAGTACAAAAAATAAACAAAAATGCGGGCGTTAGAAAATATCTATAGATAGTCTCAACCCTGCTTGCACAGAGAAATTTGTGCATTATTCATTTGGGATGAAAAACGCATGAAAAGGAATGGATTCTCCACTAAGCCAATTTTTTTGTAGTCTGCAAATATATCAAAACGTTATTTGCTCCGAAAATTGCATATAGAGCTTTTGGAGAAGTTTGTAAAAAGATTCAGTGAAAAGTACGTTGGAAATCCTAAATTTCATGTTGTACTTTTTTTTCGTACGATGAATAATTTTTGAGTCCCAAAATGGAACAAGAAAATTTTTTGTATTTTTTTCCGGCTAAAATATGTAATATAAAAATCTGAAAAAAATCACGAATTTTCTTGACAGTTATAACTACTTTATAAAAATTGGTATGCTATTTTTGTTGATTTCAAAAAATGGGGTGGCCGACTTGACGTGGAATGCCTCATATATTAATAATGAGAAATTGATGTTTTACATTTTTGCATCTTTTCTTTATTGAAATTCAACGTAATTTATTATTCAAAAATTGACAACAATATCATTTTTTGAAACATTTTATTGATATTAAAATTTCAGAATAGAGAAAGTGGATTGATATTTTCTCTGTGACAAAATAAAAACATCTTTGCTATTTTTTGTTTGATTTCGAGAAGGAAAATCGTTCGGCGAGAAAGAACTAGAAGAATAACTGACCGGTTCGTGCTTATCGGACGACTCAATTTTTTTTTCGTAATCCATCGTGTTCAGCGTGTGGGCACGCATCGTCGATGAGCCCGAGCGATACCGCGGTAATTACAGCGAGTGAAGCGAGGAAGAAGGAGAAGAAAAAACGTGTTTGACAGCATTTTACTCGGAAATTGGTATCCTTACGTGCACGCGAGAGTCAAAATACAACGTTGCGAATGGTTGAGAAACCGAGGATCACGTTTTGAGTGTAACAGTCTTTTCGTCCATCTCCGGGCAAAAGTTGAGCGTCGTAACGCCCTTTTTTCGTGCGTCTAGACTCTTCGTGCGCCGGACAAATTAACGTCGCGACGCTTTACGCGTTTCGGCCGCAGACCGAACATCGCGGTGAGAACGAACGGGACAAAGGGGTGAGAATGGTCGCGACAAGGGTGCGTTTACGTCGAGACAAACCGCGCTCGACATCCCTCGGCAAACAAACATCGTCATTCCCCATGGAAATAAAATATTTGGGACATACGTCAAGATTAAAACTCGAATATTATCCATACATTTTATTCTCGAAGTTCTATATTCTATATACTGCTTCCTCATAGAGGAAGCTTTGTTTGCGTGAAAAAATTTTTTTTCGCAATTTTCATGCCAATATGTTCAAAATTTCCTAAAACATCGAGAAATTATACCGGGTGTCCCATTTTAATCTTACAGTTGATTTATTTCGAAAAATATTGCTCCGATCAAAAATTGAGTGGGATGAAACTTTTAGGGTTCAGAGGAGGACGTTTAAATTTTTTTTTGTTTTGGTCCAAAATTTAAAATGGCGGCGTTAAGATGGCTGACATGTTTTTTTAAAATGGGAACATGATTTTTTTTTTCACCAAAATTTTTTTCAGATTAAATCTAACATCTTTTGTAGTTCAAAAAAATTTTTTGTTTCGGTCCAAAATTTAAAGGGGCGGTGTTAAGATGACCAAAAGGTTTTTCAAACAATGAAAACATGATTTTTTTTTAACCAAAAAATGTGTCAAGTCAAAACTAACAACTTTTGTTGGAACATTTTTTTTATTCAGTCCATAAGAGATCACCATTTTTTACTATTTTAGTATTATCCGGGATAACCATGATGGTGGAATGGTGGAATGGTGGAATCTTTGAACACCTTTAAGAAGATTTCAGAAAACACTCACGAGGAGGATTTAGAAGACCTCCTCGGCTTCGTCATTATGCTGCATAACGCTAAAATAGTCGAAAATGGTGATCTTGTCTAAAATATCCGGGCTATAAAAAAAATATTCTTACAAAAGATGTTAAATTTGATCTGAAAAATTTTTTAGTAAAAAAAAAAATCATGTTTCCATTAAAAAAAAACATGTCAGCCATCTTAACGGCGCTATTTTGAATTTTGGACCAAAACAAAAATTTTTTTGAACGTCCCCCTCTGAACCCTATAAGTTTCATCCCACTCAATTTTTTATCGGAGCAGTATTTTTCAAGATAATTCAGTTGTAAGATTAAAATGGGACACCCTCTATTGTGGGCTGTTTCAAAAAAATGTTCCTACAAAAGATGTTAGATTTAATCTGAAAAAAATTTTGGTGAAAAAAAAATCATGTTTCCATTAAAAAAAAACATGTCAGCCATCTTAACGCCGCCATTTTTAATTTTTGACCAAAACAAAAAAAAATTTTAAACGTCCCCCTCTGAACCCTAAAAGTTTCATCCCACTCAATTTTTGATCAGAGCAATATTTTTCGAAATAAATCAACTGTAAGATTAAAATGGGACACCCGGTATTTAGAAAAAATGTCCGGATGGATGTGTGTGTGTGTGTGTGTGTGTGTATCCTGAGTTTCAGATGTAAATAATTAATAACTCGAAAACGCTTCGAGATCTCAAGCTAAAATTTGGCACACTTGTCGAGCACGAATTGCTCTTCATTATGAAAAACAATTTGTTTTAATTATAACGGGTGTTCAGATTTTATCGACTTTTTTCGTTTTTGCAAGAATCGCGCAAACGCTCTAACCTCTGCAATTTTCAAGATATTGCACTCAAACTTTGTACAGAATTAGTATAGCTATCAAGGTTGTTTGGTATTGAATTTGGCGAAAATTCACCGAGAAATTAAAATTTTATGAAATTTTGAATTTTTTGAAAAATAGCCTAAACGCTCTAACTTGTGCAATTTTTAAGATATTGTACTGAAACTTTGCACAGAGCTAATATAGCTATCGAGGTTTTTCGCTATCAAATTTGGCAAAAATCCATCGACGGATTAAAATTTTATGAAATTTTTAATTTTTTGAAAAATAGCGTAAGCGATCTGACTTGTGCAATTTTCAAGATATTGCACTGAAACTTTACACAGAGCGAATTTGCACATTGATCACTAATATTTTTCAATAGTTAACAAAGCTTCCTTTATGAGGAAGCCAGATTTGATCGCCATACTGTGTGTTGAAGGAAGGTATGTGAACTATGGATAAAAATGAGGAAGCAATGTGCAAATTTCAATTTGTAGGTTTTGTATTATTATTATTAAATATGAGAGAGAGCTTGCCCAGCTCTACCTTTTAAACTGCTACCTTTTAAAGTTATTGATTATTGGTTGTATTTTTTCCCAGATACATTTTCGATTTTCAGAATCAGAAGTCTTGATTCAATGAAAAATTAGACGAGCTTGCAAGTATTTGCTAAATATTAATATAAACAATTGGAAGATATTTCACAAATTGTTTTTAAAGTATCAACAAAGTCTCAAAATTGTTCTGTAAAAAAATAAATTTGTCGACAAATCGTTCATCTGAACGTTCGGAACTTCTAGTTCACGATTTTTCAAGTTCAATGTTCAATCCGCGATTTTTCGAAAATTTTTTAAGATCTCTTTCCATTTGAAGTCACTGTCATTTTTTCTTAATGAATAAAATCGCATTATAACGAAAAAATCACTGACATTATTTTGGTTTTGGTATCTGAAGGCATAAATTTATTCATAGAAATTTTTATCAATACAAGATTTACCAATTGAGACGGTAATTACACAGATTTACGCTCACAATAAAAAACCTTCATTGTTTGAATAAAAAAAAATGTGTTTCTTTGTTTAAATTATTTGGAAGAGTCGCAGTTTTGTGACAGATAAATTTTGATATTTCTAAAATGAAATAAAATCAAGTTTCTACCCCAATATCTTTAACTTTAAATTGTTATTGCAATATGAGCTCAATTAGTGGATAAAAAAACTTTTTAAAAATTTGTTTTCCTAAATAAATGTATCAAAAATAAATAATCTCTGTCGATGAAGATTGACGACGAACCAAAATATCGATCGCCAATTGAGGTCCACAATTGTCCAATCACAATCAATTGTACTTTGGTGATTGAATATCGATATCTCAGCGTCGTGTCTCGTTATACATAGAACGTTATTATAATTGATTGTCAAAATGATCGTTACGGTGATAAGGAATGGGAGAAACAGCCAAACAGGAAAACTATGCAGACCGAGAGAGAGAGAGAGAGAGAGAGAGAGAGAGAGAGAGAGAGAGAGAGAGAGAGAGAGAGAGAGAGAGAGAGAGAGAGATGCTAATACCAAGAAGTCCGATAAGGGATAAATTTATGCTATAACACGGTGCGGCAGGGGATGAGAGAGGAGGAGGGGGCTTTTGCGTTTAGGTGTTAGCGCTGCTGGGGGGGACAATGAGAGAACCTTGGGTGAGGTGAACTCGCGCTCGTGCGGTCATTAGTGGCTTTTACTCTCGGAGGTACAATTTGCTAACGGCAACTCTGCATTGACCCAAAGCCCCGTGCTTTCCGACATGCAAACAATGACATGCGATATCCCAAAGTGTAACACACATGTAGATATACATACATACATATATATATAGGGGAAGGGGGAGGCAAAATGGACACCATAAGAAGAGGAAGTAGAAAGCTACGCATGGTGTAAACTCGTTGCTCTCCATCCAAAAATACCATTTAGATTGCGCTTTGGAAAAAAAATATGTGGGGCAAAATGGACACCATCCTAAATTTTTTTTTCGTAAATGCAAGTAAACAGAAAAAACGTCGAAAACATGATTTCTCTCGATTTCTCCCTCGCAATTGTTCGTGGGTGAGCCGATATAGATATATCAATGCCAATTACTATAATAATAATTTTCTTATTATCGAATTTTTTAATTTATAATTTTTTTTTCCGATAATTTTGGATAATGTCCATTTTGCCTCTATTGTCCATTTTACCCCCGCTGCCCTTATATACATAACAATGCAACGTTTGCCGCATAGAAAGGTAAAGGCTTATGGCCAAACACGAGCAACAGCGACGTACGCGGCAGAGACTTGAATTATTCATGATAATTAACGGTAATCAAGAACGCCGATTAATTGGCTCAGTGGCCTCCCCAGTCTCCTCCTCCAGCCCCCAAAACACACGAATATACATACAAAAAGCATCGAATATATATCGGCGAACGAATCCTCGATGAATTCGGCTCGAACGACGTTGATCCACTTTTCGGAAAGCGATACAACGTTTGTGAGATTTAGCGGAGATAATGACAGCTTTAGAAGGGCAAAAATATCCGTACATGGCAGTTTCGGTACTTTGGATAATTTGGGCCGAATAGGAATGGTTGGAGTGAAAGAAGAAAACGAATGGGAAAGGAGTGGGGAAAAAAGTTTGCAGTAGGGAAATTTGGGCCGACGGTTTGGGTCGACGATGGCCGAAAGGAGCGAAGATCCTTTCGAAGGTTTTCCTCTTTCGTAGTCATCGCTCGTTTTCTTCTCTCTCTCTCTCTCTCTCTTTCTCGAGCTTCCTCGAGCACCAAAGTTACACATAGACTTGAAAACTCGGCATTTTCTTACCTCTTCGTGGGAGGGAGGAGGGCGTTATGCGCGAAGAAACCGAAGGTGGAATATTTTCCGCCAATATACGAAAGGAGCGAAAACGCGGCAGAATTCTGTTCGCGGAGAAGCGTACTGCGAGCCCTTTCCTCTTTCGTCCTTTGGAGAGGGCCCTCCTCCCTCCCTCTTTGCTTCTAAAGATGGAGAGAGGAAGAGAGGAAAAGAGAGAAAGCTCCAATGCACTTTTCAAAGCTCCAAGGAACGACCAAACAGGAGCAGGAGAACGATCTCTCTCCCTCTCTCTCTCTCCGGTTTTCCCTCTTATGGTGTTTCATATATATATATATAACCATCGTCTCGTTCCCGCAAACCTATTACTCCAACGACGAAAACTTACTTTTCCGAGGAAATTACTTTCACGAAGTATCTTATTTCGAAGCTCTCACGCCCTTCGCCATTCACGAACACGCGAGAGCAGCGCTGGAAGCTCTTTCGCGTCGTGCGTTTCTCGCTTGTTCCGATCCTCCGCAACCGATAAATATACGAGAGAAGTTTGAAATCATATTTCGAAATTGAAAAATTTGTACCGGTTAGACGTGATCCGTTGAATTATATACACTAATATTTTGTGCAAGAGACGATAGCGAGGGAGAAAGCTCGACAAACAGAATGTGATGAAATATGAACCACTCTTATGTTCAATAATGTGCCAAGAAATAATATGAGATGGAAATAATTTAACCTGGTAAATATTTTAAGCCTAAAGATTGAATATTGCAGTTCTTACTGGAAAAAAATTATTCGGAGGTTGCTGAAAATTTATAAACAATATTATTATTAATTTTTCGCAGATTTTAGGAATGATACAGATTTCACAGATTTTATGAATGTTTTCGTTGAAATTTCATATTCTTGATCAGCGAGTGATTCTCCTAAATAACTAAAATTTTGAAGAATCGAGAAATAAAAAATAAAAAATTTCGGTCCATCATGGCTCATATTTTTAAATATGTAATTCGGGCCTTAAAAAAAATTGCTGTATTTCAAAAACATTTTGTATTTAAAATCTATATTTTTGTAGTGGCAAAGATCTCTACACAAAAAAACGGCCTTAACATATTTCAAATAGATTTGTTTTCTCAGATCAGAGAAAAATAAGCACAAAAATGACACTATTTTGCTGTACTATTTTATATCTTTTATCAACTATACTTATTAGGGTGGTCTTTATTTAGGGCTCGGACGAATTTTTTATCAGACGCCCTCCAAATTGACTCCAAATAATTCAAAAATCATACCCTAATTTTTGTAGATTTCAATTTAGACTCTAACCCCTCCCGAAAAGAGGGTAGATTTTCCCATTTGCAATACACGTGTATCGGCCATATTCTCAGAATACGTTTTATTCCAAGTGTAATAATTTTTAAAAGAATCTGTAACTGCAAGATTTTAGTATTCATCGGTGCTACAATTTGAGAAAAAAATCACATCATCATACGGCTCAATATAGACGAATTCCGATTCATCTAAAGTTCTAATACGGGTCCATATAGACGAATTGCAATTCGTCTAGATCGACCCGTATTATAATGTGAATTTTCCCTCAAATAGTAGCACCAATGAACACTAAAATCTTGCAGTTACAGTTTAAAAAAAATTATTACACTTAGAATAAAATATATCCTGAGAATATGGCCGAAACACGTGTATTTAAAATGGAAAAATCTACCCTCTTTCCGGGAGGGGTTAGAGTCTAGATAAATATCTTAAAAAATTAAGGTATTATTTTAAATATATTTGGAGTCGATTTAGGGGGCCGTCTGATAAAAAATTCATCTGAACTCTAAATAAGGACCACCCTAATACTTATTGCTTGCAAATTTACCCTTGAATATTTTCTCTTTTCGTCTAGGTTTCGGTGCCACGTACCAACGGGGATGCAGTTACACGTAACACCGATGTAACCCACTCGTGAGTACATTATAAACTCTAAATATTTATTTAAAAATTACAAAAAAACAGATAAACAAAAAGTATTATTTATCTTAAAAATTTATGAGAAAAAGTCTTTTTCATCACCCAATCAGGACCTTCCATAAAGTTTATTCAATTTGCTTCTCCTCCAAATATTGAGACAGTATTTCATTCAAACGAAATCCTATATTTCTTTGCTGCTTCTTTTCTTTTGAATCTTGTCGCAATAAAGTTGCCTTTAAATTAAAAATATATCACACTCTTCGTGTAACGAACTGAACGGTCGCATTTAACAGGATAACGGGGAACGATGGCGCTTGACGAGAGAAATGGACCTCGTTCATCCAATATATATATATATATATCTATTCCGTATCCCTTTGAAATATGGCATACATTTTCGATACGAAATCGTATGTCACACGTAATTTCCCGTGCAAACGTACGGCGTTGCGGAGCGGAAAGAGCAGCAAAGGGAAATCTGCAGCCGTCATATTCTAGGATTATCTTGCATTATCGCGGATCACTCTCGGCGCTCTGATATTCTCTCGGTCTAATATTTATTCACCGACTCCTTGATATCAGGATATAAACATGTCACAAAGTCACGATTGTAAATTTTTGACCACAATTGCTTAAAGTTTTATCATTTTTCTTCCTCATAAAGGAAGCTTTGTTTTCGTGAAATTTTTTTTTTAGAGATTTTTATGCCAATGTGTTCAAAATATTCTAAAACATCGAGAAATCATATTCAGAAAAAATGTCCGGATCGATGTGTGTGTGTATGTATCCTGAGTTTCAGATGTAAATAATTAATAACTCGAGAACGCTTCGAGATATCGAGCTAAAATTTGGCACACTTGTCGAGCACGAATTGCTCTTCATTACGAAAAAAATTTGTTTTAACTCTAACGGGTGTTCAGATTTTACCGACTTTTTTTCGTTTTTGCAAAAATGGCGTAAACGCTCTAACTTCTGCAATTTCCAAGATATTGCACTCAAACTTTGTAGAGAATTGGTATAGCTGTTAAGGTTGTTTGGTCTCGAATTTGGCGAAAATCCATCGAGGGATTAAAATTTTATGAAATTTTGAATTTTTTCAAATATAGCGTAAATGCTCTAACTTGTGCATTTTTCAAGATATTGTTCTGAAAGTTTGCACAGAGCGAATATAGCTATCGAGGTTGTCCGCTATTAAATTTGGCAAAAATCTATCGGAGGATTAAAATTTTCTGAAATTTTGAATTTTCTGAAAAATAGTGCAAGCGCTCTAACTTGCAAAATTTTCAATATATTTCACAGAAACTTTCTACCGAACTTGTATAGCTGTCAAGGTTTGTTCGCGATCAAATTTGACGAAAATCGATCGAATTTGCACATTGATTACTAATATCTTTCAATAGTTAACAAAGCTTCCTTTATGAGGAAGCCAAATTTGATCGCCATACTGTGTGTTAAAGGAAGCTATGTGAACTATGGATGAAGATGAGGAAGCAATGTGCAAATTTCAATTTGCAGGGTTTTTCCCACAATTTTGGCCATGAAGTTTATTTTTTTTTGTCTAAAGGGGTTGAAAAAATTGTAAATAAGAATTTTTTTCACAGATAATTAATTATTAAAGGATCCGGTTATTATTGTTTCATTAAGTATAGATTCAACTTAAATTAAAAGAGGGATATTATCTACGAGACGAAACAAATTTCTCCTCACTATTCCATTAATATTTTGAAAGAGAAATTTGGTATCTGAAAATACCAAATTAGAAAAAAAATCATTTTTTTTCTTTTTTTTCTTTGATTATTTACAAAATGGTCGAGAAATGGATTTTTTATTTTATTTTCAAGACACGCCTTCTTTTATTCAAGTAGGTTTTTAAAATAGTAAGTGACGAAATGTCTGAAATTTGCTACAGATAAATTTGGTCACTGCGATCATAAATGTAAAAACTTCAATTCAGTATATTTTCAGAATGTTGACTGAAAATTTAATCTACATATATTTTTGAAAATATATCCTTTAAAAAAAATGCAAAAAAGCTATAATTTTTAAAGTGGTTCGCCCCCTAAAAAAAATTAACCGATCCAAGATACGATAAATTTTGAACCGTAAGATTATTCATGCTGCTATTCTGAAGGATCAGTCATGCCTATGGGCTTGAAAAGGGTCACAAGGAAAGGACAAACACACACACACACACAGACACACGTAAACGCGATGTGTGTTTTATTGGCTCCCGGATAAATGGAGGCTCATTTCACGACCTCTAACTCGGCAATAAAAATGATAAAGAAGGATATCACTGACGCAACCGGGGCGATATATGTTTTGAAAAAAAAAGAAGGAAAAAAAACAAGTAGCATACATATGGAGGAGTGATATGAAAGAGAGAAGAGAGCGGAGCTTTTCCTCGCCCTCTTCGCTGAGCAATGGCGTCTGTAATGCTGGAAAAAGGGCGAGAGAGAGAGAGAGAGAGCGGGAAAGAGGAAAAGCGAGGATGCAGACACGCGATTCTGGAGCCAAAATCGATCGTCTTTCGTCGATCTCCCCGCGAAGGCCGTTACTACTGATGGCGCGGAAACGACGTCCCGCAAAGAAATCTCCTTCCCCCCTTCACCGCTGCACGTGATATTCCGCGAGTTTTATCTATTTTTTATGCCTCAATCCGGCGAGGAAAACGCGAAAGCCGTGAAAACGTAGCGGAGATATGTCAGCCTCGAATACAACGAAATGTGAAAAAATAGCTGAGAAACATTGAGTGGAAAATTTTTTCTTTATTCTCTCGATTTTGAGTGTATTTTGGAAATTTTGCAATGGAATTTTTTAAGTAGATCACGCGAAAGGCCGGATTTATTTGAAAGCTTCAAAAATTCGATTTTATCCCAATTTTTCTCATTTTATCCAATTTTTTTTTAATACTGGAATTTTTTTGAAAATTTTCAATAATTCTCAAAAACAAAAAATTACATTTTGCAATGTCTTTCCTAATTGTTAATTGACAATCTTGTAGAAAAATTCGTCAACGATGGAGCCTCGCAGAAAAAATGTTTCAAACAAATTGATTATTGAGAATGTTAATTTTTTTAATTTTTGAAGATTGCAAAATAATTGAAAAAGGGAACAAGCTGTAGATCAGCTCAAACGTGACGAGACTTCATTCCCATTGCAAATCCGCATAAACGAATTACGAAAGTACTTTTCCGCGTAGATAATATATAAGAAAAGGAAGAGAGCTGTGTCTGAAGAAGGAATGGAAAAGGAGATAATCTCGAAGATTTTTCAGTGAAAAGGGAAAAATTCGTCACACGAGGTAGACGACGAAAGGAATAAAGAACGTACAAAAATATGGGATTCAGAGAGAGAAAGAGAGAGGAATGGTGAGGAAGGGAGAAATGTCGAGGGGATGAAAAAAAGAAAGTATAAAAAGAGTGCAAAGTTTACGTATGCGCGAAATTATGCGAATAAAAAGGCAATGAGAGCCGAGATGCCCGACAGTCAATTTTTTACAGTCTGAAATCTCTCATCTTTCCTTCTGTCGGATTGCGTAATGCCTTGCGCCTTGTATATGGAAAATTCCGTGTAGAATCGTCTAATCTTAAATCTCTCAAAATTCAGCCATTAATTTTAAATCTCATCATTTATTAAAATCTCAAGAGATACAGAATGTATAAAAAATTTCAAAATGAAAAAAAAAACCATGTACAAATTTCAAATTTGCAATATATCTTCATTGTTATTAAATTTCTCTGCTTTCAAATATTTCGTACTTTGTAAACATAAATATTAATTCCAAAAATTAATAAAAATCAAAGTTTCATTTTGAGAAGTATTGAAGGTAAAATTGTGAGTGCTCGATTGTACGTCGAGTTCGCATGAAATTTCCCATACGTGTAATACACGCGATCCATCTGGCGGAAAATTTGAATTTTCTTTTCCATTCGTCGAGAGCAGTTTCGTGTATTCGTCATGAATAAACGTCGAATCGTTGATGTGTGTAACGCGTGTTTGGTATTCGGTGTAGCCCGTCGATGCACTTCGTCAAGGTATGATCTCTGGACCATTCGGCAAAGCTTTCCGCGAGCTTCTCGCCCTTCTACATTCGCCCGTCTATCCGTATGCATATTTATCATAAGGCATTCATCCGACAGAGCGTTGGGAGAATATATTTCGCGTTCTCGAAACGATTCGTATTAAGGGATCAGTCTTGAAATTTTCGAAAAATTCTTTCTTCATTTTTTCAATCCCCTGAACAAAGTCCCAGTTCCAATTTTACGTAAAGGATGCTTCTCAATAATCAACTGCTGTCGTAAAAAAATTCTTCGTTTAAAATTGAAAACAATTAAAATTATTTTGTGGTAAAAATTAATTTATAGTTTATACCTTGCTACAATTTTCACGATTTTTTTACAATTGAATCTTAACTCAAACAAAAAGCAAAAAAATATAATACATCTTTAAAAATCTTGATTCAAATCCTGGTCAAAATTTTCTTTACAATATTTATTCGGACATGTTGAAAAAAAATTTTCATTAAGATTCCAAAAATTAAAAGCTGAAAAAAGCAAAGATTTGGAGCAAATAAATTTCCTCATTTACAAATTCGCCCAATGGCATTTTATTCAAAACAAATCATTTCTCAAATTCAATTTCACATCCGATATTTGTTAGCTGATTAAAAAGACAAATTGAAAAATAAAATATTTGAAAAAAATTAAAAAATTTGTTAACAATGCCGCTGAAATTTTTGTCAATTTTTTTAAATTAAAAAATTCTAGTTTTAAATAAAAAAATATCCCCACTTGGATTTCAAAAAGAAAAGCTGTGTGTAAAAACAATTTCTCATTTCGCTAAGATTTTCTCGATTTTTTCTCTCTTGAAAATCCATTCTCAATTCGCACGAAGCGTGAAAAAAAATGAATGAGTCATTCCATGTGAAATCGACCCCTTTTAATTTCGATGAAATTTAGTCAGAAGTTTTCGTTTTTAATAAAACGAAGTTCTACCAAAGGAAAAAAATTTGAAATCTTTCCAATTTATTTTTTAAGGTTGTTTAGAAGCAAATCACGTTTAATGAGAAAATTCTGAAAATTTGGTATGTTTTTCAATGAAGTATTCAAGAGGTCGTGTAAAAATTTCACGACGATTTGGAAGCTCGTTATCAAATAATTAAGATTAACAAATTAAATAAAATTAAATGTAGTCTTATGGAAACTGATGTAACTTTGCGATAAGTTTTTTTTTTGACCTCTCAATTTTGTAATATCCACAATATACTGAAAGCAACGGAAAGAAAACGAAGTTTATTGATAAACATTTTTTTTTATTTGTTTAAAAAATTGTTTTTAACAAAACGTTAATTTCTTAATAACGACCTTCCTAATCGTCGTAAAATTTTTACACGATCTCTTAAATATCTCATACAAAAACATACCAAATTTTCAGAATTTTCTCATTATTTTTTATTTTAACCCTTAAGGAGGTTGAAGCAATGATGATAGAATTCTGAAAATTTGGTATGTTCTTACATGAACTATTCAGGAAGTCGTGTAAAAATTTCACTATGATTAGGAAGCTATTTATTGAACAATTAACATTCAAAGGTTTCATAGCTTCTAAACAACCTTAAATATCTCGAAAACTATTATAGTTACGAGATCATATTGTATATCATAGTTCACGGTTTTTGAAAATTCACAATTCTCCAAATTCATTATTTTTCAAAATTATTTTTCGGAATATTTTTTTATTCGTAGCCCCAAGTATACTCTTCAAGACGAATTCAGAACGATGTTTCATAACTATAATAGTTTTCGAGATATTCAAAGAATAATTCCGAAAGATTTGAAAAATTGTGAAATTTTGAATTTTGCATAACTTTAGAAATTTTTTTAAATAACTTTTTTCCTTTGGTAGAACTTCGTTTTATTGAAAACGAAAACTTCTGACCAAATTTCATCGAAATTGAAAGGGGTCGATTTCAGCTCTTTGTCGATTTGCCATGGAATGACCCATATACATTATCGGAATAATTCTAAAAACCTCTGTGAGAAATAAAGTGTCTGTAAGGCTCAAGGATTTGCTGAAGAGAGAGGCATTCACGATAAATACGATTGGCACGGTTGGGATAGATTTCACAGACGAGCGAATCATATTGCCCCAACTTTTTCTCGATATATATCCGAAGGGGTTGTTCTGGCGGGAGTGGGAAAATCGTAAACTCGATCCTTTCCTGTAATCCGTAGATTCGAGTTCGTGTTCTCAGGTAATACATGCCGTATCTATGGAAAATGTTGGCGAATATACCCACGGAAAGGTAGAAACTCGTGGGATTCACGCATCCAAGGAAGCGGAAGTCAGACGGTTTGGTGAGTAACGCCCTAAAGTTTGCCTCCCCAAGTCGAGATGTTCGCCCACTGGAATACGTATATATGCGAAAGTTGTCGGTGAAGGGTTGAGGAGGTTGGAAAAAGGAGGCGAGTGTCTACGCAAGAGTTAAGGCGAAGGTGGGAAAACGACAGAACGATCTGTAAAGAAGGAGGGTGAGGGATGGAGAAGGGGGATGAAATGTTCGAGTGTGAGCCCGAGTCGAAATTTTTGACCTCCCTTCAACATCGAGGCTTCGTCACAAGATTAGGGGAGTATCGGGCATCGAAGCGAGGGTACAGCGTATAGAAGAGGGATATGTCAGGGCCTCGGTAAAGCCTCAAAAAGTCTCGAAAGTAGACTTTTTCCCCAAAGGAGGCCCATGAGGGTACGAATAGAACCTCCGAAACCTCGCTTGGGCCTATTTTAGCCCTGCCGCACGGCCTCCGGAACCTCGCTCGGGCCTCTTCCAGCTCTCCCTCAAAACCTCCTAGGCCTCCTTTAGGCCTATTCCAGCTCTCACCCAAAACCTCCTGGGCCTCCTTTAGGCCTATTGCAGCTCTCTCGCAAATCCTCCTGGCCCTCCTTTCGGCCTGCTGCGAATGTACCGTAGACCCTCCAGGGCCTCAGACCCTCTGACCAATGGTACACGGAGTAGGGATAAGTAACGGGAATATATATATGAATGTTTCACATATGTAGGGATAGTATCATTTATTTATGTTACATCCACGTTCAACATTATTACAAATTAAACTTACTGAAAATGGACAGAAAGAAAACCAATTTTTTTTTTCGTATCAACTATAATTAATGCGATAAGGCTTACTAGGAATTGCAATTTATAATATCTCTTAAATATATATTTGAACGTAACAACATATTAATTTTTTTTTAAATATATTTTTTCTTTTCTACCTCGTCAGGTGTACTACTTGCCTCCTCTTCTCGCACTAGTGTCGAACGGTTGTTGAACGGGGAAGTATGCATCAGAAGATTGCACGTCTTCCCATACCCGACGATCCTTTGAAGTTTCCTCTGCAAGTACCATCCACGCAGCAATACAAGCCACTTTTTCGGCTTTTTGCACACCTTCCATCTTTTTTTTCATTGATGATTGCAGTGGTGAAAATTTTCGCTTGCGGACCCGCTATCTCGCCCGTAGACGCATTGGCGGGAGATATTTTTCACAGCTCGTCACGATTATCTGAAATATATAATCCACCACGTGTTCACAAGGGTTCAGTTTGCTAGGTTTACTTAAGTTGACTACCGGCGTTTCGACTTTTTTCTTACCAATTATTCAACAATGACGTAGTAGCAGGAACGCTTGTTCGTCTACGAGTCCACCCACGTGATTCTCGTTCGATCACAGACAACGCAATGATTTTTCGGAATTTGAATAAGTTCCAAAGCGTCATACAAGTTTTCGAGTCTCGACCACCTTTTTTCTTTGGATCTTTTTCTGGGTTTTGATAAACCACAAGGGCGCACAAGTCTCTTCACTTTCGTGCTCATCGTCGAATTGTTTTTTCTAATTATCAACGATTGATTATCCTCAACTATAAAATATCCAATCGAACATGAAAAAATATGAAAAACTATACGTGCGCTCGAGACAAGAGACTACACGAGACTGGTGCCGGGATGGCGGGAAGTCGTAACGTGCTCAAGCAAGCAGAGACGCGCACTCACACAGAAAGAAAAGGGCACAGGGACATACACAGACACAGAATTCGCACGCTAGTGAACGACGCACAACATCACTTTGTCGCCTTTGCGGCAATGCCACAAAAACACTACGAGCATCAACACACAATGGGTTACCGATGAGGCCTCTGAGGCTGAACCGAGGGTTTTGGACCAAAAAACGATGGAGACAACGACTTGGAATCGAAAGGAGGTTACGGAGGCCTGTATCACTGATACGTTAGATCGAAAAGAGGCCTAGGAGGCCTGCCCGAGGTTGAGTGGAATCGAACGGAGGCCTCTCGGAGGCACCGGATTCGACAAATGGGGTTCCGTAGGTCCAACGGAGGCCGGCGGCTTGTACATTACAAAGGAAATGAGACCTACGGGCATTCAAGGGAGGCTAAAAATTTCGACTCGGGAGATAGCAAAGTGCAAGAATGGGGGACGAAACGGGTGCTAAGCTAGGCCGTAATCGTCTCAGTCCGTGTTAAATCTCGTCTCACCGTGTTCCGTCTCAGTTTAGGAGCTTGCGAGAACGAAATCGGTCCTCTTCGCACCAAAACATCATCCCCTTGACGTCGGAAAGGCCCGTTGACTCGAAATTTCCCAGGCAAAAGAATGTGAGATACATCCTTGTGAGTCCAAGATCCTCGATGAGTATCTTCCTGGCTGGAAAGCTTTCTTTCCCCGCGGAGTATCGTGAAAAGCTCCGCGAGACCCACCCCCGAAAGCCCATTGTCCCCGCGCAAGCTTACCCCCGGTGTAAACAAACCTCCGTCATAATCTCGTCGCTCTTAAACGCCGCTGCTTCATCGTGTACGCGTATAAATATGAAAAAATACATCCTCCAACTTGCCGAGAGGATTAAGAGAGAACAATCGCGCTCAAAGAATGAATGGAGCGATTTCTTTCGAGCTTTTTGGACCACTCGACGTTGGTGGCGGATAAGGTAAAATAGAAGCTTTTGTAAACGAATTTTTAATCGTTTAAAAAAATCGCGAAAAATCAGGTTACATATTTCACCTTGAACCTGAAGATGGGGTCATGTTGACATCGACGTTTCTGAAGGATTTTCTCTCTCAACGATTTTTTCTAAGGGATTTCATTGAGGAAGCTTTGTTTTTGTCACATTTCTTCTTGCTCCAACTTTTGTGATCTTGCTTTTTTCCGGTTTTTATCCTTTGTGCAGATTTCTTTAATGATTACGTTCAATTTTGAAAGAATCGATTTGGTTTTTTCGTTGAGAAAGTCTTTTTTTTTTAATAACTGCTTGTGGACGCTCCAACTTTTGTAATTTTGCAATTATCACCCCGAATTTTTTTTTTTTACAAATGCACTGAGCTGAAAAAAATAATCAGTATTTAATTTTTAAACGGGAACAAAAAATTCAGGGTTTCGGTTCGAAAAAAATGTAGATTTACAAAAAATGCTTATCAACGCTCGATCCATCGTAATTTTGCAACTATCGATCTCAACTTTTTTCCACGAATGTACTGAGCAAAAAAATTGTTGTTATTCAATTTTTAAATAAAAAAAGATTAAGTTTTAGTTGGAAGAAAATTTGTATTTATAAAAAAAATCGCTTGTCAACTAATTTCGTAATTTCAGGACTATCATTCTCAATTTTTGTCCACAAATGCACTGAGCGATAAAAATCGATGAATTATTTAATTTAAGAATAATAGAATAAATATTAAAAAGGTTCAATTTAAAGATATCTGCGAATTAACATAAAAAATGCTTGCTAACGCTTCAACTTTCATAATTTTGCAACCATTGGTCTGAATTTTTTCGAAAAATGATTAAAATTATTTTTTGATTCAGAATTGGTCAACGATTTTTGAAAATGCAAGAGCTATGAGGAAATTCTAATTTGCGAGATGAAAAAAAGGGTTTCTCAACGATTTAGCACAAACTGTAAAAAATGTTATTAAATTTAATATACTTGTTATTGAAATTTCATATTCTTTTGTATATTAAATTTCAATAACAAGTATGCGAAATCGAAATTAATAGACAAGCGGAAAATTAACAATTTATAATGGAGTATTACATTTATTGGAATATTACTGCACACATGCATATGAAATTTAATATACTGTATATGCATAAAAACTTCATATTTTTTATCAAGTTTTAACAGAAATTTTTTACATTGCATGTTAAACATTCCCAAAAATGTCGGTTTTTTTTCTCAGAAAAAGCAAGCTCACGAGGAAGCAAAATGTTCGTGCGATTTTGAGCTTGCTATTAACCAGGCTAACCAGCCATAATCTGTACAATGAGAACGCGTCCCATCATCGCCGCCATTGTACTTTAGCATCCACAAAGTCGAGCGTGTCTTTGGCGAAGTTCGTGCTGATTTCTCTCAACGACTCTATTCTCGACTCTCCCCCGGAGGTCCACTCTATAATCCCATCTTCTTAAACTTTTTATTTTTCTTTCGTCCTCACAAACTCACCGTTTCCTGTTCCACGAGCCATTTTCTTAGACCCCGCGGCCCCTCATGTCCGCTAAATTTTCCTCGTTTTTCCAGCATCGGATTGCATTACCGCTTTTCGTCGTGCACGATTGGAAAAATAGCACGACGCTATGGGATAATCATCACGGTCTTCGGTTATCCGAAATTATCCATTTCATTTCATTTTATTTCATCCCAAACAGCAGATATCGCGGTAATTGATAGTTTTATTAATTTTGTCGGTGGAGTCTTCTTTAACGATAAAATGGCTCTTTCTGTTCCACGAATAAGCCCACTGGAATTTATTTTTATACACAGTGATGTCAACGGAATTGGGTCGCAGAAAATGGAAAATTCATTTTGACAGTGATTCAATTATTATTCATTATTAAAATAAAAAATTCAGGATTTATTGAGAAACTTCTGTGCTCAAAAAAAAAAATTATACCTTCTAGTAATTATCTTTTATGTGAGCTTCAAAAAATAACTACGTTTTGGAAAAACAATCCATTTTGGTCGTTTAAAAAAGTTCGTTAACTCAATTCTAAATCAAATAATTCTTAGTTTTATTAAAATGATTATTAAATTAACTATCCATAATTATTGGTTATGATTATTGAAATAACAATATTTTAAATAATTATGAATTATTAGTATTAATAATATCAATTAATTATTATTAATTATTAAATTAATAATTCATGATTCATAAAGAAACTTTTGAGTTCAAATATGAAGTAATAATATAATGCCTTCAAGTAATTATCTTTTATGAGAGCTTTAACTTTTTTGTATCAATAATAAATTAATGAAATTGCGATTTTTTGCAAACATACAATTTTCGAAAAAAAAAAATTTCTTTGACTGAATTATTATTATAATTATAAAAATAATAATAATCATTTCAAGAATTATAAAACAATTATTTTGCAGTATAAGAAAGGGAAAGAGATTTATTTCATTGAAGGTA
The DNA here is from genome assembly GCA_946863875.1 of Alloplasta piceator. Classification (NCBI taxonomy): domain Eukaryota; kingdom Metazoa; phylum Arthropoda; class Insecta; order Hymenoptera; family Ichneumonidae; genus Alloplasta; species Alloplasta piceator. The sequence continues at coordinate 78,485,139 of OX333071.1, forward strand.
AACAATTGACAGCGGAAATTTGATTTTTTTCAGCGTTTTCATCCCGCTTCTCTTAAAAAAAAAAAATAAAGGAAACATCTCAGAGGTCATCCGGACTGATCAAAGTTTTAAAATATCGGAGAGTCTAGACTCTCTCGTCACGAACTTCTCTGCGATTGTTACGATTCTTCCAATTCCGCCCCATATTGCTTGTCACATTAGCATACTGTGAAAACTTACGGAACATTGAGATTGGCAACAATCGCAGAAGCCCAAGGAGACGAGGATAAACATATATACAATTAGCGGAATAGTGGATTTGGTGAAGAGAATTGCCTCGGGGAGTGACACCTTTTCTGGCGATTCGTGAAAGATATATGCAGTAAATATAAACAGCGAGAGAACCGAGAGAAAATCTCGTCGTAGAAGTCATCGTTTTTTAGTTTCAGCGTCAATTATTCAACGGTGACTTTTCCAGCGCTAGTGACGTTTTCCTCGGGATCTTATCTTTTTACTCTCGCATACGGAAGTGAAAGCTGCAACGAGTCTGCAAGAACCTAATTGGCTTAATTGGCACAAACGAACAAATGGGAGGAAAATAGAATTTTCGTTGCAATTCTCGAAAGCCTTTTCTGGGTTTTTCCGGCTTCGCGGTATTTTCTTTGCTCCTTCGTCACATAAACTTGGACGAATTCGTGATCGTAGATCCGGAGAACTGGAGGATGATTTTTCGCCTCGTCGAAAATCGCTTTTCTTTGCGTTTCTTTTTCACTCGCTTTATCGCAATTTCGTTCTCTGCAATCATCCTGGAAGCCACACATTTTCCACAGTCGGGAAACCATTTTCCCGTTATCTAAAAGTGTGTGTGTGTGTGTGTATTTTGTCCCGTGGTAAGAGAAAAGCGAGGTTGTTTTTTTAGTACGAAACTTTTCATAAGAAGTAATTTCATTGAGTAACGGTCGTTCTCGTGCTGGGGAAACTTTTCCCGGAAATAAAGTCTCCATTGCTCAAGGAAAATCGTAATTCTCGGTGTGCTTAGAGCAAAGAGTATTTGCTGTGGAGAATTGAGGGCCAATCGAAAAGATTAGATGACTCCGTAAGCGTAAACTTGACGAATTTATTTTTCTTTCAATCGAGCTAACGATTTTATGAAGTTGCTTACAATTAGTTACTTTCCTTTTCTGCCTCGAACGGATTCACAGCGACCACAAATATCGAAGTTATTGTTATTTCATTATCAATCAGAATCAATCGAATGCTAATAACAATCAATAATCATTAATCAATATCCTTCGATCATTATTTTGATAACCCACCGTAAACCACTTTAACCTACCTTGAAACACCATAAGCCCACCTTAAACCACTTTAAACCCACCAGGGTTGCAAATAATGCATTACTTCTTTTAATGCATTTACATTTTCAATAACTATTAACTCTTATTGATTCATCGAAATAATCGCCATTAACCATTGAATGGTAGTGGCTTATGAAAATAATTTCCATTAACCATTTAATGTTAATGGTTAATGGAAGTTATTTCCATTAACCATTACATGGTAATTCACCTATTGTTCTTAAACACATTCCACCCAAAATTATCAAAGACTATACCGTTCTTCTTAATAACGCTTTAAACATAAAATATTTTCCCAAAGCTTGGAAATCTAAAATCTACCCAAACTTCAAAAAAGACACGATCCTCATGAACCTTCTAGCTACGGACCAATTAGCTTAACCCCGGCAATCGGTAAAGTTTACGAAATACTAATACAAAAATCACTCCTCTCTCACTGCGAAGATTGTGAAATTATCCCCAGTACCCAATTTGGTTTTAGCTTCGATCACTCGACCACAGGGTTGTGGAATTTTTCATGACAAAGTAATGCATTAAACATTACTTTTTTATTGGTTAGTGGAAATTATTTTCATTAACCATTAGCGATTAAATTTTAATGGTTAATGGAAAGTATTTCCATTAGCCATTAAAAAAGTAATTATTAATGTATTACTTTATCATTGAAAATTTCGTAACCCTGAAGCCCACCTTAAGCCACTTTGAGCCTCGTTCACATTTATCGGGGGGTTAACTTCTCAAAAATCGAAAAAAAATTTCTGTCTGATCCTCAACTGAGGCAAATTTCATCTTGACTATAAAAAAATCGATTAAGCCGAGGATATTTCTTAATTCCTGCGGGATTATACTTAACCCCACACAATCAGACCCCCCAAGAGTGATTGGAGACATTCGAAACATATTTAATCCTGTATTTCCGCAACCTGTCTAATCAAGTCGCGAGGATAACCCAAAATTGGGGTTAAGGCTGCTAAAAGGTATGGGTATTGAAGGGTGTTTTTGTACGTGTGTGGGTTTACGTTTGTGTGGACGGGACGTCGGGGGTGGAGCTTGGCGAGTCTTCTGGCGCTCCTTGTGCCTCCTTATCGCGTCGAAGTTAACTTCGAAGTCCTTTAACGGGCTAAACTAATAACGGTTGTGCTGTGTACCGTTCTGACTCCCTCTTTACCCTTCCGTTTTCGCGCATATTCACTCGCCTCCTCGCACGGTGTGAGAAACACGCTTGCCGCGCGCGACACTTTGTCGACACGGCCCATCGGTGACTCACACGAGTTTAAGCCTAACCCCTTTGCGGACTCGTACTCACCCCCTCTCGTGGTTAAGTTTAGCGTGACTCTCTCCTTCTCTCTGTTTCTCCCCGGTTCTCGCGGGTTAGTTTCAGCTTCGAGTGAGTACGCGGAGGCGTATAATGCAAACGGCACATTGCACGAATGTTCGCGGGGGTATATTATACCCCGAGCCTTAATGGTAGAGTCGCTGAGTGTGTTCGCTCGCGGCGAAATATAACGCTTGGCCCCGTGCGCGCGTTCTCGGGATGAAAGCGTGAAAATTGAAAAACTTCGTAAAACGTGCCACTTTTGATACGATATACCGTGTGTATAATTTCAACAAGGAACTTTTAACCCGAACGGTCAAAACTTTTTTTTCACTCGACAACTTTTTTTTCCACTCTGCCTTAATGGAAAAAAGAATGCGTTTCAGTTTTTCCTTTGAGCGCTTAAAAGGAAATTTTTAACACATCCACGTGGCCACGTTTGGACAATTTTATAATTTTCTTTTGTCTCCGCATAATAAAAGCTTCTGTTTCGTAAATCTTTTTTGCTTCTTTATACATGGAGCTTTTGAGAGAATTCCTTTTGCTTCCTTGAGAATGAAGCTTTTTGAGTGCATTCTCTTGCTTTCTCATAAATGAAGCTTTTTGAATGAATTTGTCTTGCTTTCTCATAAATGAAGCTTTTTGAGTGGATTTTGTTTGGCTCTCCTATAAATAGAGCTTTTTGAAGGAATTCTCTTGCTTCCTGATAAATGAAGCTGTAAATGACGCTTTTTAAGTAAATTTCACTTGTTTCTTCATAATAAGCTCATAATAAGCTTCCTTTTAAATGAAACTTGTTAAGTAAATTGCTTTTGCTGCATAAAAAGCTTTCTTATCATTACTTTCTTTCAAATGAAGCTTTTTGGATGAATTAATTTTGCTCTATTACAAATAGAGCTTTTCGAGAAGATTTTATTTTGCTCTCTTACAAATAGAGCTTTTTGAGGGCATTCTCTTGCTTCCTAGCTTTTAAGAAAATTTCTCTTGCTGCCTCATAATAAAAAACTTCCTTATAATTGCTTCCTTTTAAATTAAACTTTTCAAGTGAATTTCTCCTGCTTAATAAAAAGCGTCCTTATAATTGTTTTCTTTTAAATGAAGCTTTTTAAGGAAATTTCTCTTGCTTTCTTATAAATTAAGTTTTTTCAGTGGATTTTGTGTTGCTCTCTTATAAATTGAGGTTTTTGATGTGCTTGAATTTTCAAACATTCAGATGAACGAAAAATCAGAAAAGTATTTATTTAACGAAAAACTGGAAGAGCTTGCAAGTATTTGCTAAAAAATAATTCAAAAAATTCGAAGATATTTCAAGAATCATTTCCAAAGTATCAACAAAGTCACAAAATTGTTCTGCAAAAGAATAACTTTATCGATTATTCGTTCATCCGAACGTTCGAAACGTCGAATCCGTGCTTTTTTAGTGAATTTATTTCACCTCCTCATAAAATAAAGCTTTTGCGATTTTTTTTCACGTCTCCTTTTTCGCGTACTCATTTTTCCCCGTTAGAGATAAAACCTTTTTTCTCCATCACACGTCAACTCGTTTACAGTTGAATGCAGACCTAATTTTGGTGTATGTAGCGGGAAAAGTCACTCAGCCGTTTATACATCCCGATCTTGCCAAATTTATCCTATATCGAGCATGGAATTAGGAAAAAGGAACTTTTTTACTTTGGACAGTCTGGCGAGTAAGAAGCATCGCAGGATTTGTTTATTTATATGCATGATGCATCATAAATTATGCATTGGAAGGATCAAGAACCGAAGAATCTGGGAATTATGGAACGTCCAAATGGTCCGTCGAGCTGTCACTCAGGAATTTCCGAGAATATTCGCTATTTTGAGAACTGTCCTTCATACATATGACAATTTTCCATAAAAAATCATTTAAAAATCGGGGAAAATCGACGAAATTCCACGAATTTCGAAAAATGAAGAAAAAAATAATCTCAAATGATTTTGATGATGGGAAAAACATGTTTCTACATCTCCGATACTTGCCCACGCGGAAAAAAAGTATATTCGTCATATATCTCAGATATATAATTCATACATGTCATATAAAACGGCAAAAATTTGTATATTCGTCATACATGAGACAAGTATAAATAATATATATTTTATATATATGGAATGCATCTCACTTATAAACTTATGCATATTAAATACATTGCTTTTATATTTTTCTATGTTAAATTATATATCTATATTACATTTCACATATATCTGTAATACATCTGTAGTACATGAAAAATATTATATGGATACATATTTATATAGCTTGGAATATAAAAAGAACATATGATATATTCATGCACAATCTATATAAAAATATGAAATATATATTTTTATTATATAAATTTGTTACTTTATATAATAAAATTACATGTCCCTATCAATTCAACGACGTTTCGTCGATGACCCCCTACGATTTTTTAAATATTTTAATATGGTATTATACATGCAAAAAGAATTATCCATGTAAATTTTTAGCTCTTTATCTTAAATTATACCGAATTATTGATTTTTCAAACCATATTTCCAAAGTGATCATAACTTTTACAACAGCCAAAATATTCTAATTTATTAGGAGGTCATTTTTTTCAATGTACTTTTTGAACAAAATATCGAAACCTGAGAAGATTTTTTTAAAACGTTTTTTTCCTATTTTAAGCTAAAAAATTGGATTTTTTTGCGATGGGACCCATTCCAATTTGTTCAAAAAAACTTATAATATTCTACGTAAAAGAACAAAATTTTTTAGTTTTTACCGAAGATGAGATTCAAATAACTTCTTGTTAAAAAAAAAATTCGATTTTTTTCCCGTAATTCTGATCTTTTTTATAATAGTTGATTTCAATGATGTTAAAATAAATAATTTAACTTCTCTTACATATTTCCTTTGTAAATTATAATAATTAACATTGCGAATTACAATTCAAGTACGTTTTTCACTTTATTCAATTTTTTTACATAAAAATTGTAATTCTGTACAATGAATAAATGCACGATTCGAATCTAGTATTGCAAGTCGCCTGACGTAGCTCAGTCGGATGAGCGCTCGACTGGCAATCGAAAGGTCGCGGGTTCGATTCCCGGTCCCCCCCAGATTCACATCGTTCCTCAAAAACCAAATTTTCCCGGTCATACACATACATACACAAATTGTACATGTATTAATCGCATTATTTATGCCTATCATATTTTTTATGATAATCGAGATCGATGTTAGTGGTCATAGATTAGGGCCCTATTTTTTAATCAAGATATATATTATATATTTCACATATATTATAAATATACGAAAATTATTGTTCATATATTTCAAATATATATTAGATGTAAAATTAATATAAAAAATATATAAGTTATCTATGTCAGATATATGTCAGATATATATTAGATATAAAATTAATATAAAAGAGTTATATAAATTATGTATGTCAGATCTATATGTAATATATATTGCATATATGAATAACTTATTATACAAACATGTTTAATGCATTCAAAATAGTTTGTTTATATATTTTTCATATAATATTCATATACAATGTGGCAGAAAGTTAGTTATTTCTCATATATTTGAGATACATGATTCATATTTGGCATATATGAATTATATATCCTTCATACATATTTCTTACATCAAAACTATACTTTCGAATATACTTTTTTTCCGCGTGGGTGGCGCCTCAATTGATGCCCGAAAAAAAAACGATGCTGATAAAATCGTCCTTTTCTCACTGACGATCCTGAAAATTGTAATTTTTCCATCGACGACGGAGAGTCTCGATGGGATCGACGAAAATATACAAATCGTAGATCGAGCGAGAGAGTAATTGACGTCGAAGGGGGAGGGCAATGAATGAAATTGCCCATGCGCCCGATAATTATCGTGGAGAAGGGAAGGGGTCGTCTTTTTATTCCTGATTCGAAGACGACGTTTCGCGCGTTTTCGTGAACTAGGTCGTACGACAGGGACAATGGAGAGGAAATCTTCGAAGTAGGCTAATTGCGATTGGTGATCAGCGATGCGCCTCAAAATCTTTCTAGGTATAAACTTTTGCGGTCTCTTTCTCTCCTTCTCATCGTCACGTTCATCAAAATCTGCTCTGTCCCTTCCACCCTTCGCCTTCCTTCCGTCGCTGCGGCTGTACGATATATAGATGGACCCTATGATTTTCGAGAAGACGTCATAGCTGAATTAACGCTGAGGTAGGGGGGGGGGGGGCGAAGAATGAGACAAGACGTCGTGGAGCTTTGCAAACGAGACACGAATCTTCGCTTCGGCACGGTGACAGTGAAAGACCCGTCACATCTGTCGAGTTTCATGTATATATAAAATCCACGTCTCAAAATGTACACACACATAGATAGACATGTATATGGGGCGGTCCATCCCAAATCGGACAGTTTGAAAAACTTTTTTTTTCCCTCAAATTATTTATATTTTTTAGTACTCATCAAAAGACCCTTGCTGGTAAATTTTGAGATTTTTTTGATTACCCGTTCAAAGGATATTAAAGTTACAACAAAACCGCTCTTTTTCGGTATTTTGGTCATAACTTCTTAATTTTTTAATTTTTGTTTTTTCATGGCCTTCTTAGAAAAAAATGTAACAACAATATTCGACGTGTTTTTGAATGAGTTTTTTGAGTTTCAAACTTTAAATCGCGTTTTTAAAAGTGAGTGTACATGTGATTTTGTTGTTTGTTTTAAACATCTATCTATTCGACAACGTTTAATATTAGTCCGATCGTGGGCCTTCCATAACTATTATTTTTTTCGATTTTTGAAAACTAAAAATTTTTTTTTTATCCAAAAAGTTTCATAAAAAAGTGTCAAAATAAATTCCAAATAATGAAAAAAAAATACTATACAGTAACGAAAATTGGTATTCATAATAATTTATAGAAAAACAAAAATTTTAATTTTCAAAAATCGAAAAAAATAGTAGTTATGGAAGGCCCACGATCGGACTAGTCTTAAAAGTTGTTGAATAGATAGATATTAAAAACTAAAATTTAAAAAAAATCAAAATATACATTCACTTTTAAAAACGCGATTCAAAGTTTAAAACTCAAAAAACTCATTTAAAAACACGTCGAATATTTTTGTTGTATTTTTTTCTTAATGATGTTGAGTCCCTATGAAATCTTTTAATGTTAATTGTTCAATGAATAGCTTCTTAATCGTCGTGAAATTTTTACACGACCTCCCAAATACTTCATGTAAAAACATATTAAATTTTCAGAATTCTATCATCATTACTTTAACCGCCTTAAGGGTAAAAATGAAAAATGATGAGAACATTCTGAAAATTTGTTATGTTTTTGTATCAAATATTCAAGAGGTCGTGTAAAAATTTCACGACGATTAGGAAGCTCGTTATTAAAATATTAACATTCTGTTACGAACAATTTTTTAAACAAATAACAAAAATATTCATCAATAAACTTCGTTTTATTTCCGTTGCTTTTAGTATAGTGTAGATATTAAAAAATTGAGAGGTCAAAAAAAAACTTGTCGCCAAGTTATATCAGTTTCTATAAGACTACATTTAATTTAATTTAATTTGTTAATGTTAATTGTTCGATAACGAGCTTCCTAATCGTCGTGAAATTTTTATACGACCTCTTAAATAATTCATCCAAAAACATACCAAATTTTCAGAATTTCCTCATCATTTGCGATTTGGGACTCATCATCCTTAAAAGACCATAAAAAAACAAGAAATTGAAAAAGAAAACTTTTAATTTGGACCATTATTAAAGAAGTTATAACCAAAATACCGAAAAATACCGGTCCTACGAACGAGTTATCAAAAAAATCTCAAAATTTACCAGCAAGGGTCTTTTGATGGGTACTAAAAAACATAAAAAATTTGAGGACATACAAAAAATGGTTCAAACTGTCCAACTCAGGATGGAATGTCCCATATATACGTATGGAAGTAACTCTCATTGTGATTCCCACGGGAACGATCTCTCTGACGAGGTGCGACACGAGAGAAACGTCTAATTGAAGTGCAGCGCACTAGAGAATCCACAAGCTTTCGTGCCATGAAGCTCAGTGTCTCCGCTAACTCTTCTCTTATCCCGGGATTTCTCTCGCTCTCGCAGTTTTTCCGGCTCGCTCTGACACCCTCTCGATCTCTCTCTGGATTCACGGGCTCTAATTCTGTGGCCACACACCGCAAAGAAGCCTCTCTCTCTCTCTTTCTCTCGGCGGTGTCGTCACTGGAAGACGGAGAAAGGGAAGAGAACTAAGTAACTCGGATTTACCGATATGACCCGTTCTTCTGACGAATCGAGTTAGGGTTAGTTAGGGATTCACGCGGTGTATAAAATAAGGCAGTTCTCGCAGTTCACTCACTTCAAGATTTCATAAAATTGTTTGTACACTTCTCAGAGGAGCTGGAACACGAAATAAGGTGATTTCAGGTTGAACATTTTCAGGCAATTGAAACTAAAAATTGATAAAACTTAAAAAATTGATTTAAAGATAATAAAACTGTGTTTGCTTCAGATTTGCATTTGTTTCCAAATCTAATGGAAATTTTTATTTTTAATTAATGATTCAGTTTTGTTACGCACAATTTTTTATATTCGACCCGGAGAAATGGCAAAATTTTACTTTTCATACAATTAATGGATTTGATTAATTGGCAGTATCTTCAAAATGCTTAAAATGTTTTGTACACATTTGAAAGAATAAACTGAATTTGGATAGAATATTTTCCTGTGATTTAAGAGAATTGAAAGAAAGGACGAGGGAAAATCACTTTTACTTCCATAAACGCATTTTTATTTAAATTGTCAATTTTTATTTTCAATTTTTTATATATTTCATTAAATATAATTCATGTGATATTTTATAAACTCAATTAATATATATTTTTTTATACATGAGGTATTCCCGCTCAACGGGACCCTCTTTTATGCCAACCTGTTTCGATTTTCTTGAAACTCGAGTATGTTCTAGTGTTGCCTGAAAGTATATTGTACACCAATTTTCAGATCTCTAACTATAATACTCTTTGGAATACACCAAAAGTTATATTTCAAACTTTTTGCGTACACGCAGAAAAAAGATCTAGTCATAGGTACTATTATCGTTTATTTGATTATTTTTTAGTTACTTTAAAGAAAATTTTCTTTCCATCCAATTTTGGGCGATATTTACTTCCACTATATTTATTTATTTGAATTCCCTGTCATCGAGAAACGGGCGTTGAAGAAAAATTCTATTCGTTGTTACTAAATACCTATTCACCCGTAATCTCATCCGATCATATCTGCATATTTATCAGTACCCCAAAAATCCGCCAGGTGGCGACCTCTCTCAAAAGCGAACCTGCCTCTCGACGCCTATATCCTTTCCAAGCTCGTCTATGTTTGATATCCTTATTTTTTAGTATGGATATTTAATACATTGAATATTGCGGCAAAACGCAAGATGGTCGAATCCCCGAAAAGGATTCCCATAAAAAAGGGTCTTTCTTCTTTTTCCTTCTGTTAAAGAAAAGACGAAGGTTTACGAAATTGTAGATTTCATATGTGTAGCTATACATTCAATGATTGAAATGTTTAAAATATATATCGTGTAAATATTTAAAAAAAATTATTTCATTTAAATTTCAATACATATTTGTTCAGTTTGAAATAATATTTATTAATATTGAATAAAAATTTATTAGATCGCAATATATTTTCCTAGTAGGTCATTCAAAAAAAAATTTCGTTGACATGAATAGAATTGTATTAGGCCGGCCTACAACTAAAAAAATGTATTTGGCTTGACTAGGATTTAGTTAAATGTACTAGATCTTTTTTCTGGGTGTATTCAGCGCTTCGGAGCTTTGGCACGACGCGAAATAAAATCGAAAAATTTTGTTGACAATAGCTTTCGATCGGAAATTTTCTGCGCTTTTCGAAAAAAATATCAGCGATTCCGAAAAAAACGAATTCATTTAAATTTCGGCAAAAAACCGAAAAAATTGATTTGCAAAAAAGAGCATAGATTAATTCGGTGGAACAATTTTGTTCATGTTTTGTATATATCTGAGAAGTCACGATATAAATTTCCAGTTGGAACCCACATCCGTTTACCGATACCAAGTCTTTTAGTAGGATAAAAATTCTTAAATATCGTGTTTTTCGTATTCAACAGTTCCCTGATGTATTATATAGCGTTTTTTCAACGAATTTTGAATTTGGTAAATTTATTAAATTTATGAAATTAAATTTATTAAATAATCAAATTTATTCAATTTATTAAATTAAATTTATTAATTCAAATTTATTAAATTTTGAATTTAATAAATTTATAAAATTCGAAATTCGTTAAAAAAAACTATATAATATATCAGAGAACTGTTTAATACGAAAAACGCAATATTTAAGAATTTTTATCCTACTATAAATCTTGGCATTGGTAAACGAATGCGAGTTCCAACTTGAAATTTATATCGTGACTTCTCAGATATGTACAAAACATGAAAAAAATTGTCCTGCTGAATTGAATTATGCTCTTTTTTTGTAAATCAATTTTTTCGGTTTTCGGCCGACATTCAAATGAATTCGTTTTTTTTCGGAATTGCTGATATTTTTTTCAAAAAGCGCAGGAAATTTCCGATCGAAAGCTATTGCTAAAGAATTTTTTCGATTTTATTTCGCGCCGTGTCCGACGCGCTGAATACGCAAAAAGTTTGAAATATAACTTTTGGTGTATTCGAAAGAGTATTATAGTTAGAGATCTGAAAATTGGTGTACAATATACTTTCAGGCAACATTAAAACATACTCGAGTTTCAAGGAAATCGAAAGAGGTCGGCCCAAAAGGGTGTCCCGTTGAGCGGGAATACCTCACATTCATAAAATTCTCAGTTGGATCACCGTTTTCTTACGAATAATTTTTCATTTCCCATGAAATGGAGAACCGGTAAACATGTTACTTTTTCCACGACAAGCAAAAAATTGTATTTATCAACATTATCGCTTCTCCAATATTCTTGAGCCAGCCATTTTCGTCAGGATTTTCCTGAAGTCATGCGAAAGCATCACCGTCGATTTTTCTCAACAACGCTAATACGAGGGCATGTAATAAAAAAAACGTAATTAATTTTCACATTCTTCTCACAAATATGATGAGAGGGAGCCTATTTTCGCTGAATTCTCTATTTTCTCGCTGTTTCAATCTCATTCAATTACTCAATCGAACGAGTCGAAAACATCGTACAGACAAAAAAAAACACCCCGAGAGTCAAAAGAGCGTATCCAGGATGATTCAATATTTAGTTTAGTCATTTAAATTTTTACCTGGATATATTTGTTTGTTTTATTTACCGAACGATGTGTGGCTATTAAAAATAACATATTCCCGTTTCAATCTCTCTGGTAGCTCGTGAACATCCGGTGGAAAACATTGGAGCTTTCATACAGTTAATTAATTCGCTGCGAGTCCCTTCTCCCGCTCAGAAGTTTTTTTTTCATTTTTTTTATTTTTATTATCAGGTCGCAACAGAGGCTGACAGGAATATACGTCATGTTTCGTGTTGCAGCAATGCATGTGTATTTCAGTTTGTTACACTTTTTCGCCGCAAGGGGGCGAACACGCGCGCGTATTCGCAATTTTCCATACACATAAATCCACACTTATGTACGTGCAGGTATATTTATGTATGTGTAAATGTACGGGTGAATGGTAAAAAGAGGTTTTATCGCCGGAGGCATTCTCTCTATGCCGTGAAAAATCGTTAAAGCCCGTATATTCGACGATGTAACAGCGGCATTTATAATGGTCGGGAAAAATATGGATAATGGCGGAACAAGAGAAAATGACAGAGGGCGAGAGAGAGAAAGAGCGCGGAAAATCCCGAAATTGCAGCTATTCAGTCGAGAGAAATTCAAAGCTCATTACTTCGAGGGTGATTTATCAATACTCGGAATGTCGAGTTTCGAGCAAAAAGTGCAGTGCACAAAATCGACCAAATTTGTTGATAAATTTGTACGAGGACGAGGTCTGTGAGCTGATTATCGAATCAACGAGCAGCGAAAGAATTTTTGAAATTTGCATGGCAAAAGAAGTGAAAATTCACATTTCTACCTGTTGAAACTCGATCGTTGGATTGAATTAATTCAGCTACGCAGGAACATTTTTGCCATTTTTTACCCCGGCAAAAAAATCGTGTCCGCCAAAAATTAAACAAAGAATATCCTCTCCCGAAAACAAACCGGAATCAACTCTACCGAATAACAAACCCAATGCATTCCAATTGATCAAGAAATTGGACAATTCGCGAAGAATGTGAGTTTACTACCTCCATAAAGCATTTTCCAACATTTTTCAAAATTGAAGAAAATTACTTCCGGTTGGATTTTTGAATTTTTTCTTGCATCGTTCGAAAGCACTTAAAAAGCACATAATTCTTATAGCATTAGATTTTGAATAAACCCATTTTTTCGAATTTCGAAAAACTCAAAAAATTTCAAAAATCGAAAAAAAATATTTCCGTTGGGATTTCGAAATTTTACTTTATACTGTTCAAAAGCACATAAAAAGCACTTAATTCCTATGCACTCAGATTTCTTTTAAGTGTTGCCTATCGATAAGTGCTCTGCTAGCTTGATGATAAGCTAGCAGAGCACTTTTGATTTTTGATTTCTCGCTAAACGAGAAGAGCACAAAAATTTTGAATACAGCACAAAATTAGCACGTAAGAAGCACAAAATTCTGGTACAGATTGAATTCATTTTGGGCACTTTGCTCTGCTAGCTTTATGGAGGTGAGTTTACTTGGATCACATTTTCAATCGTGGATACTTTTTTTTCAGTGAATCTACATTTTTTTTTATGAAACTATGAAAAATTCTAGCAAAGCTCGACCTACTATTTCTTAACTATCGTTATCGATTTCGTTGCGCCATGCGCTCTCGCCTCTCGCTCCCGCCCTTTAAACTAACCCCTAGTTGCGATAAAATCGACATTGATGTATCGTCGCAACCCTCAAAATGATATGCTATTAAGCGAACGGCGTAATTATTGTTCATAAATTGCTGCGAACAAAAACTTCGTGTGCATTGTACAACATACTCCACTTAAAAATCTGCTTATACTTATATACCGGGTGGTCCACGCAACGTGTACACCTCTTTTACGGCTAAAATATGCTCTGCACAAAAAAATGTTATATACAATAGTTACACCTATAAAAAAAATAAATACACTCCATAGTGCAGCCTTATAAACCATGTAACTTTTGTATATAACATTTTTTTGTGCAGAGCATATTTTAGCCGTAAAAGAGGTGTACACGTCGCGTGGACCACCCGGTATATATGGTTCGTTCCATGTCAAATCGACCAAGAGTCGGAATCGACCCTTTTCAACTTCGATGAAATTTGGTCGAAAGTTTTCGTTTTTAATAAAACGAAGTTCTACCAAAGAAAAAAAGAAAAATAAATTTGGTCGAAAGTTATGCAAATTCAAAATTTCATAATTTTTTAAATCTTTTAAGTTTATTTTTTAAATATCTTGAAAACTATTATCGTTATGAAAAAATTTTTCTTCGTTTGTCTTGAAGGGTATACTTGTGGGTACGAAAAAAAATATTCCGAAAAAAAATTTGAAAAATGATGCATTTGGAGAATTTTGATTTTTTTAAAATCGTGCAAGTCCATGACAACATTAAATATTTGGTTAAATTTTTTTAATTTAATATCTTTCAAGATCAATAAAAAAATTTAACCATAAATTCAATGTTGATCGTGGATTGATACGATTTTTAAAAATTCAAAAATTCATATTAAAAAAAAACCTACCTGAAAATTGCAGGATCTTTCAAGATCAGTACAAGATATTATATCTAAAAAATTGAACCAAAAATTTAATATTGATAGTGGATTTGTACGATTTTAAAAAATTCAAAATTCTCCAAATTCATTATTTTTCAAAATATTTTTGGAATATTTTTTTTTTTCGTAGCCACAAGTAGACTCTTCAAGACAAACCCAGAACCATTTTTTCGTAACTATAATAGTTTTCGAGATAATTAAAAAATAAACTTGAAAGATTTAAAAAATTGAGACATTTTTTATCTTGCATATCTTTTGAAAACAAAATTTTTAATTTTTTTCCTTTGGTAGAACTTCGTTTTGTTCAAAACGAAAACTTCTGAACAAATTTCATCGAAATTGAAAGGGGACGATTCCAACTCTTGGTCGATTTGACATGGAATGATCCATATTCATTTTTAAAGTACACAACGTTCAATAGCGTACAAAGTACCGTTTCATCTTTATTTAACTGAGATTCTATGGAGATTAGATTCTTGAAATTATCAAAAACTTCACTAATCGTCGAATTTACACTTTATTTTTATTTAAAAAAAATGTTCTTCTAGCAATTCCAAAAATATCATGAATTTCAATATTTCGAGACATCCAATTTTTAGAAGAAGATTTGAAAAAAATCGGTGAAAATTCCCATGTACTGTCGGAAGAAGATTTTCTGTAAAGCATTTTGGATCAATTGCAATTTCATTGTTGAATCGCCTTGGAATGTCCCATACATATATGCATAGAAATGCAAGGAATGCATGAACGGATATCACGGGACAGGGACTTCGTTTCCCAAGAGTGCATGTTCCCCTCATAGAATAGGATATAAATATATAAATACATATATATTGATGTATAGACAATTGTCAAAGCTCACAGTGCTTTCTGTGAAACGCATACGCGCAAAGTGGCATATACAGGCTCGTTTATATATATATATATATGTCATTGCCCCGTCGATGGAATAATAGACGCATGGAACTGAAATCTGGTTCTCGCATCCCTTACCATTATACCCTTGTCCCGATGACGTATATTCAATATTTTCACAAAGACATATTATACTTTAAAAAAAAAAAATGTCCTCCATTCAAAACATCAAAGATATTAATTTATAAACATAAACAAAATGAATCGCTGTCGGATAAATATTCGATTATCCCAAATTGTGAATTTTTGAAAATTGCCACAATTTTTGTAACGAATTCATTCCTCATTAATACTATTATTTAATTATTATCATTAGTATTATTATTATACTCTGTTTATTATCATGGTTATTATTCTGAAAAAAAATGTAACTGCTATTTACTATGTTATTTTATGTTAACACTATGTTATTTTTTTCCATGCAAGCAAAGCTTTCCAGGAGAGGATGCAAAAAAAATAGAAATTAAAAAATTATGATGTAAAAAAATTAAAATTATTTATTTGGAAAATTAAGAATTAGGTTATTCGTAATATTTTGCAATTCAATGATTATCAAAATGACAAAAGTCAAGAGGGTGAATGGAGCTTTTTTTCTTAGCAAACTTTTTTTTTTGTTTGGGAAAATAAACAGCGCTTTGATGAAAAAAATATATGTGCAGCGTACGTACGTTGTTTACGAGGCTTATGAGATTTTTAACGAACGATCGTTGAACCTCGAAATGAAAATATTAAAGAGATTTTCACAACGCAAGTTTGTATCTCTCACCGAGAACAATTAACCTCGTTCAACCCGTGTGAATATATTTTCCGGCAATGTACATTGTTTTATTCGGTTCTTATAAAATCTCCAAACGCGCCGAGTCACTCGCTGAGAGGCATTAAAAGTTACGCGCGCTGTATCGTAAAAGTGCAATGCACTTTGCTCGCAACCAACACACGAAGTGTAAAATAAAAACAAAAATGGCTTTGCGAGAGTCACGCCGGAGGGTAATTTCCGGTAGAATGAGGTATGACTTTTCGCGGGAGAAAAAAAATAAAAATTCTTCAATCGAAAACACTTTGACTTGTTTAAAAAAAAGCTCGTCAGTGAAATAAAATGATTCCCCAATTTAAAAAATTCCCTGATAAAAAATTGAATTTTAATAATATAAAATTAATGTGGAATTTTTCATGAAGTTTGCGTATAATATTTTTTTAATCAATATCAAATTCGTGTAAATTTCAGATTCAACAAAAGGTCGTAAATAAAAGGTTCTGGAAAGCTCGGCACAATTCGAGCGCGCACCGAATTTTCGTGAATATGTGCGCGAAGCATTATTCCTATTTTTTTGTTTTTTTTTGGCGCGAGATTCACCGAGCGGGTCCGGTATAATATGGCCATTTTCTACTTTTATATCGGCACGTCAATTCTCGGTCTGAGAGACGTCACGTTTTTTCGACGATCCTCTTCATACCAGAGGGAATACAAAGCGGTTCTTCGTCTCGTATATAGTCGAGAATCAGCGACGCATCTCGTTGAGAGAACACCCTGCCTTTTTTTGTCTCCCTGTCTTTCGCGCTTTTTTTTATCGTCGCGCTTCTCACACCCCGTGAATGAGGAAGAGCGGAAAAAGCGTGGGAAAAAGAGAAACTACCCGAGTGACGAATTTACACACACGCTCGAGTCACATACGGAATTTTAAAACAGCCTCGCACCGACGAATTGTCGAGCTCATTTAACAGTGAAAAAAGAATATGTATATATATATTAGGGTGGTCCTTATTTGGAGCTCGGACGGATTTTTTATCAGACGCCCTCCAAATCGACTCAAAATAATTCAAAAACAATTAATACCCTCATTTTTTCAGATTAGATTTAGATTTATATTTTTTATATTTATCCAGACTAACTCCTCCCGAAAAAAGGGTAGATTTCCCGATTTGAAATACAATGAGTCAATCTAGACGAATTGCAATTCGTCTAGATTGACCCATATGATGATGTGAATTTTTTTTGAAATAGTAGCACCAATGAACACTAAAATCTTGCAGTTACAGAATTTTTTAAAAATTATTACGCTTAGAATAAAATATATCTTGAGAATATGGCCGAAACACGTATATTTTAAATGGGGAAATCTACTCGCTTTTAGGGTGGGGTTAGAGTCTAGATAAAAATTTGAAAAAATTAGGGTATTGTTTGTGAATTATTTGAAGTCAATTTGAGAAGCGTCCGATAAAAAATTCATCCGAGCTCTAAATAAGGACCACCCTAATATATACAGGTATATATATTTTTTAAAAATCATGTTCCAGTTACTGTACGACATTCAGAGAAAATGAAACTTGCTGAAAGTTCTTATTCGTAGCTTTGTATAAAAACACTTATTCAGGCTTTTGACGATAAATCACGTCGAGCATTATTTTTAATAATTTGCCATAAATGCACTTTTGTTAATTGAGTTGTGATTGATAAACATTTTTTCTTTTAGAATTGAACTCTAATTATCCATGGAATACAGATATTTATTATGAAGTTTTATTTGCATTTTCTTTCCAGAATATTTAAATGAAAAAATATCTATTTACATCGTGATCTATTTTTTTATCAAGGAGAAAAAATTTGGAAAATTTTAATATTGCGTGGAATGAAGATGAATTTAAAAATAAAAAACGTGCAATCACATCAAAAGCTCCGAAGAATAAAACGCTCTCCTAGAAAAGAGAGTAAAGCTCCTACAAATTATAAGAATAATAAAGAAACAGGAAAAAAAAATAAGAAAAGTATTTCTTCATTAAAAATCAATTAAAACGAATTAACGAAATTCTAATTTTTCCTGATTTAAAGTTAAAATTAATTCAAAAAATTACTCACAACCCCCGTAAAATTTATTCATAACAAAATATTAATTCTTCTTCGTATGATCTAAAACACGCAAAATAAGATTCGAGCTGAAAAGAGACAGGAGAAGCGTTTTTAATGAATTCTTAATTATGCGTCTGACGACATGTAAATTTTCCCATCTGCAAGTAGAAAAAGTTTTCAGACGACTGAAAAAAAGGGTTTATCGTCAAATTTTTTACACCGCCTATTAAATCATCCCGTTGGGTACTTTTGACATTTATTTACATCCACGAGTATGATAATTATATTTTTGCAAGTTATTCATCGTTTATTCATCGATTCGAGATTTGAGTGAGGATCAAACGATTTTGCAGTTGGTAGACGATTTTCGTTTCGTCTCTACGCCTCTCGCAGTATCTCCTTTTTCCCACAAAAGCTACCTTCGAGTTTACATTTGTACATTCAACGAGATGAGGCGAACAATGCGAACACGGTGAAGCGACGAAGGGATTTATTCAAATCCGCTTGTTCTCCGTTTCAACGTTGCGGCGGTAAGAATTCTGATGAGCTTTGTACACGTCAAATGCGTTTGTCGCGAGATGGAAAAAGCTCACAAAGCGCTTTCGAGACGAAATCATTAAAATTTTATCGATAAGTGGGTGACCCGATTTTACGATTCCATTCCACGACCATTTATTCCACATTATAATATTTTCTCTTTCCATTTCATTCTTTATTACTCGTCCGTTATCTCTGACTCGTTGAGATCGGAATTTAGATATAATTCTCTACGATTTTTTTCCATTATTTTTTCCTACGTAAAAGCTTCATCTGCACGTTCGTGGAAACGGAATTAGCGGAGAGCAATTTTAGCGTCTGTACTCGCCGCAAAGAAGCTTTTTCTACAAACGCTGCTTCGCTATCTGCTGACATAATTTTTATTTCTAGTTCCTCTTTTTTTGAACTCACCTTGTTCATTCCCTCATTGTTGTACAAAAGATCTCGCGCTCTTTCTCTAATTCTCGAGGTTTTCGTGTGATAACGCTTCTGTTGAGATTAAAGCTGTAACGTTCTCGATTATACGAGAAATAAAATGTGTAACGTCGCGTGAAAGAGACGTCTGACGTTGCAGAAACTTTTCCGTTGTCAGCGACGTTCGCAAGAAGAAAAAAGACCAGAAAAAAAAATTCCGAAGTCTGGAAAATATTTTGTTTAAATTTTAATTCAAATTTTTAGGTTTTTAAATTTAGAATTTTTTTTTGAACTATTTTTCCGTATTACGAAGCATTTTAGAAGTATTTCCCGTTCAAACGACTTTCTTTTGGTCGGAAGAGAAGGAGAGAGAGCGAGAGAGCGAGCGAGAGAGAGAGAGAGAGAGGAGGATGCGGATCGCATTGGGAAGATGAGAAAAGCTCAGTGAAGTGTGTTGATTGGGTCAAACTGAAGTTGAGTTGAATCTCGGTTAACCACAAACTGCTACTTTTAGTATGACTTTGGGTATGACAAGGGTGTCTCGAAGGATGCCGGATAGGGGTTGTTTCTCGCAAGATTTGGCTAATCCTCGGCAACATCCGCTTACCGATCTCTCGCTGTTCTATTTCCTCCTTCTCATCCGCTTATCAAACTTCCAAGTTGTTGAGTCAAGCGGATGAATAAACGAGCAACAAGGAGGAAGGGAAAGGGACGATCGTGTTCGTCGATCGAGAGCGGCTTCTGTTACGTCAAAAGTCAAGGGATCGAAAATTCGAGCCCCAAACAGAGTTGTGAAAATAGTAATATAAAAGTAATGCATTACCCATTACTTTAAACAATGTGTATTGGATGCATTTCCCAATACAAATAAATGAAAGTAATGTGTAATGGATGCATGTCCCATTACAAATAAAAAAGTAATGTGTAATGGATGCATGTCCCAATACAAATAAATGAAAGTAATGTGTAATGGATGCATGTCCCATTACAAATAAAAAAAAGTAATGTGTAATGGATGCATGTGCCATTACAAATAAAAAAAAGTAATGTGTAATGGATGCGTGTTCCATTACAAATGAAAAAGGAATGTATAATGTATGCACGTTCCATTACAAATGAAAATAAATAAAAAAAAGTAATTTGCAGTGGAGAATATTCCATAACAAATAGAAAAATTGCTGTGCTCGTATTAGAAACTTGCACATTGCTGGCTCATTATTTTATTTGGCTCACTAAAAGTTCATCCACAATTATCACAAATGATCCATAAAGTTGAAAAAAAGAACATGCACATTATTTAGGGATTCAATAAAGCGACAAATTTTGTATCAGTAACTTGTAATTATTATTAGATTGCTTATAATTATGGGTAACAGCGTGTAAAAGCAAGTTCAATATAAATTTGGGGTTGAGTACATTTTCGTACTTCGTATTTAACGATGAACTGTCTGTTTTTTTTGTTTCTATTTTTTAACTTTATGGATCATTTGTGATAATTCGGATTCTAATACGAGCATGGCAATTTTTCTATTTGTAATGAAATATTCTCCACTGCAAATTACTTTTTTTATTTGTAATGGCACATGCATCCATTACACATTACTTTTTTATTTGTAACGAGACATGCATCCATTACACATTACTTTTTTTATTTGTAATGGGACATGCATCCATTACAAATTACTTTTTTTTATTTGTAATGGAACATGCATACATTACACATTACTTTTTGTATTTGTAATGGTACACTTATCCATTTCACATTATGCAGTGTAATGGGTAATAAATACAGTAATGCATTATCAAAGTAATGCATTATTTACAACTCTGGCCCCAAATCGATGAATAATTCAACCGCTTGAATCTTCCAATTCTGAGAAACGATATTTGTAATCGATTATCGAATCCATTTTAATAAAATCTCGTCTATCTGAACAAGAGTAAAAAAATCATATTTGGAAGATATTTTTTTGTAATTAGAAAAAAATTAGTCATCAATTGAGCCTGATTTTCAATAAACGAAAAATTGTATCGTGTAAAGTTCCAAAAAGTGGAAAAAAAAATCTATCGAAAAATTCTCAAAAAGGAAAAATTAATTTTTTATCACAAATTCGAGGGTTATTTTTTTTTAAGCTGAGAAACAACCAATAAAATGATGTTTGGATATTATTTTAATAAATGGACAAAAATTTTACAGCTTCGTTGAACGATTTTTCCAATATCAAATAGATTCTCCAATTTCTCGCCAATAAAAAAAAATCAAATTAATCTATAATTGAAGGAACGTTCACAACAATTTAAAAAAACTACATTTTCCCCGTAAAAGTTAACTTTATGCTGCTCGATAAAAAAAAATCAATAATTGTTATTCGAATACCAAGAACTCTATAATTTGTTCAACTTTTCCGCGTTTTCCTCTCACTATTCATAAGGTATCTCCTTTCGTACCGTTCCATTGGCGGTAGATAGCAGATTGTAAAGTGTCCGTGATTAAAATTTTTCAAACGAAAAAAAAACCTAGTCCATACTGTATATTAACTGTGGCGTGCCTCGAACTTCTCGAACGAACTGCGCCACTTGAGAGAGAAAAACGGAGAGGGGAAAAAAGATGGCGCTAGGTTAGCAACGGTGGAGGATGGAAAAAGCATCAGGGGCTCGCTTACTCGAGAAAAGTTTTTCGTTTCACGTTGGAAGTCGGAGAGGAAAAGCTCGGATGGTTTTTGACCATGGGAACCTCTTGCAAGGGTCGTAATATAGCAAAAATTCATCCCAAATGTCGAAGTGGTAGAACTCGTATATTACAATATACCGACTTAAAGCTTCGATATTAAAACTACGGCCGAATCACGTCGCCAGTTTGATTCTTCGTCAGGAAAAAAAATGGAATTGCAAATATGAGTAAAAAAAATAACAATGTAAAAAAATCGTTTTAGCGTAGATTTCTCAAATCCAAAAGAGACTCGGATAACTTAGAGTATATTATAAAATATATACTTTATAAATTGGTATCATGTTGGCTGATTTCAAGAATATTAAATTGTTTAAAAGAATGTTTTAATGGCCAAGACTTAATTTTTTAGATAATCTTTTTAAATTTATATAATTTTAATATTGATAATAATATTTATATTTTATAATATTTATAATAATTTCAAAATTTTTTAAATTTTATCGAGTTTGATATTTCTCAAGGTCAAATTTGATAAAAGAAAATAAAATTACATGGTTATCGATTTTAATCGATTTTTGTAGCGATATTGATTGTTACGTCATCGATGAATGAACTAGCTGGGAATTGCCGTAATATCCATGAATCATTTGTTATTAATTGGCAAATCAACGAAGGGAAGGATTTAGCGAGGAATTATTAATCATGGATTACAGCTCATACTCGTCGATATTCGACCGAGAGAAGTTCTTAATCCTAGAGCTTACATCCTCCAAGCCCGTATATGCAGCTATATATACTACGAATCGATATTCAAATTTTTCCCCTATTCCTATGGAACAATGGCGTCCGTAAAGCTATTCTCAATATCCCGCGCACATCCTTTCCAACCGATGGTAGAATAGAATCCCCATGGAAATTTTTATAAATGAAGTGCACATATCTTCGCAAATAAGGTAAATGTCCCAATTATTGAACAGGTGCCAATTATTGAACACTATCTTGTATTTTTATTATTTCTCATTCACCTTCATGCATTTACTTATTTATAAAAATTTCATTACATACATGAAACTTTTAGATATCGAAATGTTACCTTACTTGTGCAAAAAAAACTTTAATTAATAGAGAAAAAAAATTATTTAATCAGCAACGGTGACCAGATTTATGACGTCTCGTGGTAACTGCTTATCTTTTTTGCTAAGACGCGCCGCTTCATGCTTAAGGACATACAAAATTCAAAAACTGTCGCATCTCAAAAAGTGAAGGCGTTTCAGGTTCCTTAGAAAATTTCTTACAAATAACAATTAAAACTTTTTTTAAAATTAATTATTTGTTAAAAAATACGGTGTTCGATAATTGACACATAGAAAATGCAGTGTGTCCCAATTATTGAACACTCGAATTCTTCAAGATGGCGTCATTAAACCCATAAAAACATTGAGACAGTTAACCTGTGACAGATCGTGTGAATCGGATTTGTTCCAACAAAAACTGTAAGTTCCTGAATAAACTTACCTTTATTCTTTTAATAATAACTCTAAGATCGTAATATATATTTCTTATATGGAATTTCGTGCAATAAACATAAAAAGAAAAGTAAAAAGAGAACTGGCACATGCCTGTTCAATATTAGGGACATAGGCACTTCCAGTGTTCAATAATTCGGACATTTGCATGCTTCACATTGTTATTCTTTTTTTTTCATTTGAAATCATTTAAAAATAATTTAACGGGTGATTTTTCGAAAATAAAAGTATTTGATACTTTTATACTTTTATCATTTGAACATGAAAGCGATAGTTTTTTTCTTGATTTTATATTTTTTTCTCACCGAATTCAATCGCCAGATCCTTAGCTGTTCAATAATTGGGACATTTACCTTATTCGATATCAGTAAAATATTAAAATCATGAGGAAATCAGGAAAAATATTTGCAACACTTTTATCCTAGACTTGCAAGATCCTTCTTAGAATCAATATATTATAAATCTATTATTATATTAATGAAAATTTATGCACGTAAAATATATGCAAAAAATATATAAAGAACAATTTGTCGTCAATTACATTTTCAATCTCTTATAAAATATTTCTCATATAAAATTAATATATGCGATCAATATATCATCTTTAATGAGCTCAAATATATAACGTACAAAGTAAATATATTACACACATATTTCTTGCGAACATTCTGCTTACATAAATCTTCCTAAGGGAAATCTATAAATTGATGTTTTCATCAAAAATTATTTTTATATTCCACAATATCGCAGAATACAAGAAAAAAATAATTTTTTTAGAATAAATTAATATATTTGAAATTAATGAATCAAATAAATCGTTTTTCTGGGTACAAAAATGAATCAGGGACACTTCCTAAACTGTTCAAGTCACATTTTATCGATCTGGGCCATTTTCCCCCGCATTATCGTGTATATGAAATACAAACATTTATTTCTAACTCATACGTATACGTGTATAATATTGAGTCTTCGAGTCACGTAAGAGTCACGTGTGTATATCAAGTACCCGATACGTGCGATGAAAAGTCGAGAGGAAAAATAGGAAAAATAAAAATGTGCGCTCGTGGACGTTATCGAAAAACGAATCGTGCCAAAATAAAAAAAAATAAAATAAAATAAAAAACCTCAAGAGACGATGAAGCAAAATGAGTCGACACCGTCTAGCTACTGCTCCACAGTCTAGTGCGTTTTCACGTGCCGTTCCCATTGTGCGAATGAGTAGAGAAAAAAATAGTAAAAAAAAAAAAAAAAAATAGAAAATAGTGGAGAGAAAAAATTGGAAATATTTTCGGAGCTCGAAATCAGTCAGCCCGTGGACAATGCCAGAGGGAGCATCGTCGAGTATAAAAAGTTTCATTTCAAGCTACAAGCGAAAACCAGAATTCTGCGAAATATATCGAAATATCGAAAAAGGCCCCCCTTAACCCCCTCGACATTTACCACGATGGTTTCGATATTCCATTGGGACTTGAGACACGGCATTCAGGATTGTTCAAAGAACACCGCTGGGACGAGTTTTGCATATTTATACTGATATATGCATAATATGGGGCAATATGGGCCACCCTTAAAATCGGTCAAATCTATTTTTTTACAGGGTGAAAAAGGGCACGGTTAATATTTTTTATCGGAAAACTGAATATTTTCTGTGAGGGATAATATTTTTTTCCCATTTTATTTATCATTTTTGAATAGGAAGAAAATTGCCAAAAATCAACTTCAGTCGGAAAGAGTGATGAAAAAAATTAGAAAAAAATAGAATTAGTACTTCTCGAAGTGCAAAAACGTGAGGTCTATTTTCATAAAAAATCTGGGACCTTCGGCTGCAAAATTGATGCCATTACAGCGAAGAATCAATCGAATAAAATGGATCTGTATTTGGCGTCGATCGAGGTGATAATGCGAGGATGCTGTGCACGTTATAACGGTTCCTTCGTTCGTGATGCATTTATCTGTGTGTGTATGTGTGCAACGCTGTCGCTGCAAACGGGGGTGTCCCTCCATCGACGGAGGGGCTGATTGAGGGAGGAACGAGGGTACGAAAATTGCACGCACGTAAAACGGAATCGCGCCCACTAGCGTCAACGGCCCACCATCAGGATATCGAGAGAAACGTGATGCCCGTGTTCATCGGCAAATGCCCCGATTTGTCCTATATTTTTGCAAATATGGGGCAAAATGGCCAATCAAGATCAAATGCATTTCACCCCCAAATAGTCTTGAAAATTGTATTAATTTGGAAAACAATTATATTTATGAGGCGATCCATGTCACTTCCGACAGTAAAAAAAAAAATCCATGAATACTTTTGAAAAATCGAGTTACTATATTGAAAAATATTCACCGAGTATCGAAATTAAAAAAAAAAAATTCTGACGTTTTTCTCGTTGTTTACCATTTTTTAACATTTTTCCATTGAAATGGCATCTTTGGCAGGATTTGACGTATTTACATTTGTAAAAAAAAAACAAAAATCTGCGTCTTTTTATGGGCTTCCAGAAAAAAAATTAATTTAGATTTTATTGAACAAGTCGAACGTCCGTTATTATTATAATTTTTTTTAATTTCCCCGAATTGTGAATATACTGAGAAAAAAGTTCAGTTAAAACAACTAAATCCATTTAGTTGAAAAAAATTTAGTTGATTCAATATTAATTTGTTTGAAATAATAAAACTATAATTAATTCAACAAATGGATTTGTTTAACCATAAGATATGAGGTGAACGAAATTATTTGGTTAATTTCCAGATACAGTTTGGACCAATTTACACGTTACGGAGTTGCTGTACAGAAATATTTCGTTGATTTCTAGTATATTGTAACTTAATAAATTTAGCTGTAACAAAAAAATAATGCGTATTTTCAATCAAACAATTTATTTGGTACAAAGATATTTATTTGATTGAACTGAAACTTTGCCCATTCAAGCAACGATTTAACCGATTTAACTAAAACTTCCACTGTATCTTTGTTGAATTATCAAAATGATCTCGTTGAACGTTCGGAAACAAATATTTGGTTGAGTCTAACAAACTTTTGCATTTTCAATAAAACTTCTTCCTCAGTGTACGAAAAACGGATTTTTGGTATTTTTTTATTTTGATTAATATATTAATAGAAAAAATAAAAATCAAATAGCTGTTAAAACGAATTTTTGGTATTCTTTACATTATCCCGTTTTTTATGTTATTACATAAATTAATATATTAATAATAAATTAATATATTAATAAACAAACAAAAATAGCTGTTACTTGCCGGTGTTTAGGAATCCCATAATATAAAAAATACCAAAAATTCGTTTTTCGTATTGGATCGCCTCTTATACATGTGTCAAAGACTTTTCTCAAAGACGATTCATTTTTTCCAAATTTAGGGGTATTTTTAATTAGGGCTTTCGCGATTAACGTTTTTTTTTAGAAACAGTATTTTTCATCAGAAACAGCATTCGTTATTTAAATTATTATTTTATGGTAAAATACATGTCTTCCAAACGTTTGATAATAATATTATAAATGTATTGAACACATTTGTATAAATATGGGGCAAGATGGCCTCTTTCGGATCAGATGCATTTCAAATGATTTTCACCTCCATTAACTGTTTGAAATGATAAAAATTTAGAGAACAAAATTCTATTTTATATCTATGTCAAAGCACTTTTCCAAATACATTATGCCATTTCCATATTTATTTTAAATCAGAGCTTATAATTGATGATCTTTAGTTTAAAGGATTGACTATTTTGTTAATTAGAAACAGAATTTCCTTCGTCCAGCTTATTATTTTATGGTAAATATATCAGAAAAAGTATTGCAAATAATCATAAATAATAATGTATCGAATAGTGTATATTGATTGTCTTAAAATAAATAAATAAAATAGTCCATGACTGAAAACATTTTTTTCATAGGCAGCTTATTTTTTCCAACTGTCGATAAAGAAGCTTTTTGCACAAAAATTGATTCACTATTTTGAAAAATTCTTTTAAAGAAGATTTTCGTGACAATGGAAATTACAGAATTTTTGGATCAACAAGGTCATACTTTACTGCTTGAGAAAAAATTGTCAAAATATGGATTCATCATTGTTCCAAATGGACGATGGTTCTTGTTTGACCCATCGATTTCCCCGCTCTGGTAAATTAAAAACGAGACGATTTTTTATCACCGAGTTAGCAAGCGATGTCTCGAAAATCGATAATCGAACGGACGAATCTCGAGTGTTTGACAAATCGAACCGCGAACGGAAGAGGGGTGGGGATAGGTGGACGAGTCATGGGTGAAATACGCACTCGAGGGCATCAACAACGTAGAAACGACGAGATTGAGTATTTAATTTGGCCCCGGACGAACGGAAGGATAATTGAATTTCGCGGAGAGTCTCTCTCTCCCTCTCTCAATGCAATCGTATCCTCTCTGCGAGAGAGTTGTATATAATAAATCCGCGGCGACATCACAGCACGCGTTTTACTCGGCGGTACGAAGAAAAAAAGAGAAAAGAAAACCTCATTCATTCTCGCGATTCAAGAGCGAGAGAATAGCGCGCGAATGCAATCCCTTAATTTTCCACATCGCTGGACAATATGTCGAGCTCCGCGTCCATTGGTGCGATGGAAATACATCTCGATCCATTAACTTTCTTCTACGTCTCGCGGAATATAAATGATAGGCCCCGTTTTCCACGAATACTCATGAAAATAATGAAAAGTATATTCGCATCGAATCTCACATTTTTTTAATATTTCCCTGGATCTATTTTTTGGGAAACAAGTTATACAAATTAGTTATTGAGTCGATTTAATAGGAAAAAAAATTTAAAATTTAAAAAA
The DNA here is from genome assembly GCA_946863875.1 of Alloplasta piceator. Lineage (NCBI taxonomy): Eukaryota > Metazoa > Arthropoda > Insecta > Hymenoptera > Ichneumonidae > Alloplasta > Alloplasta piceator. The sequence goes on from OX333071.1 coordinate 78,513,386, forward strand.
AATTTAAAAAAAGATTATGTGTTTGTGGAATAAAAAATAATTTGATGGAATTTTTTTATTTTTCAAAATCAGCAGAGCGCGAAGAATTAGTCATTTGGTCGATTTTGTGGGAGAGAATTTCGGAAAAATCGCTCGACTGAAAATTTGACTACGAAAATTAGGCGAAAATATGCCTTTTGTGCTCATTTTTCTTTTTTGGCTTCAACCTTTCGCCTTGCAACGAGCATCATATCCGGTTATATATTTGTGGAATAAAATCGTCGACAGGGAATGCAAAATCGGCACAGGGGAGCTATTGGAAAACGATTCGGGAATCTCGAGATGAAAAACCCAAGAGCATTCACGAGATCGCATTTCTATGCTATATTTTCCGCTCTATATATATATATATATATATACATATGGGGCATTCCATACCAAGTCGACCGGGGTCTGGGCCTAGACCCCTCAAATCTGGTTCCCGATTTTTTCTATCATTACTCTCACTCTATCAAGCAATTACAATTTTTTTCAGATTTTTCAAAATAAATTTAAGAGCGTCATGAATTTCTGAATTTTTTTTTTTTGAACACCTCGATGGCCGTTATCGAAAAATCTGAAAAAATTAAAAAAAAAAAAAATGAAAAAAATAAGGAGCAGAGGTCAATTTACTGTAGACTGTTGCTCGAAATTTTGTATGCATAACACGTATTATGCATACAGTCTACAGTAAATTGACCTCTGCTTCTTATTTTTTTTCATTTTTTTTGCCTAAAAAGCTGGAAAAGGGGTTGAAGCAAAAGCCCAGACATTATGAATTTTACACCAACATTTTTTATATCTGACGCTATATTTTTGGGCATTTTTTCAGATTTTTCGATTACGGCCATCGAGGTGTAAAAAAAAAAAAGTTCAAAAATTCATGACGCGCTCAAATTTATTTTGAAAAATCTGAGAAAAATTGTAATTGCTTGATGGAGTGAGAGTAATGATAGGAAAATTCGGGAACTAGATTTGAGGGGTCGAGGGTCAGAGCTAGGTCGAATTGGTATGGAATGCCCCATATATATATGTATCGTACCGTACATACTAAAAAATTTACGCGAAAAACGATGTCGACGGGATCCCCTTTAGGCGATAGCGAAAACGCATTTCATTATGGCAATAACGACTGCGATATGGATGTATAGCTCACTCGATCTGGAAAAATTCCAGCCAGGCGTCGAGCGAGAAAAAAATTGCATCGCTTCAATGTCAAACTCGTTTGATCATGAGAAAGCAAAAATTATTTTTTTACGATATATTATTGTAAAATCAACTATGACAGATCATAGTTGCGAATAATTATTTAATTTAATTCGTAATGCATCGGTTGATTACGAATTTTCTAAAACAATTACAGAAAAATAAAAAAATGTTCTTGAACCTTTTTTTTAAGGAGAATTCGCAAAAATTACTACTCATGTCAAATGGTTAACCAGAAAACTCTAATAATTGTAAAAAAAAGTATACTTTAGAAAGGATCTGGAAGAAGAGCCAAATAATTTCTGAGTAAAATTGAATGGGTTCATTGAAAATTACTGTAATTTTTTTCTTTGCGGAATGGCCACTCCGATTTTTCTTCATTCTCTTTCGAAGCGTTCAAGCTTTGGAATGCCGTTCGGTTCATTGAATCGGAATGATTTTTCAATTTTTTGCAGACTTTTTCAATCGGACCATCGATCATTGCATATTTTTCAGCATTTCTGCTTCGTTATTCAAAATTCTGTGATCGGTCAGGATGAAACGAGCGCCGTTTTATGCCTCTAGTTGGAATGTTTTTGACACAAAAATAAGAAAAACTCAAATCAGTCAGAATGAAAAGAAATTCTGACTGTTTGAAATTTTTTGAACGAATTTTTTTCCATTAAATCCTTCATTGAGACAAATCGATTGAATTTTTTTTTTTCAATCAATGGAATAGTCGAAGTTGTAATTCCTATATTTCCTCGAAATTCTAACTCGTGAAATATGGAGTATAAAATAAAAATTATATCTTGAAGATTGTGGCTGAGGGGCAAGGGAGACCGAAAAGGATGTATATCCGCCCGCGAAGAGAAACGTGACTTTGTTTTCAATTTTCACCCTTCCTCGGACTCGATACGGGACGTGTGAGAATCAACCCACCGACTGTAATGTCGATATGCGAAGAAAAATCGTCCTCTCGCGATTCCGACAATGGCGAGGGAAGAAATAAAGGGGTTGAATGGTCGAGAGAAGAGATACGAAACACTCTCTGAGAAAAGACGAATGGCGGAAAGATAGTTGCAATATGCACCCCTTCGCGTGAAAGGGGTGCGTATTGCGACACTCTCTTTTCCCTCCTGACATTTATTTTACTTTCAGCAGGAATTTTCAACCATTTTTCGTACAATTTGATCTCTTGAACGATTTTTTTCTGTATCTGAGCCCAAAAATTTACTCGTCGAAAAAATTGATTAAAAATCGAGATTTTCAAAATTTCCTAACGTTGCCAAAAATTGAAATATCTAGATGAAACTTGCACCATTCCCTAGGTCATCGTATGCTCTAAAGATTCGCAAAAAAAAAATCCCAACCAGATAAAGAGAACCAGAGTTATTGGCGAAAATATCGGCTTTTCGATATTTTTCAAAACTTTGTCAAATCTGACCAAAATGCTTTTTGACATTTTTCGTCATTCTAATTCTATTCTTATTTGTAATTATACGTACATTTATAATTACAATCAATCAATATTTATAAATACAAACGATATATTTATAATTACAAATAAATTTATAATTACCGGATCAACCCCTAAAAGTAAAAAAATGAATTTTGCGCCCCACAAGGCGCAGATCAGAGTTAATTTGAAAATTGAAATGTACGGTCAATTTTGAACGAAATTTCCTATGTTTAGTGAGGGGTGGTATCAATAGGTTCGATACGTCTCTCGTTCCTTGGCGAGATTTTCTATTACTCGAATTATTCTTTTATGGATCCTTTTGAAGCTCCGATTCTAAAAAGCTTCTAAATAATTCATGAAGTTTGCATCGAATCTTTTCCCAACGATTCCCGTTACTTCAGTGGCGTATGTCTCGCAAGGAATAAAAAAATTCAATATTCCAAGTGCGTTCACATTTCTGTTCGCGACACCGAAGAGCTTTTCGTATCGAAAAAAAAAGCTAAACTTCGAAATTTTTCACCGCGAGTGATATCTGGAAAGGACGAAGGAGCAAAAGTTGTTTTCGTCTGACTCGAATCGAAAGAGATTTTGAATTTCTCCATCTCTCCGGACAAATATAAATTGTCATACTGTTAATGAATAATTACCCAAATCACAATTAGAAGAATAGAAGCATTAATCATTCGACATTTTCCATCAGTGAAAATTAATCGAGTTGCAAAGAAATTTCGAAACTAAAGTTGGACGAGGAACGGATTGAAATATAATTAAGTGCCAATTAAATTTTAATTTTCAAACCTAATTGAGCGAAAATTTCGTGGCTCAAAATAGAAAGCAATCGTCGACATTTCCTGTTGTATTTTTATTCGATGCATTTTATTTCATAGGGAAGAAAATGGCAAAAAAATAATTTATGGTAAAATACAACATTTTACACCACATTTTCAATGTTTTCACAAATTTTCCAGAACGATAAGTAAGTGAAAATTTCCGGTTCAATTTTCTCTCCGCTCTTTTCTTCGATTCTCTCGTGAGTATTTTGCTGAAATTTTTTGCTCAGGCAAATTTTAGTCAGCGAGAAAATTGGCCAGCTGACGACTGCACATTGACGGTTGTAGAGTCGTTACACAATTTTACTCTTTTTCTCTTTCTCTCTCTTTTTCCACGTCTCCAAGCGCCATTTTACCTCTCGTGCCAGTAAAGTAACAGCCATTTCGTGTTTTACGCTCGGTTTTACTTCTGACCAACTTTTTTTACTCCGACCATATCCACTGGTTCGTCATTCTGCAATTGCACGCACGTTGGTTTCGCGATTTCCGTGTTCCACGTGAATACTCGAATACTTTTGTGCAATTTCACCCTCGTTGAATAATCACTTTCATGTCCGTGAAAATTGGAAAAACGATGTTTTAATATATTTACAAAACTGCAAAACACTATAGGTTTTTTAATCATTTTGTTTATTAACTTTACGTTCTTTTTGAGAAAATTGGAAACAAAAAAAATTACTATAATTAATTTAGGGGAAGGGGACAAAATGGATACTGGAGACAAAATGGACACCATTGACAATTATTTTTTAAAAAAATTGAATTTGGCCAAAAATTACACTGTAAATTTACATTGATAATTAAATCTAGCGAAAAATCAGGATTTTTCTAAAAATGTTCAAAAAATTTCATCAAAGCTCCGTCAATAAAAAAATACATAGTTCTTCTGGAGAAGATTCGACGATTTTATTTTTGACCAGATTTAAAAAACGACAATTCACTTTCTCGCGCACGTACGCTTCTTTTGCTCGGTGCTGAATTTGCCTCGAACAAGGAGGAGGTTTATCTCAGAGGAATCCTCGAATTTGGCGACAAGGCCTGGAATGTGAAAATATACGAAACGACGTTTTCGGTCGATTCCCAAAAAATCTCGTCGCCGTATCTGTCTCTGGCGCGTGTGGGGGAGGAAAAAAACCGACAAGAGACAATTTCTAACGTGAAATCGTACTGAATAGGCGACACTCGTCGGTACGGCTTTCGGAACGCTGGAAACGAGTGTTGCCGGATTTAATAACGTAAATTGTGCACCACTGTGGGCCATTCGTATTTCTGTCACGAATTTTTCTAAAGCACCGCTATTGAGTGTTCGAGCTCCTGTCGGGAATACAGATCTCTCTCTTTTCAACCTACCCTTCGACTCTCTCTGCCTCTCTCTCTCTCTCTCTCAATTTTTAACCTACCCTTCAACTCTGTCTCTCTCCCTTTCAGCTTCCATTGCTGGCCACGTTTATCGCTTCGATTCCCCTTCCCCCACAAAATCCTCCGCCCCTTTTTTGTCCCTTCGTGACTCTATCCAGCAGCCCGCTGCTCTCTTCATCCCTTCAAACACGAGGGTTCGTTCACTCTCCACTCTCGCCCGTACTTTGACGCCTCCGCACGGACAGTTGCATTTCGATTCTCTCATACCCGGACCTCTTGCACTATCTGTCATACATTTCACTTCATTTATCGAGTGGCATACTTTTTTTCCCTCTTCTCCCTTTTTTTCAACCCTCCATCACACAGTCCGGATACGCGGAATTAAGCTCAAACTTTTCGCTCGGTGAAAATGTTTTTTTTTCCAACTTTTTAGCTCAAAGGCTTTGCGAGAGTTTCAGCGACGTGACCCCTTAGGGTTTTTCTTTTTTTTTCACCAATGTATGTCGCCGTATTTCTTCCATTTTCATGTCATCCCGGGCGTTTCGCGCAGAACGATGTATGAAAGAAGCAATTTTTCAGTTTTTTTTGTTGAAAATATGGGAATCATAAGCCTTTTCAATGAAACGAAGTTCTACCAAAAGAAAAAAAAATTTCGAAAGTTATGCAAGGTTCAAAGTTTCACAATTTTTTAAATCTTTCAAGTTTATTTTTTAACTATCTCGAAAACTATTATAGTTACGAAAAAATTATTCTGGGTTCGTCTTGAAGATGATACTAGTGGCTACGACATTTTTTTTTTGAAAAATGATGAATTTGGAGAATTTTGAATTTTTAAAAATCGTACAAATCCACGATCAACATTAAATTTTTTGTTCAATTTTTTTGAAATAATACCTTGTACTGATCTTAAAATATCCTGAAATTTTCAGAAAGGAGTTTTTCGTTTTTTCCACGATCAACATTAAATTTTTGGTTAAATTTTTTTTATATAATACCTTGGGCTGATCTTAAAAGATCCTGAAATTTGCAGGACCTTAAGATTAGTGCAAAGTATATTTTTTTAAATTTATAATTCTCCAAATTCATCATTTAAAAAAAAAAAAAAATTCGGAATATTTTTTTTCGTAGCTACAAGTATACTCGTCAAGACAAACCCAGAACGATTTTTTCTCAACTATAATAGTTTTCGAGATATTTAAAAAATAAACTTGAAAGATTTAAAAAATTGTAAAATTTTAAATATTGCATAACTTTCGAAAACAAATTTTTCATTTTTTTTCCTTTGGTAGAACTTTGTTTTATTAGAAACAAAAACTTCTGATAAAATTTTATCGAAATTGAAAGGGGACGATCCAACTCTTGGTCGATTTGACATAGAATGACCCATATATATATATTTTTTTTTTCAATACCGAATAATTTAAATTCTTTAGGAATTTTTCGTCAAGTTTTTCCAATGATTCTACGATTACTTTGAAAAGCATTTTTCGGAGAACGTTTAAAAATTTTTAGATGAAAGCATATTCAAAAATATCATCTTTTTGAGAATATTTTATCCAAGATAATTTGCAAAATAAAAGATACTGCTAAATGAAAAATCATATAAAATGGTAATAATCGAACACATTTAGTTTTTGACTAAACAATTCAGATCTGGAGCGTGGGATTTCTAAAAACATTGATATGGAGTAAAATGGGTGCAGCTCAAAATGAGAGAGTTGGTTTTTCATTTAAAAGAACGGAAAACTGTTCAAAAAACATTCATTCTTCAAGGATTGTTTTTTTACACCTATAATTATTTTATTTATAATAATTCTTACCTTTTTTATAACAATTTATTTATTTATAATAATTATAATAACATGTAGAGAATGTTTGAAATAGTATGTTCGGAGGAATCATCGAACCATAAAAATGCATGTTTCTAAAATTTTGACTAAGAGCAACCCCTTAAATTACCGGAAGTATTCCGGAGAATCGGCGATACATACACGGAGCATTACAAGTTACGAGCATCAGCATGATACTGAAATGTATGACTTTGGAAGAGAGAGAGAGAAGACGACATGGAAAATGGTGGGAAGGAAGGGGTGAGATATTTTGTGGTTGAGAGTTGGGTAGCGAATTCGGTCGCAGCCGCTCGGTATCAGCGAGCGGCAGACGCGATAACCGCGCTCCTGTATGAAGTGTCGTTTAGCCATCCTCTTCAGTGCCTCATCCTCATTCTCGCACCCCCTTTTCCCCACCCTTGGATCTTCCATAAACATCATACATACTAGGGTGGTTGGAAATAGAGCGTTGTTCTTATCAATTAAAGTGCGCATCGAGACTTATGTCCCCCTTTATTGAAGAACAGTTCCATCATGAATTAAAGTCCCTAAGATTTGTTTTCCTCCTGCTGCATTCGGCGGTGTGTAAAATATGATCGTAAAAAAAAATTCAATGTCATTGAGTAGAAATTTGTCGGACTATATTTTAGAGGATAAATCTCCTGGATTCAAATAGAAATTAACAATCTTGAAAATTAAGCCTTTTTTTAGACAAAAATTCGAAATTAATTATTTCATAGTCATTAAATTCTTGAGTAATATTGAAGTATACTTTAGCTATTCTTTTCAGTGCGAAAATGTGCTAAAAAATTTCCCATGCCAGTGTCTGCAAATTCGTCGAACAATATTTTTAAGAATAAATCTCGTAATTTCAGATAAAAAGCAACAATGTCAAAAATTAAAAAATTTATGAATTTTATTTTGCTTGCGACTAAAACTAAAATTTAATTATTTCTGTATTCATAAAATTGTTTGGTAATGTTGAAAGATATTTTGAAACTTACCGAAAGTTTGGAAAAAAATAATCGTCTCAAATTGTCTCAAAAAATTGCTTAAATAGAAGAAATTTTATTTAACTAATTCCTTTCAATGACAAAGCTTTTCTATCGAGTTGACATTGAAAGTGATCAACGAAATTAGCAATTTGGTGGATAGAAAGAATTTTTTAAAATTACACTCGCTCGTAATTTTCTTTTCAATGCCAGAAAGGACATTGCGTTGCGCATAATCGCTTTCAACATGAATATTAAAAATGTTGGGTGTCCATCAACGTTATTTGCACACGTGAAAATTTATACGCCCGTTTAATAGCGAGTACAATGATTATGAGAGGCAAACGAGACTCCCCAGCGCGCGACTCCGCTCGGTCTCCCGCGCATAAATCACACGTAAGGACTAAGCTCGTAAACGGGGTGAGTTTATGGACTCGAGACCGGGCTCGTTTGGAAGTCTCTCGTCTCGTTCAGGCTCGTTTTGTGTACAGTTAAAACTCGAGGGTGTTTTACCGATCCGACTATCGCCCTTAGCGCTCCCTTATTTATATCCACGACTCTGTTATAAACGTCTCATCAAGCTAAACTTTCAATCAAACGTATCTCTCGACACGCCAAGACATAAAATTTTTCATCAAAGCTATTGAAAAAATAAAAAATTTAAATAATTAAAAATATATATATGGGTCATGTCATACCGACCAGGAGTTGGAATCGACCCCTTTCAATTTCGATGAAATTTGGTCAGAAGTTTTCGTTTTTAGAAAAACGAAGTTCTACCAAAGTTCACAATTTTTCAAATCTGTCAAGTTTATTCTTTAAATATCTCGAAAACTATTATATTTACGAAAAATCATTCTGAATTCGTCTGAAAGAGTATACTTGGGGCTACGAAAAAAAAATATTCCAAAGAAAAATTTGAAAAATGATGAATTTCGAGAATTTTGAATTTAAAAAAATCGTGAAAATCCAAGTTCAGTATTACATTTTCGGTTCAATTTTTTAAGATATGATACCTTGTACTGATCTTAAAAGATCTTAAAATCTTCAGAAAGGTGTTTTTTGCTTTTTCAAAAATATAAATTTTTTACAATCGTATAAATCCACGATCAACATTAAATTTTTGGTTAGTTTTTTTTTACCAAAATACTGTTACTTTAATTTTTTTTCACTGTTCAAAATTACAAAACTACACGATTGCTCAACTATACTTAACTGAGAGGTGAAAAAAATTTTTTTTTTACCAAAATTCAAATACTGAACTTAGATTTTCACGATTTTTGAAAATTCAGAATTCTCCAAATTCATTATTTTTCAAAAAAAAATTCGAAATATTTTTTTTTCATAGCCACAAGTATACTCTTTAAGGCGAACCAAGAACGATTTTTTCGTAACTATAACAGTATTCGAGATATTTAAAAAATAAATTTGAAAGATTGAAAAAATTGTGAAATTTTGAATCTTGCATAACTTTCGAAAAAAAATTTCAATTTTTTTCCTTCGGTAAGATTCCAACTCTTGCTCGATTTGACATGGAATGACCCATATATATATATAAAAATACATACAATAATTAAATTTAAAATAAAAAAAAGGGCGCAAAAAAAAGCACAAAATTATTCTATCATCAAATAAAAAAAATTGAAAAATGGTTCAAAAAATACTTTTTTTTTTTCGTCAATTGCGGTTTTATTTAATCAGTCTCGTGGGCGTGAAAAAAAATTCCAGAGGGAACACAAAACACCAGAGTCATTCTCACGAGAAACAAATGCAAAAAAAAATCACCTCTCCCGAACAAACGAGAAAAAAAAAGCAATCGCTTCATATTCATGCGCGGTGTTAGCGATTCTCTCGAAAATGCTCACCCTTCCCGCTCTATATTGGAACGCATTGAATAAAAGAAATATATATATGAATATACACGCGCGAATCCACGAAATATACACATACATTTTAATGAAATAATATCGTCGCCCGGAAAACTACGTGGGTGTAACGAGTACAAGGGGGGTGCTCGGGGGGATGGAAAAGGGGGTTGGAGAAGAGGGGGATGGTCGCGCGAGGAGCTAGGGCTCGCTCGTATACGTAAATCATTCGCAAGGGGTTGTCGTGTTTTATGCGAGCGCAGTGGTGGAATCTCGGTGTACACGTTGCCCGTTTCATGCCCCCCTCTGTACCAACCCCCTCGCCCCTTACCGCTGCCCCTTTTCTCGCTCATGGTGCAAAAACGGAAAAGTGGGCCAACATCCACTACAAAACTCGTATATTTTCTCAGTTTCCGACGTTAATGCCCTCCATTCACCCTCCTCTTCTCGCGCGATGCAACTCCCACCCCTAACAACCCTCCCTCTCCAACCCCTTTTGATTTGCCAGAATTTGCAATTGATATCAATAAATCACAACAAATCGGTGGATTTCTTCAAATCCTAAAAATTTGAAAATTTCTTTAATATATTCCCGTGTTTGTTTCATTAAGGGGTTGGTTTTGATTTTTTTTTAAATGGCTCAACAGAATTTTACGATTTTTTAGAATATTTTTTGCAATCTATGACTTTGTGCCATTTCAATTCAATGTCTGAGATGCAATGCATCCTTCAAAATTCCTGGACACATTTTTGGAAAAAAATCGAAAATTTCTCGATGATTACCACTTTCAATTTTTTTTTCCAAGTTTGGAAGTCCTCTGAACACCCTCAAAAATTCGCAGAATTGTGTTATGAGAAAGAAGGCTAGTTGACATTTTTTTTTAATTGAAAAAAAAAGAAATAATAAAAAAATCACCACTCTGAAAAAATTTGAGGATTTGCAGAAAATGTCAAAGTTCGATATAATAAAGAGAAAAAAAAATAAAAAATGGTAATCATCAAGCAGCTTTAGATTTTTTCCGAAAATCTGAAAAAATCAATGAAGATGAATTTTTATAAATGTTTGTAGTTTTTTTCAAAAAGTACATTAAAAAACAAAAATTTTGAATAAAAACATTCCGAAAAGTCAAATATAAAAAAAGTTATAGCTATTTGAAAAATAAAAAGCCAATCTTTTCGAAATTGTTTTAACTTATTATCGGTTAGGTGAAAAAATTTGAAAAATGTTTTTTCGTTCATGTGAACGTTCGGAACTTTAAGTCCATTATTAATAGGCGATTCGCTATGTGAAATGCCTAAAAATTGAGGAAACCGAAGAACTTCAACCTCTAAAACCCAATATTTCTTGATCAACAACGTCACGATTATAATTTCACATCGCGTGTCTGTGCCTTTCGTGATCTCTTGCGCGTCGTTCACGACCTGTCTTCGATTAATTGGTATGTTTATCAACAATTTGCCCCAGAAAGCTTCAAATCTCTGTCCCGGCAGCGAGGGAGAGAGACGAATTTGAATCAACGTCTATACGAACATCGAAGATATACAGATACGTCTAAATATATACAGGGTGTCGTGTTTGACTTGAGACACCTCAATATAACTCGATAATTACGCGGTAAATCGAAAAATCCCGAAATACGTATCAAGTCGATTTAAATGAAGAATTCAATGGTTATCTTACTTTCTCATCAAGTTGTAGTTTTCAAGGTTATATCAAGGTCGACTTTTTGTTTTCGATAGATGATTTATATTTTTGATAGCAGCACCGTTTTGTACACAAAAAAATCTATAACTTTTGTCAGAAACATTTTTTGATTCGACCACTATGAGTTCCCATAAAAAGAGTTGACCTCTACATCACCTTGAAAACGTCCACTCAGTAAAAAGTAAGTAAGGCATTTAATTCTTCAATTAAAGCGACTTGATATCGGGCTTTTGCGCTTTATTGATATTAACGATACTGATAAAAGATTAATTTTGGAAGTACCAAACTTTTATAGAAAGGTTTTTGTACTTTTCCATCAAGTGGACGTTTTCAAGGTGATGACAAGTTTAATTTTTTCTTTACCTGAGAATCTTTTATGGCAACTATTATACTTGGAAAAAGTTTTTTGATTTCACCAATAAAAGTTTCCATAAAAACAAGTTGACCTCTATATGACCTTTGAAACGTTTTCACCATTTACAACCTTAATATCGAGTTTTTCTCAAGTTAAACGGGACACCCTGTATGTGCTCGTGTGCAGAGGTGTATAGTATACGGTATATGCGTTCATGTAAACCCACGGAGCAGTTGCAACCTGTCAGTCCGAGCCGGCCGTCCGCGGGATCGTTTTTCAGAAATCGCTGAGTAAGCGAGGTTAAAGCGAGCGAAAGCTCGTGTCCGCTCGCTTTCACCACCGCGACTCCCCGCTCTGCTTCCCCCTCTTCCCTATCTCCTCCAATGAATTCTGCTAATTGCAGCGCCGATTGGCGAAAATCCAACGATGCGGCCCGCCGGCGTTAACTGTGAGCGAGTTACTCCCGAGCACTCTTTACCTCCCTCTCTCTCTCTCTCTCCCTCTCTCTCTCTCTCTCTCTCTCTCTCTCTCTCTCTTTCTCTGCCCTCTCCATCCCTCTATATATATGTCCGTCGCTTTCTATTGCGAACTTGAATGCCGCTCATTAACGTGTCCAAATCGTAGCGCGGCCTCAATATACAGATATACGTGCTCTTTAAAAAAAATATTGCGATTAGTTCAGACATTTTCCTTCGACTTTAAATACCGATAATTCAATTGAGGAGCCAAGCTCAAAAGCTCGGAAATAATCGTGACAACTGTCGATTAAGACGCCAATTTAATCGGTCAATTTGGACACTCGAATATCGGGAATGAGAATTTTTATCGGACGATTAGCGTTTGGAGACCAGAATCATTTTTCTTTTTTTAACCTCAACATTGTTCGAGAGGGGATGAGACCCTTTTTGTTGGCACGGGATAAACCCCAGTATTTTTCGTGACACGGATTAACGTCATCATCGCATTTACCGCGAGCTTTATTCACCGCAATTTTCTCCTCCCAAAAGCACCACCCCCATAACTGCGATATTCCGTCTTGTGTATATTTATTCGTAGAGAGAAATTGAGATAGTAAAGAAGAAGGAAAACGAGAGAGAGAGAACGGAGAACTGGAAATTCGAGAGACGTATTTCAAGAGCATTACGAGAACCACGTCAAAAGCACAATATTTTTTTTAAATTATCTTCTGAAAAAGGAACAATAAAACGGGCAAACAAAATTTCTCAACGTTTTCGAATCAAGAGGATTTGTGACGAACAAGAAAATATTTACGAGAAAAGGTGATAAAAAATACTTAAAAAAATATTTTTCATTATATTTCTAAAAAGATTGTTTCAGAAGTTATTATTGTATTTACAGCTGAAAAGAATTTGCAAGACTTTCGCATGATCCGCAGTTTCTCCCTCATTTTACTCTTCTCTTCATTTTGCCTCTTCACCGTGGAAAATTTTTTCAACTTTGCCCAGAATTCCGAAGAATAACGCAACAACGGGAATGTGCATTATCGATCTCCTCCCTTGCAACCCCCATTTTTCCCCGTATTTCGAAACGAAAGCTTCATGACCACGTTGAATTGTTTGCTCGTTGAGTAAAATTCTCTCCCTCAATTTCAATTTTCCTCATATTTTCCCAAGCTGAGAATAATTTTATATGGTTATTCGACTGATGTTTGAAGTTTAGATTTCCCAACGTTACTGTGACTATCGTAAAGGGATGCAACTCAAACAGAGTGTGTCAAAGTCGAGTGTCTCAACGAAGATTCCCGTTTGAAAGCCGATTTCGCCAAGTTTCTCTCCGCACAGCTGTTCGTCATGGATAATCATCATTCCTGTGATTATTCAAGCGATATTATTTGCAAAAAGTTTTTTTTTGTCAGCTCGAGGAAAGTAGCCATAAATGACTCGCGTAGTTTTCAGTGGAACTAATATTTAAATTCAATATTTATAAATTCGTTTAAAAAAATGGGGGAAATTAGGGTTTGGTTTGTTTTTAATTTACCTTCAATCTTACTTCGATGTATATAAATTTTGTCGATATATATAAATATATATTTGTTTATACATCTTGATATATCTCATATTTGAATAAATTGAATTTACCCGGAATATTTCCCGAAGAAATTGGTGCAATTCTCTTTTGAATTATTGAACGATTCTTTTTTTAATATAATTTTTTGAGAAAATATATTATTTATGACAATTTGCAACGCTACTCGGTTAACGAATCATCCAAACTGGTAAAAATGGTACAGATTTATTTTTTGTAGAAAAAAAATTCAGTTTCCGACTCAACATTTTTTCAAAATATTGATTAAACTGGTAAAAATCACACTGTACAGAATTTTTGTATTAATTTCAATAAAAATAGATAAAGTTTTTATGCATATACAGTATATTAAATTTCATATACATTTTCAAGCATTTTCATATACGGGGATATTAATTTTCAATGTGTACTCTTTTAATTTTAATATACAAATATTAAATTCAAGATGAAATTGTTAATTTTCCAATACCATGTATATTAATTTCGATTTCGTATACTTGTTATTGAAATTTCATATACTTTTGTATATTAAATTTAATAACATTTTTTACAGTGAATGCAGATTTAGTTTTTGTGCAAAATAAATCCAGTTTCTCGAGTCTGGAATTTTCCAAAATATTGAATAACAATAATTATCATAATTGATCATAATCAGAACGATTATTATCATAATCGTTCGCAGCGACTGATGACAAATTTTCCATCAACCAATTATGTCCGGAATTTAATTGACCTTTTTTTGTTCTATCTTAGAACGTCTCCGCCAGAAATTCCGCATTATTTTTAGAACAATGCCCTATAATGAGGGCATTTCCACAGTTTATGTAAAAATTCCGGTCATCCATCGAGGACGATGGATGAAGAATAAAAAGAGGGTTGGCGGGACGAAAAAAAGGGAAAAACACACGCAAACACAAGGGATGAGTGGATCCGCGATGCACGAGTTCTCACGACAGGCAAAAGTCAGAGCACGAGTCCTTCGTGGCTCGTCAGACACAGCGAGCATTATCGGGTCGAAGAAACGACACGTAAAGCTATCCTAACACCCGTCCTGCAACCCCCCTCCCCGTGCAGGGTTTAAAGTACAGCGCAATGTAATTTGCATGGCAAAATATCCCTCGCTTGTATGTAGAGCGAGACGTGTATGGGATGGAGGAACGAGTTGGCTCACGTCTGTGTCTACTTTTTCGCTCATAGTTACACGTTAAAGGTGCCGAGTGGCACACGCACATGCGCACTGCGGCACATCGAACGGCACATCCATGAATAATGACGGTGGCGAACCTACGGGACTCGATGGAGGAAGGATATTTCTCTAATGGGACACTGCATAAAAAAGTGGGGAACAATAAAATAATCGAAATAAGGTAAATGTCCCAATTATTGAACAGCTAAGGATCTGGGGATTGAATTCGGCGAGAAAAAAATATAAAATCAAGAAAAAAACCATCGCTTTCATGTTCAAATGATACTTTGATATTTTTACTTTCGAAAAATCAACCTTTAAATTATTTTCAAATGAATTCAAATTTAAAAAAAAGAATAACAATGTGAAGCATGCAAATGTTCCAATTATTCAACACGGGAAGTGCCTATGTCCCTAATATTCAACAGGTATGTCCCAGTTATTGAACCCTCTCGAGAATTCTTTTTCCGTTCTGAAAATATTATTTTGGGTACAATATCAAATACAAAAATATATATTTAGTCTCTTTTGACAGGTTTTTGGTTCATTCGCATTTGTTTTATTTTTGCTTTTCAACTCGAACTTTATTTTATTTTTATTTTGAGCTTCCGCGATTTTATGTTCTGTTTTTGTTTGATTTCGTCGCAGCTTTCTTGTTTTTCAACTGAAATATCTTAGAGCAAAAAATATTGAACATTACATTCGTATTTTTAGGTTACATTTAGGTTACATTCTCTTTTTACTTTTCTTTTTATGTTTATTGCACGAAAATACGAATAAAAATATATTTGACGATCTTAGAGTTATTATTAAAACAATAAAGGTAAGTTTATTCAGGAACTTACAGTTTTTGTTTTAATAAATCCGATTCACACGATCTGTTACACGTTAACTGTCTCGATATTTCGATGGGTTTGATGACGCCATCTTGGAGAATTCGAGTGTTCAATAATTGGGACACACTGCATTTTCTATGTCCCAATGATCGAACACCGTATTTTTTAACAAATAATTAATTTAAAAAACAAAATTAAAATTGTTATTTCTAAGAAATTTTCTGAGGAACCTGAAAAGCCTTTACTTTTTGAGATGCGACAGTTTTTGAATTTTTTATGCCTTTACGCGTGAAACGGCGCGTCTTATCAAAAACGATAAGCAGTTACCGTGAGACGTCAAATCGGGTCATCGTTGCTGATTGAATAATTTTTTTCTCTATTAATTAAAGCTTTTTTTGCACAAGTAAGGTAACATTTCGATAGCTCAAAGTTCCATATATGTAATGAAATTTTTATAAATAAGTAAATGCATGCAATAAAATGCAAGTAAATGCAAGTAATAAAAATACAAGATAGTGTTCAATAATTGGGACCTGTTCAATAATTGGGACATTTACCTTAAATAAAATATGATAAAATAAATATTGGTCTAAAGAGCTGCTTATTAAATGATAAAATTCTCAACGAATCATACTTGTGAATGTCAAAAACCATTTTAAGGGTATGTATTCTAAAATCGGCTTTGGTTAATCAACAATAACACCCCTTAAGACCCTCAAGGGGGATTTTAATATCCGAAATGGACGATCGATGAGACAGAGTAGAGACGATGAGACGAGGATTTTTCCATGCTGGTATCAACTCTCAATGTCAGAAGAGTTGCTCCAAAGCTTCGACATTCCCATATCCAACTGTCAATGCGTTCGTGCGATGATCAACATCCGCGGAGACTGTCTCATCACCGTAATCCGTCACTCTTTAGTCTTCTTCAAGCTCTCGTACTTTGATATCGTATCAAAGATCTGACACATCATTCCCCTTGGGTCTCCATCACGGAGCTCCATACCTTCATAAAGTTGCGAAAGCGCGCTTCACCATAATACTCAACGTTATCCCAGTGACACCACGACCAGTACTCACGAATCTCTCACCGAGATATACGATATACGTCTATACATATAGTATGTCCAACGGACAACAGAGCGATATACTGGCACTCGGGTATGACTCGCCTGCCGGCAATCTTCCCTTGACCGACGCGTGACATCCAGTCCACCGGATCTTGCGGCTATCGCGCAATCTGCACCACTCAGAAATGATGAATCTCACCAGAGCGGAACCAGAGTCGGACGAGGAAAGTTCACGCTTCTCGTGTCCCGTCACATTGTTACGAATGTTCGATTCCCGGGGAAAAATAAACCTAAGCCTTGATTCTAAGTTTCGGTGACGTTTGACAGCTGCATACAGGGTGTTACAAGGTGTCCTATTTCACTGGATGCACTAAAATAACTCGATATTTATGCGGTTTATCGAAAAACGAATAGATGGATTTCAAGGTCACATCAAGGTCATATCAAGGTCAAATTAAAAAGACAGTTGAAACAGATATTTTATATAGCATCACCGTTATATATGTAAAAAAATGTATAACTTTTGTCACAAATGTTTTTTTTAAATATAAGTTTTCATCAAAAAAGTTGATCTCTACGTCCTCTACGTCACCTTGAAAATGTACACCCAATAAAACAGTGTTAGCGATTCAATTTTAAATTGAAATCAATTTTATACGTGTCTGAGGTACCCCAAGATAAATATTACCCCCTTAAGTGAGTTGGATCAGTATGAACGTAGTTAAATATAACGCAGTTTGGTTATCGATCAGCTATAGAACAAGAGATTCAGAACATCACAACGCAACCTTTTTCATGATTTGACCAACGACATCTATTTTGGGGATCTTGCGATTATTACGCAACCACCAAAAAAATGATGGATTTAACCCCAATGCAGGGAAATCAACCTCCGCGTCTAGCTACATCGTCGCAATAGCTTAGTTCGTGAGAAAACCAAACGAGACCCGATTCCAAGTCTCCTCGAACTTTGTTGACCCACCGCTAACCGGAAGCGAGTTCGTCGAATGTAACCAATGGTTAAGCTCAACACAGTTGGGTTATCGATCGGTTACGGCGAGACTGGCAAGTCGAAACAGACGCTTGTACCAGGAATTTTATACCTTGGATAGCAAATGAGAATTCGTACACGACGAGGTTTTGAAAAAGAGGATTTAATATTTCGGTGGTTGTAAAAACGTAAAGGCTAAGAGAGTTTTATGGGTTACACGGGATCACGTATGTGTGTCAGGTATCCTGTATGGGCGCCATGCTGTTTTCGTATCACGCTGTACCACGTACGCACACGTAAACACATTTTATGCCTTCCCTATCTCTCATCCACCCTAACCTAGCTGCACTCAAGCCTTGTGTGTGTGTGTGTAAATGTAGCTGCGATATACGCGAGTTGAATAACTCTGAGTTTGAGCATTGGGCCGCGTCCCGTTGTGCCCTGGGCCATGAAATCCCGTTGGTGGAGTGTGAGGGTCGCGGGGTTGAGAAGTGGAGGAAAAAAAATGGAGGGATGAAAGACGAAGCACGAGAGCAGACCGGATAAACGGCCTGGATATAGCGACGCGCCCAACGGTTGCATCCATTTTCAACCCTCTGCTGGCAGAGCTGCCCCCCCATTCGCCCTAAAATATACTCCAGCCTCCCCCTTGCTACAGTTCGAATCCTCGTTCCCCTCAAAGGTGTGAATGATGCATCAGACGACCAACCCCCGTGGGTACATCGAGAGTGGCTTAGCCTTCCTCCCTCCGTGTGTAAGCTATCGGCGTTAAAGCCACTTCAACCCTTATTACAGGTTTAGACCGCGCCTCGCGATTCTCACGTTTCAGAGGAAACTCATGTCTGTATCTGGGGAATTTTTCAGCCTATTATATAAATTAATATAAATATAAATATAAATTAAATGAATACAATTTCATTGCGCCTCCCCATCGTGGTTAGTGCAATTTAATGTAGTAGTCTACCGTGACTACCGAAATTTCGACGTTTTTTCATTAATCTTTTTAAATAACAAAATAAAATGCGATCGTTTTGAAATTTTTACATGTTGTTGTTTCTATCTTGAAGAGTACAAAAAAATTTTGTTTACTTAATTTTACATGAATTTGTTTATGATTTTGTACGTCAAAGTGGAGGCCTTGAAAAAAAAGGGACTTGTTTCGGGGAAGCACACAGCCTTCCGTAGTCATCTGAAATCAAATTTTTGTTTTGGAGGCTTAAGGGGGGAAACCCATATAAATGGTCGAAGATGACAAGGAATTTCGGGATTTTTTTCCAAGGCAACTACCGGACCAATCGTTTTCAACATTGGAGGCTATTTTATTGTACATTCGAAGACTTGAAAAACATTTTTTCAAATCGAAAATAAGTATTCATCAGCAGCCTGCAACCAATAATTGCTGAACGAATTTTTTCCGCGATGTCGAATTGCGACAGCTGTAGTTTTTTTGTTTTTCATCCGAAACCATTACATTCAATCAGAAACCATTACATTTTTTATGAAAGTACGCTGTCGATAAACCGAGAAAAAGTTTCAAAAGTTGAATATTGTAATAACGGCGGCACTCAGAGAAAAAAGATCGAATTTTCACCGAACATTTGTATGCAAAAAATGATTGTTAAATAAATTTTTTTCGAAAATGCAGGTCTGTCGACGAGGATTTGCAATGATGTGTCTAAAAATATTTGGTTGAAATGAATCGGATGAATGGTTTTTTTTTTTTATCGCTGCCGCAAATTGCGAAAATGTAGTTTCGAGTAAATCGCGTTTAAAAGTTAATCAAAATCTCTGGTACCTTAAAAAAAATGTTTTTCAAGTCTTCGAATGTACAATAAAATAGCCTCCAAAGTTGGAAATGATTGGTCCAGTAGTTGCGGTGGAAAAAAATCCCTAAATTCCTCGTCACCTTCGACCATTTATATGGGTTTCCCCCCTTAATTCTAGTGATATAACTTATAATATGCATATTTTAAGAAAAAAAATGAAATGGCGGACTAGTGAACAAAAAGGTCTTCGAAATTGAATTATTACAAAATAAATTGTTTTAAAAAATTCATTTATTATTAAAAAATTGAATGTTTTAAAGGTTAGGTATTTATGTGTATCTAAAGTAACGGGTAAAATTTTTAGCCAAATCGGTTGAATAGTTTTTCGTCAGTGCTTTCCCGAAATATGAAAAACGTGGTTCCGAGAAAAACGCGTTTAAAGTTTTGACAACAGATTTTGTATAAAAAAATTATACTTACACTGAGAAAAAAAAATGGTTGAATGAACTAAATCTTTAGTCGCATACGCACGACTAAATATTTAGTTGTACAAACCCAAATTTTTTTACCTGAATCATATTTTGGTCAACTGAAACGCAGAATTATTCACGAAACTAATTATTTAGTTAGACCTAATAAATATTTAGTCGTGCGTATGCAACTAAAGATTTAGTTCATTCAACAATTTTTTTCTCAGTGTACATTAATCAGGTATGCCTGGTGCATAGAGCAATCCTTCCGTTTCCTCAAAGTTATCTCAAATCTCTCATTTCTTCGAGAGATTTACAGTTTCTGGTGACTGCCAAACCCTAGTAATGAGTCATTTTTAATATTAACTCATTAGTTAATTGCTCTCTTCTTTTGGCTATAACTTTAGAAATATTTTAAATTTCGGTCTGAAACTTTTACAGTATATTCTTCAGATGTTTATCTTGTGAAACATGTTTTTAAAAAATCGTTTCTCTGAACCCGTCACAGTGGGCTACTACCTTAAGGGGTTTTCTGGTCTAGAATTGCGAAAAAATCAATTTTTTTTTGCATATTCTTAAAGTTTAGGTCTTGAAGAATATATTCTCGAAAGGAATTTTTTTCCCTTCGATAATGTACAGAGTTTTAGTTAAGTAACACAGCAACTATGTCCTTCATGTCGAAGTAAATCAGACTATAGTCGTTTTTTCCAAACTACTTTTCTCAACACGGCTGCCATCATATCTCAAGTTCAACTGAACCGATTTACTTGAAATTTTTTACCAAACTTCAAGGTATAACTCTCTATCACCTCTACCACTTTTCTATCAAAATGATTTTTTTTCCGATTGCAAAAAAATTAAAAACTACGAAAAAAAGAGTCGGAAAACGCCTTTTTTGCTTAGGCAGCCGCCATTTTGCGATTTTTTTTTCGTTTTCTCTGAGAGAGGGGCTATAACGACATCTAATTAAGAATCTTTTTTCAAAGTTTCTATCGGATAACTAGAAAAGTTGCAATCGTGTCAACCAGCACACTCCTTTTTTGACCCCCACTTTACCAGCTCATAACTTATTTAATTTTAATTTTCTTTCTCGAAAATTTTATTATTCATTGTCAACATATAAATAAATATGTTGCAAAAAAAAGTATGGTAAAAAAATTATTTGTTTTTTTATCGAAAACGCTCAAAATGTATGTCTCTAGACCTGAATACCGCCTTAAGGCTGCAATGAACGTTGATGGGAAATTAAGAACCCGTTGAAAATCACGATAATTAATGACGTTCGTTTGATTTATCTCGTTACAGATGTGACAAACGGCAGCGAGGAGTATCGACTCGTTTAATCGTGCCCAAAGAGCATTTTTGTGGCTGTCGAATCGAGCAAGATGATCGAATTACCACGGAAAATCGACGATGAATCTCCGGGTGAATCGAGGTCTCTGATAAATTGACGAACGTAATTCGGTCTGGTTGGTGCTGAGCGTTGTTTAGATCGTTTACGCGATGCCGAAACAATCGACGAGTTGCCAATGATATCGGCCGAACGGAATAACATGCCAATGTCAGCGCCAAAGTCGTACGATTCTAGCGAGAATGTCCGAATCAATTCTCGTGGCCTGCGACGTGCGTCGATCCTCAGCCTCGTTCTATTCTGTCGACTGGTTTCCGTGCAGAGTCTGGATCTCGGTGAGCTTTGATTTTTCATTCTCCGCTATTCTCCAATCTTTTTCAGATTTTATCCTCGATTGATCCTGATTTCTCGCGGCACGTGGATAAGAATGAGATGAGAACGGGAACCGGGCAAAAAAGGTCGAACTTGCCCCATTCAGTCAGTTATCATTGTTACGGTAATGTCGCTGGAAAACCCAAGAACAGTTACAGCTTGACGTTTATTGGGCTGTTTGGTTTATTCCTCGGGATTCAACCCCAGATTTTGGTAGATAAATACCCGAGAATATAGTTATATATCCATGAGGAAACGGGGATGCGTATGGGCGGCCTACCATCAGGCATTCGTGTTACAACTATTGATGGTTCCTTTGGGTATCGTTCGCGAACCGTTATCCCGTTCGATATATCTTGTAATGGGGTCAGTGTAGCTTAAAAAAGAAATCTACCCACACACGGGCACGTGTGGAAGCTTCTCGATGCCTGTAGATATGATTGTATAGCGGGGATATTTCGGTGATATGTCGCGGGACACGAGTTTTCAGCGGAGGAACGAGAACTTGATTTCAACCCAGAATCAGCCGAATCCTCGCCACAATGAGATTGGCCCGATAAATGGCGCGGCACAGATCGAAAGAATATTTAGGATTGAAAATATCGATGTGATAATTTCGGTATTCAATCTCCCCTTGAGGACAAGTGAAAAATCTCGTGACGAAGATAATATTTTGTCAAGGTGCTTTTTTTGGCATTCTACTTTAGAATTCCAAAAAAAGCAAAAAATGCAAGATTTTTTTTCTCAGCTCAGATATGGCTGTAAAACTGTTTATACAACATTGTTTGATCCTTCGAAGGTACAAAAAAAAATTTTATTTTGATTCTTTGAATAATTTATAGAAGACGCCAAAGTCGAGTCTTCGAAAATGTTTTGTCCCATGGCCGACAGTTAATCTCAGGATTGGCAAGTCTGAATCAAAAAAATAAAAAAGCATTTTGAAGGGGAAGGTTTCTTACACAACGATTTACCACCGTTAATGAAAAATCGATTAAAAAAAAAATGACGGACGTTTGAAATAAATTATGAAAAATTGAATGGTTCATTTTCATTTCAAACATGCGCCATTTTTTTAAATTCGATTTTCATTAACGGTCGTAAATTGTTGTGTAAGAAACCTTGCTCTTTAAAATGCTTTTTGATTTTTTTGTTTCACACCTGCCAATCTTGAGATTAACTGTCGGCCATGGGAAAAGATATTTTCGACTTTGGCGCCTTCTATAAATAATTTGAAGAATCAAAATAGAGAATAATATTTTTTTTTGTACTTTCGAAGGATGTAACAATGTTGTAAAAATAGTGTTATCGCCACATCTGATAAGGGAGTTGAGAAAAAAAAATCTTAAATTTTTTTTTGTTGCCTTCCAAAGTAGACTAGTATCTTAAAGAAAATATTAAAATCTTCATTTCTTATTTTTAGCATATTTCGAATATAAAAATAAAATAAAAATCTGTTAGCTTATTGTGGAGTCAAAGATTTTATTTTTTTATCCGGTACAATACATTTTTCTCAATTATTTACAAAATGGCGACAATATGAAATTTTTTCATTTTCAAGGCCCTTTTTTATTCAAGCAGGTTTCAAAAATCATTCTTTTTTTAATGGCTATGTGCAGACTTAGCCGCTGTGATTACAAATAAAAATAAAAAATAAAATTGAAAATCGGCTCATAAGTTCAGTATTTGCTGGGACATTTCGAAAAGAGTCATTTTGAGAAAAACGCAATCAATGCACAAAGAAAAAATTTGTTTCATTTTTTCATAATGATTCTCCTTCTCGTCCAAATTTCTATAATCCCTGAAATTAATCGCTGTTTCAATTTTTTTTTTAACCACTTACAGCAAGTGAATATTCCAAATAATCGATTATTGGAAATCGATGTATCTCTTTAGCACATCGCCTATTTCAAAATAGCACGAACACGCATGATCCGTCAGCACGTACTTGCGTCACTTTTTTGACGTTATGAAATTTCACAACGATTGAAAATCGCTGATAAAAAAAAGAGAGCAACCGATATTCCTGAAATATCATCCATGTAAAGCTGGTACGTCATTCTCGTGTATCAACTTCATGGTATTTCACGTTACTTGCGAAAATCCCACCGATATCTCGTGCCAACTTGAGGCGCCCATAACATTGGAATCGTACAAACCGACACCCAAGTGAAAGAGCGGAAAGGAAGCATCGTCGAAGAGAGAACGTGCATTTCGTTTTTCTCTCCTATCTCACCAATTTCCAGCCACATTCGTATTTCTGCGATATAACAGTGAAAACGCCCACGTGTATTTTTCGGGCTTGCATTCTGCGAATGTACGAGGAAAACGAAGAGAACGAGGAGAGAGAGAGAGAGAGAGAGAGAGAGAGAGAGAGAGAGAGAGAGAGAGAGAGAGAGGAGAGAGAGGAGAGAGTTTAAGGAAGCGAAAAGAGTGCGAGAAAAGAAAACTCGAGATATAAACCGTAGAATAATATAGTAACATATATAGTGGAAGTGGTGGCAAAATGGACACTGGAGGCAAAATGGCCTACAAAGTTATTATAAAAAATTGAAAATTTGAAAAATTCGAAAATGCGGGAATTATTATTATTATTATTATTTGCGTTAACATATCCGAATAGACTGATCCAAAACCGGGTTTAGATTTTATAATTTCCTGACAATTTTCTATAAAGAGTTGGAATTTTTTTTTTAATTGCCTTTTTCATCGCTTTAAAAAACGCACCCCAACGAACTCTAATACTGTTAAGGTAACCCACTTTTATGAATATACTTTGATAATGGTAATTTAAAAAAATATTAGACAATGCAACTACGACTAAAATTAAATTTGGCCAAAAATTTGATAGCAAAAATACGACAAACATCTTGGTCCAAGTATCTCGGATTTCAAGGTTATGCGAGAAGCAAAGGAAATCGTTTTTCGAACGTTTTCTCTCGTTGACATGAATTTTCGAAAAATTTCAGGATGGTGTCCATTTTGCCCCACCTTCCATATATACGTATAACAGGCGTTGAAGGCATAGTTCTTCCGGTGTGCTATTTCGCCGGTAGCTATGCGACTCCCGAACGACAATAAGTTCGAGCTGGAGTTTCTCTCTTCATTTTTGCCAGACCTCGTAATATCACTGAAACGTTCCTCCTCGTCATTTTTCTTGCAGCGTGATTTTTTTCCATTTTCAATATCCCCGTCCCTACGAAAATATAATTGGGAATTGTGATCACGAGACAAATGTCCAAACGCGCTGTTCATTCAAGTACCTTATTCGTGGACAAAGTTTTTGTTATTAATTTTTCGAGCTTATCAGCGAAAGCTAAAATCGTCCGAATGCTGTATAAGCATGAAAAGAGTGCCGAAGATCAGGAAAACGGAAATTTTCGTGCACAAGACGAGAGAGCATCGATTAAGAGAGTGTGCAAAAAATCGTGGGATACTCGACGAGACTCGAGAGCAAACTTTGAACGTCGTACTTGCTTTTTAATTTTTTCGCTTCATTGTTTACGTGCCTCTGCATATCTCTCGCCCTTAATGGATCGTCATAATAATAGCGTCTAGTTTCTCGTCGACGATGTATCAGCAATGAGAAAGACCAGACAGAGAGAGAGAGAGAGAGAGAGGGAAAGTCAAGAGTTCTCTCCTAGAGGTAATAAATGCAAGCCCTTCGTCACACTCGCTGCCAACGAGCTTCCATTGTAATAGCGGCAAATGAAATGTCAGCTACACGATGAATTAACAATACTATCTAATAGCGTCTATTCAGTGGCCCGAGATTTCACCGAGTTTTCGCCAAATATACGAACCGTATAGAGAGAGAGAGACAGATAGATAGATAGAGAGAGGGAGAGAGAGAGAGAGACGTAGATAAGAGCTCAAATGAGAATGCTATATGCGATCCCAAGACAGAATTATCACGAGGTATTGTGTTTGCTCGTTGACTCGTTGATTCTCCTATCATGTTTAAAACATTGACCCAAGGGTATCTGCGTTTGCTCTTTTTATCATGCAAATTAATTTCACGTCGAGGAGACTCTGGAGGCCAGCAATGGCGCTGCGAATAGCCATTTGAGCGATGTGCCGGAGACATTCTCAAGCACGTTTAACAAAAAAGAAAATGGAATTTACGAAAAAAAAGTATTCCCACCCTTTGTGTTGGATTCCTCCGAGCGGAAACTCTGTGATAGGAGATAGTTTTACATGAGAATTTCAAAGGCCACTTTTCTCATCCTGATTTTTTTTCCAAAAAGGATTTTGGTACAAGCGTCATCAGAAAATGAAAATCCATTCGTATTAACTACGACGTGGTCTGAGCCAGGATCTAATTAGATCTTTTCCGAATACCGCGATCAACACGGTTATCAATATTGATTCAACAAACTCGAAAAAAATTGAGATATCGATACGACCCTCCAATCGAATGCATTAGCACGAAAACCGTTGATTCTACCAAGAATTCTCAACCATCGCCGTCCCGATCTTCCAATTTCGCTCAGTCCGCAGCTTTGGGTTATTCTCTGTTAGTTCACGGTTTTATACGCAACGTGAAAGAAAATCCGCGTTTTGGATCCAATAACGTTTCCGGAGACGGTGAAACTGCGGGGAGAATGTGTGCGAACAAAGAAAAGAAGGTCACAATGCGGCGAGGGTTAAAATCTCTCGGTAAGGCGGAATAGAAATCCCATAGCCGGAAGATGCGGGTGTGAAACGAAGTTGCATATAATATTCCACGATGTTTGTACAGTCTTTCGTGGGTCACGTGAAGCGCGTACACGTATTTTCCTCTGGATGTGGCTGAAACAAGCGAGCGAGAGAGATCCTCGGCTATATTCAACCGTGGCTGTTGCTTGGCTTCGCCCGACGAATGCTGCGGGTCTCTGATATTGCAGCATGAGCTGGCATCGGAGTATAAAGCGCCGGGCCGAGACTCTCGTGTGTACCGAATCCCGTACGATCCAGTTCCCCGCAGGTTAATCTGCAAGCTCGTCTCGAAAGCTCGCTCCCATGGAATCCATGCGAATGTGTGCAGAGAGACTGCACTGCCAGGGCGCATATTCCAACGAAGCATCCACGATGCACGTTCAGTTTGGTTTTGCAGTGAGTTGGGAATGTGGACGAAACATAGCGGAGGACGATATAATTAATTTCATCTCGAGTTAGGCAACTCCGTCCCTTCGGTTAATTTGCGGTGTATCGTTCATTCGTAGAGACCCATGATTTATCACGAAATCTTCCTGGCTTATCATTGGTAACACAGCCGACGTTTGAGAACACTCCGTTGTCAGTCATCATTGTGGGGAGTCTCATTCTAAAACTGGATAACGTTGAAGACATCATCGAAAGCTGGTCTGCGTTCCTCAAAACATTCTCTCATCTCTTCGTTCTTTATGTCTCAACCATCCTCAATGACTCTCATCATTACAAATCCAACATTTAAGATACTTTATTGTCCTCTATCATTCCTACGGAAAGGCTTATTCTGAATCTTGCGCTGGATCACGTTAAAGGAATCATCAAAGTTAATCCACATGCCTCAGAATATTCTCTCAAATCTTTCTCCTCATTCTTTCATCACTCTGCCAATGACTTTCATCAATGAAAATCACTCAAGTTATGAGGGGTCAGGTATTTTGGAATAAAGTTTTGAGAGTTCACATAACTTATGAGCGGTCAGGAGTCCCGAAATTAAGTTATGAGAGGTTACTTGACTCATGAGAGGCCAGGGTTTTGTTCAAACATGTTTTGACGGTTTACATAACTTATGAGAGGTTAGGGGCTCTGAAATTAAATTAGTAAGGGTCACTTCATTTATGAGAGATCAGGTATTCTGGAATAAAGTTTTGAGAATCCACATAACTTATGAGGGGTCAGGGGCCCCGAAATTAAGTTATGAGAGGTCACATAACTTATGAGAAGTCCCGGTTTTATTCAAACCAGTTTTGAGGGTTTATATAACTTATGAGAGACTAGAAGCTCCGAAATTAAGTTATGAGGGGTCACTTATCTTATGAGGAGACAGGGATCATAGAATTAAGTTTTGCGACTTTACATAATCTAGGAGGGGTCAGGGATCGCGAAATCAAGTTATGAGGGGTAACGTAAGTTCTGAGGGATCACTCAAGTTATGAGGGTTCAGGTATTCTGGAATAAAGTTCACATAACTTATGAGGGGTCAGAGGATTCGAATTCGCAAATCAAAAACCAACTTTCATGGGTTATTGCTCATTCAAAAGCATATACTATTATTTTTTCGGCACTCCAGCATTCATATATCATACAAGTTGAGGGACTTCACAAGTAGACGATAGCGTAATAGGTAGCGTGTTAGGTAGATAGGTAGGATGGTAGGTAGGGTCGAGGGTTCGATTCCCGGTCTCAGAGAGAAATTAGAACAGACAATTCGTGCAGCTTTTTGGGGCCGGAAAACTATGCATATTAAATTATTTTGCAAGGGCTATATATTTTTTATAACATATTTAAGAACAATTAGTTCAGCTACGGTAACGTAATTTTCATTAAATGAATATGAAAATTCAGACATGTAATGTGATTTTAAAATAATCGTGTATATTAATTTTAATACACATTTTTTGAATACTAATATACCCGAAATTACCATACCGAAAGTACCATTTCTACAGAGTCCTATTTCGAATCTCACATTGGACAACGTCAAAGAAATCATTAAAAGCAGATCTACATGCCTGAGAATATTCTCTCATCACTCGCTCCTCGTTCTTTATCTCTCATCCATCCCCACTGAATTCCAACATTACACTCCCAACATTGAAAACACTTTACTGTCCTCAATAACTCCTACAAAGGGTCTCATTCTCAATCTTGCATTGACCAATCCTGAAGAAATCATCGAAACCTCGGAATATCCTCTTAACACTCTCTCTCTCTCTTCTTTCCTCCGTCTCTCAACGATCCTCACTGACTCGCTGCTTCACGATAATGAACGCACGCAGTAAAGGGCGTCTGCAAACACGTCGAAAGTTGTTACCTCCGCTAATACCCGGTACGCGAAAGAGAAATGAGTGAGCGAGGATAGAAAATGAGCAACTCGGTTGTACGAGAGAACATTTTACGTGTGTGTGTGTGTGTGTGGGAAAACAAAGAGGTCTAACAGAGATGGGACCGCAGAGCCCGGGGGCAGAGCCTGGGTTATAGGTTCGCCTCCTCACAGGCCTCTGGCCTCCACGGTTAATCTCACGTCCGCTGCATTCTGCAGTTTTGAAACTTTCCCATATACCAACGTGGTCCCCTCCCCCACTTCCTCTCGCCCCGGTGTTCGTGGCCCAAGCCATCTCTTCTATGCATCAACACACCACCCCCCCCCCTCCCTTTCGCCAACCCACTTCGTACTATGTGTTCCTGTTTCCCCCTGTACATCGTGCGCACTGTACATATTCCACGAAACGCCGGGTGAACCGAGCGGTAACTGCAGCCGTTGTGTAGCTTAAGTGTAGCGACTATACAACGGGCAACGAGGCCGAGGGTAGGGTTGTGGGCCAACACTGTGCGGACTCCGCAATTTATCATTGGCCCACGTCCGACATTTTCACTGTTAACCATAGTCAAGCTCACCTCCTGACGACCCATCCTGGACTACCGCTGCTTCTGAGCGAGAATATAGCAGCGTCTACCAGAATATATCGTTTGGTTTGAGAAAGTCCTTCGGTACAAGCGTTATGGCACTTGTATCGTAACCTCTACTCTATTTTCATTCGCTTCGGCATATAAACTAACCCCATCGATTCTTAACGATAGATGCATCACAAATGAATTTCACGTACATCACACAGATGCATCCATTTTGTCTAAATTTCCTTACTGCCATGCGATTTGTATCCTACCTTCAAGAATCCTTGTTCCAGGACTGATCCATTTTGAATCATAAAAAATTGATCATTTCAATTTCTTGAAAAGTGGATAATGCATCGTGCATCTGATGACGAGAAACCCAAAAGAAAGTTTCGTCCCTGCAGCTGCGAGCTTCGTCTTGACGTCAACATTCTTGAACGATGATTGACAGAGTCTTAATGAGCTTAAATCTCAGATTACAAATTCTAACATTGTTCCTGGAGCGTTTCGCTCTGTTGGGATCCGAAGATATCGATCGTACAGTCAACAACGTGCGACGAATTGGATCCATCATTTCAACAATACAAAATTGTCGATGACAAAGGTACGATTGGTATAACTTTGAATGGATCATTGTATTTGAAGTTTCTCGTGCGAGGACCGCCACATCCTGTTGTCGCGTAGTCGATGCATTGTCAACTTTACGAAAAGGATGTCAGATCCTCGCTCTTGCTTGTGGACTGTAACCAATGCGTGTGTGTGTTTGTGTTGTCACAAATATCAAGAGACTGCGGGTGCGGCTTTGGGATAACATCAGAACAGAAATTGTAAAGAGACTGGGAATGCTGAGATACAGGACGAGAGGGAGAGAGACAGGGAGAAGGAGGGAAACATCAATTGTACGATCAATCTATTGTATTTCTCGTCGCGGAAGGAAATCCAACGGCGAATCAACAGTTAGTTCTGTACTCCGACGTAATGTTTCTCCATGTTCACCGTTCGTGAAACACACGAGGTTAGGATACGTGGAATGTAAAGCCATTGAGATAGTTCTGTGGCACTGCTGAAGACGGCGTAGCCACGGAACAGACCAGACCCCAGAATTTCAACCGTGAACTGCAACTCAAATGCGCCCGAGCCAATTCGCACAAAGTACAAACCCGGCCCGGCTGAAAATTCACCGAATGACGAATGTTACCCAGTGATTGGCAGTTCGAGAACAACCTCTAATTGTAGTCCCTTGTCACGTATTTTCTCGCGTCTCTTCCTCCCGTTTCGTCTGTCATACCATCTGGATAATCGAGTCTACGACGACTTTTTCCGAGTGGTCTGTGATCACCTCGAGTTAAGGGGGTAGAGTAGAGTAAGATAGAGTTAAGGGGGTATTCTGGTCTAGAATTTTTAAAAAATCATTTTTTTTTGCATATTCGGAAAATTTGCACTTTTAAGAATATATACTTGAGAGGAAATGTTTAAACTCGAATAATTTACGGAGTTATAACTATTTTAGTGATGCAGCACGATTGACATGATATCTCAAGTTCTACTCAACCGATTTACTTCAATTTTTTGCCAATCTTGAATGTATAACTCTCTATCGCCCCTACCATTTTTTTTTTACTATTGCCAAAAAATTAAAAACTATGACAGACGAGTCCAAAAATGCCTTTTTTGTTTAGGCAGCCGCCATCTTGCGAATTTTTTTTCTGTTTCTCTGAGGTAGGAGCTATAACGGCATTCTTACTAATTAAGAATTTTTTTTTCAATGTTGTATCGGATGACAAGAAAGGTTGCAATCGTGTCAACTAGCACACCCCCTTTTTTTGACCCCCAACTATACCAGGTGATAACTTATTTAATTTTCTTTTTTTTCTCGAATATTTTTTTGTTTATTATTAAAATATTGATAAATATGTTGTATGGAAAATAATGGTGAAAAAATATTTTTATCGAGTTCGCTCAAAATCAACAAAACGCTCAAAATGTTTGTCTCCAGACCAAAATACTCCCTTAAGTCGGGTCGAACGTCGTCATCGTCGAACAAAGAATATTCGCTTTTTTGTAAGGAAGGAAGATGTTGGAATATGTACATCCATTTTCCATTTCTACCCTTGGATATTGTGTTTTTAAAAAATATACTAATTCGAGTTTATTGTCAATAATTTAATTATAAAATTTGATGAAATAATTTTTTCAATGTCAATTGAATAATTTAAGTAAGAGCAGTTTGAATAAATTTGAATACTAAATAGGTTATAATGATTACAATATCAATAATAAAAATCAAATTAGAATTTAAGGGCACAGTTTTATTGTTCGAAATCCATTTTTATATTAAAAAATAGAAGAGTAATTTTCTTAAAATTGCTATTAACAGTACGATTATCAGGAATTTATTACTGATCGATGGAAGAATTGAATAGTCAAATGAAATGTATAATTTGGACTCAATCTTAATTGCAAAATTGATTGGAAATGGTGAAATAAAATAGAATAAAAAATATGACAATTTTTTCACTCTTTTCTCCCTCTATTTTAAATTCTATGGCCTTTTATCCCATTTATTGATACTTTAGACACGTCTCTGGAATCAATGGTTTATTTTATTGTTTCAGGACAATGCAATGGGGCGTTGGGCATGGAAAACGGTGAAATATCCGACGAAGACATCACTGCCAGCTCCATGTATGATCCAAGTCTTGGACCAAAACATGCCAGGTGCGTGTCTATCGAAATAAAATATTTTTGAACATATTTTGTATTTGGAGATCGATGATAGATATTGGAAAATATTCTCGATCCTTGGAATTGTAATGATTTTACAAAATCTGATTTTTTTTTTCAATTTTGAAATAAACCTTTCAATTTTCAATTGTCATCAATATTGTATTTGTCGAAAAAAAAATTATTTTATCATCAGGATGAATTTGAGGATCCACTATTTTTAGGTCACGCTTTACATTGACGTTGAGAAAATTCAGCAGGTAAAAAATTGACCCTTTAACGTATTTTTCTCACTATGCCCCTGCGACTCAGCCAGAATCTAATGTCTCAAGGTCTACATGAGAACAAGCAGGTTACTCCGCGCCGTTCCACTTTCTGTACCTTCGACAAATTACCTCCAATTTCGCGAGTATCCCGCGTTGACACTCTTGAGCTTTTCACGGTATAATACCTGTATCAGGAGTGTACGAGGTCCTTGTACAGCCTCTCGCATCCTTACACGGAGGTAGGGAAGTGAGTACGAGAAATAGCCAGCGATAAATTTGTATTAGACGATACAGGGAGGACGTAAGACGACGAAAAACGAGACTCTGCGGAGTGGAGCTTTCAGGATATCCCCCGAAGCTCGAGTTTTTCAATGCAATCACCCCGAGAATTGAGCAAGAAAAACCTTCAAGGAGATTGAGGCCGTAAGGGTGCATTTTTCCGGGAATAAATGGAATTAAATATTCAGACGAAACAATTTTAATTTTCCAGTTAAATTGACCAATTGAAATTGCTGTAATATTGCTCTATAAAAAAAAAACGATCAATGTTCATGTGAGAAGTCACAAAAGCCGGAAATTCATGGTAAAAGTTAGGCGATCATTTTACACATCAATGGGAATATCTTTCGTTGACCGGGAATGTCAATATCACTGCAAAAAATGAGGAGAACGCTCGCTATTCGTTTCGCGGAGAATTTTATTAATTTCTTGAAGTGCTCGCGAAATTAGAGATAAAAAAACTCATCGATTTTTGGCAGCAACTTTATTGAGGGCTTATACAGGGTATCCCAGGAATTCAGGACAATACCGTGAGGGTAGATTTGTGACGTAACACCGAGTAGAAAAGTCCTTTGCCATTTTTTTATATTTTCAACCCCTGAATTGTTATTAATTAATTAAATTAATAACAATTTCGGAGGATCAAAATATCAAAAAATCGCAAAGGACTTGTTTACTCGATTTTTCGTCACGTATGTACCCTTCTCAAAAAAAATTTCAATGTTTGATGAAAATTTTTGCCTCAAATTATTTATAAAATGGAAAATATTTATCGGTAAAAAAAACTTTCAATTAATTACTAAAAAATATACGAAATATATTCTGAAAAGTATTCTGAAAAAGAAACGACACGCATTTTTTTGTTAAGGCCGAGAATTGATATTTTTCGTCGTACGAGTTTAGTAAAAAATCCAAATTTTTCACTAACTCTCTACTCTGAACACGCAGTATCTTGATAATTCGAGATACGCTTCAGACAAAACTTGTTCGTTATAAAACGAGTAAAACCATTGATATTTAAAAAAAAAATTGTGGGCACACGAAAGTTTGTTTTAACTTCATAATCACAAAAAAACGTTTTTTCAGCAAGTACGCCACCTCGAGTTATAAAATAAAAAAATTGTAAAGATTCTATAGGAAATCACGAAATTTTTAAGACCAGAATCCGCAAAGATACAGCCAATCGGAGTTTCGTCTTGACTTTATTTTTGAGCCAGATCATGCAGAACTATATGTTCTCGAAAAATTATATACAGAAATACATTTGAATATTTATTTAATTATACAAACGTAGAGTATTTCATACAAGTATGAAATAATATACGTAACATAATTAAATAAATATTCAAATGTATTTCTGTATATAATTTTTCGAGAACATATAGTTCTGCATGCAATATTTATTTAATTATACATACGTAGAGTATTTCATACAAGTATGAAATATTATAGGTAATCTAATTAAATAAATATTCAAATGTATTTCTGTATATAATTTTTTGAGCATATACAGTTCTGCACGATCTGGCTCGAAAATAAGATCAAGACGAAACTTCGATTGGCTGTAGCTTTGCGAATTTTGATCTTGCCATTCTCATTCTAATCTTAAAAATTTCGTGATATCTTATTAAATTTTTACGATTTTTTTATTTTATCATTCGAGGTGGCGTACTTGCTGAAAAAACGTTTTTTTGTGTTTTATGAAGTAAAAACAAACTTTCGTATGCCCACAATTTTTTTTTTTAATATCAATTGTTTTACTCGTTTTATAACGAACAAGTTTTGTCTGAAGCATTTTTCGATAGGATCTCGAATTATCAAGATACTACGTGTTTAGAGTAGAGAGTTAGTGAAAAATTCGGATTTTTTTACTAAAATCGTACGACGAAAAATATCAATTCTCGGCCTTAACGAAAAAATACGTGTCTTTTCTTCATCAGAATACTTTTCGGAAAAAAAATTTCATAATTATTCAAGAGGGTCCGGGTTCGGACGTGAAAATTTCAGCGGGAATACCCCATATGTACATTGCGAAAGTGGAATTTGAAAAAATCAACGTTTTGAAAATCCTGACTGCGCATAACCCCTTAATTGCATTAACAAATACCGCGCACAATTCGTCATTCTCCGTTTCGTTGTTTTTTCGTTCATCCCCTTTTTGATTATCCTGTTATTTGTTTCGTTACTCGTTATACAGATTCATTACCCGTAATTTTATTCGTATTTTTATCGGGCAATTTCCAGGATCGGAGCGTCACGATGCGTAGGTTCATTCGTTCACGTTTCAACCGTGAATTTGCATCTGGCGTACTCGGAATATACGAATTACGCTTTTGCGCATTCATTCGTTCTGGAATTCGACGAGAAATCGCGAACCAACAAATCGAGCGTATGAATAAAGCGGTCACCGATACGTTTCGACGTAATGGAAAATTCGGCAAATTGAAAATCGTTGCTGACCCCTTTCTTCTCTTGCCGCCATTAATCCGAAATTAAGGGATGATAATGAATATAGAAATTTCCAGAGGAACGAATAAATAAGTTTCAAGAATTGTGGAATTATTTTTCACTAATATTTCCAACCAAAGTTATTCGCGTGAATTCGTATATTTTTCAAAAATAATATTTGCACAAAGTGAAATATCCGGAAGGAAAAAATTTTCTCGTTTCAATTGAGAATTTAATTTATGCTCAAAGCATAAAACCGGCGTTTGAAAAATCTTTACAAATTTTTACGACCCTCGAGAATGATGCATAAACATTTTTTTCTCAGCGCTTTTGTTCTTCGTCCCTTCGGACACGAAAGGACGAGAGAAAAGAGATTCGGAAAATGAGCAGTGAAAATACACACACGAGAGAGGGATGAATTTTTCATGGTCACTGAAAATACGTCTCGCCCAAACCAAAAAAAAAAAAAAAACAGCAATTTTTTTTGGCTCAAACTTTAATTTGTCTCTTCGCCATTTTCTTCGTCCATCTGCGCCGAGAGCCGAGCCAAGAATGAACCATTCTTTGGGCAACGAAAAATAAAAAAAGTACATAACCAGAGGGTTTGTGCGACAAATACTTCCGTCTCATTCGCTGTTTCTCTCCGTCCATTTCCAGCTTTCTTTCTTTTGCCTCATCTCGTCCCGTTTACTTCAACTCTTTTGTCGCGTGAGCTTTTTCCCCTCTCTTTCTCGCTTTTTCCGTTTTTTCCTCGTCCATAATCCACCCTCCCCTAAAATGATACGCCTTTTCAACGGCAGCGTGAAAAGAGGCGCCGCGTAAATTGAAGATGGAGGGCATTACAAGTCCATCTTTTTGTAAAACACGAACTGCGTGTGTCTCGTTTTCGCTCCCCATGCCAAGAGAGGGATGGTTTTTTCTATTCTTTTTTTTTCTTTTATTTCTCGTTCCGCTTTCCGCGTGGCGATAAACCGAGCGAGACAGAATATTTTATTCGCGATACGAGAAGCACGAGAGTGAAGTATGAGGAAAAAAAGAAAAAAAATTATGGAAAACAAGAGTTTCCGAGACAGGGGTTACATCGTTTGTACTATGGCCAAAAAGTGGGTCACGATTTTTCATTCACACACCTATGACTGATTCTTACGAATAATCCAGACTTAAGGTTCATTTTCATGAAGATAAAGCTTTTTTTTAAAGGAAGAAAAATGTTTGAGTATTTAGGGGAATGTGGGGCAAAGTGGACATTTAAGGAATTTAACGATTTTCGTCGGTAAGCACACGGTCTTTTAACTACTTTTATGTCCCAAAATTGATTCCCGAACCTAATTTCCCTGCTTTGGAAACAAAAAATTGGGGGCAAAATGGTCACGCCTCCTCAGGTGCAGAAAAATCTATACTCGGTGATTCTCGAAAATAGAGACACTGTAATCGACTATGCCCGAATAAAATATTAACTTAACAATATAAACAAAGAAATAAAGCCAATAGAACCGTTCCTCGAATGAAATTTAAAAAAAAAACGAGATAAATCTTCAGATTCAGTTTGCTCCACTTTTTGCAATGTGCAAAATGTACTATGAATTCACTTTGCTAGTGAACAAATCATTTTCACATATTCATCGACTTTTGAGTCGTGAAATTCATTTCCCATTATTGTTTTTGAAATTTGTGAAATTTTTTTTTTATTATACGATTTCCGTGTTTTGTGCTTTTTATTTTGAATATATTGTTCAACCGTGTATGAAACGTTACGAGAATTGTGCAGATATAGTCTGAATTCGAAGTAATAATTTTATGACCTTGACATTATTTTCAGTTTCAGCTCGTGTCCACTTTGCCCCCAAATTTGAGATTTTTCGCGTGTCCACTTTACCCCACATTCCCCTACAGACATTAGCCTTCGCTTCTACCCTTAGATATTACCATTTTGAATAAAATATATGAATTCAAGTTCATTAGTTTCAATTTAATAATTTAATCATCAAATTTTATCAACAAAGCTGAAATTATTTTTCGTTGTAAATTGAATAACTTTGATAAGAGCATTTTTAATAAATAAGAATGCTAATGAAGCTGAAAAAATTATAACATTAATTAATAATTAAAACAAAATTAGAATTTGAGGCAACAATTTTTTTCTTCTCGATTCATTCGTATTAATAAATGAGAAAATAGCAATTGCTACTAACGTTATAATTATCAGGAATTTATTAAGAATCGATAGGAGAATCGAATAATCAAATGAAAATTTCAATTTTGCTTAATTATGAACCTAATATTTGCACCCCGAAGATTCATTCGTATGAATTCACGGATAATTTCGCGTTACTCCATTTTTGAATTCTCTTTTTCATAAGTTAATTCAATGTTCACCCTCTCGGAAAATTTTCCATGCAAAGCGATGTCTTCGAACGTTTAAAAAAGCTATAAATTCGAGTCTTTTAATTTTGGCCTCAGCAACTCCCAAATCTCCTCAAGTGCAAAGCCACCATTTTGGTTTTTTTTTCTCGTTCTCCAGTCAGTGCCTATCCGTGACTTTGTGCCGTTAAAGTGTTCCCTCGAAAAATCTCACGGGATAATGTCGCAAGAGAAAGAGAGAAAAAAAATTAATTTCCTAGCAAAGCTACACGTAGAGGTTGGAGGCTAAACTTGCCTCGTGTAAGCCGTATGGTGTGCTATTCGATATAAAAGAAAATAGGCCACTACAGTGGCTCGCGTGTGTTACTAGGTCGTTCGAGGTAATGGCCTCGGGGCTATTTCCACGACACCCATTCTCCCGCCATTTAGCGATTTTTTTCTCACCCCCTTTCCTCCATTTCCCTCAGGGGTGAAAGTAAAACAAAAAAAAAACAAAAGAAAACACAACACAAACGTCCAATCGTGTCCCATTCAATCCCCCATTTCTCTGTCGCACGCGCCATTTCGTTTCCATTGTCATTGACTTATCGTGAAGGTCATTAGGTCGTTGAACAAACACGTCCCGGGTCACTTCCGGTGCCCAAGGTGACTTTCGTGTCTCATCGACTCTCACATAAATTTCCAAAGCTTCAACGAATCGATTTAATCGGTGGGAAATTAATTAGCAACGTAAAAGCTCAAAATGTTTGCTATTAAGTTCAACCTTGCTCTTCGTATCACGAGCCCTCTAATCCTGATAATCTCTGTGCGAATCTAGAAATAGAGACTTTTCCTCTCCGCAGCAGTTTTTTTCTCTTTCTCTCCCTCTGTATTTTTTCTCTCCTTGGGCTGCGATCTTAATCAGGTGAAAGAGTATTTTCTTCATCACTCTCAATGAGCCTTGCGAGCTTTTTCGACCTTCGAAGGATGCGCGGATAAACTTGGTGATGAACGTATAAGCGAGCGATATTGTGAGAGAGGAAAGACCACCAACCGAGACGCGATAAAGTGTGCTCGTGTCTCTGAAACTTGTTCCACTATCAAGCCCCGTCTTCGCTCCACGACGACGCAGACGACGTTTTACCTTCGTTAAATTAACATCGTCGTTAAGGTCTTAACTGGGTCACTGCTGTCAACCACCGCCACGAGACTTGTGCTCGTAAAGCGTGCGTTAAGTGTCTCGTATCTGGATAAAAATAGGCGTATATGCGATTGCATGATATGCTTTTCGAGCGCCGAAGAACACTCGAAAAATTTGTCGCTCGGATATTTTAACGAGCCACCAAAAGATCAGATGCATCGAGCTCTCCCTCGCTTTCGTGATTCGAAGGAAGCTGCAGCGTGGAAAAATTTCCGAGAATCTCAGAGACGCCAACATCGCAAATTGAGAAATCGTGCCGATTAGAATTCGCAAATAACTTCCTCATTATTTTCGCCCGTTCGGGAATCCCTAAATTAATAAGGGTCATTCCATGTCAAATCGACCAATAGTTGGAATCGACTCCTCTCAATTTCAACGAAATTTGGTCTTATATCATAAAACTTAGTTCTACCAAAGGAACAAAATTAAAAAAGTTTGTTGAAAATTTAAAGTCTCACAATTTTCAAAATTTTCAAGTTTATTTTTCAAATATCTCGAAAATTATTATAGTTACGAAAAAATAATTCTGAATTCGTTTTAAACAGTATACTTAGAGCTACGAAAAAAAAAATATTCTGAAAAAAAAATTGAAAAATAACGAATATTGTGAATATTGAATTTTTCAAAATCGTGTAAATTCACGGTCAACATTTAATATTTGATTTAATTTCTTTCATATAATACCTTGTACTGATCTTTAAAGATCCTGAAATTTTCAGAAAGGTGTTTTTTTTTTCAAAAATATGAATTTTTGAATTTTTGTAAAAAAACAATTTTTTTACCTCTAAGTTAAGTAAAGTTGAGCGCTCATGTAATTTTGGCTGTTCAAAAATACAAAATTATATGATTGCGCAACTTTACTTGGAGGTAAAAAAAAATGTTACCAAAGTTAAAAAATGCATATTCTTGAAAAACATCTGAAAATTTCAGGATCTTTAAAAATCAGTACAAGGTATTATATAAAAAAATGAAACCAAAAATTTAATGTTGATCGTGGTTTGTCATGATTTTTAAAAAGTTCAAAATTCTCTAAAATCATAATTTGAAAAAAAATGGCGAATATTTTTTTGTAACCCCAAGTATACTCTTTAAGACGAACCCAGAACGATTTTTTCGTAACTATGATAGTTTTCGAGTTATTTAAAAAATAAACTGGAAAAATTGAGAAAATGGTAAAATTTTGAATTTGGCATAACTTGCGAAAAAATTTTTTTCAATTTTTTTCCTTTGGTAGAACTTCGTTTTATGATAAAAGAAAACTTCTGACCAAATTTAATCGAAATTGAAGGGGTCCGATTCCATCTATTGGCCGATTTGACATGGAATGGACCATAATTATCGGAAATGTCGTTTTCTCGGGTCGATAGCTTCGCACGGAGCAAAAGGATGTTAATAAAGGGTAAAATTTGCAAATCTTTTTAAGACTTTCAATTTGGGCCCAGAATTTGTTACGTGAAATATTCTGAAGTAGCAAAAAATTTCGCAAGTACCAAAAATTGATAATGAAGGGCTAATTATAATAATCAGAATGTTAAAAAATAGAAATAA
This sequence comes from Alloplasta piceator, assembly GCA_946863875.1. NCBI lineage: Eukaryota > Metazoa > Arthropoda > Insecta > Hymenoptera > Ichneumonidae > Alloplasta > Alloplasta piceator. The sequence goes on from OX333071.1 coordinate 78,553,461, forward strand.
ATTTTTGTTCATTATTGAAGATTTTTTATTTTATTTATGTAAAACTTTGAGCAATTAAAAAGTAACGCATAGTAAGAAAAAAATTCTAAGCACACAAAAAATCAAAAAGGTAATCTGAGTCCAGTTTTCAAATGGTTGCAAAAATTTGTTACTAAATTTTCAGGAAATTTTCCAGATTTCCAAATGAGGCCCAGACTCAAATAATAATAATAATAATAATAATAATAATAATAAAAGAAATATATTATAAAGTTATGGTTATATTATAATAATGGAAATACATAACAATATTAAAAAAATGATAGTTCAAAAGAAAATCCACAAACAGCAGCCCCTGTGATATGATGTATCAACATGTAAAAAAAATGTTTCCCTCGAATCTGGGATAGAGCGAGACTGCAAAGTGTGTCAGTCTTTTGTGAAAAATCCCCCCTTAACATACATGTCAACGATTGTATGTATCGAGAAAATGTATGTACGTACGAATGGGACACGTTTGAAGAGATAACGAAAATCTATTTCGTCGGTTCGTCCGCAGTCACGAATCGACGATACAGTGCTGGAGGGTAAAGGGGCATTTGGATGCTCGGGCATACCGAGTGAAGCGTGTGAACGCTCCGGTAGTCGATTTCGCCGGAAACTATAGCCGCGGGGTTTGGTGATTTGAGGATGGGAGGACGAGGGTGAGGGTGAGATAAAGCGATGAAATGGCTTCAGCGAGTGAAAGAGAGAGGGAGAGAGAATTTCTGGACATTTCTGTGTCCAGCAAGACACAGAAATTTCAACATTGGCAGTAGGGCCAGCAACGGTTTGCTCGCTACATCCACGTTTCCGCGACAAAGTTTCCCGAATGGCATTTTCCACCTCCGCGACACTATCCGCCACCGAAACAACAACGAAATTTCTTGCTCTCCTGTCTATATTATACCCTGTTTATACTCTCAAAATAACTCCTACGATACAGATCTATTTTTTGCCCGTATTACCTTGAGTTCAGTGAATTTCGGACAGTTCGACAAAGATCCGCCGGGTGGCGACGCGCCAAGCGCTCTCGCGCAAGCGAAGCATCCAGGCTCAAGCCTATAAAGCCGTTCGTCTTCACCGCTGTCATCATTATTTTACGCATTAAATTTTTCAATTAAATATTTGCGCATGTGATATATCACATCAACTTTGAGTATTAAAAATTGCTGATTCCCTGCAATGCTACGCTCAATAAAATTTTGATTTTTTAGATAATCATCGCTCATTTTACGATAAAAAAAGGGAAGCAAAGATTCAATTAACTTCCTGCAAAAACATTTCTACGTGAATCTGCGAGCAGTCCAACAGTCCTTCGTATGCACGTGAAATTTTTCTTTCAACTTTGCTTCAACCTTTTTGTCAAAAATCTAATTTTTGTTCTCCCCTTATAGAAACGTATGTTCGAGGAAAAAAAAGTGTACGAGAGCCGAGAACACAGACGAGGTTGAAATTGTTTGACGTCGAGGTGAATCGCAATTTTCGTACGAGTCATTTGCTCTCTTGCATATTCGACAGCTTTCCGTTTCCGATCAGAATATTTCCATAAATATTTCAATAAATCGATCGTCACAAAATGCACTAAGATTGCTATTCGTGCTGCTTTATATATATTCATATACGAGAGTTTAAAATTATGTTTTTCGGTTAGAATTGTTCCAAAAATTCCTTGGCTGCGAAGAAAAATTATTGAACATTTTATTTGAGCATTTTTTAAAGTATTTAATAAGCAAAAGCAACGCATGAAATATTAAAAAATGCAAAAATGGCTCTCTGCATCGTCATACGAACTCATTTGAATTCAGATTTTTTTTTTCAAAGTTAAAAAAGAAGTGAGTCAACAGCGATTCTCATTTTACAAATTTATCATACAGTACAAATAATCTTCGCGAAAGAGAAAAAATAATAATCGTACAAGCCCGCGTGACTCAGCATATATGAGAAGTTCGAGAGTTTCTAGTTGAGAGAACGCTCTATGACACTTTCCCACAATCTTTTACTCGCCATCCTTCCCGTTTGTAATCGTCTTTAACATCGGAATTGCCGTATTATGGAAAAATTTAATTAGCTTCTTGCGCGCATCGTGGCGCACGTACCGGCAAAAGATAATGGAAGAGAAGGGTGGAAAAGGGGTAAAAGGTGCGTGCCCGCGCACGAAAGCCTCACGTTGAATATGAAATGCCGACTCTTTTGTACTCGCAGCAGGACTAAACGCTACAATAAAGAAAATAAACCAGTTTCGGCATACCATGAAATGTTCTCATTCAAATGCAATTGAAGATGAGAAAAAATTAGCACAATAAATTATCGTAGGGGAGACCGGGGACAGTTGTAACAATCTGTATTTTGGCTTTTCCTGGGCCCAAAGTATAATGCTTACGTAAATCACACGAATACCTCTGCATAGAGCATTTAATGGTCTACAAAATGGTTCTATGTTGAAGTCTGTAACTAGAATTGAAAAAAAAAGTATATGCCTTTATAAAAAGTGTAAGAAATTGTTACAACCGTCCCCTACCCCGGGGCAGTTGTAACAGTCGATGGGGACAATTGTAACGGTCGATAGGGCTAGTTGTAACATAAGATTTTAACACAAAATTATATCTTTCGTTGTGACCAATGTTACATAATATTATTACAACATCAAACATTATCACAGGGATATATGTATATTACGGTCACAATGATAAAATCTTAACTCATGGAAATAGTCGTATCGAATTGATAAAAATTATGAAATAATTGAATAAAGTCTGAGACACACCAAACTTGTCAAAGAAACATGACATATAACCTAAAGATACGTGCCGTGATTGTCTGTATAGATTTTCCATTTTTGATCTTTTTATACGCTTCTTCGTACGTTGACACGTCGGCACAGATTCGTTGCGTGATTCTTACGCGTTGCAGAGGCATTGTTGCACACAGAAACTTAAAAAAAAGATCCGTTTGACGTTAGATTCAATGTTTAGATGTGAAATTATCATGACAACTGACAGCCGACGAACTGTTACAACCGTCCCCGGCAAAATTGTTACAATTGTCCCCAGATGGTTTTTTCTACTTCAAAGTTAGAATTTGACTAATTTTCTCAAGCTGGAGGTTTTAAAAACCGCGAAAGTTGACACAAAAATGTCCAAGGAAGCTTATGAAAAAAAAATAATGACTATATGTAGCACAGTAATCGAGATATTCGTGTTTATCGAAAGCCGCAAAAGTTTACTTTGGGCCTAACAATACCAATACACCTCTCTGGTCAAGTCTGTCAAGTGCGGATGTCTCCTAGCCTAGTAACCAAATGTGAGGAACTGCAAGACGCATTATGTTCCTGCGGGACACGGTGGTACCTACTATAGTTTGGGAGATATTCGCTATGTTACAACTGTACCCTGTTACATTTGTCCCCGGTCTCCCCTACTATTAAATTAAATTGGTGAATCTATGAAAACAGTTGTGGATCTAAAAATCAGATCTATAAATTCATACGATAAATCAATAAACCTCTGGGAAAGATCTATAGATCTTTCATATATGGATCTTTGAAAGAGATGCATGGATCAGTTTAAACACCAGTAAATATTTTACAAATAATGATCTATATTTTAGCATTCCCAAATTATGAATTAAAAAATCCTGAATAATAGACATGTTTTTTCTCGAGATCCAGATTGATCATTGATTCAGGATGGCACATTTTTTTTTATCGAGAGGTTTCCCAATCTGCGACCCAATCTTTAGTTTAGAAAAAGACCAAGTCACAAAAACCAAGACAACCATTTTTTTCGATCAAGAGAATTTTGTCATCGAATAAAAACATGGATTTCTTGATTTTTCTGATTTCATCGGCGTCGAGAAATTGGAGCACGCACACACATGAATATGTAAGACAATTCAAGCCCTCGTATATCTTATTGAAAGCTCAAAACGGATTGTCTCGTACATGTTTCTCTATCGATTCGGATTACTCGATTCCGTACCGGAGCTTTCCCGAGCGTTATTCTCGATATATGCGAAAATCCACATCCTCTCGCTCCATGCCCTTTTGCTTAAACCTCCTTCTCGTATCTTTTTGCTCGCGAAGCGTCCATTGTTGTGTGTCTCCGACTGTATATATACATATATATATATATATATATATATATATATCGGGTGCGCTCCGCAGCTTTCATCCGGATTGGAAAAATCGTAAGCATCCTTTGGAAAAGCGTGACCCACGCTCGCACTCCACCAGTTTGTTGCACAAGATTTTGCACGGATCCCGAGGGATGAGAAAATCATGTATACATTTATATGGGGCATTCTTGGTCAACTCGATCCAAAGTTCCATACCCATTCTCTCGGATTTCGTTCACGATTTTTTTCCACGTTCTTATCAAAGCTTAGAATACTCTTGGATTTTTTCAGATTTTTTTAATCAGTGATTTTCTCTTAATAATTTTTTTCTTGAACGCTGAAATTTAAAAATCTGAAAAAATGCATCAATTGGCAATTCAGTATCGAAAACTCTTGATCGTGATGTGAGAATCGTTGAATTTTATTTCTCAATTGTCAAAGTTTCAATAATTTACATTAATCTCTAGGATTCCACTTTTTTTTATATTTACCGCTTTAAAAACAGCACTAATTTCCTGACCAAAGCTTTTTGAGAATTTTCTTGAGATTAAAAAAATCCTTTTTTTTTATAAACAGCTGATAGAAAAATTAATTTTAGTATGAAATTAGAGGTTTTGGAATTTTTATTTTTATTTTTGACATCCATCTTATTTTGGATTTTTTTTTAATGTTTCACAAAAACGGCTGATTGAAAAAATCTGAAAAAATTGGGAATGCGAATTAGCCTCAGTATAAACGTGAAAAAAATCACGAACAAAATCCAAGAGCATGAGAATCAAGCATCGGTCAAGGTGACTTGGAAAACCCCATATATATGCACACAAGGGTACCCACACACAGATTCAAGGGGAAGAAAATCTCGAAAGCAGTCGTCGGTAGATCGAGCTTTTCGTACTCTGTATAAATTTGAAGTAGTAGATTCATTCCTCTCTCTCTCTCTTTCTTTCCATGTTTACTCTTTACTCTTTTCATTCTTCACCCTTTCTTTTTCAAGCTCCATCACTCTCTCCTCTCCCTCCCCTGAGACGTGAATTCTTCTCCATCTTTGTCTTTGCATTTTCGAATTTACTTTTCTATTTCTTTGCGCGAGTTATCTGAATTGAGGAAAAAGAGTGAGGAGTGATTGTACGACGTGGAAAAAATTTATCCAAACTTCCCATTTCCCCCCAAAATGAGGCTTTCTCTGAGAAAAAGCAATAAAATTAATTTTCGTTGCTTCTGATTTTTTTTTTTTTATTTGGAATTTTTTTTAAACACAAAGTCGATGAGTAATGGAAAAATTTTCCGCGGAGGTTGAATCGTGAATGGCAAAATATTTCACGTATGCGAGTAACTTTTTCATCATTCCCGATTTTTTAAGGGTTGGGTTAGTCAGGAATTCGGGCGATGAGTTATTGCGCTGTTTGCTGGAGAATTTTCGGACTGCCGGAAACTCCGACGACCAAAATCCGTACCATTGTCCGTTTATGTTTAACGTATATATTTCGACTATTTCCACTCGTGTACAGGGAAATGATACGTCGTAAGTAGTTATTCCGCGGTATGGTCAGCCGCGTCCTAAACTGTTTCATGCCAGAACTTTGTGGCCAAACTGCAGACGAAGGAGATTGTGTCCGACCCTGTTAAACCAATTTCCACGATAACGTCGAATTGCCCGAATGGTCGAAATTTTCGAGATTACCAAAACGTTAAGGGGCTGTATTCGAGTCACGGAAATTGAGTAATACATTTTCAAAATTGCATCTCAACAAGTGCATCATATAATTCAACAAATGGGCTGAATCTAGAGTGGATTAAAAAATTGCAATTTCCATTTTGCTTCCTCATAAAGGAAGCTTTGTTTTCGTGAAAAAAAAATTTTTCGCGATTGTTATGCCAATATGTTCAAAATTTCCTAAAACATCGAGAAATCATATTTAGAAAAAATGTCCGGATGGATGTGTGTGTGTGTGTATCCTGAGTTTCAGATGTGAATAATTAATAACACGAAAACGCTTCGAGATATCAAGCTAAAATTTGGCACACTTGTCGAGCACGAATTGCTCTTCATTATGAAAAAAATTTGTTTTAATTATGACGAGTGTTCAGATTTTATCGATCGATATTCAGATTTTATCGATGTTTGGTATTGAATTTCGCGAAAATCCATCGAGGGATTAAAATTTTATAAAATTTTGAATTTTTTGGAAAATAGACTAAACGCTTTAACTTGTGCAATTTTTAAGATATTACTGAAACTTTGCACAGAGCTAATATAGCTATCGAGGCTATGCGATATGCTATAGCTATGCGAACTATGGATAAAGATGAGGAAGCAATGTGCAAATTTTTTATTTAATTTTAATAAACATTTTAATGATTTAAAAGCGGCTTCAAGAATCATTATTTTCTAAAGAGAAAAATTTCAAAATGAAGTTCAAAGTTATAAAAATATGTATATAAATTTTTACATTAATAAATTAAAATGTCTTTCCAGAGAAAACTCTTGGAAAATCCTTTTTTCCGACCTCCCGACTGCACTGAGAAAAAAATTCAGTTAAAACAACTAAATCCATTTAGTGGAAAAAAATTTAGTTGATTCAATATTAATTTGTTTGAAATAATGAAACTATAATTAATTCAACAAATGGATTTGGTTAACCATAAGATATGAGGTGATCGAAATTATTTGGTCAATTTCCAGATACAGTTTAGTTCAATTTACACGTTACTGAGTTGCCGTACAGAAATATTTCGTTAATTTCTAGTATATTTTAACATGATAAATTTAGCTAAAACAAAAACCAATTCGTATTTTCAATCACACAATTTATTTGGTACAAAGATATTTATTTGATTGAACTGAAACTTTGCCCATTCGAGCAACGATTTAACCGATGTAACTAAAATTTCCACTGTATCTTTGTTGAATTATCAAAATGATCTCGTTGAACGTCCGGAAACAAATATTTGGTTGAGTCAAACAAATTTTTGCATTTTCAACAAAAAAAATTTCTCGGTGTGCGTATAAACTTTTAAAAAGGTGTAGGTCCTTAATTTTATAAATTTCAATGATCAAGATGATTGAATACTTCATAAATCGAATATGTCGAGATACGAGCGGGGCTGAAAGGGAGGATGTAAAATCATCGTGAAACATTGTGCGTGACGCTTGCGAGAGTAATGAGGCCAAAGTACAGAGATTGTTCGCCAGTGACGTTCGTGTAAGGGCGAGAGATAACCCGCTGCGAGAGCAAACGCGGCATGTGGTAGTAACGATCGTCGTAATTAGCAATGCTAATGCATCTTTCGTCTCTGATGAGGCAAGGTTTAATGTCCACCCACAATCACACTGCTGGTCCCCGCCTATACGTGTCATGACCCCGAGACTCGATGGTCAACTAGACGCCCGAGAACCCCCTTAATAACGTTTCTCTGGAGCCCTTGCCCTCTCTGCATATACACACGCAATATTGATATCAACTTGCAGCAAGCAAAATGGCCCAACTTTACGAAATGTTGCGTCAAGCTCCATTTTGTTTAACAAAATTTGGCGTATCGTTTCAAATTTGACTACTTTAGGATTGCACCCAGTTTTAACATTTTTCTACTCGTCGAAATGCTTTAAAATCCTCTCGAAAAGATTTTCGAAAAATTCGCGATTTTTGAAGAATTTTATAAAATGTCACTGATAGTCTAAAAACTAATTTCAGAATTCTTGACATAAATAAGAATTTTGCCAAAACTCAGATCGTATATTTTTATTTTTAAAAGGAATGAAAATTAAAAAATCTTGCAAAATTTTGCTAAAATAGCGGTTTTAGGAAGTTACACAAAAAAAAATCTAAACATTAATTACAATCCTCCATATTGATCAATAAAATTGTAGAATTTTTTTTTACAATTGGGCTGAAGCTGAAATGTTTCATTTCCATTGTAAAAAATCATAGACTAAAAAAAAACATACAATACTTTTTCAAAATAGCTGTTTCAAAAAATTTCACAAAAAAAAATCTAAACATTAATTTCAAAATGTTCCACATCGATAAGAAAAATGGTAGAATTTTTTATCAGAATTTTGTTGGAACTAAAATTCTATACTTTTATTAAAAAATCATAAGCTTTGAAAAAAAATTGAAAACTTTTCAAAAATCGCTGTTTTGGGGAATTTTAACACCTCTAAGGTGACAGTAAGAAATATTTTTCGAGCCTCCCCTTTGGCAAAAAAAATTTTAATTCCACGAGATCTAAAAATGTTGATGAGCGAGAAAAAAAAGCATAGAACTTTGGCAAGACTCCTACATGTGAGGCGATCCATGTCCCTTCCGCCTGTAAAAAAAAAATCCACAAATAATTTTGTAACATCCGAAAAAATTTCGGGCATTTTTCTCGTTGATTACCATTTTTAAAAAAAACAAAAATCTGCGTCTTTTTCATGGCCTTCCAGAAAAAAATCAATTGATTTTATTGAGCAAGTCGAACGTCCGTTTCAGGGCAAAATATGTAAAAATATTTTTGTTCTCAAGGAAAGACACTCGTTATTTCATTTTTTTTATTTTCCCGAATTGTGAATACGAAAAACAAATTTTTGGTATTTTTTATATCATGGGATTCCTTAACACCGTGAAGTAACAGCTATTTTTTAAAAATGAATATATTAATATATAATATATTACAAAAAATTCGTTTTTCGTATTCATGATTCGGGGAAATTTAAAAAAATAAAATAACGATTGCCTTCCTTGAGAAAAAAAATATTTTTGCATATTTTGCCTTAAAACGGACGTTTGACTTGCTCATTAAAATCTTAATTAATTTTTTTCTGAAAGGCCATAAAAGTACGCAGATTTTCGTTTTTTACAAATGTTAATGCGTCGAATCTTGCCAAAGATACAGCCATTTGAATGGAAAAATGTTAAAAAATGGTAATCAACGAGAAAAAACGTCAGAAAATTTTTCAAACATTTCAACACTGGGTGAATATTTTTCAATAAAGTAACTCAGATTTTCAAAATTATTTGTGGAATTTCTTTTTTTACTGGCGGAAGTGACATGAATCGCCTCCTAATGTATGATTATTTTGTATGATATTCCTTCACTATCTCTCTATCCACGGTTCTTCTCTCACGTCATTCTCGGAGTTTCCGTACACGATGCACATCTCGGCCACAACGTTCGCTAAACCGTTGCTCGGACACACAACAGAATGCATATTATATGCACATATATGCGCAGTATCTATATCCGCGCCGCAGCATAATAATAATAATAATAATAATAATAATAATAACGCCGCCTGTACAACACAGAGTAATAGTCGTTATCATAAATCGTGGAGCAAGATCGAGGTGAAAGCGGGCGACTACCAGCCATTATCGTTAATTGTTATCATTGTTATTAAAATTTTCATGTTACATTTATCGTAGCGTCAAATTGCAATGTGAATTCGTTACGCACGACCCACGAATGACCGTTCGTTTTGTCAATTGTTAATCACCATCATGCATGATCGAGTATATAAATTCAATGTCACATTTCATGGATAGACACGGGATAAAACGTGATATTGATAATGTAGCATCAACGTTAATTAAAAATACAGCAAAATTCTCCACATGTATCGGACCAGCGAGGATGAATAATAAACGAACACGCGACATTTCGCGGCCTGAAATACCGTTAACAGGATTCTCTGCTTAATTAACCGCAAAGTTGTTTGCCTCGTTTAATTGTTTACATGTTTCGCATCGTATGTAAAATTCAGAGAGGAAATAGCGAATTCTCGACCATCGCGAAAGAGTCTCGACGTTGGACACAGGATGCAAAATCAGTTTCATCCTGCTCAAGGTTTTTTTTCGCTTGACAAAAAAATTAATCTTCCATTCTTTGTGTGATATGAAAAAGAAAAAAACGTGAAAAGAAGAGGAGAAAAAAACAGTACAGTCAATTATTACATATTTATGGATCTATTCGCGGATCTATGGATCTATAAAATCGACCTGTGAATATTAAGAACAGAAATCTGTTTTTAAGGTTGAATTCCGTAAATACGGATCCATAGAAAAATCGAAAAATCATATCAATTTATCTATGAATTCCGACAATAATTCAATAAACCTTCAGGAAAGATCTATAGATCTACGAAATAGATTTTTGATAATAATTTTCGTAATTTTAATTTTATAATTTTTTTTTGTAATAATTATCGATAATCTAGTATTATCACACAATAATCAAAAAGAAGTTCCGGTTAATAGACAATTGTTTTCTGGGATCTAGATCATTCATCGATCCAAAATCGTAGATAAGTAAGATCCTGAGAAAATAAATAAAAACCTACCTATAGTAGTTTTGCGAAAAACTTCTATAGTCCGGTTTGCTCTGACGTGACGGGCATAGTTGCTGTGTCACTAAAATAACTATAACTCCGTAAATTATTGAAAATGAAGAATTTACTTTCAAGAATATATTCTTAAAGATCTAAACTTTAAAAATATGCAAAAAAAATATTTTTCCATAGTTCTAGACCAAAATACCCCCTTAAATAAACTAATCCTTTCTCTCGATGCAGCACCGATCGAGTTGAATATATTTTCGAGATATGCTTTGTTATCCTCAAAGTTTATTCTTCAATTTTAATGGAAATTTTCCTTTCAGACTGCACAAGGACAAAGGCGGTGGAGCCTGGTGTCCGAGGAACATGGTGACGAAAGAGGGCAAGGAGTACCTCGAGGTGAATTTCCACAATCCGCGAATCGTAACGTCGACGCAGACTCAGGGTCGATACGGCAATGGCCACGGCGTGGAATACACCGAGGAGTACTTTATCGATTACTGGCGACCGGGTTTCAACAAGTGGGTGCGATGGAGAAATCGACGGGGTATGCACGTAAGTGTATCACGCCGAATTCAATTTTCAAATGCCCCCAATTTTTTTTCACCCCACAAAAACCGAAATCTCGATGACCTCATTTCAAATGGAAATACAATCTACGATAACAAGTGTCGATTTCCATAAAGTTTCTCGGGGGAACCTCCACACAGAATATAAAAGGATCTTATCTGATTCAGAATGAGAGAGTAGAAACGATTTTTTGGCTCTTGAGATTCTTCTAAATTTTCACCTGGTACTTTTTGCCTCTGCCGATCTGCCGAAGAGTCCCATTTTGGAAATAGGACTCTTTTGGAAGGAAAAATGAAGGAAAAGGACGAATGTTTCGTTGGTGAACGTCAGAAAAGGGGAAAGAGAGAATAGTCGGACTGGAATAGGCGTCGGTGGATTGTCGGATCGTTTACCTAGCCTCAATCTCGTGTCTGGCGTGTTTTCCTGTGCTGGCTCCTCCACTATCAGCTGGAATACGCAAGACCCTCCAGACTCGATTCTCTTCGCTCTCTCTCTCTCTCTCTCTCTCTCTCTCTCTCTCTCTCTCTCTTCAACAGCAACGTTTTTCAGCCCCTTTTTCTCACCTACCGCTGTTGGCGAGCTCACTTTGAATACGGTATATACGCCGTTCCCCGTTATCGCGTGTCGTACGTGACTCGAGCCCAACACCGGCATTTTGCCCGTCTGCCAATCGCAATTTTGCCGTTTCCACGTTTGTAACCCCTGGAATATGAGCGAGAACGAGAAGGACGAACGAGAGTGCGAGAGAAACTGGCGAATGAGAATAACCGAATTCCACGGACTGAAAGAGACGAGAGAATGATTTTTTTTTACGTTCCCCGGGAGTCGTCGCGACGAGAGTGGTCAATTATGACAATGGACATGACACGTTTGTACCAACATCGTGTCTTTCGCGGCGATAGTCACGTTTCTTCTTGCGTTGATCGTTAACCTATTTTATCGAGAGGATCCGATAGTCGATTGTCTTATCATCAATTTTCGTCAGGCATAATATTAATGAGCTGATTATTGGAATAACGAGGGGTAACTTGTCAAGTCACTTGTCAAGTGTCAAGTGTTGTTTTTAAATGAAAAAATATTAATAAGCAATTGAGTTTTTTTTTTCAAGTGCAATTATGCTAGGACTGCCCAAGTTTGGGGAACTAATAGAGCGATTGCAATTTGATATTTTTTTCTGATGAGATTTTTGTGATGACGAGGTTGAGATTCTGCACACGATTGAGACATGGTTTTATCAGGTTCAGGTTTTTTTTTTATTAAAAAATATCAATATACAGTGAAGTTATTATGCGGTTACAAAGTTTGATCTGATTCTTCACCAAAATTGCCATAACTCGGTCAAAGGGTTGTTCCAAAGTTCCTTAACTAAAAAAACAATTTTGTGCACAATTACAGCTTTCTAAATCAATGCCGAGGGATCTTTCTGCTAAAAAAAAAAGTAGTTTTTCGATTCTTCCAGTTTTAAAAAATCACGAGGCGACCGAAAAATCTCAAAAAATTCTGTAAAATCAAAAACATGTCAATGTTAATGGAATTTTTTTTCTTTTTTTTTCAATACTAAATGCTATTTTTAATCATCAAATCTTCCTTTAAAAACATTATTTTGTAGCGAAGAGATTTTTCTGCTGTGATGACAAAAATTGACATGTTTTTGCTCTTCATTTCCGACATTACAAAAAAAAAATTCACAATATTCAACCTGCAACACATTGAAAAAAAATAAAATCGGCGAAATTTCTCATTTTTCATAGGAAATCCATACCTAAATAATTTTTTGGTTTTAATTAAAGGGTGATCATAGCTGGAGTAGTTGGAAGATAAAACAATAGAATCATTATTGCTATCCCTGTCGATTTATTTATTTATTAAACCGAAAGAATAATTTATTCATCGATTTCCAATGAGAAATAAAAAATTTTGTCGTTTTTACTTTTTTTCAATGTGTTGCAGGTCGAATTTTGGGAATTTTTTTTAAATGTAAGGAATGAAGAGCAAGATCAGGTCAATTTTTGTCATAATAATAGAACAATCGCTTCGTTTGTGATTTTTCAGAATTTTTTAAGATTTTTCTGTCTCCTCTTGATATTTAAAAAATGCAAAAATAAAAAAAAAACACTTTTTTTAGCAGGAAGACGGCATCGTCATCGATGCCGTCTTCCTGCTAATCGATGTAGAAAGCTGTAATTTTGCACAAAACTGTTTTTTTTTGTTAGGAACATTGGAAAAAATCAGCACCATAAAATTCGCTGGGGGCCGATTCACTATTCTTATCCGCCTAAACCCCTTAAAAATTCTTCCAAAATCTTTGCTGCAAATCACAATCAACCCACCTTCGGTGCTTCGAAAAATTCAACGATAAAAAATTTCAACTCCGATTGACCAGTGCCAAAAAAAAGTTTCCCCATTACAAGATCTCAGATGGCAGCGAGCGAGCGAGCATCAATCTGTCGGAGTTTGTAGGTGGAAAAAAATGTCCCAGGAGTCAGGAAGCCGGTGGCTGGGGAATTACTATCTGTCTGTCGCGTCTGCGTTTGCAGCGGAGAATGGGAGAAGGCGAGCGGAAGGAGCATAGTGGAAACTATCGGAGCCACTATTCGTGGACCTTCAACTATGTTGTAATACCCAACGGAGGCGTTACCTATCTCTTTCCGTACATATCTATACATTCGCAACAACGTCGAGCACAACGACTGGATTACGTCGAGACTAGACGATGAGTTGCCGAGTGCATCTCTACTATGTTCAACTATGCCGGTTCTCTCTTTCTCCTGGGCTTCTCACCCCGCATCACACCCGGATTACCACTGACACTCCACCCTCGGACTCGGTTCTACGGTCTCTGTATATATATTTCGGAGGGGGGATACAAAGCGTCGTGCTGTGTCCGCGTTAATGAAACACGTCCAACGTTCGCAATTGTCCCGCCGCAGACGGACGAGGAAAGAGCCCTTTCCCTCCGCCAACCCTCGTATCAACAGGGGTGAGTTTCTGCTTGTGTTGTGCAGTCGTTCGTTCTCCACGGACCAGGACGACACCCCCATAACCTTCTCTTTCCCAGTCATTTCGCCTCAAGACCGACTCAACCACCTCAAGAATGACTAGGAATTGCTTTCTGCGTGTCCATCAAGTCTCTTCGCAACTCACGCTAACCACGGTGCATGCCTTTCCTCGTGTGAATTTCCATGTTCTACAATATTCGGGTTAACACAATGTTACGTAGCAGAGTGTCCTCCCAATAACGATGATAACCGATGGGACCTAATAATGGCTTCTGGATATTCGAGGACGAACGATGTAGCTCCACTCGACACTGACCTATTTCTCTTGTCTTCATTTTCAATCTGCATGGATGACCTCTTGAAGAGGCCCCTTTTTTGTGTTATTCTAATCCTGTTATTATGGCTGCAGTCTGTTTTCCAATCCACTGTATCGCAGTTTTTGAGGAAGACGAGAAACGACGGGAAAAAGTATCGATAATGTATCGAGATGATTGGGAATCTCGTTAATCGCGGGATTTTTCATATTCGTCAAATCAAAATTCAGATAAATTGATGCCTCCGGATATTATTAAGGTACAAGTCTACTTTCGAAGGCCAAAAAAATAGCAAATCTCCAAGATTTTTTTTCTCAGCTCCTTTAACGGATATGGCTATAAAACTGTTTATACAACATTGTCCTTCACAAGTACAAAAAAAAATCTATTCATTTTTTATTTTGATTCTTTGAATAATTTATAGAAGGCGCCAAAGTCGAGTCTTCGAAAATGTTTTGTCCCATGGCAGTTAATTTGTCAGGATTGGCAAGTCTGAAACAAAAAAATAAAAAAGCATTGTAAAGAGGAAGGTTTCTTACACAACAATTTAACACCGTTAATGAAAAATCGATTTAAAAAAAAAAAAATGGCGGATGTTTGAAATAAATTGTGAAAAATTCAATGGTTCACTTTCATTTCAAACATGCGCCATTTTTTTTATCGATTTTTCATTAACGGTGGTTAATTATTGTGTAAGAAACCTTCCTCGTTAAAATGCTTTTATATTTTTTTGTTTCAGACTTGCCAATCCTGAGATTAACTGTCGGCGATGGGAAAAGACATTTTCGACTTTGACGCCTTCTACAAATTATTCAAAGAATCACAATAAAGAATAATTTTTTTTTTTTTACTTTCGAAGGATGAAACAGTGTTGTAAAAACAGTTTTATCGCCACATCTTATAAAGGAGCTGAGAAAAAAATCTTAAAAATTTTCTTTCTTTGGCCTTCTAAAGTAGACTAGTACCTCAACCAAAATAATGGGAGTTGATTTTGGCGAAATGTACTTTTTCCACGTTCACTCGCGAATTAATTTTTTTTTTGACAAAAACTCGGCTTCATTTGAAATCAGCGATAAATTTCCCATCAAAATATAATCCTCGGAACTATATAAAAATTTTTTTTTTTAATTTGGCTAATTTTTGCGTGACTTTTCAAAAACCTCAAAATAGCGAAATTTCAAGTGCTCATATAACATCACTTCGCTTCGACCGATTCCGAAAATTCTTCTTTGTACGCAAAGGTTGCAAATCAACTTACAGAGTACTATTGTTTAATTACCATAATTCCCATGTTTGTTGAAATGAGAGCATTTTGAAAATCGCAAAAAAATCGGCTTGAAACATTTGCGAAAATCGAGTATTAGTTAGAAAAAAAATGACAGTCATTTTAGTGAACAGATCCAACTTTGGCCAAAATAAAAAAAAAAACAAATTTTAATTTTTTTTTTTTAACCCTATTTCAATGTATTTTTTCCCTCGAAACACGGATCTACCGATTACTTTCCCGATAAACTCAAGATTTCACTGTAATTCCATCAAAAATACGTTTAATGTATTTATGGAATTTTTTCGAGATGAAACGTTTCATCTCTCGTTACTTTGACACCACCCAAGACATTTTCATTTCTCGCGGTTCTTCTTTATCCCTCTGTCAAACTATCAGCTGATTGTATTCCCAGTGAAAGTAGCTCACACGTACGCGTTGTATGCAAAACAATTTGAAGCTCCCTCTCTCGGAACTGGCGTTGAGGGGATTTCGTGGCTGTATTTGATCGACGCACAAGCTCGCGGGCGAACCACACGTGGGAATCGTGTTATGCACGCAACGTTTGCCAGCAGAGGCTTCTCCACCACGAGGTATCGCAACAGAGAAACATGCGGAGGTTTTGCTCGAGGAAAACCGTGGTACAAGATTCCCCAAACGCTCTAACCTTCCTTCGCGTCTCTCTTGTGCTTAATAATCCTGGCGGCGAGGCAACGATAAATCCCAAGAGCAAAAGTTAGCGTCGACGAGAGATACGTGGAGGATGTTTGCACGGAGATTTACCAAATTAAACAACAGCCACGAGTGTCAAGAGCGACGATACGCAAAATGACTGAGACGACGATCAACTACGTTGACGAAGGAGTACAAAAAGAGACCCTGGATAATCAAAATAATAATTCACGGTGCATTATCGATTCGTAGAATTTCAGGGTACTATTTTTGAAATTTTCACAAAATTCCCATCGCTTTCTTTGGAAAAACTTTGATCACTGACCAATATTGATAAACCTTCGAACTGAACGAAGAGAATCTAATTCGACTCAAAATTTCCCTCGAGTCCATCGTGATAATCTCTCTCCTTGGCGCCGCTGCTATTCTATCTTTCGATAAGTTCACTGATAGATTGCCGAACATCCGGGGAATCGCCAGAGACGATGCGACGATGAAAAGCCGGGAAATGCAAGCGAGAGAGAGAGTGAGAGAGAGGTGAAATAGCAGTTTCTACAGAAGCAGCGCGCTTGATCGGGCGAGCGAGAGGTGAACGTATCGAATTTTAATCAATCACCCATAGGGACAGCCAATTTCAGAGCCAATTAACATATTCATTCCGTCGGTACGAGGGAATGAGGCAGCGAGGATGGAACGCCTTTTCCACTTTCAGCTGAATTCGAAATCGCGAATGAGAGAGCGCTGCTATACATATATACTTTATATATATATATATATATATATATATATATATATATATATATATACATAAATATATAGGTCGAGAGACCAGATAGAGAGCACCAGGAAATTTATGTATACCAGCAGCAGTTGAACATCGTGTTATCTACATATGGGGCATTCCGAGTCAATCCAACCAAAATTCAACCCTAATTCTCTCGAATTACGTTAATGATTTTTTTCACGTTTATACCGAAGCCCATAAACACGCCCAATTTTTTTCAGATTTTTTCAATCAACCATCTTCTCAGAATTTTTTTTTTCATCAGAAACAGGATGATCAAATTTTGAAGATCCGAGAAAATTATCTGAAATTGTTATTTTCCGTTGAGTTAATAAAGTATGAGGCCCATTGAGTTAGGAAAAAAGAAGAGAATAAATTTCAATAATTCTGGTCCATTATTTATGAATTTTAATATCAAGTTGTGGATTTTGAGAATTTGTTCAGATTTTTAAATTCCGGTCCGTCTATTTCGGGAGAAAAAAAATGTATATTAGAAGAACAGCTGATGGGAAAAATTTGAAAAAATTTTGGAACTTTTTTTGGTCTCGGGGGAATTGTGAAAAAAATCATGAAGCAAATTGGGGAAAATGAGGATGAAGCTTTGGTCAAGTTGACTCGGAAGAGCCTATGCATATGTATACAAGTTTCGTCGTAAAGTACGTTTATGACCGGGGTCTTTGGATAATTGCAGTGATTATCGGAAACTCACGTGTCCAAACGGAAATGCGACAGCTTTTTCGCTTGTGCAGCGGATTTCGCTAAGAGTATCGTTAGTGAAAATCTGATCGGGAATTTCGAGGCTTTTTCGTTGTAATACAAAAACGTAGACAATTGTTCTCTGCATCAATCGTTTACGAGATAATTATTCGTGTTAAAATCGTACGGCTGAAATTAGAATTTTGTTCGAGAATTTTTTATCTATAATTAAAAATTGATATAAATGATCAAGTATTATTACTTGGAAAAAATGGACTTGCGCAATTAGGATTCCGTACCAACACCTGTTTTCATTTGATTTTTTTTTACCAACCATTTCACTGCCGAAAGAACGAGTAGTTCTCCGCTAATCTATGACAATATCTATCAACTTATTTATTAAAAACTAAAATTTAGCTACAGAAACCGGGAAAAAGAGGGAATATAATTAAGGGGTTATACGTTAATAGAATTTTCAAGAAATCGATTTTTTTTAAATAAAAATTTTGCCCATTTGTTCGATTAAATACTAGATTATACCTTATATTAACGAAATTAACGAAATATTAAAAATCTTATAATTGTTCCGTTTCTCTTTGAAGAAAAGGAACCCTAAGAAAAAAAGTTAAAAAACATTTTTTTCGGCTCAGTGATACTTTTTTCTCTCCCAAGATTTGAGGGAATGAGCTTTTTCCAATTTACTGAAAATTAAATGGAGCGTTATTTTTTTCCTCTCAGTCATTATCTTCACCAATAATTCTCTCTTAAAAATCTAAAATCCTGAATACGAATACGATTGTACATGAACGTTCTATTGGCGTTTTCTCAGCGCAGGAAAAGAGTGAACATAAAATCCGAGCAACGAATGGCCCTCACATATGTTGATGTATATGTAGTGACGGAGATTTTGGTGCACTGGGAGATTTCTCTCATGCACTCATTCCCTCTGCCATCGCCATCAAACCTCTCGAAAGCCTCTGGCATGTATCGACGGATTACGGATTATGGGCGACGAACGTGGACATGCTATTAGCGGATTACCTCACAGTCCGGAAGCAATTTTCCTGCCTTTGCCACTATTTTTTTTTCTCCCATCTAGCCCCCATTTTTTGATCCTCTCTCTCTCTCTCTCTCTCTCTCTCTCTCTCTCTCTCTCTCTCTCTCTCTCTCTCTCTCTCTCTCTCTCTCCCTCCCTCTTTCTCTCTCTCTTATTCTCGTTATCCCGAAGTTCGGAGCTTTCCGGGCATCGACCGCGGGATTTCCTCGAGCTCGATAGAAAGAGATACAGGAAATATCGATCGATATAGCTACGGTAAGCAAAAAAAAAAAATGCATTCACAATCATAGAAATTGATCATTTTCGTGGTGAATTGTGAAATTAAATTTTGGAGAGTTGACAAAAATTCCTCCTTAAAAAATGATAATTTTCAAGAGCACATCATCCTATAAATTTTCCCGACAAATTTCAATGTGATTGAAATAAAATTCCCAAAGTTACAGAATTTAATATTGCTCCTTGATTTTGGTAATTCTCCTTTGAATCTTCAAACGCCTTATTCTCGAAACTACGTTTTCAATGTCGGTAGAATATCGCAAATAATCAAGACTCGAATTTCACCATCATTTTGTTAGAATTTCTTTGTTTTACTTTTTATCTATGACAATGTGATTCAAAATTACTAATTCCAAAAACATTTTTGAAACGAGCTTTCAGGACAATGACTATAATTCTGTTTTTCTTATGAAGAACTTTAAGAACTTCAGATATTACTTTAAATAAATTCAAAATTTTGTAAAAATATACCGAGTGTCCGATTTAACTTGAGGAACCAAAATGGCGGAGTCGATATTTGCAAACTTTTTTTTGTCAAATAAAAAAACTTTTCGGACAAAAGTTGTATATTTTTTAACGTATAAAACGCTGCTGCTAAAATAATACAGCCTTCCAATTTAGAAAAAAGTTGACCTTGATATAACCTTGAAAACATCCACTCAATGAAAAAGTGAGCTAGCCATTTAATTTTTCACGCAAATCGACTTGAGACGTGTTAAATGAGCCTCTATAATAATGATTTTCCAAGAAGAAAATCGTGGAAAAACGCATCTGCACGATTTCTGCTGAAATTTATTTTCCTAGAGGTCGTAAAAACTTCTAAGAATAATAAAAACTATTTTTAGAAAAAATTGTTAATAAACTTCTATCGATCAACAATAGGAGAATTCGCTAACGAGAAGCATTTTTTCCATTCTCTCGTTAATTTCAAATTAATTAATAAGAAAAATCTATATCTCATGTTGACACAAGATATACTGTACAAAGTTCGTAAAAACTCGCTTTTTCAATGGGAATATCTCGAGTCGGATTGAAGGAGTCCACGAAATCACAGGAAGAACGACGATGGATGAAAATCAGAGCACTCGAGGAGCGTCAATTTAAACTTTGGCCAGGAATCTCTCGGGAAAACTTTAACAATCGTTGAGAACTGAAAAGGTAAGAAGAGACGATGCTGTCGGTTGCTCGATATAAATAGAGGGAGAGAGAGAAAATGCGCACTTCAACCTGCTTTGCCCTGATTTTCGCAACGATGGAGATTCTTCGATTTACTTAGCCCTCCTAATGACAATGACGACGAAGAAAACGAGGTGGATCTGTATAAATAAAGACGACGAGCGGCGCAAGACCGGGTATATTCCCGTACGAAAAACTACGGTTCACAAGGACAACATTTCCCTGCAGGGATGTTCAAAGTTGCCTCACGCAGAAACAATATTATCGCTCTATCCGAGTGTCGTTGATGAGGTTGACAGGGTTCATCGTTTCTACCGCTTGAACCGTGCACTTTCCAACATAGTTTCTCGCTCAAAGAGACCCAACAAACGACTCCTCGGATGCACCGAGACCTTGTCAGTTAAAAATACAATTGACTGGAGAATATTCTCCAGCACAGTGTTGTCTTTAATCTGTACTATTTTAAACTCCAAATCGTTCGAAAAGACGGTGTCAAGAAGAGAGAACCTGAAAATTGGTAATGCTAACACAATCCTTGACAGCCATCAGTATTCGCTCTCGAAAGACTTTCGAAATCACATTTCAATTCGCCGTATTAAGAATGTTGACTTTGATTATTGGGTCGTTCCATGTCAAATCGACCAAGAGTCGGAATCGACGCCTTTCAATTTCGATGAAATTTCGTCAGAAGTTTCCGTTATTAACAAAACGAAGTTCTACCAAAGGAAAAAAAATTAAAATTTTTTTTTCGAAAGTTATTCAAAATTTACAATTTTTTGAATCTTTCAAGTTTATTTTTTAAATATCTCGAAAACTATTATAGTTACGCAAAATTGTTCTGAATTCGTCTTGAAGAGTATACTTGGGGCTATGAAAAAAAGATGCCGAAAAAAAAATTTGAAAAATGATGAATTTGAAGAATTTTGAGTTTCCAAAAGTCGTGAAAATCCAAGTTGTACATTAAATTTTTGGTTCAATTTTTTTTTTATATAATACCTTGTACTGATTTTAAAAGATCCTGAAATTTTTAGAGAGGTGTTTTTTTGTTTGAAAAATTTATATTTTTGAAACAAAAAAAACACCATCTTGGAAATTTAAGGATCTTTTAATTTTTGAAACAAAACGAGACACCATCCTGAAAATTTCAGGATTTTTCAAGATCAGTCTAAAGTGTTATATAAAAAAAATGTAATCAAAAATTTAATGTTGATCGTGGATTTACATGATTTTTAAAAATTCATATTTTTGAAAAAACAAAAAATACCTCTCTGAAAATTTCAGGATCTTTTAAGATCAGTGCAAGGTATTATAGAAAAAAAATTGAACCAAAAATTTGATGTACAATTTGGTTTTTCACGATTTTTGAATATTCAAAATTCTCTAAATTCATCATTTTTCAAAAGTTTTTTTCGGTATATTTTTTTTTCATAGCCCTTAAGTATACTCTTTAAGACGGATTCAGAACAATTTTTCGTAACTATAATAGTTTCCGAGATATGTAAAAAATAAACTTGAAAGATTTGACAAATTGTGAAACAGTAAATTTTTGATAACTTTCGAACAAAATTTTTTTTAAATTTTTTTCCTTTGGTAGAACTTCGTTTTCTTAATAACGAAAACTTCTGACCAAATTTCATCGAAATTGAAAGGTGTCGATTCCAACTCTTGGTCGATTTGACATGGAATGACCCTATTATAAAAATTGTGATTTTGAATAATATAAATTTTTAAATTTCATTAAGATTATTAATTTCAAATATTATATTTTAATTAAATAATAAAATTAATATTTAATATATTAAAAATATTGAAACTTATAGAGAGGTCCATTTTCCGTAATTAAATCCTCGTTTCCGTGCATTTTTGGGCGACAGCCATTTTTCAGCGCATAGAATATGACTGAAATAATTGTATTTTAAAGGAAAACTCCGCAATCCACAAAATTTCGTTGTCGTCAATGTCAATTATCCCGAATAGTCCCCAATGTCAATTATCCCGAGTACGAGAATTGAATTACTTGGAATGAGACGTCAGAATTATCATGATTGCGCGACTGACATTCCTTCTTCTATTTACCGTCTCCAAAGTGGCTCGAATTAATCATGGAAGGACATTGCTCATCACCGGAAATGGAAACGCCAACCAAGAATCCATCCTCAACTTTTTCCCTCCCTCTTCCGGCTCAGCCTTCTCGCCTCGACTTTACCACGGACTTTGTGGTGTCTCTTCTTTACACCGAATTCTGTCTTGCAGCTTGACTTGCGCCAGATTCGAGTTTACCTCGCGCCGAGACAATTACCCTCGACTCACTGATCCGGGCAAGCTTTTCCAACGAAATGATGCTACGCCATCGCGTTTTCTCAAGAGAGAGAGAGAAAGAGAGAGAGAGAGAGAGAGAGAGAGAGAGAGAGAGAGAGAGAGAGAGAGAGGCTTTGTCAAGATCTTCAAGATGTAAAATTTCGCACAAAACATAATCAGCTTTGTGCACTGTCATCGATGTAAAGCATCTAATCATGCGAAAGCCATTCGAGACGTCCAATTATAAATCACAAAGCGCATCTTCAGTGATATCTTGCTTCTGACACGCGTAAGATTTTCACGTATAATGAACGTCATCTTGATTCACCCTAACGAAGGGATAAATAAAGAAAAACAAATCCACCTGACTGAAGATTTCATCCAAACGAACGTCATAATTCAACCGGAGAGTGAATTGGAAAAAAATCTCGGATAGAACCTGGGAAATCCGGATTTGTTTCACCAATTAAGAATCCGCCATTTATTTTTAATATCTTGGGAAAATAAAGCTTTTTCTTTTCGTAATTGAGATGATGTTAAAGTTTTAATTCACCGGAAATAGTCAATTTTGTAAATTAAATTAAGGCCTGAGCAAATTTTCAGACTGTCTCCGTAAAATACTTAAAAACTCAAAAGTTTTTTTCCCAAGTTTTAAGTTTGCAAATTCCATAGTCATTAATTATGATCGTATAAATTTATTGTGAAAACAAATCGTGAAAATCGAGCGATGTTTTCGTCAGAAGCTTCATGATTTTGCGATGATGAGCTTTTTGATAAACGTTACGAGACATCGAGTGTCTGGTTGATGAGACGAGGATTGACGGAAAAGCGCGACACTCTATCGATTCGGGCAGTCGCGCCCATTGCTACATCGAGATAGCCTCCACCAGCGAGCTAGACAAATTTTCAAATCGCCTCGGAGGCAAATTGAATCAGTCTCGAATTTGCGTCCGAAGTGGCCCTCAACGAAGCGGACGTTTCGCGCGACCTTTACACAGTGAAAGCACTCCTCGGAGTATTTTGCTGTGCTGGACGATTCTTCGAGCACTTTGAGAAATCTCAGTTTCGTCTGGATTTTACGTCGAGTCCTTATCATCGTTGTATGGGCGTAAATAATTTCTTCAGCATCTTGGAAAATCAAATGGCGACTGGATGAAGTTAAATGTACGATTTGTAGGATCAACTGTGGACGATTATTCAGAGACAGGGTTGCGAAATTTTTAATTAAAAAGTAATGCATTAACCATTACTTTTTTAATGACTAATGAAATTTAATGTTAATGGTTAATAAAAATGCAAAAGCATTAAAAAAAGTAATGCATTATTTGCAACCCTGTTCAGAGATTTAATGAGCGTCAAGAATTTGCACAAAAATAGAGATTTGTCAGGTAAAATTCTATGAAATCCATGAAAATACGTGTACTTGAAATCCCGAACGTTCAGATGAACGAAAAATGAGAACAAGTATTGATTTAACAACAAATTAGAAGAGCTTGCAAGTATTCACTAAATAATAATATAAAGAATTCGAAGATATTTCATAAATTATTTCGAAAATATTAACTAAGTCTCAAAATTGTTCTGTAAAAGAATAAAATTGTCGATTAATCGTTTATCCGAACGTTCGGAACTTCAAGTCCACGAAAATCGTGAAACGTCGAAAAATAAATATTTCGAGGGCCCATAATTTCCCTTTATTCGAATAGTGATTTTTTTCAAAGAATTTTTGGAGTAAGCAATAACTTGAGAATGCCGCAAAAAATTTTCGGATATCAATATTTTTGGCGGATCTTAAGAATATTGAAAATCACAAGAAATTGACTAGAAAAATTTAGGGAACAAATTTTTATCTTCTTTTCGTTCTGAGCCAGATCTAGAAAGCTACTTGAATCG
Source organism: Alloplasta piceator (assembly GCA_946863875.1). Classification (NCBI taxonomy): domain Eukaryota; kingdom Metazoa; phylum Arthropoda; class Insecta; order Hymenoptera; family Ichneumonidae; genus Alloplasta; species Alloplasta piceator. The sequence goes on from OX333071.1 coordinate 78,577,907, forward strand.
CTAACAACCCTATTAAGATCTAAATTTTAGTTTCATAAATCTAGACGATCACGGGGAAAGATCATTTCTAGCCAATGTTAAATTGTATTATTAAGATTACTGAGCCAAAAATTGAAACAAAACTATTTTTAGAATCCTTAGCGGTAGTTTTTTCAAATGATATCCTACAGAATATGTTAATCAATTTTTTTTTATCAGACTGACCTCCTATTTTAATCAAAAATAATTTTTTTTTAATTGTTGATTGATGACATCATCAACCAAAATTTAAAAGATACATAGTTTTCAAGAAAAACAGTTTTGTGACCTGTAAAGCATTATTCTTATTGTCTTCGAAGGTACGGAATCCTAAAAAGGGCTTTGAAAATGAAAAAAAATGCAATTCGTCTCCCTTTTGTAAATAATCCTAATCGAAACGAAAGAAACGAGTTACGTTAAAGTTTGCATCGTTGCATATCAACAAAAATAAATTTTCCAAATTCATTTTTAGTGAAATGTACACTTTGCTCATGGATTCAGCATCCGAAGACAGCAAAACAAACGATTTTCCAGTTTCAGACATTTTTAGGAAGAGTGAATTTGATTAAAGAATAAACTATTCTCGTTGCATTTGAACGCTGCAAAATTCAAGGTCATGAATCATGAAAAATCTTAACGTTGAATGTTCATTAACAATGACACCGGAACCTCATTTCCTGGGAACTAAATTCCGTTCACCCTTAAATATCGTGGCTGTATTGTCCCTGGATCTTGCTGTGAATCTGAGAGTCTTCCTCTCCATAACATTGTCCCCGATCGTTGGGCCAGAGACTCTATGGATTCCCATCAATTTAACCGGCGTGTGTCTCTCAGTATATAATACCAGAGTCGAACAACGTATCGCGCAGCGGGGGATCTTGTTTATGGCGGTATTAATTATTCGTATCGCGTAACCAAGTGACGTCTGTGTGTGTGTGTGTGTATTTGCTTGGATGGCGAGAGGAGTTCCTCTTGTATTCCGGTCTCGCGCTCGTGCGCTGCGCCTTGATGCACACACTGGGAGAAGAAACACCGTATAGTAGACATCGGTGGGTTTTCGTTGCGATGCGTCTGCGGTCGTTTTGGCTCTACTTCGACGATACCCGATATAAAGAGGGGCCGGCTCGGGGTCGGTGCTCGTCGATACCGAGTATGTTGGAGCTTTAAGAGGCACGTTCGACTAAGGTACGACGGGCGTGAACGCAAATTACCCCTGGTAATGGTATTTAGGGGTGATGTACGCGCAATACGAGAACGCAGTACACACCAAAAGCCTCTCTGGTATATATTATATGTATATATAAGAAGCCGAACTGGCGAGAGATACGAGGTGGAAACGGGACGACACGAGAATGGAGATCGTGGAGAAGCACACGATATCGAACTGCACCCTCGAACCCCTTCTGGGATATTGAGCCAGCCTTATTTGTAGATATATGGGGGAGGAAGGGGGCAAAATGGACGTCATAAAAAGTTGCTTTTTATCTAAATATACCGTGGTAAATATTTAGAAAGGCTTTTCCGAAAAACGGCGGAAAATTTCTGTTTTCGCGATGATCAGCTTTATTATGTCACTATCAATGATTTTCATTCGAAGAGGCCGAAATTTTTCACTATCCAATTTTTTGTGAACCAATAAATGCCGAAGACAGCCGAATCTTGAATTTTCTTCATTTTTACCAATATCGTTTTTATACCGATTAGATTGCGCATGGAAAAAAAATTCTCGGAATAAAATCATCCTGAAATTGTTTTTCCCCATAATTCAAGTAGACGAGGAAAAACGTGGAAAAAACGATTTCCCCCGCGTCTCACGTCATCTTTATATCCAAGATACTTGGACCAACCTGCTTGGCGTATTTTTGGGAAATACGCCAAAACGGTTGCAATTATTTTTTTTTTCGATATTGATTTTTTGTCGTGTTAATTTTCTTCATCCATCATTCAATTGGTAATACTTTAGTGAATAGATTATTACTCATCGATTTTTTTTCTACTGTTTTGTTTTTCCCACTGCCACTGTTTTTACAACTCTTCTCGTTTACCATTTCATCCGCATCATCAACAAAAGTGCATCTGATTGCCATCATTCTCCAATATTTTTGCAGACTCGGTGCAAAAATTCCACTCTCAATGTTTTATTTCCGGCACACTGTGAGCTTTCGGTATTGTTTACAACGTCAATACTGCGGAAAAACAGAAAGCGGATACGTTGTTAAAAATATAGAGTATTGTTAATAAATAGAAACATGCAGGCAATGTTTGCAGAAACGTCCGTGGATTGAAAGTTTCGTACTTCGTATGATTTATATACGTATCCATTCATGTGTTGTAAATTTTGTATTCACTTTTTTTATTTACTACAGATAGTAGGGAGGGATATTTCGATGTAGCAAAGAGCGTTTGAATGCTTGAATAATTATTTACAAAAATGAGCAGAGAATCAGAAAAATTCTGTAATTTTTCTCATTGATGCTGAGTTTGATAAAAATACTAGAAATAATAAAAATGTTTGAAGGAAAAAAATAGAAATATTTCTGGGAAGATTTAATGAATTTAATGAATTTTTTTGGAAAAAAATTAATATCTTTGAAATCGCACTTCCATGACCTTTTATTTGATACCCAACACGATGACCTTCCAACAACTTCCAATTAATCTTTCCCTCCGCTCTTGAAAGCATCCCCCAAAATAGGATTCCGATCATGAGGTGAACATTTTTCTATTGAAAATGCATTTTTTGTATAACCTCACTATTCTCGTCAATGTTTGATGTAAAATACGTCGATGATGCAAAAATTATGAAGACTAAAAACAAAAACGATTTCAGAAATTATAGAAACTTCAGGGGTTGAGGACAAAGTGGACCTGAAGCCCTTAAAATTATAATAATTCTCATTGATACAAAATTTTATAACGCCTTTTGACATAATAATAATAATTATTATATTCAAGTAGAAAAAATGAAAATAATCCCGGGAAATACTTTGACGCGAAGTTATTTTTAAGATCGTAAGAGGAAAAAGTTGAAAAATTTTTTTGAAAAAATATTTAAAAAAACAAATTATACATTTTTAGAGTCGCACTCAGTTGACCTTTCATTTGATACCCAACACAATGACCTTCTAACAATTTCTAGGTCATCTTCCCCTCCTCCTCTAAAATCATCCCCCAAAATTAGATTTGGTCGTGAGGTGGAAGTTTTTCTGTTAAAAAAAATTTTTTTTTGCAAAACTTTACTTTTCTCGTCAACGCTTAATGCAAAAAACATTGGGTAGGAGAAATAGTGGAGTTGAAAAGTCCAAACGTATAAAACCCGTTTCAGAAGTTACAGGATTGAGCAGAAGCGAGTAGATTTGCAGGTAGAAATTACGGTAGATGTGTGGGAAACGAGATGAAGAGAAGGGGAAAAAGAGCGGGAGCGAGAGAGAGAGAGAGAGAGAGAGAGAGAGAGATTGTCGCGACGACAGAGAGAAAGGAATCTGGTCCACGGGACGTTTCGTCTCTAGCTACAGCTTCGTGTCGCCATTGGGAAGGCCGTAGATGTCGACCGTGTGCGAGCATCGTGTTGGATAACTGTTACTCGCAGATTTAACGCTCGAATTTACATTTAGAGAAGCTTCCGACACCAGAGGAACCCTGAAGAGTGAGAAAGGGACGGAGAGAGGGAGTGAAAGGACGTGTGCTCACCTTTCCTGCGCGTTGCCGCTGTTGTATACTAATCGGATCCTGTGAATGCGAAACCCCCGAGAAAATGGAACTTCCCACTGTCTGCTTGATCCTCCACGAGTTTCCCGCCCGAGATTTATTTTTGTGGACGTGCTATAAACACGCTCCATTGACCCCGCAAAACCTTGCGTGTCTCGTCGAAGCCCTGTTCCTCTTTCACCCAATATACTTCGTTCCCTGATCCCCCCCAAAAAAAGAAAAAATGGTGGGTTAATATTTAATTCGTCAAAGGATCTGCTCGACATCCGACGCGGAGGACGATAAAATGAGGCCTATTGAGAGATTAAGGGATGATTAGAGTTCGATCATTGCTAAAATTATTTTTTTTTACATTTTCTAAAATATGTGTATTCAAAAATGTATTTTGTTAATATTTCATAAAGATCCGAGGAGTTTCCCTATACTTTTCCATGCCTTTTATGTTACTGGACCTTCTTTAATATGATTTCTTTTTTTAATTGCTTTTTTTCATGTTTATTCTATTTATTTATTTTATTTATTGTATTTATTAAGCCTGACAGTATAAATATAAATTTATCAAGTCTGAAGCCTGAAATAAAAAATAAATTTTTGTTTTGTACTTTCCGAGGATGAAATATGATAATCACAGTCTTATTATCATATTTGATACAGGAGCTGAGAAAAAAAATCTTGAAAATTTGCCTTTTTTGGCCGTCTAAAGATGTTAAAATAATCCACTAGCAAAGTTGTAATCGTGTCAGCCAGCCATCCCTTTTTATAAATCCCAACTTGACCAACTTATTTAGTTCTTTTTTTTCTCGAAATTTTTTTGCTTATTAGCTTCATTTTTTTTTTCAAGTTTCGTACGATTTTATTCGCAAAAAAATTCAATTTTTTGCAAAAAACGATCATATTTATAAAATGTAGCCTAAATCTCAAACTACTGGGTTTTTGTGAAATCACTAAGAGAGTAAAAAGTTGCATACAATCATTCTGGATTCAATTCAATTTTTTTCAGATTTTTTTTCAAATATTTTTTTTTCTAATTTTTCCTGTAAACGAAATATTTTTTTATCTCAAATAATCGGGTCACTAACCTCATCTACACGGCTTTTTCATCGAAAAACCTCATCTGCATGGCTTCTTCATCGAAAAACTCGTGTATATGAGGTAAGAGACTCGATTGTTTAAAATAAAAAAACGTAAAATAAAAATAAATAATAAAAAAAATTTCATTGAATCCAGAATGATTGTATGCAACTGTTCGTCTCCTTAGCGTTAGTTAGGCTATATTCATAAATATAGTCGTTTTTTGTGAAAAATTGAATATTTTTGTGAAAAAAAATTGTAAGAACGTTTTAAAAAAACGAAATTGAAGCTAATCTCTCCGCCACAAGTTTTTTATGGGAAAAATAGTTTTAAAAAAATTTCATGTGTCGTGCGCCAAAATTACAGTGACAAAAAAAAAGCCGAAAAACGACTATCTTTCAGAGGGCGTACCGGGTTTTAAAAAAATCGATTTTTTTTTTGGAAAAAGCAAAATGAAGCTGTATACGTCCCCTTTAAAACGACGCTTGGCGAATCGAAATGTCTGTATTTTTGAAAGAGCAGTGAAACTTTTTATGCGACGTGGAATCAGGGCAAACGTTTCCAAATTTTTGGTCGGCAGTATATATTGTAAAAAAAAAATGAAAAAATGTTTTGTTTTTTTTTTTAAATCGAGTTCGACGAAAAGCTCATCAAAGATATGCTGTCTGCGCATCCTGCTAATAATCGTCATTTTTCAATGTCATTATTCTTCGTGTTGCAGCTTCTCGTTGGCAACAACAATCCCTCGACGGAGAAGGAGCAGATCTTCGATCCACCGATAATCGCGACTCGCATTCGTTTCGTTCCCTACACGTCGCACATACGAATCGTCTGCATGCGAGTCGAACTCTACGGCTGTCCCTGGAACGGTGAGTAACGATGTGACGATGAAAATTCACGAACGTGATAAACGTCCGTACCAGATAACTCAACTCCGCTCGAATGGAAAATAAAGAGCTCTCACGATGACTTTCTGCGTTTCGCAAGAGTGGATCTCTCATAATCGCGAAGCGTGATTGCCCGAGAGGATTTTAACGACGTGACTGCAATGTGGGATATCTCTACCCGATGACGGGGTCAATAAAATCTGTGAATATAAAGTACATACTCGAAGAAGTGGATGATTGAAGTGCTCTCGTAAGCAGAGGGAAATTTTCTAGAAGAAGAATTGTCATGGATCAGAGGGTCTGATATTAATTTTCTATTTGCGACGGAAAACCATTTCAAGAATATTCCAAAAAAATTTCAAGACAAATGGCTCAAAATTTTCAGAATTCTGCTACTTACATTTTGATAATTTTTTTGTTTATATATTTCTAAACCTAAACTAATTTTTTTTCAACGAAAATTCTTGTAAATATTAAATGTTGGAAGTAATAAAAAGTATTATCTCAGGTAATATTTATAAGGTAATTATCTCAGGTAATATTAAAAAAAAAAGTAAAAGTAATATATAAAAATCTAAGAGATATCTAAAACTGTTTCAAGACATTATAACTCAAACAAATTTCAACCGATTCATTTGAAATTTTAACTGTACATTTATCATTACGTTCTCTAAGGCAGTACGTAGGATTTTTTCGAAATATTGTATAGTTCCTTATATATAAACAATTTACTGACGATTTTCTCATAGAATTTTGTACTTTTTGATTTAGAAACGCGCCATTTTTCAAAAAATAACGTATCAAAAAAATCCTACGTACTTCCGTAGCTACTCTTATATATAATCGAAAAAACTTTCGGGCCTCATCATAACTAAAAAATTATAGGAACTGTTGGTACGGTCATCGACCTTCCAGAAATAAACGCGTCATCGAAAAAACGCTGCACAGTCGCCATTGTGACATATATCGCCGTGAAAAAATAATTTTGTATTGTCAATTAGATGCATAATAAAACACCTTCATTGTAAATCCGATTTATTTTATGGTTTCACTGAAAAAAAAATCATGAAATATGCCCTTTTTTGGTCTGTAGAGTGGCCTAACCCCTTAAGACATTGTTTTTTTAGAATACGATCCTTTTATAAAAATATTTAATTACGATTCTTTAAAAAAATATCTAATTGAACAAAAAAGAAAAGTAATATCTAAAAATCTAAAAAATATCTAAAATTGTTTCAGGACAATACTTTTTAGAACACCAAACGTTTCTAAAAATATATAATTTCAATTCTCAAAGTAAAAAAAAAAAAAAAAGCAAAAATAAGTTTTCTTCGCCTGTCCCATGGATTTCAACGTCCCTTAAAAACGAAAATTCAAAACCATCTAAAATCAATCTACATCGAAGAAACTTCGACGCAAACGTCCGATTGGTAAGATCGATGAACCCTATTTCTCAACTGCCGGACCAATAAAACGGTGTACGGGTAATCGGAGTTAAATGCATTCCGTGGGCATTTGAGAGGGCTGAGATTAATGCGTTTTGCAAATACCCTTTGCCAAAATGGCTGCTTCGGTATCGCATCAAGAATTTAATGCCCCGGTACTCCGGACAGTCTTTATTTTCTCGACGAGTGTGTCTCGGATACTTGGGCGTTGTATCAAAACGCTGTCCATCCCCTCTTCGGCCGTTACCGAGCTCCGCACGATGCGATGTGGCCGCGGGCCTGAGATTAACTGAGATTTATGAGCGCGTCGAGCGACTGGGAGGAGTGGGGGAAGTAGGGCGGGGAGTGGGGGATGGCACGCGAAACGAGGTGCAGATGGGAAAGTCCAGGGGAGTTTTGTGGCTCGCGAAGTAACCGGGGAAACCAGCTGGCGTCTGCGTTAATCCAGACCCCGAAATGGTCCGTTGAATGGGTATTAATACGAAACACACGAGAGTTTCGAAGGGAAAACGTCGCTTCAGCGAGGGACCCAACAGCCGCGAAGAGTGGGTGGGGAGGCGGAGGGGGGGGGGGAGATTCGCACATTAAGTGGTTGGCTGGTCATCCGTGGATTTGACTGGCGCGTGAGTGATTCGGTTCTTCATTGGTCCATGAAACTTCCGGGCTAACGGAAATACAGTTGTGCAAAGCGATAAAAGAGACGATGGAAAGGGGCAGCCGATAGGGAGAACGAAGGGTGGAGGCGTCGAAAGAGGGCGAAAGGCGGAAGAACAGGCGGAGAACGCGATAGTGAAGTTAATTGACATTTGGGGCAGTCGAAACTTTTTCTGAAGCGTAAATTTCGCCCACATTTCGATTTATTTTTATTTTTTTTATTATATTTTTTTAACACGGTGACTGCAGTTTCGCGTTATTCACTTCGTGATTCTCGTATATTGGCTTTTTCGTCGCGTAAAAATTTTTTTTATCAATCGTCGAAAATGAAATCGTATCCCGGAGGCAGTTATTTTGTTCTCTCGTTTGTTTGATTATTGCAAAAAAAATTTCATTTTCAAAATGAAAGGGAAAAAACAAAAAACTTGACGAATTATTCCGACGATCCTGTTTTAGGAATGAACAAGAATATTTAAAATTATCGAGCGTTTTTGTTTCAAGATAAATTGTGGTTAATATTAATTCATGATTAATTACGATGTTAGTATTGTGAAAATTGTTGAATTTCGGAATTAACAGACTGACAATGATGCAAAGAGGTCCTTCAAAAATTAATGAATCGTTAAAAATATTAAGGTTATTTTAAATTTGAGTTTTATTTATTTATATATTTATTTCCTTATTCTGTCGTATTTTTTTCGACATTTATTATTAGTTTCAATTGTAATTAATATATATTTTTTATTTTTGTTGTTTATGGACGGGGTTTAGGATTGGCCTTAATTGTTTTTATAGTTAAGTTAAATATTGATTATTATAAATAATAATTAATTAATACATGATGTTGAGGGTCAATATAACAGCCAATAATTTTGTGAATTTTGATCTAACTAAAACTTTAAGATAAAATCTGTGGGATTATAAATTGTCAAAAAATAACGTTAAAAAAAACAAGATTTGTTAAAATTTTTTTTTTTTACGATTTTAGGTCACTGGGATCTTAATTAATGATGAAAAATCTCACATTCAATTCGATCTCGTTCGGACGTTCAAATAACGAGTCGCAAAAAAAGCTCGAATCGGTAAATAAAGAATGTCATAGTTATACGTACAAGTCGGATAAAAGTGGAGAAGAATTTTTATAGGGGTACAGGTGCAATAAAACTCGGACGTTTGATCGATCGGCCATGCTCGTTCGAGAAACGAAATTCGCTGTATCAACCCGACGTTTTTTTCCCTCATCTTTCGTCTTTTTTTCTGCAGCATCGAGTTTATCCATTTTCTTTCCCACCCGAAATTTCCCATTTTTTTCTGGAACCTTCGATCGAATATCGTTTATCGAATTTTCCGCCATTAAAACCATCATTCTCACAATCTTGAAGAAAAAAAATCATGAATAAACGAGGCAGCGATGCATCTTGAATTAAAATTTTTTCAATTACCCAAATTGGGCTATAAAATGAATTTTTATCGTCAGAAAGTTATCGTGGTCTTTCTTACAGCGAACGATATTTATATCCTTCCCGCATGAAGAACCAAAGTGACGAGAACAAAAGCGATTGTTGCAGACTAGTCCTTGCTTCCGGGCTTCTGAGAAAATTCTCATGGGAACGCATGTCGTAGTCGGTATAATCCTTTCAAAGGGTCTTTTCTCGTTGGGTGCCTTCCAGGGGCTTAAAAGCAATAATAATTCATTCACAAAGCCTCGAGTGCTCCGTAAAAGATGCAGAAGAAGACAAGAAGAATATTAAAATCCCCTTATTATGGTTATTGGAAAAAATGAAAAAAAAACCACCATGGAAAATCTCTCGTTCAAAACTCCGAGAACCAAGGATCCCTGATTGATGATCGTCTGACTCCGTTTAGTCAAGGAATTTCAAGTTTTCAATTTCAAGCTTTGAATTTAAATTCAAATGATTGAATAGATTTTTAAATTCACATTTTTTCATTATGGTTGCCATAAATTGTGCAATATTATACAATTTCAATTTCATTAAAATTTTATTTGCATTAAATTTTAATTTAATATTATTATATTTTTATAAAAATATAATTTTTATATATTTTTTTTCTATAAATTATTTTCAATACCAATTTTCGTTACGGTATTGTATTTTTTTCATTATTGAGAATTTATTTTGACACTTTTTTATAAAAAATTTTAAATACATTTTTTTTTAATTTTCGAAAATCGAAAAAAATAATCGTTATGGAAGGCCCACGATCGGACTGGTCTTAAAAGTTGTTGAATAGATAGATGTTTAAAACAAAAAATTGAAAAAAATTAAAATATACACTCACTTTTAAAAACGCGATTAAAGTTTGAAACTCAAAAAACTCATTTAAAAACACGTCGAATATTTTTGTTGTATTTTTTTCTGAAAAGGCCTTAAAAAAAAAATTCAAAAAGAAAACTTTCAATTTGGACCATTATTAAAGAAGTTAGGATCAAAATACCGAAAAAGAGCTGTTTTTTTGGTTTTTTGAACGAGTAATCAAAAAAATCTCAAAATTTACCAGCAAGGGTCTTTTGATGGATACTAAAAAATATAAAAAACTTGAGGACATAAAAAAAAAGTTTTTCAAACTGTCCGATTTGGAATGGAATGCCCCATAAATGTTACTCAATAATAGAATGCATTTTTGAGTCAATTTTTCCTTCAACGTCTTTAAATTTATAATAATTGTTTTTTTTTGCAGATGGTCTTATTTCCTACTCGATGCCTCAGGGCATCCAACGTGGTTCAGAGGTTGATCTTACCGACAGAACTTACGATGGACACGAGGAAGACGGTTATCTTTCCGGAGGAATTGGTCAGTTGGTCGATGGTCAAAAGGGCGCAGATAATTTCAGACTGGACATCAACGGCAATGGCAAAGGTTCGATGAATTTCAATTTCTCATTAGTATCGACTTGTTAAGAATTATGATTTGCACGTCGATTCTGTGGCAATCAGGATATAAAAATTTGCGCTTTTATTTTCGAGGGATGATGAACTTTGTGTAAATACTGCCAATATTTTTTTGTCACTGATTTAAAAGTGTCGAATTGATATCAAAATTATTAGGGGAATGTGGGGCAAAGTGGACATTTAAGAAATTTAACGATTTTCGTCGGTAAGCACACGGTCTTTCAACTACTTTTATGTCCCAAAATTGATTCCCGAACCTAATTTCCCTCATAATTAAAAAAAAAAAAAAATTGGGGGCAAAATGGTCACGCCTCCTCAGGTGCAGAAAAATCTATACTTGGTGATTTTCTAAAGTAGAGACACTGTAATCGACTATGCCCGAATAAAATATTAACTTAACAATATAAACAGATAAATAAACCCAATAGAATCGTTCCTCGAATGAAATTTAAAAAAAAAACGAGGTAAATCTTCAGATTCACTTTGCTTAAATTTTTGACATGTGGAAAATGTGCTAATTCACTTTGCTAGTGAACAAATCATATATTCATTGACGTTTGAGTCATGAAATTCATTTCCCATTATAGTTTTTTAAATTTCTGATTTTTTTTTATTTTTACGATTTCCGTGTTTTGTGCTTTTTATTTTGAATATATCAACAGTGTATGAAACGTTACGGGAATATAGTCTGAATTCGAAGTAATAATTTTATGACCTTGACATTATTTTCAGTTTCCGGTCGTATCCACTTTGCCCCCAAATTTGAAATTTTTCGCATGTCCACTTTGCCCCACATTCCCCTATGGTGACGATTCTTGAATTAAATATTGTGAAATTGCATGGGAAAATTGGAAATAAAAAATAACGTGAAAATTTATAATCCAAAGGGATGAAAAGTGGGCTCGAGAAATATTATTTGGTAGGTATTGTCGATGCCATTATCGTGAAAGTTTATTGAATTTTCTGTACAAAATAAGATTGCACAGATCGCCAATTTCATTCAATCGTGATATCGGAGCATGTTCGAAAAGTTTCCTGTCGACCACAACCAAGAGCCCCAATGCCATCCTCACAAACGCCCCACGAATTTCCAGCAACGTATTCCCATCTGAGAACGCATTGTTCGCACGTTAAATCTTCGGGAAGTCGTAAACCTATCAAATACTTTCCGGATCTCGTGGTATTGACCGGATAATTGTATCCGCCGGTCACAAGCTCGAGCTTGTAAGCGTCGAAACACTCCTCGGTTTCCAAATCAGACTTATTTTCCAATGGGCAGAGAGAGAAGGAGAAATGACCGCGATGATTGACCGTCAGGGCGACATTTGCCATGATTTCCGATCCAGATTTATATCTGATGACGAAAAATCAACAAACTTTTATCACTGTTAAAATTCCAACGATAACGCCAGAATAACTATTTTTAGAGCTCAAGGTTGTAATCCAGAAAAATAAAATTTGATTTTTTCATTATTTAATTGTAATTATTTATTTTTATAACAATTTGGAACTTGAAAAAGAAACTTTTCAAGAAAAAAAGAAAAAACTCGGTCTTTAAAAAAAAAAAAGAAAACACTCAGTAATTTTTTTGGGTTAAAATGTGAGATTATAAAATGCTCAAAAATGTGTAAATTTTCATTCGAATGTCCTTAAATTTTTAGGAAAAATTTGTAAGAGATATTGAAAAAATCTAAAAAATAGTAATTTATCAAATTTCACGAACAGATATTGATCCTCGATTAATTGTCAGAGGGATTTATCAATTTATAGAGATTAATCATTTAGACACCCTGAAAATCGTTTTTTTTTTCGTGATGACGTCAGGTAAAAATAATTTGAAAATTCGACTCACGTTTTGACGATTATGCCAGTTCCGTAATAACCACCATTTTCATTCTTGCGCGGCTGTTTATCGGCAAAATCATCACCGCAAGTGCCACACTTGCCGTGGTTTTGCTGATGTTGAACCTGGAACAAAAAAAAATATAAATTTCTACTTTTCACTGAATTTCCACTTTTGAATTATTTTGACGGATCGTTGGACCCGAACAAATTTTTCCAATTGATTTAAATGTTAGCATATCAATAATAATAATAGTATGTAATAGTAATAAATAATATATAAAAATAATAAATAAATAATAAATAGTTTATAAAAATGATGAATAAATAGGAAATAGGCTTTAAGGCCAATATTCAAGTAAAAGTTTGATCATTATTCAAATGAACGTATTAAAATTAAATAAATTATTTCTCTCAGTGTGGCAATCAGAAAATCGAGAATTTATGCGGGTTTTTGATAGTCCAATATCTCAAAATCGTTGGAAATAAATGTGCTATCAAAGTTAAATGACGATTAATAATTTTCGTGCACCATAAATCCACCGCAATAATTTGCATCGTCGTCGTAATTAACGGGTGTGGGAAATCCTCTTCTGTATGCGCTACCCCTATTAACGGGATCCATGAGTCTGCCATGAGCCTTTATTTCCGACAGATTTGTCACGAGAAACGCGCCAAGAATGATTAACTTTATAAGGGCCATAATTAATCCTCGTGAACTTAACCAGTTCAAAAACCTTTACGATAAAGTCTTGGACGACGCAGATACTGGATTTGGCGTTGAACAACGAACTCGTTTACATCGGAAATACTCAGCGCCTTTGTAAACTAGCTTTATATTGGCTTTGTTATTTCACTCTAATGGATGTTCAATCGAATGGAATCGTGAACTCGGGCTTATTCGTCGTATCTATCACTATCACACGATTTCGGCGTATCGTTGACGAGAGATTACCTTCAACGAGCATTTTTTTAATTTCCATAAAGAAAATACGTATTGCGTCATCTACAGAGCGATACAAAAATTGCATAACGTGGAAAAAAAAAGAAATATAAAAAGAAACAACAATGCACGGGGAAAATCTCCAGAATTTGGTTTCTCAGAAAATAAAACGATTTAGAATACGCAATTTTAATTATAGTATTTCGAGTAACGAGTAAGTCAATTATCGTACGATCATATTATTCCTGAAAGCAAATTTTGAAACGACCTGTAGCTCTCGAATCTTCGATAAGATCAATCCCTAATCTCTGTTTGTTCTTTGATCACTGATTTATCGTTAGATCACACTTTTATCACTTCACATAGATTTGCGCTTATCGAGACGCGAGTCAAGATTGATGCGGAACTGAAACGAAGAAAAGAATAGATTACGATACGAGAAATGTTTATTGACTCTAAGTTCGAAATTGCAAGACACACAAATGTGGTGTCAGAATGATTCACCGCGGAAACTGGCATTTTTCTTCGATGGGAGAATTTTTGAATTAACTTAATTTAAACTTTTTTGCCGTTCAGAGTAAGTTGCTTTTGGGGATGTAAAATGTTAGCTTAGAAATGAAATTTCGATCGATTTAGTGAATTACAGGCAGCCGAAAGTTTATGAAAAAGAAACAGAGACAGGAAATATTTGGGAAAAGGGACAAATCCGTCGTGGAAGAAAAAAGGCGCAGGCTGGCGCTCGGTGACTCTTTTTGTGTCATATATATATATATATATATATATATATATATATGTGTATAAATGGAGAATGGCGAACGGTCGACGATATACACTCGAATCTGTTTCAATTTACATTTATATTGGACCGCGAGACTGCCGCTACTTCCGGGCCTCGATTTTCATACCCCAGTGACTGAAAATCACGATACCATTTGGCTCATAGTTCTTCAAGGGCATCTCCGCATAGGCGAATCCCGGGGAGTTTTCTTTTTCCGCTTTTCCGTACAACTCTCGATGGGAACAAAAAAGTGAAAAGAGAGATGCAGAACGAAGAGGAAGTTGACATTTTCTGCTTTTGGTTGAATTTCAAGGTCATAGGGTTGCGATAATCGTAACTTTGGCGAACATTCGATAAAAACACTTCAGAGATATAGAAAAAACAATTTTACTACATTTATTGCAATTGCAATTAATTGCAATTTTAGTAATTCTTCTTATCAATTTTTGGCGAGTCTTGGGTCCATTAATGAAATTTCATATTTATGACCATCAATGAAATCAATTATTTATACGTTGTATTTGTGAATACTGAATAATTATTTGCAATAATCACTGTTGATATCCGTAAATAAATTTTTTATTGCAAAATTCAAGAATAGTATGCACAAGAACCTTAAAGAAATCAAAATCATCCAATTTGATTAATTTAATAACTAATTATCGCAATAATCAACTGTAACGATTTTTTCCAATCTTGAATGAGAAAATTTTAACTTCTAAATCAAATTTACAATCGGAAAAAATAACGAAAATTCAAAGCCAAAAAATTATTTGAAAAATTATCGATGGCATAATTATAATTTCAATTATTATTTACAATAATTTTTCTCGACCTCGCAGCAATTCGGAGCTTTAAAAAATGACCTTTGTTTAGTAATTTTTCTTGTCAATTCTTATATAAGTTTTTTTTATTAGCTTTTACAAGTCTATGTTTCATATAAATCGCATAAGCTTTCTTTCCACGAGGGATATTCTTTTCAATCCACAATTTTACCCCACCAAACATCATAATATTTGTCTTACACTTCCGGTTTTTATCAAATAATCAGAAATGTTTTCTCGAAATGTTAATCGGCGATTCCCAGAAAGACTTTACGTTTCCCTAGTGGAAATAAATTCAACGAGGGTCGTTAATTTCTCCCAATATTTATTAAATGCTTCACGTTCTTCTGTCTACGCGGCATCATCCGCCGTCAATGCTCAATTTTGCGAGTATTTCTCACCCTCGTATAAGTCAGGGAATTTTCACTATTCTCTTAACGTCGCCATATAGAGAGAAAGAGAGGCCAAGAGAGAGTGGAGGGAGGAGAAAGAGAGAGGCAGAGAGAGAGAGAGAGAGAGGCGAGGGACGGAAAATCCGTCGAAATTACGAGAAACGGGAGAATCATAGCGGGATGCGAGATCGTTAACTTTCTCCCTTTGTGTTTGTTATTGCGTGTGATTCCGCTCGAACTGGCGAAAGCTCTCGGGGGCACGTTGCAACCCCCGAAAGCTGCCGGTTGAACGCTCGTAAAATCGTGAACATTCTCCCTCCCCCTCCCTCCCCCCCCCCCCTCTCTCTCTCTTTCTCTCTCTGCCTCGATTTTGGAATTCCATGAGGAAGGATCGCCAGTAAAAACCGGCGGATGCCAGAGTGATTTTATAGAGAGAGAGAGAGAGAGAGAGAGAGAGGATAGAGATAAATAAATTTTCGCACCCCGTATTTCCAGGAAATGGAGAAATTGTCTGTCGGATTTTCATACCCTTCACGCCCTTTACAAGACCCGTGAATATCGTTCTCGTTCGTGCTCGATCGTTCGATTAAACGGAAACGAAAAAAAGAAGGCAAAAAATAAAACAATTATAATCATTGTCGAATCGATGTGGAACGGAAATGAAATTAACGATATCGCTGTTTTTGTTGTCTGTTTTTCTTTCTCACATCAGGATACGAATGGATCGGTTGGCGAAACGACACGACGAGCATTATGGGACATCCGGTCGAGATCGTATTCGAGTTTGATTACTCGAGAAACTTTACCGCGATGCATCTGCACACGAATAATTATTTTACGAAGGACGTACAGGTAGGAGATAGGGAGAGAGCCTTACAATTACATTTTTCGTACAAAAGTTTTTTTTATCGTCGATAAAACGAAAAATCGATACGTCAATTTTGGATAAAAACGCTGCGACGACGGCGTGTTTTTATCACGTCGTTGAAGCGTTCGAATCTCCATAATTTTTTTTTTATATCAAAGCGTTTAAAAAAATTCATTTTGATTATAAAAATAAATGAACAATGGTATTTTTTAATTATTATTTTTCGAATAAAATGCTAGAATCGTATACAGACGAATTAAAAAAAATTATGATCATTCAATTTAATTGATTTAATAATCAAAATCGATTATTGCAATCTCAATTAGTTGCTACCATTTTTTTTTAATACAAGGAAAAACATTTGTAAAAAAATTAACAAAAAAGCTCAAGTGACGATTATTCAATTTTGATTATAAATATAAAAGAAAATTAAGGGTAATATTAACAAATGAAATTTTTAGTATAAAATACAAGAATCGCATGTACAGGAATTTGAAAAAATGAGTCATTCAGTTTAATTAATTTAATTATTAATTATCGTAACTATCAACTGCAACGATTGTTCCTTCGATCTTCAATTGTAAGATTTTAACTGCGATGTTTTTTAAATAAAATTTATTATCATAAGACGTTAAAAGGTCTAGACTTTAATAAGATGCAAAAAAAAATTGACTTATCCAGAATTCTACACTGCGAAAAATGTTTGTATTAAATTTAATTAAAAAATATGAAGTTTTTATGCATATGGGGCATTCCATACCAAGTTGACCTGAGTGTGACCCTCGACTTCGCTGATTTCGTTTACGATTTTTTATATGATTCTTCCAACTCAAAATACCATTCTGAAGTTTTTTTAGATTTTAAAAACCAAATTTGAGTACGTTCTAATTTTTCAAACATTTTTTTGAAAACCTCGTGGGCCGTAATTTAAAAATCTGAAAAAATTCTCAAAACTCCAGTGTTGAAAATGAAAATTTTTGACCCAAATTCATGATGTCTAGGATTTTAGGTTTTTATAAAGAGAATATTTTTATCGTTAATCAACTATTATTGGAAATTTTTTCACTTTTTTCAAAAAATAGTTGGTTAATTTCTGCATCTATTTTTTTCACGTTTTCTTCATAAAAACCTAAAATCGAGGTGGAAGCGAAAGCCTGGACACGATGAATTTTGGGTCAAAAATTTTCATTTGTAACACCGGATTTTTGAGAATTTTTTCAATTTTTCAAAATGTTCAAAAAATCATGACGTATTCAAATTTGATTTTAAAAATCTGAAAAAAATTCTGAATGTTATTTTGAGTTGAAAAAATCATATAAAAAATCGTAAACGAAATCAGCGAAGTCGAGGGTCACACTCAGGTCGACTTGGTTTGGAATGCCCCATATACAATATATTAAATTTCATATACATTTTCAACCATTTTCATACGCGGAGATATTAATTTTCAATGTTTACTCTTTTAACTTTAATATACAAATATTAAATTTAAGATGAAATTGTTAGTTCTCTAATTGTATATTAATTTCGATATCGTATACTTTCTATTGACATTTCATATACTTTTGTATATTAAATTAAATAATATTTTTTACACTCTCAAATAATTTATCAATCGCATGATTATAATCTTATTCATTATTTGCAACAATCTTTCTCCACCCAAAGAAAAAACTATTTCCCTCTTTCAAGATTGTGAAAAAATAAAATAAAATAATTGTATCGCCTATAAGCACTGTTTACGGTTGGACGAAGGTTTTTTCACATTTTATTGCAAATGTGCGAGTATATATTGTATACTATTGTCGACCGGCAGGTTTTCTCTTACGCCAAGGTATATCTGAGCCCCGGTGATAACCAGTTCAACGGCGAGCCCGTACATTTCTCGTATATGCCGGATCTGGTCCTGGAACAGGCTCGTGAGGTCACAATAAAGTTGCACTCACGGGCTGGACGTTATCTCAAACTCCAGCTGTACTTTGCCGCACGATGGATCATGCTCAGCGAGGTCGTTTTCGAATCAGGTAAGAGATCGCAAAATGTGGAGTGCAAACCGTATTTAAATGCACATATATATATGAATATTTATATAAATTTATATGCCAGATGAAATAAAGACCAGAGCTGGAGCAATAACCATCGGAAATTGTCCATATAACCAAGTCCCTTTTCCAAGCATCGTTTTATACTCTCTCAACTTGTGTATCGTACAAAATCTCCGCGTATATACGAAACTGTATTGATGCACTGTCTAGTAGGAGAATGTGGGGCAAAATGGACCAGCTGAAATTTTCGTTCTAATTCTTTTGATTTTTTTCCATCGACGAATATTCAATTCCTCAGTCAATTCTGAATCGGACGAACTTTTGTTAATTCGTTGACGTCGAAAAAAAAATTGTGAAATTTTTGAAACCTTGATACTTGATCAAATGTGGGAAATATTGTTTGTTTTTAATTTTGAAAAAGTTTTAAAGGCTAGAATCATTAAAAATGGTCTGCTGGTCTCAAATTTATATTATATTTTATTGTTCATATTATATTATTTCAAGAGGAAAATTTCCACGAGAACGTATATAGTTGAATCATTAAAAAAAATACTAAAGGATTCGAAAAAAAATTTGGATAATTTTCGTTTGAAATCAATCATTTTCTCTCAAAACTATTTTCTACATCTCATTAAATTATAGAATCAATAAACTTTTTATCCTGGCATTATTAGCATGATTTTTATTCGATACATCTTTACGAAAAAAATTGCATAAATTCGAGGCAAAAAAAAGTGATTCAATTTGCCCCATTTTATTAAAGCCCGGACAATACCACATGTTTGTGCGCACTTGAATGCTATAAATTTTATATCATCCCGAGTGCGCGGTTTTGCGGAAATAATCCACGTTTTACGACGTTATATCCATTCGCCACATCGCCAAAACGTACCTAGAAATTCGACAATGCATTTTCTGGAATAAAATTTATCACGACCGTCCGAAATCGACGATTAAAACATTCGCCGCATCAGTTTCAATTTTCCATTATTAATCCGTGCCAATTAATTGACGAATAATTCGGTATAAACTGCGTATTTTATTTTTCAATCATTTGACACGACATTTGTGAAAAAGACATTACGAAAAACCCAAATTTTTCATCGTAATCGCCGCTCAAAACTCGATAAATTTATTAATCGATAAAGTTATTAATCTTCGAAAAAAAAATTCATCCGTCAATTAAAAAAAAAAATAATAGTTATTTTATTACTTCGTTGGAGCGTTTGAACGTTGATAGGTTTTTTAAAATATTTTTTTTTTTAATTAAAGAAAAAGCGCGTGGGCCGAATCAGAAGAAAAATTAAATTCGATGATTATTCAATTTGAATTATTTAACCTTGCAAAATATTACAAGGTTGCTGATATTATGTCTAAACATATGTCAAAAGCAATGAAAAACGTTTGCACTAAAATAATAAATAATAAGAATCATGAAATGTGAATGATTAAATAAAAAAAATAAAAATAATGAATAAAAAAGTTTAAATCGCGAAAGTATAAATAAATGCTTGCTCTTTTTTTCAACACAACTATACGTCATTTTTGGAGAAGCTTGAGAGAGAAAAAAACAACATTCGTGAAATGTACAGCCGTAAGCATTGCTGTGTAAACGTTGTTGCAGTTTTTCACATTTGGTATGAGAGTAAAAAAGAGGAAGAACACACAAGCAGAGTCGAGAAAAAAGCACAGAAAGAGCGAAAGAGAGAGATAAAAATGGGAGTATATAAAGAAAAGAGGGGTTGAACACAGCGTTACTGCGAGACTCGAGCGGGGGCGCATTCAGCTGGAAAAGTTTTTCGTGCAGAAAACTCAACTTGTTGACTGTCGCCGAGTGAACATAAAGAGTACGAGAGACGACAGAAATGTAGGGGCGATGGGGGAGGGGGGGGGAGAGGGGAGGGAAGAAAAAGCCCAGTAATGGGTGGAAGAAGAAGAGGGGAAAGAGGTAGAGAGGAAAAAGAAACAGAATGGAAAAGAAGTAGGTAAGGGAAAAGGGGATAGAGCCGAGAGTGGGCGGCCATTAATCATTCTCCCCCGTATCGGGGTTGAGCTTTCACTCGTACGCTTCATTTCGTTGTGCTTTCTCCGGTCATGGAGGAAATCCCCCGTATCTGTTTGCGACAGAGAGAAAAGTAGTAACACCCTCAATGGACTTTGTTCTTCGATTCGAAAACGAATTCTTCACTCTCCTCAAATTCGCGCCACCCAAGCTTCAAAATAAGTAACTCCAAAAAAAAAAAATTAACCATTTTATTTATTCAAATGTTTAAATGCCAGGTTTTATTTCGAGAAAAAAAAATTGCACAAAAATCTCTTAAATAAATGTTGACGATTTTTCGACAATTTCATTTTTTCATTTCGAAACAATATTTTTTAAAAAATTGTACGAAAATGTCTCATATCAATGCTGACGATTTTTCGAAAATTTAATTTTTTCATTTCGAAATAATATTTTTTTAAAATTGTAAACGAAATTCAAAATGGGAATTTTGATACAGTGACCCGGAATGCCCCGTGTATTGGCGAAGGATCAAAAGATCCATTCCAACGTACATTCATAAATAAAAAATATGCAGATTCGTTTTTTTGTGTGACCGGATGAGCCTGTTTCATAAATCAAAGGTTAGCACACTGGCGACAACATATTTTGTCAATGGCAGAAGCCCTGAGACTTTCACCCCCTGAGACCCATTCGGCAATACGAGAGCGAAGGAGAGCGGTCGCTGGGGCTTATATTTTATATACACATGCAAATACGAGGGATTCCTGGCCAAAAAGTTCTTCATTCAAGCCTGAGCTTTTCAGATTTTATCGCTGATTTTTTATACCCGGTGACGAATCTTCTAAAAAGCACTCTCGTTTTTTCAACGTATTTTTTTCCATTTTTAAAATTTTCTCAACAATTTATGAATCTTAAAAAATCAATAAATAATCGGAGGAGAAAAATATTATTCTGCATTTAAAAAGTACAATAACATTTTTTCTTGATTTCGTGAAATAAAAAAATTCTAAAAATCAACAAACTTTGAATGAAGTCGCGTACTCCATTGGCTGAGAAATTTTGGCAGCGTGCGAGTTTCATAAAATGTTGAAATGTGCAAATTATTAGAGAATAAAACTAGAGCTTTCGACATTTTGTAGACTTTTTTTTACAATTTGGTTTCTCAAGACTTAAGACTTGACGTTTGGGACTTTCGAACGTTTCTAATAATTTTAAATCTAATTACGAAAGCTTAGCAACATTTTAGACTTATTTCTGAAACATTTGAGACGTTTGAAACTTTTTTATAATTTTCTAGCTCATGCATAAAATCTGAAAAAAATTCGGAGTATTTGAGAGCGATCCTCGAATAATATAAAAAACCAGGGATAAAATCGCAAGCATTCAGGATTAAACGTTTGCTGGTTTAGCCAGAAGTCCTTCATATATTCCATAGATATAGGAATTACATGTGGATTGGGAAAACGAGAGGTCGAGAGCGAGAGATGACGCTGGATTTTTGGTCCCCAGTGATATCGCTCTCGATATATATATCTATTAGGGTGGTCCTTATTTAGAGCTTGGATGCATTTTTTATCAGACGCCCCCCAAATAGACTCCAAATAATTAAAAAACAATACCCTAATTTTTTCAGATTTTTATCCAGACTCTAAACCCTCCAAAAAAGAGGGCAGATTTCTCTATTTGAAATACAAGTGTTTCGGCCATATTGTCACGTTTTTTTTTGTATTCCAAGTGTAATAATTTTTGAAAAAATCTGTAACTGCAAGATTTTAGTGTTCATTGATGCTACTATTTGAGGAAAAATTCATATTATCATCGGTCCAATCTAGACGAATTGCACTTCGTCTAAAATTCTAATACGGATCAATTTAGACGAATTGCAATTTGTCTAGATTGACCCGTATGGCAATGTGAATTTGTCCTCAAATAGTAGCACCAATGAACACTAAAATGTTACAGTTACAGATTTTTAAAAAAATTATTGCACTAAGAATAAAATATATCCTGAGAATATGGCCGAAACACGTGTCTTTCAAATGGGGAAATCTACCCTCTTATCGGGAGGGGTTAGAGTCTGGATAAAAATCTGAAAAAATTAGGGTATTGTTTTTGAAGTATTTGGAGTCGATTTGGGGGGCGTCTGATAAAAAATTCGTCCGAGCCCTAAATAAGAACCTCCCTAGTATCTATATAAAATTACACAGTGAATGTCTGACCACACACATTCTCGTTCTGCTGCGAAATACACGCGCAGAATAATGGAAGTTTCCGAGTCGTCTTTCGGGATTTTGATTATTGAAAAAAAAATATTTTCTCAAGAGTCAACAGCCCTCTCAAATAATCACCGCATTTAATGATCAAAATACATCGTTAGTTAACAATAATTTTTTTTTAATCTTGCAAAATTAATTTTCGCAAATCCTCTTCTGTTTCAAAGTTTTCCCAATATACGTTTTTCTGAAAGTTTTACGAACGCTTCAAAATTATAAGGAAACACAAATTCTAAATGTTCACGATTTTTTCGTCCCTTATTTATTTCAATGAAATGAAAACTAAGTGGATTTTTCTGAATCCTTAAATAATAAAGGAACTTCAAAATGTAGACTTTTTTGTGGCTCGGAATTGCAAAATCGAAAGAAGTTGAAACTGAAGTTGTATTAAAAAAATTGTCTGAATCTGACTTCCTCAAGGGAATTTTAAAAAATTGAGAATTTAATACGCACGAATTCATTCGTGCAGCGAAATCTTGTAGAAGGAATTATAAAAAATGTGTATGAAAATAGTTGAATGAAAAAAAATGATGAATAAATGAATGAGATCTTCCAGCTAACGGATCAAGCACACACTTGTGTCGCATTGAATCCAGAAAGCCCGTGGCTCTCACGAGCTGAGGGCACACCGCCACTGAAAGGATTTTCTCATCGCAAGGATAGAAAATAGAGAAACAGAGAGAGAGAGAGAGAGAGAGCGAGAGAGGGAGATCGTAAGAGAGGAAGGCATCAGTAGAAGCAGTCAGTAGAACTATCTAGCGCAGTCGCCGGTTGTCTCATTTAGACCTCCCTTGCGCGTTTGCCCTGGTTCTCTTTGAAAGCTCTCTTCCTACTTCCACCCTTACTCGCAGATTCCTGTCTCGAAACAGCTGCAAGCTTCCCTCCTCCTCCTTTTTCTCCTCATCTATGCAACAGCAACGACGAACTCGGCCACCAGTCCATTAGTTTCGAAACAAGTATACACGTATACGAAGGAATAGACAGAGAGAGAGAGAAAGGAAGGGAGGAAAAGAGATAAATGAGAACGAGGCTGCAGAGGGAGCAATAGACGTTCTTGCACCTCACTCTTTGAGTGACAACGCCAAGACACTGTGCACACATTTATTATGTCACCATTTGACACATAATTTCATTCTTGAGGGATAATAAAAGTAATCATCTGGAAAAATAATTTTTTTTCTTCAAGAGTACACGTATCAAGAAATATTTCTTTAGAATTTCATAAATATCCGTGCAGTTTTTTGGAATTATATTTGTTATTATTATTTATTATATTATTTATATAATTTATATTTTTTATTTCATTTTTGCAGCTTTTTTGTTGCTATCTGAGAAGCCCAACATTTACGAATATAGTTGTTCGTATTTTGCAAATGATAAAAAAAAAAATATGAAAGGTTTTAAGGTTAGGATTTTTATTTAAGGAATAATAGGAGCTCGATCATTCCGAAAAATGATTTTGTTCTTTACCGTTTGCGAAAGTATATGTATCTAAAAATGTTTTTAATAATTATATGAACTTTTGAACATAACAAAAGGTTCCAGTGGCATCTTTGGATTATGGGTTTTTTAAAAAATTCTTTTTGGAAATGTCTGTTTTTTTACTCTGTCAATGATTTTTTAATTAAAATTCATCTTTTATCTCACATGTGGTTTATTTTCATAGTTGCAGAATAAATATTAATTAGAACCAACAACTTTGGTATTGTGCTAATGGAAAATAAACGAGGCATGAAAATCGGGGATGAAAATACAGGAAAATACAGACGAGTTGTATTTTACAGTGAATCCGGGAGAGGTAGAGAGAAAATTGTAACGGTTGTATCATTTTTGGTATATATTAAACTACGCAGGAATATTACACAAGGTCATTTTCCGGTCTCGCGTACACGCTTGGGAAAATGTTCGACGAACGACCACAAAACCACCCCTCGGCATATTTACTCGCTTCAAAATTCTCATTTCATCGCTAAAACCCACTCATTTTGCAGAATTACGTGTTTGCACATATCCGTTTAATGAATAATAATAATAGCAATAATACCAATTATTATAATAATAAAAATTTGACAATAATACTCGATTCATAATTTTAGTTGTTATTTTTTCACAAAAATGTATTTCAATGTATGAAGTTATTGGTCATCTTTACCACTAAATTAAAAATCTCCATACAAAAATATCGAATTCCCATAATATTTTATCCGATGGTGTTTTATTTAAAAAAAATTCATCTATGCTCTGTTTTTTCCAACAGTGATATCTGAGTGGAACAACACCGAGGACGATGAACCGAAGAATCGTAGCTCGACCGTCGTCGCAACGGGCAGTCCATATCAAAATAACGAGGGCCCATTGCAGAGAGACGAAGTCAAGGCGACGTTCAACAAGGACGAAAGAAACGACAATAACATTTGTGAGAATCCGTAATTTCAGTGGAATTTCATTTTCAATATATTAATTTCCCTTTTTTTCTGCAATTCTAAATATTTTTTCAAAGTTAGAATCAAACATGATCATCGCGAGACAAGAAATTGGGCAAAATAATACATTTTTTTCACCGAAACTGGCAGATTTCAGACTTGCACGGTTTATAATTTTTTTTTTCAATTTCAAAATCTCGTCCGAGTCGTAATTTCGTTCAAATTCAATTTTTTCGCAAGTGACAAAAGATTATTTTGTTCTTGAAATTTATTGTGAATGTGTCTTATTTTTTTTTTCTTGCAAGTTCCAGATAAAAGCAAAGAACCACCTGAGTCGAAGCAATTCATCGGACTCGTTATCGGTATTCTCACCACTGTTATCATTATGCTTCTCGCAGCGATTCTTTTTATTTTCTATCGAAACAGAAGATTAAAGGCCGCACTAACTCCAGCTGCTTTTTACGATCGTCACGGTGATTTTAAGGTAAGATAGCGAAAAAATATTAATTCTTCACTGGTCCATTATTATCATGATTATTATTATTATTATTATTATTATTATTATTATTATTAATTGATGAATGCTTAAAAATTTGAGTATCTTAAATAAAAAATGCCAAAAAAAATTTCATAATGGTTCACTTATTATTGCGAAATTGCAGATTTTTGTAAATTACCATCTTTAACTTTTTGTATTTTCAATTCATGAAGAAAAAATAATTTAAAAAATAATTTAAGAAATCCTGAACTCGACAATACCTCGTATTATTTTTGTAAATAATTAATATGAATTATAAATGAGTTTTTTTTATTACTATATTGTAACTGTATTACATATGGATCATTCCATGTAAAATCGACCAAGAGGTGGAATCGACCCCTCTCAATTTCCATGAAATTTGGTCAGAAGTTTTCGTTTTCAATCGAACGGATTTCTACCAAAGAAAAAAAATTAAAAATATTTTTTTCAAAAGTTATTCAAAATTTAAAATTTCACAATTTTTGAAATCTTTCAAGTTTATTTTTCAAATATCTCGAAAACTATTATAGTTACGAAAAATCGTTTTCAGTTCGTTTTGAAGAGGATACTTAGGGCTACGAAAAGAAAAATATTCCGAAATAAAATTTTGAAAAATGATGAATTTGGAGAATTTTCAAAAACCGTGAAAATCCAAGTTCCATATTTTATTTTTGGTTCAATTTTTTGTATATAATACCTTGTACTGATATTAAAAGATCCTGAAATTTTCAGAGATGCTTTTTTTTGTTTCAAAAATAAAAAAAATGTTTATCAAAATTCAAAAATTTATATTTTTGAAACAAAAACAGACCATCCAAAAAATTTCAGGATCTTTCACGACCAGTAGAAGGTATTATATTGAAAAAATTTAAGCAAAAATTTAATGTTGATCGTGGATTTGCACGATTTTTAAAAATTCAAAAATTTATATTTCTGAATAAAAAAAACACCTCTCTGAAAATTTCAGGATCAATTAAGATCAGTACAAGGTATTATATAAAAAAATTAAACCAAAAATAAAATATGGAACTTGGATTTTCACGATTGTTGAAAATTCAAATTCTCCATATTCATCATTAAAAAAAAAAAATTTCGGAATCTTTTTTTTTCGTAGCCTCAAGTATACGCTTTGAAACGAATTCAGAACGATTTTTCGTAACTATAATAGTTTTCAAGATATTTAAAAAATAACCTTGAAAAATTTGAAAAATTGTGAAATTTTGAATTTTGCATAACTTTCGAAAAAAAAATTTATTTTTTTTTCCTTTAGTAGAACTTTGTTTTATTGAGAACGAAAACTTCTGACCAAATTCTGTCGAAATTGAAGGGGGTCGATTCCAACTCTTGGTCGATTTGACATGGAGTGACCCATATTTATTGTAAAAAGCTTTGTGAGCATTCATTCGTGAATAAAATGAGCACAATGGACTATTTTTAAGCTGAACCGTGGACGTGTAAAAAAGAAAACCGGAAAAGGGGGTGCGAAAGATGGGAAATCGTCGGAGAGGTCTGAGGGTGTATGTTTAAGCAGCAGCCGTTAGCCGGAGCTTTTTTCAAGTGGGTTAAACTCGACCACGTGCTCTTCCGCGGATAAAGAAAGATACGGAATAGGAAAAAAAAAAGTACAGTCGTGGGGCGAAGAGGAGGAGTGGAGAGAGAGAGAGAGAGATGGGGTGAATGGGGTGAGTTTTCGTCGTTCCTCCTCCGGGAGTTCGTAAAAAGAAAAGAATCGTCGGACGAAAATTCTCCCACGAGAGGAACGAGTTCCGGATACGGATATTTCCGGCTCTCCTGGCATCCTATTTTTGTTTTCTATTTTTTTTTTCGTCCGGCACGTGGGCATCCCACGCTTCTCGTCACGTCGGACACTTGAAAGTGAAACAAAGTAGCTAAACATTTTACGTACACAAAAATAAGTGCAGAATTTTTTTTTATCTATAAACCCAATGGCAAAAATTAATTTCGAGCCATAAAAAATCATTTATAAATAATGTCCATTTAAATTATATCAATTATAATATTATACAATAAAAATAGAATAAATTAAAAAAATCGCAAATATTCAAAATTAAAAAAAAAAATTAAAAATTATTTTTAGTTGAATTACTGCGGTATCTCTTGATTACATTTGAACGGAGTGACAAAAATTCATGTTACAAATTTATCATTTCCGTAAAAAATGCATCCGGGTAATCAATTTTACTCCCAATATTAATTTTATTCGATCATCTTTCGAATGTCCACATCGAAGATTCGACGTTGACAGCGATGTGTCGATTCGATGATTTGACTCAATTTCCAATGCTCCGAGGGAAATTCAAGTAATTATTATCCCATCACCGATGAAGGGCCGTGAATATAACATAACCCTCAGGCTTTATCTTTCCCCTGAGCTTTGATATAACATACACATTTACAGATAAATAATAGAGTGCTTCAGTTTTAATCATATTTTTTTTATTTCGTTACTCATCAAGAATTTCGTGCTCTGTAAACATAAAGTAATTTGCACGGAAAAGGAGAAGCCCGCGGAAATTTTATTTATTCTTGGTTCAATAATAACATTTCTAAAAACTCTTGAAAAAATCAAAATTCAAATTTGAGCCGTTTTTAGAATTTTTTTTTCTCATGAGGTGAACCAAATCGCAACGAGCAGCGAAATTATAAAATCAAGAATAATTCTGAAGCACCCTATTATTTTTAGATCTTTATTGTACACAATGCACAGCACCCCTTCGTTCTTCGTGTGAACGCGCGATGGGCGTAAAGTGAGTTAATACGATTATCGACTTTGGCCCCCGGACATACTGAAGGGGTGAGTTATACACAGGACACGGATGCATGCAGGAAACTCTGCTTGTCTGTATCCTGCGCTCTATCTGCGTATATTACATTCGGTTCACCCCAAAAACCAGTGATTACATCAATCCGAACTGAGGAATAACTTGTTATTCCATCGTAGAATTTTATATCTATAAATTCGATGCAATTCTCAAAAGCTTCATTCAAGGCGTTATACGCAGTCAAATTTTTTAAAATATCGATATTTTTTAATTTTATTTTCGCAGTGTACATAAAGTATATATGAGGTATTCCCGCTCAACGGGACCCCCTTTTAGGCCGACCTCTCTTTCGATTTTCGTGAAACTCGAGTATATTTTAATGTTGCCTAAAAGTATATTGTACACCAATGTTCAGATCTCTAACTATTAATTACTCTACTCTTTGGAATACACCAAAAGTTATATTTAAAATTTTTTGCGTATTCAGTGCTTCGGAGCTTTGGCACGGCGCGAAATAAAATCGAAAAAATTCTTCAACAATAGCTTTCGATCGGAAATTTCCTGCGCTTTTCGAAAAAAATATCAGCGATTTCGAAAAAAACGAATTCATTTAAATTTCGGCCAAAAACCGAAAAAATTGATTGACAAAAAAAGAGCATAATTTAATTCAGTGGGACAATTTTTTTCATGTTTTGTATATATCTGAGAAGTCACGATATAAATTTCAAGAATTTTTTCGATTTTATTTCGCGCCACGCCAAAGCTCCGAAGCGCTGAATACGCAAAAAGTTTGAAATATATCTTTTGATGTATTCCAAAGAGTATTATAGTTAGAGATATGAAAATTGGTGTACAATATACTTTCAGGCAACACTAAAACATAGTACTCGAGTTTCAAGAAAATCGAAAGAGGTCGGCCTAAAACAGGGTCCCGTTGAGCGGGAATACCTCATACACCGAAAATTTCATGTCAATTCGACTAATATTTTCGAAGTTACAGGCCTATTTGTAAACCCGTCTTGGAGCGTTAGAAAGTGCTTTTGAAACTTTTAACGCGTTTTTTTTTTTCAAAACTGTGTTTTTAAAATCGGTGAGCAAGATTTCTCAGAAATGGCGTAACTGATCAATCTCAAATGTTTACACAAGCTTTATAAATGTATTTTTTAGTAAATAATCGAAGGGGTTTTTTCCGATAAATATTTTCCATTTTATAAACAATTTAACGCAAACATTTTCGTCAAATATCGATTTTCTTTTTAGAAGCTGCGATTTTGTTAAAAATAAATATTTTGCTTATACCTTCGATTGAATACTAGATTATACCTTATATTAACGAAATTTTTGTTGTGTTATGATTTTTGATGATCCAATCCAGAGATATCGTTCTCAACGTAAGACGTCTTTTTGTAGAGGATCTCTCGGAGATTGGCTTTAAGGGCTTCAAGAATCATTATTTTTTTAAAAAACAAGTTTCAAAATGAAGTTAAAAGTTACAAAAATATGTATATAAATTTTTCCGTTAATAAATTAAAATGTCTTTCCAGAATAAAATCTTAAAAAATTGATGTTAATAAGCTCAAAAAAAAATTGTAGATAAGGATATATTTCCAAATTTTCCCAATTTACATGAATTTAATATTCAAAAGGTTGAATGAATAAT
Source organism: Alloplasta piceator (assembly GCA_946863875.1). Lineage (NCBI taxonomy): Eukaryota > Metazoa > Arthropoda > Insecta > Hymenoptera > Ichneumonidae > Alloplasta > Alloplasta piceator. The sequence goes on from OX333071.1 coordinate 78,607,958, forward strand.
AGAAAATATATTTCTACACCAAAGTTATTATTATTATTCAATTATTTTAAGAAAAGAGAAGAATAATTATCGTTGAACTTTAAAAAAAAATTTGGCAATGTTTAAATTTCCTAAAATTTTGCAATTTTCGAAACATTATGAGATAAGTGGGAAAATTTAAAATTTTCTATCCACCGTTTTTTGAGCTTTTTCAGAAAAAATAAATTGGAGAACTGGCAAAGAATTTTGAATCTCACAGGAAATTCGCACTATTTTTTTGTTCTTTTTTTCCACTATATTCGGATTAAAGTTTGCATGAATATTATGTTTACGATTAAAACGTCGAATCGATATTCACGTTTATCGTCAGATTCAACGATTCGCCGAACGCTATTGACAATACCATTGTCAATAGACAGAGCTTCTGTCTCTGGGAAATTCGCGTACGAAAATTTATTGATAATTAATACCATTCGTCTAACGATGGGCTGGAGAGTTTATATAAACGAGGTCATAAACGAATGAGGTTTATGATTGCGCAGAATACACGTTTCATTGGTTTTGGATTCAGGGGTTTCACCCTCGATTGTCGACAAATTAATGTAATGATGATATCGCAGCGCTATTAAGGGCTCCGTACTTGTTGGAGGGTGAATTTGGAGGGAAACCCTTCTGCGAATTAAAGGTGCAATATTTCCTTCGAAGAGTTTAAAAAAAAACTTAATTCACATTCAGAACTCTCTCAATTTTCGGATATAAATATTAAGCTCTAAAATTCGGGAAAATATTCAAGACAAAATTGAATCATCTTCAAAAAAATTGCGTTAACCCTTGTTCAGAAAAAAAATAGTATTTTAAATTGTTCAATAACATAAAAAATCGAATTAAGGGGGAGTGAAAGCTTTTTTTACGCCAACAATTTTGACCGAATTTTGGCTGTCCGAATTTTGAATGAGTCTGGCATAAAACGTTTTTTGTTATGATTTAAAAAAAAAAACCCCACTTGAATTGATTCTCGAAAAAAAAATCAGGCCGGAAAGCTCGAGAGAACTTCTTTCGCTTTTTCGTTGCCGCGAGTGACGGAAGTCACTCCGATGAAATTTCATACACATTTCCTTGTTTTCCAATCTTCATATCCCACCTCCGGGAAATTAGACTGAAAGCTGCACACGGATTGCGTCAGCTCGAGGATGCGCGTTCGAGGATCCTCCTTTTGAGTAAATTTCCCTCCCTCTCCCTTTTTCTCTTTATCTCGGGTTCGGTATGGCGCGTCGCATAAATAAAAATCTATGCACAGAGAGGAAGAAGAGAAAAAAAGATGAGAGGAACATAAAAAGTTGAAGACCGTATAAAGAGGGTTCATTCACCGAGGCAAAGAGAGGCAACAAAGAAAATAAAAAAAATACAGTCTCGCGCATTCATGGGATAAATATGGTTGTCCATATTCCTGAGAGAGGAATCGCCAGAGAGCTTGGGAAAAAGAGAGAGAGGAATAGGAAAAGAGAGACAGCGGGAAAGTTGGAGGAAGGGGTGAAAAAAAAATAAACGAAATATTTAATAACGCGCGCCATTTAATTTCGCTCCGTCCGTTGCTATATTTATTCTTCGTTTACTCTTTTTTCCTCCTTTCCGACTCATTATCACGTTGCTTTAATACGCCTCGTTACCGAAACGTCTGGTGTGTGTCGGTGCGTCTGGCCAACCCTCTTCGACCGGGGCTACAAATGAGTAGAATCCCGGTACAATATGGACCACCGTAATTAATCCGCCCCCCTCCGACCATGAAGAGGCGAGTTAGCAAATAAAATACATCCTCTTTCGTCTTCGGTACTTGCTCCACGAAATTCTAAATTTTGACAAATTCTAGAAATTCTGAGTACCTCCGTTTATAAATTATTTTTCTAAAATAATTTTGCAACTTAGATTTTGTGCACTTTTGAATTTTTAAAGAGAAACGCCACTGTAAGGAAAAAAATTGCCAATGAGAATTTTTTTTTCACATATTAGGATTGTTGTTTTTTTATTCTTATATTCAGCTTGTTTCATCGTAATTTTTATTGACAAATTTTGAAAATTAACAGAGATATTTACGATATTTACGACCCAAATAATCATTTCTTCATAAATAAAGGTTTTTAATTAATAAAATATTCAATTGCAGATGTAATTATTTATCTAAAAAAAATTTAACCTCGAATCATGCTTAAAAACATAAATAATAATTTTCATTATTTGAATTGAATTTTTAAATACATTCAAATGTAATTTGAAAAGGGGCTCTCTTTATGTTTTCCCGCAATTTAATGATTTTTTCGCTCGGGCAACCCCTAAGAAATGAAATAAAAATTTCTAAAAATTTGAGGTCATATTTTGGGCCAAACGGTCAGACCGATGACCGCGTGATTTGACGTGGAATGCCCCATATACTTTGAAGAAATGCAAGAATAAAATCTTTTTTAAAATTTTAGGGAAGCTTGTTCCCCTAAAAAAACGAGACTTTAAAATTCCCCAAAATCGAAGAAATATTCGGAAGTTTCTGAACCAATTTATCTGCGTAGTTCGTATTGCCCCACTTTTATTTACGTAATGTACACTATAAGCAAACGACTGCGATATCCGCGAGAGTATTTATGAAAATGGTTGGGAGGGTAATCGCTGCTCGGAAAAGCGTCGTGAATCATGTTGAACGGTTTGGGTAAAAGGGAGGAGGCAAAAGCATCGAAAGGGTGACGACAACCCAATATCCATAAGGTTCAGGAAGACGTCGAGGGTCGTTTAGAGATAGGCTTGAAATACAACGGTCGAGACAACGACCGAGGCAACTCGTAACAGAGTTTAATAATACAAAGACCTAAATGAGAAAACACACGCTATTTTGGAATTATTATTCTACAAATTTTATGTTGATGATGCTGTAAGGCTGTGTTGATTCTGCTCGTTTTAATGGAATTGGGGTCGAATCGGTGAGGAAAATTAGAAGGTACGAGATGTCTTAAAAAACTGTACAAAATGATACTTTAGACTTCGACAAAAACGAGGGAAAATACAAAAATTTCGTTTATGACATGGTTTATATTTTCACATCGACTGATTTTTGCCGATCTCTAACCTCTGCAAAAAAAAAACATAATAATTTGAATAATTCGAATAAATTTAATTCTATTTTTTAATAAATTTACATCAGCTAATTTGTTACTTTTCTTCATTGCTTGTAATCCCACGCTTTTTTGAGCCTTCGAGATCCTAAATCCTATATTAAAACACCCCAAAACAACAAGGACTTATATCCATGATAGTTCCTCTGGAGCAGGATTGCAAAATTTGTAATGTAAAAGTAATGCATTATTCATTACTTTTAGAATGTGCAATGTAAAAAATGTTCATTACCCATTACACTGTAGTGTGTAATGGAACAAATTTACATTACCCATTGCAATGTAGAGTGTAATGAAAAAAAAAATCCATTACCTATTACAACGTAGTGTGTGATGGAAAAAAATCTCCATTGCCCATTGCAATGTAATGTGTAATGGACAAAACTTTGATTACAATTTTGGGAATGGAAAAATATAAATGAATAAATTATAGCAATTTTGCATTACATTTTATTGACTCAGGACTTAGATTTTTAGGTACTTTGAATTCTAAAAAGCATCTATATTAGACTGATTTAAAAAAGCGACTATTTATTGTTTTTCGAAGTAATTTCGGGAAGGTAAAAAAAGACGCCTGTTAAAATTACAACTCTTAATACAAATATTTAAAGGTTCCTCATCGCATATTTTGATTTCCCATTTAAATAACACAGGAAAAAAATTCAAACTTTGACATTTTAATGAGTAATGGAAATTGTTTCCATTACACACCACATTGTAATGGCTAATGAATTTTTTTTCCATTACACACTACATTTTAATGGGTAATGGCAATTTTTTCCATTACACACTACATTGTAATGGGTAATGAAAATTTTGTCCATTACATACTACGTTTTAATCGGTAATGCAAATTTTTTCTAATACACACGACATTGTAATGGGTAATGCAAATTTTTTACATTACACACTACATTTTAATTGCTAATGAAAATTTTTTCCATTACACACTACATTTTAATGATTAATGTAAATTTTTTCCATTACACACTACATTGTAATGGGTAATGAAAATTTTTCCCATTACACGCTATGTTTTAATGGGTTATAAAAATTCTTTTCATTACACACTACATTATAATGGGTAACGAAAATGGCAATGCATTACAAAAAGTAATGCATTACTTGCAACCCTGCTCTGGAGGAATAATTCAATTCACCCACTCAAAGGATGCAAACTTCATCGTCACGTTGTGATCAGCTGATCAGTGATCACAGAATGAATGTAAATTCCACCCCTCAAAATCAGCAAATTAAAAAAAAAAAATTAAAACTTGAATTGCAAAAATATCAAAAATAATACTAATAAACAAACAAAAATAACAGTACCAATAAAAAAAAATAAATTAAAAAACCAAAAGTAAAACCAGCAATCTCAATTAAATATGCAGAATAATTGATCCCTGAAGTTTTGAAATAAGGAATGTAGACTATAATGGACAATGTAATTCCCAGTCGCATCAGATCGACCGAAAAAATCTGTCGTTAAAAAAAATGGTCCACAAGAAGCAGAAAGTTCCAAAGAAGACGAAGAAGAAGAAGCAGAAAGTCGCCACAGAAGAAAGAGTGTAAAAAAGGCGAAGGATGCTTAAATTCCTCGACTGGGGAGGGAATTCCATTGGCGACGAGACGAGCGGTTATCTTATCTTAACGGCGCTCACACAGCATCACAACGACGCTCCCTGACGCACCCTAAACGGAAATTAACACCACCCCTTTTTTCGGCGTCATCCATATACCATTTTCATTTGTGCCCTTAGGGAAAGGGAGGTTTCTGTACCGCTGTTGACTCTACCTCCCGTTTTTTTTTCTTCACGGTCTCTTCAAGAGTTTCCAGGCCGTGTCTGTGAATGTGCCCGAGCTTCCATTATGCGATGCAAACACAAGAAAAAAAAATCAATGGATATTATGTATCATACGCTGGGAGGGTGAAAAAGGAGCTCCATTCGTTGTCGCGGCTGGCAATCTTGCTCCGTTCACTTCGGCAACGTTCTATCCTGATTCCAGACACCTTTTGCCACCCCGTGGCGTCGCAAAATCATCCCTCTCACCGAGGCTGTATTATGCGCAACTAGAGCCACCCCCTTCGCCCTTCACCGAGACTCGACACGACAAACAAACTGTGTCTTATCGTTCTTTCACGTGGCACACATGAGCCACGAATATTTTTCTTGGCACGAAGGGCGAAAAAAAGCTAATTTCCTGCTGGAAAAGGCGCGATGACGGGACTCTTTTTATTCCTCGAGAGGAACGCCATTTTCGCAACCCCTCTCCGGTGTCTCATCAATATCCACGATATTCCCGGACTTTTTCAATGAACAAAAAGGACTCCAGGGGGTCGAAAGAAGCTTCTCCGAGGACTTCCGGAAGTGCAAAGCCACGAAGGTGAGTCGAGAAATAAAGTGGAATGGATAGAATTCTCCTGGACCATCGATCTTTCGCCTCGGGGGAAGCGATCAGCTGTGACGATAAACTTGGCCCTTAAACCGAAGTCTTAAGGGCTCGAAGGTGCTGCATTCGACGTCCTCCCATGACGAGGAATTTTTTTATGACCGCGCCAAAAGTGGAAATTCAACCGTAACGAATTTCAATAACCAACCCCCCGTCGAGCAAAAAAGACAGCCGGCGTCTCGACGAAGAAAGACGTCTTGGATGAAGAGAAAAAAGGGTGTATAAACTTCGTAGGGGGAAAAAATCTACGAACTGAGAGACCTGGATTTTCCGGAACCGGAAGCTTCCTTCGGGGATATCAACATTCTCGTTTCTCGATGGCGCAAGCAGCAAGGGTTGTAAAAATCAAAGTTGCCCGGATCCCTTCTCTTCCGGGACGCTCATCGCTGAAACTGTAAAATCTCTGGATATCCCTTCACGAGATTTTTCTTTCAATTGAGAGGGAAAAACATGTGCGTTGAACCTTCAGCTGAACGGATAATTTACGTTTTTATTCTTTCAATTAAAAATATAAAAAAATCCTCTATAGAAGGTAAATAATTTTTTAAACGCTCGAAAATTTAACGGCACTGAGAGAAAAAATTACTGAATTTGAGAACATGCATTTATTTATTAAATGAAAGTATTAATTCGATTATTTATCTGTTGAACTAAGAAATTCTCTTCATTAAATGCATGATTTGATTAAATTTGTATCCATTGGATTAATTACATTGACCGCATCATAAACATGAGATTATTTGAATCTAAAATGATGATTATTTGAATCTAAAAAACCACTTCAATACGAAATTATTTTTTTCGAACAAAATTATTTCTCTGCAATAAATTCATCATTATTTTACTTCTAAAAATATTTCTGTAGTATTTTCAATATTTATTGGATATAAAATTCATTGTGATTATTTGAAAAGAAGCTGTAGTAAAATAAATAACACATTATTTTATTCCAATAGAATATTTGTTTGGAATGATGAAATTTTTATTTCCTTCAAGCAAAGAACTATCATTTCTATAGTATACTTTAATAGTATACATAAGTTCTTAAAAATTAAAAAACTGGTTTTTTGAATGTTTTCTTCTATTCGAATCTTCATGACTCCTAACTTTTTTCAACGCATAGTAGTGGTCGATAGCGTAATAGGTAGCGTGTCAGGTAGTTAGGTAGGATAGGTATGATGGTAGGTAGGGTCGAGGGTTTGAATCTCGGTCGGACAAAGAAATTAGATCGGAGAATTGGCGCAGATTTGTCTTTTTTTCTATTTATCTCTTAATGGGGTCGCTAAACTATGCATATTAAATTATTTGGCAAGGGCTACATATTTTTTATAAAATGTTCAGCAACAATTAATAAACACGCATTTGATTGAATGAATCATTTTTCTTGTTGATTGGACTAATTAATTTGTTGATTCAACAAATTTTTTTTCTCAATGCTTCCTGTATCAAAAGACATGCATGTTTTGAATGATAAAATGTGTTCTTGATTCAAACAACATATTACATATAATTGATAACATATTGTTAGACTCAAGTAAATTCGTTTATTGAAACAGAAATTTATGGAATTGACTGACAAAAATGAACCAAGTAAATATATAAGGGAACCAATCTAATATGTTCAGGCAAATGATGAAAAAATGATTTTTTACCTTCAAAACTTCATTTCATTGGTTCTAGTAATTTTTTCTCTCGGTGGACAAATTTAACCCAGTCACAATCTCTTAGAATTTTTGCAAAACCAAAAAATACATAAATTCAATATTTGTATCAGCGGTTTTCAGTCCAGAATCCTTTAAATGCAACTTGCATGAGCCAAAATAAAAAAATACAGATGCAGAAATGTTGAATGTCATATTTCACCCAGTCACAAGCCCTTAAAGTTCCACAAGTGGAAGAGAAATTATAAAAAAAAAATTTAATATTTGCATCAAGGATTTTTAGTCCAGAGTCCTTCAAATTTAATGAGTCATCGATGACCAATTGACACGGAAAAATTCTGAAGTTGCTCAACCGATTTTACTGAAAAAGGGTACTTTTGCGAATCGACCAAATTATTCATGGAGTGGCGTTTAACAGCGGTATAGAAATTGCACAGTATGTGAGAGTGGGAGAAAGAGGGAGTAAGAGTGTGAGAGGGTTGGGGAAAGCTCGTTAATGAGTGTACGAACTAATTGCGGTTTCTGCCTGGCATTTATCGAGAGGAGGCTCAATTCGATGTCAAACATTTGCCACCCACCAACGCTTGATCGTGTTCATTGACCTTCGTAATAGATCGTTTCATCGTTCAGGCCTGTTCAACATCCAGAGTCACATATATTTTACACTGTATATATATTTATATGTGTGTACAAACCATGTGCGCACGTATTTACGCAAGAATAACAACGTCGACGGCGGACAACTGTTTAGATTTCCCAAGCACGTATTTTAACGTTCATTGGTTTGACTAATCGCTCGCGTTTGGTGAAAACGGTCCACGCTGTGTTTTGCATAATAATCGAAAGGTTCCCGTCGGCATACCATCGGCTACAAAGGGGATGTGATGAGCGAGAGAGATGGGAATATCATTGTCACTCGAACAACAAATACCAGGCTATTGGACGGAATTTCTTCCACTGGAAAATGGCGAAAAATAACGATTTTCACAAGGAAAAAACGACTTAGTTGGTTCAACCAACCAGCTTAGTGCTCTGAGCGCCAGAAGAGAAATTAGTTGGATCAACTAGATAGTTGGTTGAGTCAACTAACTAAACCAATTTTTTAGTTAGCACAACTAATCGACTTAGGTGTGGTAACTAATAAATAAGGTTGAAGCAGCTAAGTCGTTTTTTCCGTGCATAAGCTTTTCCGAGCTTTCTCAGTTTTTTGAGTCTGATCATGGAGATGTCAAGATCAGGAGACGTTGAAACAATCAAACTTTACAGCGTTGTCCTTAATTATGTGTATAGTTTTTTGGATCTGATCTGAGACGAAACAAATTAAAAAAATTTTCAGCTTCCTTGAATACGGATTAAGGGGGTCGAGTCAGCGTCAAAACAGCGATTCTTAATAATAATTTATAATTATTGTAGAATGCCTACAAATATGATATATCGTCCACCATTTGAGGTACCGAATGAACAATTTTTTGGGACTAGTTAGAACTCTTAAGTTGCACTGGTTTCCTGAAAAACCTAGTTTTGAGTGTTTTTACTCTGCGCGAGATTCAGAATAAACTGTTCGACGGATTTTACTCTAGATGTCTCATTGTCATCGTGATACTTTTTCTCATAAGATAAACGCGGCACATTTTTTTTTAGCCCTTTATTTCAGAGTCCTGGCCTGTTTTAAAAATGTTCGCCTATTTTGAACGTTCCAGGCTTTGTCCTGGTCACAATTTTTACTTCAATGAAAATGTGCCGTGTTCATCCCGTGGAAAAAAGTGTTACGAAGAATACGAGACGTTGTAGAACAAAACTAGGTTTTTCAGGAAACCGGTGCACCTTAAGGGTTCTAACTAGTCCTAAAAAATTGTTCATTTGGTACCTCAAATGGTGGGCGATACTTCATATTTGTAGGCGTTCTACGAAAATTATAAATTATTATTAAAAATCGCCGTTTTGACGCTGACTCGACCCCCTTAATGAAAGTAGATTTAAAAATATACACTCCCTGTTTGAGAAAAATGCATTTTTAATATGTAGGATCCAGATATAATTTCTTCCATCAATTTGTAGTCACACTACAGTTACTCTAGAAATACTTCAACGATTTTGATAAGTATTTGAGCTTTTAATTTTCGAGTTTTTAATATTCTCTTAAATTTCTACAAAGGATCATTTTGTATAAACGTATAGATAAAATTATTCCCCAATTTGAGGTGAAATGATCCCCCAAATGGTAAAATAATCCCCAAAAAGAATTTCAATGATTCACCCTATTTTTATTTTGTTTTAGTATAGAAAATTCAGTCTTAGGCTGAAGCACTACAAAAGGCACACAAGAAAATTCATGAAAAAAAAATTGCATTCATAAAAAATGCCTGAAGTTTATCATTCATAAAAATAAAATAAGAAATTAAAAGAACTATTGCCTTAATAGATGAAATAAATAATCGTTATAAAATATATTCTTTTCCTCTCCTCGTAGACAAAAATTGTCCAACGCCTGCGGAAAAATTATGAAAAATTGCGACAATTGGCAGTAAAATAATTTGAAACAAAAATATTAATGCTGCTATTTGTAGGAACGGTAACAACAGAAACATTTTTTATTCTGGTAAATGGACGATGGAAAAATGGTGGTAGGAGGTACGGGGAAATGTAACAAATGATCTCGTGTCGTGGCAGAAAAAATGCGACTCACTTTTCGAGAGTGCGAGGAAAAAAAAGCTCGCATTACGCCGGTTTACCTCCGCGTATATCGGCTGGCCTGTATAGCCCGTTTGAGTGATCACCGTTCATAGATCAGACGCGTGTTCGTAGGCGTGCAACGATATTTGTTAAATAATGTATTGGTTAAAAAAAAAGCTCCGAACGAATGGTTAAGCTGGGCTTTCTCTACTGTGAGATACCGGAAATCTCCAAAATTTATGAGGACTTCAATCCGTTCAAAAAAGTATGAGATTTTCCTAATTTTCTTCAAAATCCCTCCATCGATCATTGTCTCGATTTTGACTTCTAACTCCCGTATCTCAATAAATATTGAATTTTTGGAAAATTATTCTGAGTGAAAGAGAAGCATTTTTCAAATAAATTGTACACAACAAAATTACCGCAATTCTAATAATTGAAACAATGATTTTTTTCACACGTGAAGAGTTATCAATTTTTTTCAAAATTTTTTTAGAGCTCATTTATAAGATTGTCAATTTAATCGAATTAATTAAACTGAATTCAATTCCAAAATTCAAAAACAGTTTTACAGAAAAAAATAAAAGGAAAGTATTTTGGACATTTTTAAAATTTGTAGAAAAAATGTTTTATCTATGACCTAAAAAGGACGCTCGGAAAAATCAAGGTATTTCGTATCGTAATAAAAAATTCTGTGTACGATATAAACGTATCTCTGCTCCAACGAGCTTTCGCAGAGTGTCAATACAACAAACGAATGAAAAAAAAATCCGAAAAAAATGTGTGGGCTCCGACACGTAGAAAATAGCGGGCCAAGCGACGAAAGAGCTTTAAAGCTGAAGGGGGATGAGACTCGGAGAGCCGCAGACCCGATCAAAACACGAACGAGGATAATTTTTCAACGCAAGACTCGTTAACTCCACCAACAGCCACGAAAAAATATATATAGTTAAAGAGATAGAAAGAAAAAGAGAATGAGAGAGAGAGAGAGAGAGAGAGAGGGAATGCAATATATTCCGTCCCACTTGTATCCTGCGATATTAATTTGCTTGTCACGCTCGGAAATAAAATTTTATATTTCATTCATGATGGTCCGCACATACGTATTGAAAAAAAAAAAATATTCTCGTTTTTTCGTTCATGACAGAAGAGCTTGTCAAATATCACCGGAATCGTTTCCATGATTCTCCTCGGCGTTAACACGCACATTTCCATCCCATCCCATTTTTTTTTCTTTACCAAGTCCAACGTAAAACAAAATGTTATCAAGCTGGTTTTCAACGCCATCAACTATTTGCAACTCAACAATTTCGCAGGAGGATTAATTTTTTGAAAAACAGAATTGAGCTACGAATTCGCAAAATTGAAAATAAAACTCTCCGTTCATAATGTTTTTGGAATGAAGCGTAACGATTCGGATGGGCCGAAAATCCGCTTTTTTCGATTTTTTTTCAACAATACCGAAAATATTGTTCATTATGCGACAAAAAAAATCTTCGCGGAGGGAAACAATTTTGAGTCAATATCTTAGGCTCGCCAAAGTTCGTCAAAGTTCAAAGTGTTGAAAAAAATTTCTGAGCTTATCTTTATTGGGAATTTAATTCTCTACAAAAAAGGTCTTATATCAAATCATGTAGGATTGATAGTTTCTAGGATAATTGCTGTTTTAGTAAAAAAAAATGTCATTTTCCTCTATATTTACACTTTTTATGGGTAAAAAATAATTGATCAACTTCTTATTTTATAGGAAATTTTATTCTCTTCATAAAAGTGAAATGAAATGATGTAGGATCGATAGTTTCTGAGATAATTGCAATTTTAGTAAACAAATTATTATTTTCCTCTATCTCAAGATTCATTATTTTTTTAAAAGAAAAATTCCAAAATAAAATGTAAAGTTACAAAAATATGTATATAAATTTGTTCGATAATAAATTAAAATGTCTTTCCAGAAAAAAATCTTGAAAAATCGCCTTTTTTCGGTCTCCTGACTCCGTATAACCCCTTAATATATATTTCTAATATACTTCTTATATATTTAAAAAAAATTTCTTACATATACTTTATTTCTATAGGGGGCCGTCTTTAAAAAAAGCATGTGGTAAACAAAAAAAATATATTGTTTGTAATTTTTATGAAAAAAATCCGACTAAAATTGGGATTATGGCATTGTTATGATCCTCGAAAAAATCGCGAATCATATTTAAAGCTTAGTCGACTTAGAATTCCCCGTATATTCATATGTATGTCGCAAAAATTTTAATTCCTATATTGTAAAACGCGAAGATTATTTTTGTAGAGAATTCATTAAAAGAAAGGAATGAAATTTTTTTTTCTTCGCAGGAAAAATACTTTAGAAATAAAAATGACTATTTTTATTTAAATTTGCAATGATGTAAGAAACTATAAATCCTACATGATTTCATATGAGGAGATTTTTGTAGAGAATTAAATTTCCTATGAAAGAAGGAGTTTATCAACTAATTTTTACCCACAAAAAATATAAATAGAGGAAAATGACATTTTTTTTTACTAAAATTGCAATTATCTTCAAAACTATCGATCCTACATAATTTTTCATAAGGGCTTTTTATGTAACCATTTTTTTACCCATAAAAAGTATAAATATAGAGGAACATTTTTTCCCCCTAAAACAGTAATTATCTTAGAAACTATCAATCTTGTATGATTTGATATAAGCACCTTTTTTGTAGAGAGTTAAATTTCCAATAAAAATAAGCCGAGAACACTTTTTTTTTTCGACACTTTGAATTTTGACGAACTTTGGCAAGTCTATATTGACTCAAAATTTGTTTCCTACGCACAGATTTTTTTTTTTTAGCACAATGAACATTATTTTCGGTATTGCTATAAAAATGTCGAAAAAGCGGATTTTCGGCCCACTTTAAATCCATACCAACAACGGGAATTTGTCGATTGATGCTCACCAGTGGAATGCACATTTGGCATATACGAGATGTATTTGAAATTACTCGAAGAGCGGTATCAACCGGCGCACGCAGTGTTCAATATAATCTGCGTGATAGATTATACGAGTGGGATGGTTAGAGGGGAAGGAGAGAAGAGAGGGGTGGATGCACGATGGTCATGGCACAGGAATAAAGGGTGGTGGGGTTCGTCCATCCTCCATGGTCGAGTATTGTAAACCCACGGAGGTTGCGCGTCCTTGCTCGCCATTATACGATCGTAGAAATACAACGAGATGATCTCTGGCTGTTCGGACACATCGGGGACGTATTTCAACGTCGAGTGGATTTCTGTTCTGCCCTCAGCTTATACGATCCCATCGATTTTCCTCCCCCCTCCGACATCTTCTATTTCTTCTATTTCTCAGCAATGTTGCCTTATCCATTGTCCAAAACCTAATTTACATTAGCATCTCGCTGAACCATAAGCAACGATCTTTGAAATTTTTGAAGTTTCCTAAGATTCACCAAAAACAAAATTCATCCCTTTTCTCAAATATTTATAAGCAAATTATTGTAATTCTAGTTTGTAAGAATTTTCTCAAGTGCAAAAAAATCTTTTGAGACGTGCCTCTTCCTAAACCCAAAAATAAGATTTATTTAATTCAAATTAGGTAATAAATATTACCTAATATTTTACGCGGTTAAGAATTACATCAGCCCATTAAATGCCAATTCCACTCGAATAATTCTTAGGTAAAGTTCCAAATTTGAATCTCCCATCGAGTCCTAAAAAAGGATGCTCAGTTTTGGTGCTTTTCAGAATTTACGTTCCAAACAAAAGCTCAAAATTTGGCGCCATACTATTTTCTTTTAGGCAAGAAATCACATTAAAAAAAAAAATAATAAAATAAAATCCAGCAAACAAAAATCCAAAAATATGAAAATTCGGAGAAGCTGATTTTATTGTTGCACAAAATTGAGATAAAAAAAATTCTCGCAATCTGATTTTTGGGGATAATCTTTCGAAAAACATCGACATTAGATCGGGGTAGCTCAAAAAGTTGGATTATTTTCTTTTTGGCAATGAATCAAGAAAAATAAACAAATAAAATCCATCAAACAAAAATCCAAAATGGTGAAAATTCGGAAAAGCTGATTTCTTTTTGCAAAAAATAGAGAAAAAATGTCACAATCTGATTTTTAGGGATATTCTTTCAAAGAACATCAACACTGATATTAGATCGAAGTAGCTCAAAAAGTTGGGCAATTTTCTTTTTGGCAATAAATCGAGAAAAAAAAACATCCAGCAAACAGAAATCCAAAATTATGGAAATTCGGAAGAGGCCACAAATGAGATAATTACACGATGCAATCTTGCGCGCAAACTTGACGAGATTACACCGTACATTTGGCTTGGATTTTGGTTCGTCCTGTAATTGCGAGTGTTGCACGTATGGACACATTGCAGACCATTTCCGACCAGATAACTCTCAAGGGTCATTCGCCGCCGTATGGTAATAAATGCACGTTACCCTCTGACAACAGAAGCCTCCTTCCACCCCGAACACACAGTCGTGTCCATCAATTCCTTCCTCGAAGCATACGTGGGCCATACGCCGAATGCTTCACGCCTGCCGATATCGTACCGATTTCTCGACACGATCGACCGTATCCGCAAGCAGAATAGACGAGATGGAGAATTCCGGAGAGGGTGAGAGATATGCAGAACAGCCGAGATGCGTGTATCACCTTTGAATCGTCCGAATCAGATCCGTATGTGCGTGTGGGTGGGTTTGTGTGTGGCAATGATCATCGCGTTATTGGAACCTGATGGAAGGATATCTCGGAGATGACGTTCCAGCGTCATATTGCCCAACGCCCTGACGCGCGCCGTATCGTAACATATCGAAACTACAGCAAACAACCATAAAAATCGTCATAACTCGATCAATCCCTGGGAATTCCCTGGATAATCCCCGGAGCAAATTGGAGTAAGAAATGGTGGAGTGAAAGAATCTTTTTTCCGAAATTTCAAGCTCATGCCCTTTAGAGCTTTACACACCTGTGCAAAAAGTACGCATATTTAGAAAATTATATTAAAAGTTGTTTAGAAATATATTTAGGTTTTCAAAAAAATATTATTATATATTTATATATGAAAGAATGTGTATTGAACATTTTTAATTGAACGTTTATTAATATTAACAAAGTTTATTCCCCATGGAATAGTAAAATAAAGTTTAAAAATAATGTACCAGTTCCGATGTGACGGAGGGGATTTTTTAATTTAAAAAAAACAACGATTTTATGGTGTTCCAAACCTCGAGTATGCAATTTTCGAACAAAAAATGTGAGTTTAATTTTTTATAGAAGCTTGTTTAACCGAGAAATAAGAAGCAAGTCTCTTCGGACTATAAAGAAAATAATTATCAAGACTTAAGAAAAAAGAAACCTAAAAAATATGATAAATTAGCTGAGTAAACTTTATAGTTCATGGTATTGATTTTTTTATTTAAATTATTATAAGTATCGAAAATAAAAATTGGTGAAAAATCAACTTTTTCAAATTCTAGAGTTATTGAGTAAAATATATTAAGGGGTGAGATGCAGTCAGAGGCGTGATAAACGAGCATTTTCAATAATTTTTTTAAATAGTAATTAAGTTTGTTTTACAAAAGTGGTTACACAGACTTTCTTTGTTATATTTCAACTTGACTTGTACAAATTTTCAAAGAAAAATATTGATTATTTATAAAAATATCGCTATCTTTGTCGGACCCTCTTCGGCATGTAGTGCTTTGCGGTGACCATCATAAAATGGTACTGGATCATCAGAAATAAAAAAAACCAAAATAAATCATTAGTTTTATAATAAGTCTAGTCAAATTGGAGGCTTCCGACAGATAACTTTCGATTTTCTACCAAAAAGGAAAATCAAAAGCCATTTTGTTAATTTAAAAAAAAAAACTTTGATTCAAGACTTGATTTTTTATTAAAATAATGATTTTTTTTGTTTTTTTTTTATTTCAGATGATCCAGTAAAATTTTATGATATTTTTATAAATAATCAATATTTTTCTTTGAAAATTTGTACAAGTCAAGTTAAAATATAACATAGAAATTCTGTGTAACCACTTTTGTGGAACAATCTTAATTAGATACTATAAAAAAAAAAATTATTGAAAATGCTCGTTTTTTCACGCCTCTGACTGCATCTCACCCCTTAAAGAATGTGTATTGAATATTTCAAATCAAACCTTTGATGACATTGGAAATTTTTTTTTTATATCAATATACTTTTTAGAGGAATTTTAAAGGCCTTCTGATGGACATCTCCTTGTCTGCACAAGTAACTTGACAAAAAATTATTCAACCAGCAAAAATAAGGAATCGTTTGGTAAAATAATGTACCAGTTATGGTCAGACGGGGGGAATCTTTTTATTTTTCAAAAACAACGATCACACGTTGCTATAAACCTCGAATGAGCCATTTTCAAATAAAAAATGTGAGTTTAATTTTTTATAAAAAATTTCTTGATGAATTTTTAAAAAGTCTTCCCGCCAGACTATAAACAATAACAAAATTTTTTTTTTTAATTCAAAAAAATGAAAAATGGACTGGGTAATCGTGCATTAAGTGTACAGTTACATTATTTTCACCATGAATTTAATAAAAATCCATGAGGATAAATTTTTTGAAAATTCTAGAGGTATGTTTGCCCTTAAGAATGATTGATAAAACTTGGCATGTACATGACGCAAACTCACCCCGAGTTATCGACGAAGAAGAGATGGAATAGCGAGAGGGATGAGGGTGCAAGAGTTGTACACACGTCGAATGTAAACAGCGCAAGTAGGGTTGTTTTGTTGACGTACATGAATGACCACGAGAGAGAGAGAAAGCTCTCTTTCTCTGTCGTGAAAAGGGACGTATAGTTTGTAACTCGTTCGTGCAGAGTAAACTGGGTTATAGTGGAGTTTTATCCGTCATAGTCGACGATGAATTGCACGGCGAACGATTTTCTCGTTTTCAGCAGCTCGTCGCTTTGATGCAGAGCTCGTTATAATAATATATCACACAAAAATATGATATTTGCGTACACGGTAATTTCATTCAAACGTGTGTACAACGAATGAAGCACCGTCACTCTATACATGACAATGCCTCGACGAGAATTCCGCGTTTCTGGCTGGCAAAATGCATAAATGTCACATGCATTAACGATAACGTGGTCCCCGAACTCTCGAGCCCGACATATACCCCATACATATGTATATGGGGCATTCCGTACCAAGTCGACCTCAGTGTGACCCTCGACCTTGCTGCTTTCGTTTACAATTTTTCATATGATTCTTCAAACTCAAAATATCATTCAGAATTTTTTTCAGATTTTTAAAACCAAATTTGAGTACGTTGTGATTTTTTGAACATTTTTTTCGAAAACCTCGAGGTCCGTAATTTAAAAATCTGAAAAAATTCTCAATAATCCGATGCCAAAAATAAAAATTTTTGACCCGAAATTCATTATGTCCAGGATTTCCCTTCCATCTCGGCTTTAGGTTTTTATGAAGAAAACGTTTTAAAAAAAAATAGATGCAGAAATTGATCTACCGTGAAAAGTGGCTTGAATATTTTTATCGTTAATCAACAATTTCCAAACATAGTTGGTTAATTTCTGCATCTATTTTTTTTACGTTTCCTTCATATAAACCTAGAATCAAGGTGGAAGCAAAAGGGGGGGGGACATCATGAATTTTGGGTCAAAAATTTTCATTTTTGACACCGGATTTCTGAAAAAATTTCAAATTTTTTAATTACGGCCCTCGAAGTTTTCGAAAAAAAAATTCAAAAAATCATAACGTACGCATATTTAGTTTTAAAAATCTGAGAAAAATTCTGAATGCTATTTTGAGTTGGAAGAATCATATGAAAAATCGTAAACGAAATCAGCGAGGTCGAGAGTCACACTCAGGTCAAGTTGGTATGGAATGGCCCATATAAATATATATATCTGTGTGTGTACATATGAACGTGTAAATCGGCAGGTCTCAGCGATAGATGAGAATGCGGACAAGGGTCCGATCTGTCCACCCCTACCGGCTCAATATCAGCCGGGAGCCTACAACATCACGAATTCGGCCATCACCACGCCCCAGCTCCACAAAACAAGCACGGAATATGCCGGTTAGTACCATAAATCCCATCAAAGTTGCTACGTCAAAAGCGAATGACCCCGCAATCTCGACATTTCGAACGCTTCATCATTGCGTGCGACCAGAAAGAAAATTTAACCTACTAGTCTACTTTTGAAGGTCAAAAAAATGTTTTTCAAGTTTTTTTCCTCAGCTCTTTTATCATATATGGCTATAAAACTTTTTTTACAACATTGCTTCATCCTTCGAAAATACAAAAAAAAAAATCTTCTTTACTTTGATTCCTTGAATAATTTATAGAAGGCGCCAAAATCGAAAACGTCCTATCCCATAGCCGACAGTTAATCTTCGGATTGGCAAGTTTGAAACAAAAAAATAAAAAAGCATTTTTAAAGAGGAAGGTTTCTTACACAACAATTTAACACCGTTAATGAAAAATCGATTTAAAAAAAATAGAACATGTTTGAAATGAAAGTGAACCATTGCATTTTTCATAATTTCTTTCAAACGCCCGCCATTTTTTTTTAAATCGATTTTACATTAACGTTGGTTAATTGTCGTGTGAGGAACCTTACTCTTTAAAATGCTTTTTTATTTTTTTGTTTCAGACTTGCAAATCCTGAGATTAACTGTCGGCCATGGGACAAGACATTTTCGATTTTGGTGACTTCTATTAATTATTCAAAGAAAATGAAAAATAAATTTTTCTTTGGTATTTTCGAAGAATGAAGTTTAGTTGTAAAAACAGTTTCATAGCTATATCTGATAAAGGAGCTGAGATAAAAAATCTTAAAAATGTTTTTTGCCTTTTAAAGTAGACTAGTACCTTAACTAGTACCTTAACTAAGTATATTTTCAATTTACTGGAACGTCAGCCGAGTGAAATTTGTTTGACTCAATTTTCGGGAAATCTCAAGCGCCATAACTTTCTACCAACGATTTTCCTAAAAAATAAAAAATTTTATGAATTTTCATCATAACCATCTCTGCACAATTTTGGCCCCATTTTCAAAAACCTCAAAATAGCGAAATTTAAAGAGCTCATAACTTTACTTCGGTTCAAACGATTTCCAAATTTTTTTTCGTACGCAAACCTTGTGACTAAACTTAGAGAATATCGTTGGTCTCATTACGATAATTCAATTTTTGTAGAAATGAGAGCAGTTGGAAAATCGCAGAAAAAAATGGAAAGGGCCTTGAAAATGTTGCAAAAGTTGATCGTCCAGCTTTAAAAATTTGCCAAAAATTGAACAATGATTAAATTTTAATGAACCAAACGGGATTTTGAAGCTTCAACGATTGCGAAGAGAACAAGTGCATGTATAGAAGCCAAAGTTTCATTTGGAAAAAAAATCTCAGCCATTTTACTGAAGAGATTCAATTTTGGCCGAAATGTAAAAAAAAATTTATTTAATTTTTTTAAAGCCCTATGTCGATGTATTTTTTTCTCACTCAACACGAATTCACCAATAATTTCTGTAAAAACTCGAATTTTTTATGCATTTTCCTTTTTAAAAAGAACTTTTTTTCCAGATTTTTCTTTCTTTTGCCTTTTCTTCTTTCTTGCTTTGATCGAAAACCCCTAAAAAGACGCTCCAAATTTGACATTCATTTTGAAGTATCTGCATAAATTTCAGTTCTAAAAACAGGTCGATCAGCTTTCTGGAGCTTGAAAGCGTCTCCCGACTAAAAAAGCTCCCAGGGATAAAAAGATTTGAAGCTTTGCCAATAGTTTGAGGGTTTTTTTTTGGTACTCGAGGGAAAATCCTGGGGTTAAAACAAACCATTGGTAACAATGGACGACATCGATGAGTTTCTGTGGATACAATGCGTTACGTAGAGATCAGGTAATCTCTGTCGAAGGGAAGGTCGAATTCGTCACTCTCGAGCATAGATTTTTTTTTTCACCCAACGTCATTCCCTATCGATCTCGTGAATTATTCCTCATCGGCGATTAGCGCGGTGGTTTTTGTCGAGGAAAAGTACGTATACACAAGTATCCATTCACCATTTTGGCAGCAAACATTCACGGGTTTATGCGCCAATGTTTCGATTGCTCGGGATTCACCGCTCTTGGATGTGTCGGTTTAACCTCGGCAACTCTTTCCCACCCCACTTAACTCACCCCTTGAAGTACCAACATGCGTGGTAAATCCGAAATCGACAGTTGCCTGATTGGACGAGTTGCACTTTCGCACTTTGTTAAAATAAATCTCACCAGAACCTTTTTCCACCGGTAACTCCGCAGTTCGTGGGTGTTTTTTCATCGGTTTTAGTTACCTTCGTTCTCGTTTTATTTTTACCGCTGACCCATCAACGTGTTCCCCCGTTATTCGATGGCAAAACTCATGAACTCATCGTAGGATCGATTGTGCGATGAATAGACGTTTTTAATTGAAGATCGGATGATTTTCGCGATCGGACAACGTTGTAAAATATGGTTATTTTTATTTAAACTCGCTAATGAATTTTAGTTTTTAATTTATTCATTCATAAATAATATATATGGGTCATTCCATGTCAAATCGACCAAAAGTTGGAATCGACCCCTTTCAATTTTGATGGAATTTGGTCAGAATTTTTCGTTTACAATAAAACGAAGTTCTACTAAAGCAAACACGATTTTCCGAAAGTTATGCAAAATTCAAAATTTCACAATTTTTTAAATCATTCAAGTTTATTTTTTTAAATATCTCGAAAACTATTATAGTTACGAAAAATCGTTTTGAATTCGTCTTAAAGAATATACTTGGGGCTACGAAAAAAAAAATATTCCGGAAATAAATTTTGAAAAAAGATGAATTTGGAGAATTTTGAATTTTCAAAAATCGTGAAAATTCACGATCAATATTACATTTTTGGTTCCATTTTTTTTATATAATACCTTGTACTTTTACCATCCTGAAAATTTCAGGATCTTTTAAAGTCCGTACAACGTATTATACACAAAAAATTTAAACAAAAATTTAATGTTGATCGCGGATTTGCACGATGTTTAAAAATTCAAAAATATTTTGAAAAAAACAAAAAACACCTTTCTGAAAATTTTAGGATCATTTGAGATTAGTACAAGGTATTATATAAAAAAAATTGAACAAAACCTTTAATATTGATCTTGGATTTGCACGATTTTTGAAAATTCAAAATTCTCCAAATTCATCATTTAGAAAAAAAAATTTCGAAATATTTTTTTTTTCGTAGCCCCAAGTATACTCTTCAAAACGAATCCAGAACGATATTTTCGTAACGATAATGGTTTTCGAGATATTTCCAAAATAACCTTGAAAGATGTGGAAAATTATGGAATTTTAAATCTTGTAAAACTTACGAACAAAGAATTTCAATTTTTTTCTTTGGGTAGAACTTCGTTTTATTATAAACGAAAACATCTGACCAAATTTCATCGAAATTGAAAGGGGTCGATTACAACTCTTGGTCGATGTGACATGGAATGACCCATATGTGTAAATCAAATTTCTAATTGAAACTTACAAATAAACATTATTTATAAATTAATAAATCAAATATTAAAATCAATTAGCGAATGTAAAGAATGTAATGCTTTATTTATTGAATTACTTTTTCAAAAAATTATAAAATTCGAATTTAGGATTTATTAAAATATAATTTCAAAATTTATAATTAAAAGATAAAATTTGTTGATCAAATTAGAAAAAATATATTTGAGGGGCAAAAAAGCCTCTTGAACTAATTTTTGTCTTTGGGTCGTGAAAATCTTTACCAGCTTTGACTAATTTTAATTTCATTAAATGTTTTTTTTTTTAATTCCTCATTGGGTAATCCTACCCCTGGGCCGAGTTTTTTCTCCTGACCTCGATGGGTTGCGGTTTATATTGTGAAGGGTGCACAGGGATGGAAATAAAAATTGATAAATAAAAAATAACGACTCGCAGGAACTCCGGAAGCAACAGCCCAGCAGCAGCAGCCAATCATTCCGTTGCTGCTTAACACGACCATCAATCTTGCCAGGCCAATTCCGCCGGTTCAGGAATATCCGTGTAATCCCCCGCCCATACCACCGCCGCCGGAAAAATATTACGCCAGTAGCGAGATATGCAAGGTAAGTTTGCACCGAGTATTACCAGCCCTCCCCTGGCATGAGCACTCGTTGCGATACGAAGGATGCCTTTTGCAGCAATTTATTCATATTATAATTAATCCCACCTCGGTCCGCCTCGTCCCTTCGCGTCTTACATTTGTAGCCAAGCACACAATCCATGCAACTCATGTTTAAATTAAACATATTCTCGTATAATATGATATAAATATATAATAAAACGCGCGCTCTGAATTAATAAGACACTGCAAGAGCTGACAAAAATATTTTTAACTCAACCGACTGAGCGACTAATAATTTAGACAATATATTTTATCAACTGGGTCAAGAAGTCATGTTGTAGTTAGTAATCTGGTCCTTCTCCTCGGAGTTATAAATTTGTCGTACTAAGGGAGTATTCTGGTCTAGAAATTTGAAAATAGTATTTTGTGCATCTAGGGCCAGAGATAAGTCTTTTTGTCGAGCGTGAAGTTTGCCGCAACGAGCGAAGCGAGGGCCGCAACCACGCGAGACAAAAAAAGAATCTCTGGCCCGCGTTGCACACGATTTTTTTTTCCCCATGGGAGATTTTCGTGCTTTTCAGTATAGGCGTGGATAGCCAAAAAGGGGCTCTTTTTTGACAGCTAAGAGTCACTTTTCGGCTGTCTACGCATATGGTAAAAAGCACGAAAATCTTGCATGGGTGAAAAAAAATCCTTTTTTTTTGCATATTCTTAAGGTTCAGACCTTTAAGAATATATCCTCGAAGGAAAATCTTTAAATTTCAATAATTTACAGAGCTATAGCTATTTTAGTAACGCAGTAACTACGTCCTTCACGGCGGAGCAAAGCGGACTATACAGGGTGTCCCAGAAATGAAGAGCAGTACCGTGAGGGTAGATTCGTGACGTAACATCGCGTAGAAGTCCTCTGCCATTTTTTGATATTTTGAACCCCTGAATTGTTATTAATTAAATTGATTAATAACAATTCAGAGGTTAAAAATTTTAAAAAAATGGCAAAGAACTTTTCTACTTCATATTACGTTAATAATTAATTGAATTGATAAACATTTCGGGGGATCAAAATATCAAAAAATGGCAGCGGACTTTTCTACTCGATATTACGTCACGAATCTACCCTCACGGTATTGCCCTTCATTTCTGGGACACCCTGTAGACATTTTTCTCAAAACTACTTTTCTCATCGCAGTTGACGTGATATCTCAGTTTCTACACGACCGATTTACTTCAAATTCTCTACCAATCTTCAACGTATAACTCTAGATCGTCCCTACCATTTTTTTTCTTTATTGTCAAAATATTAATATATATGTTGTAAAAAAAAGAACAAAATGATAATAAAATAATTGGGTTATAATTATTAATAATATTACATTAGTATAATTAATCCTACGTCAATAGATGTTTTCTTATTGTTTTTATTAATTTAATAAATCAATCAATTATTTAATAACTCAATAATGTCTTAGTAATTAATAAAAAATTGCAGAATTATAAAAAATGCATCTTAATCTTGACCCCTTAGACGAGCTAATAATTTGGACGATATATTTAATCGTCTGGGTCAAGAAGTCACACTGTAGTCATTACTAATGTAATGGATGTCATCAGATTTCGAAAATTGACGAATGAACAAAATACTCTTCATTGAGTGACATGCACGACGTACGAGTCGACATTAACTTTACGAGCACGTCATCGATGAATTACTCGGTTTTTTTTTATCGAGGGCACTCGACATATTCTGCAGACTATTTTCAATAAAATATCCTTCATTAAACGTGAGAGTAATTCTTACAAATATTCTCCTCCAACGATTTATAGGTTGAGACTTTCGAGAATTTGAAGAAAAGATAATGAAGAGAATTTCACTGTGTCACTAATTCAAACCATAAACTATAAAATTTATACTCGAAACTACGTTTTTGGACACTCTGCACTCAATCAACTTTTCACATTTGTCGATTTTCTTTTTGATTATCTTAATAATTGTAAGATTTATAGTCTGACGGTGAGTTTTTTTTTACTTGTTCATTAAAAAATTATAATTATAAAATAATGGAAAAAAAAATTGAAAATACATTTTTTATACGAAAATTGCATGCTCGACTTTAAAACACCGTAAAATCGTTATCAAATTGATTACTTATTTTTGCCGATTGGATAACTCTCAGTTAATTTAATCGTGCAAAAAGAAGACATTAAGAAGACATCGAAAAGAAATTTGAAAATTAATATTTTTCTTAATACAATTCAATCATTATTCGTACTTTTCGCAATTTGCATGGATATATAAGCCCTAGACCGTGCGGAAAAAAAATCGATATGTTTTTTTTCGGTTGCATCCACCAAAAAAGGTGAATTAAGGTAAAAAATGAAGAATCCCCGAAGGAGAGCTCGAAGAAAAATTATTTCGAACGGCGCATTGCATTTGAATATTTTCCATAAGAATAACACAGGAAAATATTGGCATTTCTGAACGTCGTAGTGGAACTCTTCGGAAAAAAATCTCACAAAAATGTCATTATACTATTCCGATAGAGAATTGAATTCCCTAAAAAAAAAGTCCTTACAAACAATTAGCTCAAAACAACCGTTCAAGCGGTATCACTGTTTATCGGGCATAGTGCAAAATCATCGACAGAAATACCCTAATTGCAAAAAATAGACTCTTAAAAAAAGGAACGATGATTATTAAGCATTATAATATAAAAACAAATTATTTTATCTCATTAACCGAAATTCATTCAATAAAACTTTTCGAAACACGATCAATGATGGACGTCGTTTCTTTTATATTTCTTGTTGTACTTGATTCTTTTTTGTATCAGAGAAAAATTTGGAGAACGATTCCGTGCATAAATATATGTTAGAGCAGAACATTCTCTACCAAAAAACCCTCAAAAAGTTTCTTCGTAAAGCGAAAAATTCGAAAAATTCGATTTTTCAGCCTTATGAAATTTTTTTTTTCTATCAATTCAATTTCAGACAGCGATACCACTTGAACGGTTGTTCCAAGCTAATTGTTCGTAAGGACTCTTTTTGTAGGGAATTCAATTCTCCATCAGAATATCATAATGACATTTTTGTGAGATTTTTTTCTGACGAGTTTTACTACGACGTTCAGAAGTGCCAATATTTTCCTGTGTTATTCTTATGGAAAATATTCAAATGCAATGCGCCGTTCGAAATAATTTTTTTTTGAGCTCTCCTTCGGGGATTCATCATTATTTACCTGGATTCACCTTTTTTTGGTGAATGCAACCGAAACAAAAAATATCGATTTTTTCCGCACAGTCTTAATAAGCCCTCAACTATTTTCATTCTCCTTACGATCTCATTTTGGTGATCACTCGGACAGGAAATAAGCAAGAAATGTCACCAAAAGCCTTACAAAATAATATAGCCAAAATTTATCGAAGCACAGAAGCAAACATTTCATTCAACGAGTATTTGTCCAATCAGTCGAAGGGAATATTGATCGAAGTGGTGTTTGTATCACGTGGATTATTAATCATACGAGACACATATGCCAAGAGAGCGTTGATGATCCTCGAGGGACGAGTGCTTGATCTAGCTTTGCGGGAATAGCGAGTGAGCGTTTCAAGGGATATGACGATCCCGAGGATCGATCAAGGGTCAGAGAACAATGGCTGTTTCCCTTGTAACAATTGCGAGCAGTGAGATGTACAAATTGAAGCGGCTGAGAGATGAGTCGGGAGAGTCCGATGTATCGATTGTATCGTTGCAGAGTCCGGAATTGCCACCTTTACCACCGTCACCACCGAGCCCAGGAACGCCTCCTGCACCGGCCAGCATGAGCGCGAAAGCGTCGAGCAGTCTGGCGAGTTACAGTCCCGAGGATATGCTAACCGAGGACGAGGATGACGAGGATCTTGGAATCGGTGGAAGCGGGACTGGCAGCACAGTCGGCGGCGGACCGATTGGCGCCAGTTGCTGCATCTTTGACTTCCCGAGGGAAAAGTTGAACATCGTCGAGAGCTTCGGTTGCGGTTACTACGGGGACATTCATCTCTGCGAGGTCGACAGGTTTCCCGGATACGACGAGACATTCAGGAACACGAGCAGCGATCTCGTCGTCGTGAAATCATTGCGACCCGGTTCAGGGGAAACTTTGAGGTAGGTTGCATCAGACTCACGCTTTGTCGCTATTTTCAGGAGCGCCATTGTGTGATTAATTGTTTGGGGCACACAAAATGGGTAAATTTGAAAGTTTCACGTCGCTTTGGAATTTATACGGGTCATTCCATGTCAAATCGACCGAGAGTTGGAATCGACCTCTTTCAATTTCGATGAAATTTGGTCAGAAGGAAAGGAAAAAAATTAATTTTTTTTTACCTTTTAGTTACAGTTAGTTGGGCAATCATGTAATTTTGTAGTTTTGAACAGTAAAAACTTTGATTAATGACATAAGAATGTAAAAATCTGACACATAAAAATGCAAATTCAATTATGCGTCCGTTTTTATATTCTTATGTCATTAATTGAAATTTTTACAGCAAAAAATTACAGAATTACGTGATTGCTCAACTTTACTTAACATAGAGGGAAAAAATTTTTTTTTATAACCAAAATTAAAAAATTCATATTTTTGAAGAAAAAAACGCCATTCTGAAAATTTCAGGATCTTTCAAGATCAGTACAAGGTATTATATAAATAAATTAAACCAAAAATTTAATGTCGATCGTGGATTTGCACGATTTTTAAAAATTGCAAAATTCGTATCTTCGAAAAAACGAAAAAATACCTTTCTGAAAATTTTAGGCTCTTTTAAGATCAGTACAAGGTATTATATTTACAAAATTGAACAAAAAACTTAATGTTGATCGTGGATTTTCACGATTTTTGAAAATTCAAAACTCTCCAAATTCATCATTTTTGAAAACTTTTTTTCGGAATATTTTTTTTTGCAGCCACGAGTATACTCTTCAAGATTAACCCACAACGATTTTTTCGTAACTATATTATGTTTCGAGATATTTAAAAAATAAATTTGAATGATTTAAAAAAATTATGAAATTTTGAATCGTGCATAACTTTCGAAACAAAAAATTGAATTTTTTTCCTGTGGTAGAACTTCGTTTTATTAAAAACGAAAACTTCTGACTAAATTTCATCGAAGTTGAAAGGGGTCGATTTTAACCCTTAGTCGTTTTGACATGGAATGACCCATATGCATTAGTGAATTATCTTCTGTGAGAAATCCAAGTTATGACACCCTCATGGCAAAACTTTTGTTTTTTCAGGACATTTTAAGGGAATATAGTAATTTTAACTGTCAAAAAAGGTTATTTTTAGAATTTTTCAGAATATTGATACTGTTCTCTTGCTTTTAGAAATTGAGCATTTCGAAAAATTAGAGAATATTGATTTTGGAATATTTTAGAATATTCATATCATTCATTTATTGTTGAAGATCAAAAATTTATATAAATATAAGAATATTTTTGTTTCTAAAAATATAAACATTTTTGGCAATATTTATTTCATTCTCTTGACGCTTAATACTCGTATAATTTATACAAATTTGGTCAGATCCAACCGAGTTTCGAAAAACTCTGGTCCCCTTTATACGATGTCGATGTAAAATGGTCTCCCGTTCGAATTATACTAGTAGAAATGTTTCTCAGCTGATAGTTTTTTTTTTTAGAAATAACAATAAACAGCGTTTTTCACGTCCTTTTTTGTCATTTTGCTATTTTCTCGTGAGAATTTCATTTTTTTATTGCATATGCGTGATCTTTAAATAAATCTTCAAACAAATGCCAATTGAGTCGTTCGACGAAATCACGACTCAACGTCACTTACGGATGTTGAGTCCCAAATCGCAAATGATGAGAAAATTCTGAAAATTTGGTATGTTCTTGGATGAAGTATTTAGGTCGTGTAAAAATTTCACGACGATTAGGAAGCTCGTTATCGAACAATTAACATTAACAAATTAAATTAAATTAAATTAAATGTAGTCTTATGGAAACTGATAAAACTTGGCGATAAGTTTTTTTTTTGACCTCTTAATTTTTTTATATCTACAATGTATTGAAAGCACCGGAAACAAAACGAAGTTTATTGATAAATATTTTTTTTATTTGTTTAAAAAATTGTTTTTAACAAAATGTTAATTATTCAATAACGAGCTTCCTAATCGTCGTTAAATTTTTACACGACTTTTTAAATACTTCACACAAAAACATACCAAATTTTCAGAATTGTCTCATCATTTTTTATTTTAACCCTTAAGGAGGTTGAAGTAACGATGATGGAATTCTGAAAATTTGGTATGTTTTTACATGAAGTATTCAGAAGGTCGTGTAAAAATTTCACGCCGATGAAGAAGCTATTTATTGAGCAATCAACATTAACAATATTCATGGGGACTCAAGATCCTTAATTCGCCAGTGAATAGACGCAAACTTTTGAATCACGACTTTTCGAAGGTACGATCGAAACTCGCAAGAAACTGTGAGCCGAAAACGTGCTGAGAGGTGTCGAAACTAGCCAAGGAAAACAGAAGCTAGCGGAAAGTTGAAGCTCCTGCATCCCTAAACTGATATTCCAATTTCCCACAAGCCTTAATGAACGTCCAACGTGACTGGATTCCCAGAGGGCTTTAATCTTGCTCGAGTCATCTCTTTCACCGCGACGAGTCGACCAAAGTGTTTCTGTAAAATGGGCACACGGAGAGATAGGAATCTTCCTCTCTTTGCGTGTGAGCGAGAGCATGAAGAGTTATGCGAGACGAGACTCAAAGACACGATGCATTTGCAACAGTGCAGATGCATTTCAACGGAAAGCATCCGGAGAGTGAGTGATCCGAGAGTTGGCTCGAAATTCCGTCGAGATTTGAATACTCGCCGCCATCTTTGTCGTGGAAACCGATTGACGATTTTAATTGCGCATATACGTAAATTCCGTGAGATCAAATATAATCATGAATACAGCATGATGGCTCGTTTCAAAGTCAGACGCCGAGGCTCATACGTGTAAATTGGCAGATGCGAATTCCGCAAAGTTTGTCGCGGAGTAATGCTGATAAGACGCGGTAAATACGAGCTGGATACGGATTTCTGGTGCGCTGAATTCATCAACCTCGGTAAGCAAGAATAACTTTGTGGTTAGAGAGGTTAGGAGGGATGTGGTTCAAGGTATCGCGGATTTGAAATCGAACAGTTGGGGTCGGAGCTTTCAGGGAACTCGAAATTCCAAGCAGGAGCATTTTTTTTTCAAGCCCCAGCGTTTGGTGTCAAACCCCAGCGTTTGGTGTC
Source organism: Alloplasta piceator (assembly GCA_946863875.1). Lineage (NCBI taxonomy): Eukaryota > Metazoa > Arthropoda > Insecta > Hymenoptera > Ichneumonidae > Alloplasta > Alloplasta piceator. Next base: position 78,637,328 of record OX333071.1, read on the forward strand.
AGCCTTAAGATTTTCTTGACTTCTCAGATCTGCGAATAATTATTTTCATTGTGTTCCAACGATGCAAACCTCATTGTTACAAAAATATGTTGAAATTTGCATCTTTGAAATGCAGCAAAAATAAATATGGGTCATTCCATGTAAAATAGACCAGGAATTGGCATCGACCCCTTTCAATTCCGATGAAATTTGGTCGGAAGTTTTCGTTTTTTAACGAAACGAAGTTCTACCACAGAAAAAAATGTAAATTTTTTTTTCTTAAGTTATCAAAAATTCAAAATTTCACAATTTTTCAAATATTTCAAGTTTATTGTTTAAATGTCTCGGAAACTATTGTAGTTACGAAAAATCGTTCTGAATTCGTCTTGAAGAGTATACTTGGGGCTATGAAAAGAAAAATTTCCGAAAAAAAAATTTGAAAAATGATGAGTTTCGAGAATTTAGAATTTTCAAAAATCGTGAAAATCCAAGTTGGACATTGAATTTTTGGTTCAATTTTTGAAATATTATAACTTGTACTGATTTTTAAAGATCCTGGGGTTTTCAGAAAGGTATTTTTTGTTTTTTCAAAAATATGAATTTTTGAATTTTTAAAGCTCGTGTAAATCCACGATCAACATTAAACTTTTGGTTAAATTTTTTAATTAAATTTAATTTAAAAGATCCTGAAATTGAAAAAAAAAATTTTTTTCAACAATTTTTTTTTACATTAAACGATCCTGCAATTTCTAAGATGGTGTTTTTTTATTTTTAAAATTTAATGTTGATCGTGGATTTACACGATTTTGAAAAATTCATATTTTTGAAAAAACAAAAAACACCTTTCTGAAAATTTCAAGACTTTTAAGATCAGTACAAGGTATTATACAAAAAAAATGGAACCAAAAATGTAATGTCTAACTTGGATTTATGAAAATTCAAAATTCTCCAAATTCATCATTTTTCTAAAAATTTTTTCGGAATATTATTTTTTTCATAGCCCCAAGTATACTCTTTCAGACGAATTCAGAACGATTTTTCGTAACTATAATAGTTTTTGAGATATTTAAAAAATAAACTTGAAAAATTTGAAAAAATGTAAAATTTTGAATTTTTAATAACTTTCGAAAATTTTTTTTTTTAATTTTTCTTTGGTAGAACTTCGTTTTGTTAAAAACGGAAACTTCTGACTAAATTTCATCGAAATTGAAAGGGGTCGATTCCAACTCTCGGTCGATTTGACATGGAATGACCCATATTCTTTTGTTTCAAATTTAAGTACCCATCTGATTAATAACACTTCCTCAATATTATTCTATCATTTTCCTAGCATTGGTCAGTTTTTTTAGGCCCAAATAAAATTGGAATAGTGGAGTCACGAACCATTTATTTTCTCAACTATCTTCCCCAACTTTTTATCCGTTCATCTGTCCTCTTCAATGACCCTTTTGGCCCAATTTCAACCTACTTTCAATATTAACCCGACCAAACGACGATTTTCCAAAGCTCCGTCCCATCTTTCATTGCTGAAGCTCTCCTTCGAGTGTTTTTTTACAAATAAACTGCACGGATATCACCGATTGCGCCAGAAACGAGCCGAGAGAACGAGGAAGATCGTTCAAGTTTCCGCTCGATCCACCCGGAATTTCGCGTCCCGCGATTACTTTCGTTGAATTTCTTACATCCACATTGAAGTTACATCGGGGACTGAGAATCCCTGCACCGCGATGCAGCGAGGTCGGGGATTCAAGATGGAGAAAAATCGGTGTTCTCAGGTGGGGATCGACTTTTTCCGTCGCTTTACCGCGATTGCTTGTCTTTCCAACGAACTCCAGGTGAGATTTTCCCGTGAGAAGGAAATATAAAGAATGGAGAGGGAAGAAAGAGGAAGAAAATATATGAAACCGAGTGAAAAGGTTGCTTTCTGTGTCAAGGCGAGGGTTGGAAGGTGGATTGAAAGGGTGCGCGCGCATCACCTTATTCGATTACGAGCACGAATGGCGCAAAGAAGGGACGAAGGAAGAAGCTTGAAACGGGAGAATCTTCGGATTATATCAATGCCAATTGAACGTTCGAAGAGGATCGCAACGTTGAGAGAAAGAGAGAGCGACTGCGATTCGTTGAAAGCATCCTGAAACAAGCCCGAGTATCCAGTTTACTGACGTTGCATTCCCCTTTCTTTCTCTCTGTTTCTCTCTCGATTTTATCGTCAAAGTAGTGGGAGAAAGCAGATAGGAATCACCAACTATGTTGCTCCATTTTCCGTCATTTCCGAGCACATCCCCCCGACCATCGAATATTCCCAGGGACAAACAGAGCCGGTAGTTTGCATCTAGCAAACTGTCATTTCCTCAATACCGGAAGCACCGATCGAATAATATTAATTCTCCCCAAGCGCGACGCTATTTTCGTCAAACTTGTTTCCGTTTCCGGTTTAATGCCTCACAGTTGAAAATAATCGCATTATCAAATAAGTAAATTCTGATTATAGATTTTTCTAAATTTGGCCCAGTTTTTCAAAAATAGCGGACCGCGTTGAACCACGACGGAAGAATTGCGAAGTAAGAATTGAATAATGAAGTATCAATGATGAAGATTTAATTCAATCAACGTCGAATTTTATCGATAATCCCGTGCATTTTTAATTATTTTCTCGCCTTAAACGTGTCTGTTTTTGAAGTTTCATACGTATTTTTGATTTTTTTGTCTAGTTTTTTAAAATAAAGTTATATTTGAATTCTGAAGTCAACCATTGGAGATGAAAATTCCATTTAATCGACGTTGAACTCGACGAGCTATTCAGAAATTCGTTTTATCGATAATTCAATGCATCTCTGACCGATTTTTTTTTGTTTCTAGCGAGTCAGTCTATTTTTGTCGTATCCTTTCGTAAGATCGAGTTTTTAATCAACAGAATTGAAATGATACATCCGGCCTAACCCGTTCGAAACATAACAGAGCTGGGCAGTACTTGAAGTATAGTACTTGAAGTACGAAGTACTTAAAAGGTACTTCAAGTATTGTACTTGCATTTTTAAGTACTTTGCCTGTACTTGAAGTAATTTTTTTTTAAGTACAAGTATCAAGTACTTTTAAATGTGTCTTGCTGATGATTGCATGTGCAAAGTCTTTGAATATGGGTCATTCCATGTCAAATCGACCAATATTTGCAATCGACCCCTTTCAATTTCGATGAAATTTGGTCGGAAATTTTCTTTCATCATAAAACTAAGGAAAAAAATTAAAATTTTCATTCGGAAATTCAAAATTTCACCATTTTTTGAAGTTTATATTTTAAATATTTCGAAATCTATTATAGTTACGAAAAAATCGTTCTGGGTTCGTTTTAAAGAGTATACTTGGGGCTACGAAAAAAAAATATTCCGAATTTTTTTTTGAAAAATGATGAATTTGGAGAATTTTGAATTTAAAAAAATCGTGAAAATCCACGATGTACATTAAATTTTTGGTTCTTTTTTTTGTATAACACCTTGCACTGTACCTTGTACCTCCAAGGTAACTAAAGTTGATCAATCATGTAATTTTTACTGCTCAAAATTACAAAATTACGGGACTGCTCAACTTTAAAAAATTCATATTTTTGAAACAAAGAAAAATACCTTTCTAAAAATTTCAGGATCTTTTGAGATCAGTACAATGTGTTATATATAAAAAATAGGATCAAAAATTTAATGTTAATTGTAGATTTGTACGATTTTTTAAAATTCAAAATTCTCCAAATTCATCATTTAAAAAAAAAAAAATTTCGGAATATTGTTTTGTTTTTTAGCTCTAAGTGCGCTCTTTAATACGAAACTTGAACGATTTTTTCATAACTATAATAGTTTTCGTGATATTAAAAAAAAAAATTTGAAAAATTGAAAAAAATGGTAAAATTTTGAATTTTGCATAACTTTCGAACGAATTTTTTTAAATTTTTTTGCTTTGGTAAAACTTCGTTGTATGATAAAAGAAAACTTCTTCAGCTTCTGTGGAAAGATTGTTCTCATACACGAGTATCACGAATACTAAACGACAGGCTCTATCGGACAGCAATTTCGAAGGGCTTGTATTATTGACAAGTTTTTTCAAGACGAACACGAAGTTGGAGATATCGTAACAATCCCTGTATTAATATCAAAATAAATCGTAATTTACGAGATGTACCCGAAAACTTGAAAAGCACTTGATACTTGGTACTTGATTTTTTCAAGTACTTGTACTTCAAGTACTTTGAAGAACGAGTACTTCAAGTAACAAGTACTTTGTGCTTGTGATACTACGGGTACTTGATACTTCAAGTACCTACGGTACTTTGTACTCGATACTTGAAGTAGTTTCAAGTACTTTGCCCAACTCTGAAACATAGACATGGAATTCCAGCTAAGCATAACAGTTTTATGAACCCTCTGTCGTGCAACCCCCCTTTTCAAGGGGTTGGTCCTGGAAAAAATTTAAAAAAAAAAAAAAAAAAGATTCTCGAAAAATTTCTATAAAAAAGTTGGTAAGTTTTCTAATAAATATTTTTTAATAAATATTTTTTGAATAAATATTTTTTAAATAAATATTTTTTGAATAAATATTTTTTAAATATTATATTCTCAATTCCAAGGTCTAAAAATTCATTTTTAGATAAAAATCCATTGCCCCTAAAAGTTCCACACGAATTTACACGTGAATGGATCCTTGTTTCAACCCTTCGGAATGTAAATTCCAAAATTTTATTGAACTTTGAATTTTCATTTTATCATCGCTCTGTTTCCCTTTCGGTCAATCGTTGGAGAGACTTTTCATTTCTCGATTGAACGCACAACTTGCAGTAAAATTTATCTCCTGCCGTTCACGATACGCGCATCAACGTGTTATATATCCTTACAATGCTTCGAGCTGCGCAACCCTTTATTCGTACGTTCGGCATAAATATCCATATAACGCGTGGATGAAATTGCGAGAAGGGGTCGAACCGAGAGAAAGCCCCCCCGAGGCAACATTCGCATTTATGTATTCGATACGTCTCTGGAAAAGGCAGCGAGAGGCAAACGCAGCGGAGAAACAGATACACGGGTAGTTCGGGGTCAGTTGGGTCAGGGGGTAATTTGGAGTACGATTGAAGAGTCAATTAACTCAACCAATCTGGTCCATAAATAAAAAAAATTTTAATCAATCTTTAAAAAAATTACGAGGTAACGAAATTCCACAAAAAAAAATATTTCCTTTCAAATAGGAATAAAATATAAAAATGCACGCATACAGATTTTTCAGCAGTACGTAAAAAATATATTCACGAATGTATTCCACGTTTTGATATATCGGAGATATATTTCAAAATATTAATAATAAAGTTAAAATATCAAATATACGGGGTGTCCAATTTTACTTGAGATACCGAAATAACTCGATATTTAGGTGATGTATTGAAAAACGATTTACAACGTGAATATCGAGTTATATTTCGGTGTCTCAATTAAATGGGGACAATCAAGAATTTATTTAGAAAAAATAAATTGGAATTAAATAAAATTTTATTCAAAAATTCGCCTAATAAGGTTTTTATAAGTCTCAAAATCGAGGGAATAACTTTTTCAAAAATATATAACTTTCTGTACGATGTATACGGTAAATATATTCGATATATATTTTTTCATCGTCACACGTGCATTATTTTTAAGGGGATTTATTCAAATTACCAGAGTGATTCGTTTGACCCCGGCTTTCTTGTGGATCTCGATAGCGAATTCTCTATGGTCTCCAGACCGCGTTATACGTTTTCGATACCAAATCGATATAATACACAGTACGTGGTACATGTATCGATAAAATATATTCACTTTATGGACGCGCAGAATGTATGGCCATAAAGATATTACTTCCGGTAACTCTCGCATGTATATTACATATTATATATATGAGGCATTCCACGCCGATTCGACCTGGTTCTGACACTTCACCTCTCCGATTTTGCCCGCAATTATTTATGGTTTTGTAGTATCTCCGGAAAGCACTCGGAATTTTGTTCAGATTTTTTTGGAGCGATTCGACTCGACGATAATTTTATGAAAAAAATGGAATTAAAAATCTGAAAAAATCACAAAAATTCCGTTTCTTATATAAAAAATTTTGAGCGTCGAGCCAAAGTGGGCAGGGGTTTTCTCCTGTTTGAACAAAGCTTTTGCGAAAAAAAAATTCAAAAAATAGAAGGCGAAACCTGAATTGAATGGTTCGTTATCCAAACCTTCACACCGATGCACGAATTCATACGAAAATGTTTGGATAACGGCTTTACTGAATTCAGGTTTTCTATTTTTCAAAAATTTATATTTTTCAAAAATTCTATTAAAAAAAAAAAAATTTTGTCCAAAAAAAGTTCTTGTAAACAGAAGGAAACCCCTGCCAACTTTGGCTCAACGCTCGAAATTTTTCATACAGGAAACGGGATTTTTGTGATTTTTATTGGATTTTTAAATTTGGGCAAACAGTCCATTGGTTTATAAAATTATCATCGAGTCAAATCGCTCCAAAAAAATCTGAAAAAAATCCTGAGTGCTTTTCAGAGGTACTGCAAAACTATAAAAAATTGCGGACAAAATTGGAAAGCTGAAGGGTCAGACCCAGGTCGAATCGGTGTGGAATGCCCCATATATTGTATATGTGGATAAATAATGTGTATGTGCATCTGTTCTTTTTTCTTCTCCCCGGTTATATTTACAGGATAGAATTTCAACAAGAGGCAAAGAGGTTGGCGAGGGTGGCTGATCGAAACGTTGCACGTTTGCTCGGTGCGAGCCTCGGGGATGATCCCATGTGCATTGTATCGGAAAACGGAGAATACGGTGATCTGAATCAATATCTACAAAGTCACATTGCCGAAACGTCGACCGTTCATACGGCCAAGACACTGAGGTAAGCATTGCCATTTTCTCCACCGATATTCGCCCAAAATATTCATCAACTTCCTCAACCAAGAATATCGAGTCTATTTCGCTTGGACGCAATTTCCGGATAAATAAAATGCAATCGGTGGATTCGACTGTTGAATAATATCGAAAAGTCGGTAACTTGATTCGACCAAATCTGACTGAAAAGGTCATTTTACTCCCTCCGAAAAGAAAACTGTATTTTCGTGAAAAGATTTTGTAAGATTATGTAAATGTATAAAACATTTAGATAAAAGTATATTTAAAGTAACCCAAGGGTTTGAAAAATCATATTTAACATCGGAGTCTCTAAATAAAGTGAAACTTGGAATTAAAAATTGGTCGGAAAACGGAGAGTCGTTTCTCAAATTTTTTTGTACTTTTGTGTAAAAATATTCAAACGAAAATATTCCTTTATCCATTTGCATAAAAGTACGCTAGAAATCATATTCAAAATTGGAGAGTCTAAAATAATATCAAGCTCCGTGGAATTAAAAATTGATCCGAGAACCAAGTCGTTTCTCAGAATGTTAAATATTTTTCGGAAAAAATATTCAAATGCAAGGGTAGAATATTAAAAAAAAATTTGAACTTTTAAAAAATCACATTTTTTGGATCATCAAAGACTCGTACAGAAAATATTATAAATAATTTTTTTCACACCATCGAAAATCGATTCTTCATGAAACTCATGGCTAGGATTCCGCGGAATACACGAGCAAGGAAAAATATTTTTCTCGATTTCATGCATTTTTCGTTGGAAGCCGGATCGACGTGTCTCCCATGATTTTCGCACGTTCGCTCTTAGCGTTTTTCCTTTCCGACTCGATTTATCTCGTGCCACTTCAACGATATTTCCACATCGCGGGTATTCCGGGAATTTTCGCGTCTGATCGACTTTGAAACCGGGGAAAATATAGCACGAGAAGAAAAAATCTCAAAAAAACGGGTGGCATTGGGTACAGGGCAAATTTTCAAGCGTGACAAAGTTTTATGTGATACGACTGATTTTCCTTTCTGTCTCTTCAGCTTTGGCACTCTGATATATATGGCGACGCAGATAGCATCAGGGATGAAGTATCTCGAGGAAATGGACTTTGTTCATCAGGATCTTTCCACGAGGTGAGTGAAAGAGAAATATTTCAACGCATAGAGGCATCTTTAACTTTGAGGAAGAATCGTCACTCGACATTAAAAAATTCGCAAAAAATCGAAATATCAACGAATCGGCATGAATCAAGTGACACTTTGAAGCTTGAACGTTTCCAAAAAGAACAAGCTCTGATTAAGATCAAGATCCTAGTTTAAATAAAATCATTACGACGATTTTAGTGAAGCGACGAATTTTTTGGCTAACAGAAAAATATTTGTTTATGAGGTATTCCCGCTCAACGGGACCCCCTTTTAGGCCGACCTCTTTCGATTTTCTTGAAACTCGAGTATGTTTTAGTGTTGCCTGAAAGTATATTGTACATCAATTTGCAGATCTCTAACTATAATACTCTTTGGAATACACCAAAAGTTATATTTCAAGTTTTTTGCGTATTCAGCGCTTCGGAGCTTTGGCACGGCGCGAGATAAAATCCAAAAAATTCTTTAACAATAGCTTTCGATCGGAAATTTCCTGCGCTTTTCGAAAAAAATATCAGCAATTCCGGAAAAAAAGAATTCATTTGAATTTCGGCCAAAAAGCGGAAAAATTGATTTGCATAATTCAATTCAGCGGGACAATTTTTTTCATGTTTTGTATATATCTGAGAAGACACGATATAAATTTCATGTTGGAACTCGCATCCGTTTACTAATCCCAAGTCTTTTAGTAGGATAAAAATTCTTAAATATCGTGTTTTTCGTATTCAACAGTTCTCTGATATATTATATAGTTTTTTTAAACGAATTTCGAATTTATTAAATTCAAAATTTAATAAATTTGATTTAATAAATTTAATTTAATAAATTGAATAAATTTGATCATTTAATTAATTTGATTTATTTAATTTATTTACTAAATTCAAAATTCGTTAAAAAAAATGCTACATAATACATCAAGGAACTGTTGAATACGAAAAACACGATATTTAAGAATTTTTATCCTACTAAAAGACTTGGCATTGGTAAACGGATGTGAGTTCCAACTTGAAATTTATATAGCGACTTCTCAGATATATACAAAACATGAAATAATTGTCCCGCTGAATTAAGTTATGCTCTTTTTTTGTAAATCAATTTTTTCGGTTTTGGGCCGAAATTAAAATGAATTCGTTTTTTTTCGAAATCGCTGATATTTTTTTTCGAAAAGCGCAGAAAATTTCCGATCGAAAGCTATTGTTAAAGAATTTTTTCGATTTTATCTCGCGCGTGCCAAAACTCCGAAGCGCTGAATACGCAAAAAGTTTGAAATATAACTTTTGGTGTATTCCAGAAAGTATTATAGTTAGAGATCTGAAAATTGGTGTACAATATACTTTTAGGCAATACTAAAACATACTCGAGTTTCAAGGAAATCGAAAGAGGTCGGCCTAAAAGGGGTCCCATTGAGGGGGAATACCTCTTATATTACTTTTTATTATTTGTCTCTCGTATTATATATTCTTTATTATTTATTTGTATATTATTCATGATTACTTATTATTCCCATATTTTTATTCTAAAAAGTAATCGTAAAAAGTTCGTTCTCAGAAGTATTCGTTAATTTATTATTTTCAAGATAATCGGCAATTTAAGCAGCTGTTGAATAAAATAACGAGGGAAACCCCGAAATTTCAAATCGACTAGAAATGCCCGATTCACCCTCGTCTATAAATCGCGGATACGGTTTCCCGAGCTTTAACGTAACCAATGGAGCAAAAGCTCTCTCACGCACGTTCGAATTATATTAGCTCTCCCTGAATCATAAAACTTAATTATAAACGCCCTTTGGCACAGCCGAGTCAACGATTTGTGCCTTCTGCTGTACATTTAAGGGGGCAAATCATCTGGCCCGGAGGGGAATGAGAAGGGAAAAACGAGAATCGGAGAGAATTAATCGTTGTGATTTATGGAAAGAAATTTGGAGAGAAAATGGTTTCCCGTTCTCGGAAAACAGCCAACGATTTCCATTCTCCATTTTGACGCGAATTTAATTAGCAATTCGTACGAATTTCCGCGAAAATTGACCGATTTCTCGGTCATTTCTTTTTCCATTCAATTTGAATGAAGATTCAAAGGGCTTGAATTTTTTGAATTTATTATAAATTCAATTTTCGATTTTAATCTTTCGGTTTAACCGTTATTTTTAAGCGCTCTCAAACCAGCGGTTCGTCGGTTATTAATCGAAATTTCGGCGGTACACAACGTTCGTGATGAAGGACAGTGTCAATATTTAGAATGTACGGAAAATATTGATCGAGCTTGTATAAACCTCAAAGTTGGATTTCTGATACAAAAGGGTTTAAAAAAATCATAAATATATCAATTTTGTATCGTTTGTATCTCGTTCATTTATTTAATTTTCTGTATTATCTATTTTGGGGCATTTGCTCATTTTTCTTGTCAAAAGCAAAGCGCAAGGTTTGAAAGTTGTTAATGACTCTCGGTAAATATTAATAGACCGATAATGAGCGCCCCAAAATGAGAAAGAGAAAGAGAGAGAAGAAAAGTGTTTGCAGCATGAAAAAAAAAACTCTGGCCTCGGTCAACGAATCTCACTTTCTCTCACTCGAAGTACACGAAACTCGAGCGAAAAGCCTCATTAACGTTGGTACACACGTCAATTTATTTATTCAACTTCGCGTGTAATCTGAGGACTCAACAAAGAGAAAAAAAAATCCTTTATAAATTTAGGACATTTTTTAGGACTTTGATACAACGAACTTTGAATGGATTGATTAGAAATTTGTTTGTTCAAATAGTAGCAAAATATTGGGTTGAAAATATCCTTCGAGACTTTTCATAAAATTAACGCCAAAAATAATCACGGTACTTTGAAATCTCATTTGGAAAAATCAGTGAAGTTATCCAACAACACTTCAACATCAGCAAATTGGACGACGAATAAAATGACAATTTCATCAAATTCATTAGATATTTGAACCACAGATTTTTTGAAATAAGGATTCAATGAATCGTATACAAAAATTCTCAAAAATAATCGATGAATTCCTTTTCCATCAAATGATGACATTTTTTCGATCAATCGAATCCGAAAATTTCCACTGGAAGTCGCGAATAATTGAAAACTTTGTCACTATTCTGCCATTCGCCGTAAAAGGATAATCAATCAATCACTTTCATTTCCCGTCAAAAAGGAACACGTTCCGAAATAGTGAATAAACTTCAGGATACGTGACACATTTGTTTCAGAAATTGTCTGGTGCATCGAAATTACACGGTAAAAGTTTCGGATCTCGGACCGGGCAGAAGTGTCTACGTTGCCGATTATTTCAAGGTGGAGGGACGACCACCGCTGCCCATTCGATGGATGGCCTGGGAGTCCATGTTACTGGTGAGTTGAGTGAGTTTGATGGAAAATAAAAAATAAAAACTCTTCTCCAGCGTGTAAATTCCATCGTTCAGGATGAATAATCCCTCGGAGGTGAAAATCCATTGGATCAAATGATTGATTCGTCTGACTAATTACTTAAAAATTCCTAAACAATTCCAGCAACTTCGAGTAATTAATATAAAAAAATCGGAAATATCCTTATTAATCCTCATAATAAAAAAAAAAAAATTGAATCAAACAAATCTGAATTGAACGATTCAAATATAACGAATGGAGAATAAATGAGGTTTTATAAAATCCATAACGAGAAATTCTGTGTTTAAAAAAATTTCAAAACTCTTTTGTTCCCTCGTTTCGATAATATTGATATATGCGAACGTGATGCGATGCTATTTTGATCCGACTACATTTCATCGAGTCTGAGTCGCGTGACAGTAAAAAAAAAAAAGAGAGAAAAAAATCGACACGTCCATTTTTTACTCGCGTCCACGTTTCGTGGCACTCCGCGACACGTTGACAATTTTTTTTTCCCCATTTTCTTCACAACTTTATCCCCTCTGTTTCATCAAATATATTATATAGATTGCGTATACGCGACTGAGGCGAAAAATTGACGTTGAAAATTTAATTGGAAATCCGATAATGGCGTGTGACGCACGACGTACGATCGCCGAATCCATCATATGATAGAGAAAAGTTTTCACTTTTATTTTTTCAACGAACGTCAGAGTCATAATTTGCTAAAAATAGAAGAGAACAGTTTTTTTTTTAAAGTTTACAACCAGTAAAAAACTCATATTTTTGAACTTTTTTTCCGAATGTTCGTGATGAAATATTTTGACTCCAGTTTCGGTATTTCAAAAAGTATCGTCGGTAGAATATTCCATAATTTTTTTGAACCTAAATATATAGATAGAACTGATTTACAGCCAATTCAAAATGATGATTCGTGTTTTCAAATGTTTCATAAAAGCCAAAGTATAAATCGGAAAAAATCGTGGAACTAAAAGTTCGAGACTTTTTTTCGTTCTCTCCTAATTTTTGTGAGGGCAATATTTTTAGAAAAATTTGAACTCCATATAAAGAATGGTTAGACTTAATTGTAATTATTTTTCTACATAAAATTTTGGGCTTAACGCAAGCTCATTCTTTTCGTAATCGTTGGAGCTTCAAAACCCCGCTTAGTTCATTTGATTGATTACGATAATTTTGGGCATTTTTTAAATTTCAACCATCGATTTTTGCAAATTTTTAAAAGTACCTCTTTCCATTTTTTTTACGACTTTCAAACTTCTGTTATTTCTACAAAAATGTAGTTATCGAGATGAATCAAACGCCATTCTCGAAATTCAATCACAAAGTTTGCGCACGAAAAAGAAATTTTCAAATAAGCCAAACCGAAGTGAAGTTATGAGCACTTGAAATTTCGCTATTTTGAAGTTTTCGAAGTCACCCAGAAATTAGGAAAAAAGATTTTTTTTATATTTTTATCATTTCCAAACCGTATTTTGAAGGAAAATTAATCACTGATTGCAAATCAAGCAGAGTTTTTGATGAAAAAAATTTATTCATGAGACAAAGCAAGGAAAATCTAAAAAAATGTCTTTTTTAAAATGAAAATTCAGTTTAGAAATTTTCTAAAAACACATTTAGTTGCACGAATGTCTGCTAAGATTATGCAGCGAGTCAAACGTTTCAATGGGTCAAAATATCCTTAATTATATGTGCGATATCATTTACAAGATATTTTTGTATTCAGATTTTTATAAATGGTTTTTTATGACCATATTTTTTTCATTCTTGCAATTTTTATGTGGCCTTTTCCCAAAAATAATATCACCTTATTATTGTTATTATTTTTTTTTTCTTGAGCAAAAATCCTACAATAGTATCAGAAAGATTATTCTTCTTGAAAAAAGTAATTTTTCAATTTTCAAAATCTGATGTAACAGCTCAAACAACGATATCGCACGAATCACGAGTGTGACGATATGAAATTACGCCCGAATATTGATATTTCCGTTTACCGTTTTCCTGCAGCTGTGAACAGGCAATACGGAAGATAATTCAGATTCGAATAATTGGCACGAATGATTAGACAAATATTGATCATTTCCATTGTCGTTCAAATCTACCAGCGTAATGATTCGCATCTCGATCTATCCTCGTCGTTTGTAAATTGGTACGAGACAATTGAATTATAATTTCATCACGAGAACGTGCTTATTATACACAGTCAGATAGCGCGGAATTGGGTCGAGCGAAATTTTCGATCGAAATTTTACGATTTCCGGGACGAACTTTTCAAGCCCAGAACGATCCTTCGATCGATCGTCAAGGCCTTAATGTCGATTTAATTGCGCGACAATGATAGCTCAAAATTCTACATATAGCAACGAGCGCCTCCAATAATGTCACGGAAACGCGAATGTATGAGTGTCACATTGAAATACGACGATTTCCGCTCGAATCGCATTTGCATAATTGTTACAAATTGATCGAGACATGTTTCATCATTGCTCGATTATTTGGCCGCTATTAATTCGCAATACTAATATAGAATGCTTTTATAAAATAGTAATCAATAAAATGGAATATAAACCACGCCAAATTAGCCACTATAATTTTAAACGAAAAAATAAATTTCCACACTCTCTCGAAATTTTCATTCACGAAAATTGACCGCATTTGGCCGGAAAATTGATTATTACTCAGAGGAGACCGTAATAATTTTTTGGCAATAATTTTAGTATCACAGAAGTGATAAAAAAAATGATTCTGGGTCATTCCATGTCAAATCGACGAAGAGTCGGAATCGACGACTTTGACTTTCGATGAAATTTGGTCAGAAGTTTTCGTTTTTAATAAAACAAAGTTCTACCAAACGAAAGAAAATTTTAATTTTTTTTTCAAAAGTTATGCAAAATTCAAAATTTCAAAATTTTTCAAATATTTCAAGTTTATTTTTCAAGTATCTCGAAAACTGTCATAGTTACGAAAAATCGTTCTCAATTCGTCTTAAAGAGTACGAAAAAAAGGATACGAAAACAAAAAAATATTCCGAATTTTTTTTTTTTTTAAATGATGAAATTGGAGGATTTTGAATTTTCAACAATCGTGAAAATCCGAGTTCAACATTAGATTTTTGGTTCAATTTTTTTTCAAATAATACCTTATTTTGTCAAAAATATGAATTTTTAAAAATCTTGTAAATCCACGATCAACATTAAATTTTTGGTTATTTTTTTGAAATATAATACCTTGTACTGATCTTAAAAGGTCCCGAAATTTCAGGATAGTGTTTTTTTTTTTAAATATAAATTTTTGAATTTTGGTAAACAAATTTTTTTTTTTCACCAAAATACTGTTACTTTTACTTTTTTTATTGCTCAAAATTACAAAACTACATGATTGCTCAACTTTACTTAACTGCGACGTGAAAAAAAAAATTTTAAATCAAAATTCAAAACGATTAGGATTGTTCGATTATTAATTTTTCGATCAATAATTTATTGATTCAGGGTAAGAACACTTCCAAGAGCGACGTTTGGTCGTTCGCCGTGACATTTTGGGAAATTTTGACATTCGCACGTGAACAGCCCTTCGAGGAGTTGCCGGATCATCGGATTGTCGAGAATGCAACGTTTTTCTATCAAGAGGACGAGAGAAGGGTGAGCGAAGGAATTTATTCACAAACTAAAATATTTTACCACTAAATGTCCAGATTTTTGGCTTCGAGCTTCGAGATAGAAATTGGCTTCAATCGAAAAAAAACTGTCAACAATAATAATTATTACTATCGAAGTTTTTTTTAATAATCATTATCATTCCCAAATTATTTTTAGAAATAATAATAATTATTATGATAACAAAAAACCGTCATAGTAAAAAATTATCGATCATATCCATTTCTGGAATGAAGCCTAAAAAATTTAGAAGAAAAATATTTGTTGCATCCTGGATCCTTCACAGATGATACTTCCATTGCCGAAAAATTGTCCAAAAGAGATGTACGATTTGATGCGCGAATGCTGGCAACGTAACGAGGTAGATCGTCCAACTTTCCAAGAGATTCATCTCTTTCTTCAACGCAAGAATCTCGGCTTCAAGCCAAACTCGTCGAACGACACTTGATACAGAGAATTGGAAGGCTGGAATCTCATCCGGCTTTCTATGATCGGTGAATTGAATGGTAATTGGTGGAATTGCCCATCGTCAACGACCAAATGAACAAACCGCGATTTATCGAACGATGTAAATGCTCGTACAGAGAAAAAGGAACACTGATTTGCAAGACTGAACAGATCAGAGCTAAAAAAAATTATGATGAAACGTCGCGTGTGTCAGGTCCATCGATCCCAAATTGGAATGAAAGTCTTTGGGGCACCTACCGACTGTAATGGGAAATAATTCCATGCGAAACGATCGTTCAACACCCTCAGAAGTAAACATGTTCATAATCTAAAAGATTTTGCAACGCACAATGTTACCATTAAAGATTTGCCAATGATAAACGAATAATTGAAATGCTTTGGGGCAACTACTCCGAGAAGGAGACAATTCCATACAAAACGATTGTTCAAGACACTCAAACGCAAACGTCCTCATAATCTGGATCATTTCCCAACGCACAATGTTACTATTAAAGATTTGCGAATGATCAAACTCCATCGAGAATATAGATGAGTCTCAGTCATGACTAAAAGTCTTTGGGTCAACTACCCAGTCTAATAGCAGATGATTCCATACGAAACCATTGTTCAAGACCCTCCAAAGCGAACGTCCTCATCATCTAAATGATTTTATCTCGCACAATGTTACGACGAAACGAATTGCAAACGATAAAATTCCATTATAAATTCTGGTAAACCCTAAAGACAATTAAAACTCTCAAGGTCAATTACCCAGTGTAATACGAGACAACTTCAGAAACAAAGTCATAGAAAACATTAGAATCGAACGGATTTTTTTACGATGGAATTTGTTTTGCAAAATGGAGCTTTTGTGTCGTACCAAAATTGTCATCGACCAAGAAATTGATACAAAATCGAAAGGTCAACTGTCCAATGCTGAGTTTCCAATTTCCCACACTTTTACGGTTTCGCGTTCGACTCCACTCGGATATCATATGGGTCCAATAACAGAATGCTTTGAATTTCATCAAATTTCAACCAACCCCAATTTGTAACCTTCCCGATACGTCTGAAATCGCGTTCTCGGGGCTTCCCATCAGAGATCATTCTTCTCATTGGCTGGGGTAAGTGATCTCTACCTCCGATACGTGCGAAGGGGTGGAAGCACAAGGCGGAAGACGTGTAACTGAGACAAAGTGTCGTTGAATCTGCCACAAAATGGAAAGGCATAACATTGTGACAAATTGACGAAATGATCTATCGATTTCACCGTTCCACCAATTTCATTCTGAAAACAATTTTCCTCGATGAATCCACGTGCGCGGGACTTTGAAAAATTACTCGGCGGATCGAATACGTGATGTTATTTACAATGGGCAACGTTCTAAAACAGAAATATCAGGGTCATCCCCAAATCTCTCATCGTAATGACCTTCAATCGTTAAAAGAGGTTAAACGCAGTCAGGATTTTAAAAAATTCGATTATTGAAATTTCATTTTCGTAACGTTCATATATTTAAGTATATGTACAGAAAATTGCATGTCAATCCGACAAATATTTTTGAAGTTATAGACATATTTGTAAGTTCCTCTCAGAGCGTCAAAAAGTGCTTTTGAAACTTTGAACGCGTTTTTCAAGTCGGTGAACAAGATTTCTCAGAAACTGAATAACCGAGCAGTCTCAAATTTTTACACAAGCTTTATAAATATATATTTTTATTAATTAATCGAAGGTTTTTTTTAACGATAAATATTTTTCATTTTATAAACAATTAGAGGCAAAATTTTTTATCAACAAGCGAAATTTTTTTTTGAGAAGCCACAATTTTGTTGAAAATTAATATTTTGCTTATTCCTTCGATTAAATGCTAGATTATATCTTGTATTAACGAAATGTTTTATTTTTTTAATTTTGGATGATCCAATCCAGAGATATCGTGCTCACCGCAAGGCGCCGTTTTTAGAAGACCTTCCGGTCTCATTTTTTAAAAAGGAAAATTTCAAAACAAAGTTAAAAGTTACAAAAATATGTACACTAACGGCGAAAAGTTTCCGGACAAGACTTCAAAAAAAGTCCGCAACATTTTTTTATGCCATTTTTACATAATACATAAATAACAAACGGCATTTTAAGGGGGAAGAATTCGGTTTCGTTTTCTGTTTTTTAAATTATCTCTCTTAATTTTTCTCTCTCTTCAGGTGCACCCATCTTCTAGAGGAAATTTGTTTAATACATTTTTACGATTGGATTCATAAAGGGGAAAGTTTGACCTTCAATTTCCTTTTTTTTTTAACTTTGAGCGATTTTTCTTTCCAAAGTTATTCTGTTTTTGTGTGAACAAAGATGAAATTTGAATATATAACACGAAAACAAAGAGGATTCATAAAAATTTTTATAAGATAGAAAAAAATTGCGTCCGTTTTCGTTGAGTTCAAAGGAATTTTTTCAGATTTTTTTTTCCAAAATTTGTTTTTCTCATGTTGAGGCTGAAAAAAAAATGTGGGAAAAAAATTGAAAAAAAATTCCAATGTGTTGAAAATTGTAAATAAAGTATTTTTCTCTCTTGAAATTTTATCAATAATCCCATAGTTCTCGAGTTATGGTAATTGAATGATCCGAGCTCCGACCCAGAAAATGAGAAAAAAATTCGAGAAAAAAAATCTGAAAAAATTCATCTTGACTCAACAAAAACGGACGCAACTTTTTGCTATCCTGAAGTTTTTCATGAACCTTCTTTGTTTTTGTGTTATACGGGATTTTGGAAATTTCCTTTTTTTTTCACCAAATTCAGAATAACTTTGGAAAATGAATCGCTCAAAGTTTTTAAAAAGGAAGTTGAATCTCAAACTTTCCTCTTTATAAATCCGGTCGTAAAAATGTATTTTAAAAAATTCCTCTCAAAGATGGATGCACCTGAAGAGAGGGGAAAAAAACGAAAAACAGTTGTTTCCAAAATAGAGTCCAAATCTGAAAACAAATTGTAAAAATAATTTTAAAAACAGGAAATGAAGCCGAATTGTTCCCTTTCATAATGCCGTTTGTTAAATTAGTTTACGTTGACTTCCGGCGAAATGACATAAAAAAACGTTCCAGATCTTTTTTGAAGTTTCGTCCGGAAACTTTACGCCGGAAGTGTATTATATAAATTTTTACGTTAATAGCTTGAAATGTCTTTCCAGAATAAATTCTTGAAAAATCGCTTTTCTTTAACCTCCTGACTGTGTATAATCCATTAACGTTGATGACATCTGGAAAACCATAAAATAATCAAGATCCTTGTTGACAACAAATTGATCAATATAGTTCTACTATTGGCCACCAGATTATGCTGATTTTTATCCTCTCACAAAGAAAACGGTCACAGAAATATCGGAGAGATCTCATTGGATCAATCTATCCCTAAATCAATTCGATTCAACGATATTTCAATGGTCTCTGGCGCTGACAAGGACGTTATGACATCGCCGAGTTACAAAATCGCAGGATCATCGACTAATGACTATTATTATAGATTTTTTTACGGTCTTAAGAGACGAAGAACATTAAAACTACATTAAAAATCGATCAATCGTTCCAAATGCATGCCCGACACAGAGCGAATAGAAAATAAATGATAAAAAACACTTTCAACATCGGCCGAGAAGCCGAAAATCTTTTGTACGTAAAATATCTTGATCGTAAAATCCTTGTAACGAGGGGTTGTGAACGCGGAAGCGTGTATCTTTTTAGCTCGTGTGCGCTCGCTGAGATTGAGGCGCCGACAGCGCGAAAACACGATGATTTCGTTCGAAACGAGGATCGCGGAGGCAAACTTAGATTGGTCTTTTGGCAAACTACTTTGTAAGCTTAAAATGCGCTTAGCCAAAGTGCATGAATGTTTGACAATACGAATAGAGGTTGCAGTTATATGTATATGTATATAAACCACGAATCTCACACAAAAACAGGGGTGGAAGGGGGGATAACGTGCTTTTTCCAAAAATAAAACATGCATTTTCCCGAAAATTCATCCCACTCTCGACTTTTCCAAAGTCTCGAAAATTTCTGAAGCACGAAAAAAATTTGTTTCCAATGAAAAGAGGAAAAAGCTTGGTTTCTCTTATTCAAATTGCATTTTTTCATTTTTTTTCATTTTCTCTCCTAATAACGTTATCCTCCCCATTATCCTGTGCATAAACATACATATTATGTATATTGTACACGTGTAAGTCGACGCTATCCGTTACATGAAATATAAATATATAAAACCACCCGATATATATATATATATATATAATGACGGCAAAATTGGAGATTCAAATTGAGCAAACAAGGGGAAAAAAGGTTGTTACGTGCATGAAATTGCGAATTCAGGATGCATGAGAAAACATACGTCGCGGTATGGTTTTACATCAACTCGAATCGACTGCGATTTGTTTTTTTTTATTATTAATATTTTTTCGCATGATTCGCGGCACAAACATTTTTCGCTCTTTGTTTTTTCCTGCGTTTATTCACGCTCTGACAACAGGGGAGAAAAATTTGTTCGTTGGAAAATGTACATCGGAATGAACGTGAAATATGAAAAACTGTTGGAATCATCGGAGTAATTTTGGAAAGAGCATTGATAAAGTGCGTTGTTCGATAAATATTGACAGACAAACGGGGAGTTGAGTGAGTTACATAAAAGAGAGAAAATTTAAAAATAATACAAGAGAGAAAAGTACAATCGTGTTTGATGTATTGTACTTGAATTGCACGAAGCAATTAAAAGATAGAGGAATCGAAAAACGAATATTTCAAAATAAAAACGAGGGCTCTCTGACGGTGAAACCATTTTCATTTTATTATCGACAACGAAATGTTTTTTTATTTTTATCGAGGAGAAAAAATTTCCAAACAAATTTCAGCGATTCTCGGCAATTTTCACCCCCGCTGAATTTTTTTCTCCCTTTTATTTACGAATTATCGATGGATGCACAATCGTTAACCTCCGGCAATCTCATCGTTGACTCGAAGATAAAAAAAAATCTATAAATTCATCCTCGCAAAAAAATATATATAGACATATAAAACACGTACGTTAAAATGTAGCATCGAGCTCTTGGTAAATATGTACCTATACGTAATGTGATAACGAATGCGTGTGAAGAATTTGAAAAAAAACAAAATAGAAATGAACGAAAAACGAATTTCGATGACACTCTAATGTGAAAGAAATCTTGTCATCGGAATTACATATCCTATCGTGTTTAATTTATTTAACCGAGTTGAATGTACAATTTGAGCGGGAGAGTGAGAGAGAAGAGTGCGATGAAAAATTGTGCGAATAGGATAAAATGCAAATGCTGACGAACAATAAAATATATGAACGAAAAAAAATTGATCGATGTGCACAAATGATTATAATCGTTGAAGGATCTCATATTCTCTATCCTCGTTATATGCATATTATATTTGAAAAAAAAAGAAAATACGGAAAAGCCCTAATAAATAAAAATATAACGCATATATATATATATGGGGCATTCCACCCCAAATCGGACAGTTTGAAAACTTTTTTTTTTATTTCCTCAATTTTTTTATATTTTTGTATACCCATCAAAAGACCCTTCCTGTCGAATTTTGAGATTTTTTTGATTACCCGTTCAAAAGACATTAAATTAATTTTTAAAAACCGCTCTTTTTGGTACTTTGGTCATAACTTCTTTAAAAACGGTCCAAATTGAAAGTTTTTTCTCAAAATTTTTGTATTTATGGCCTTTTCAGAAAAAAATACAACAAAAATATTCGACTTGTTTTTGAATGAGTTTTTTGAGTTTTAAACGTTAAATCGCGTTTTTGAAAGTAAATGTGATTTTTGATTTTTTTAAAATTTTTGTATTCAAACATCTATTCAACAATTTTTAAGACTAGTCCGATCGTGAGATCTCAATAACTACTATTTTTTCGATTTTTGAAAATTAAACATTTTTTTGTTTGAATAAATTATTATGAATACCAATTTTTGTTACTGTATAGTATTTTTTTCAATATTTAGAATTTATTTTGACACTTTTTTATTGTTAACAGGTTCTTAAAATTAATAATTAATCGTTAAGTCTGTTTATGAACAATATCAACAACAGTTTTTATTTATTCGGGTATTTTTTTGAAAACCTTACATATACGATTATTTCCTGAATTAGAATATACCTTTGCCAATACGTTTCCGTTGCTCATTGGAATAATTGAATGAAATTTTTGTGTCACCCTGTGATTGACTTCGCAGTATTGTATCGCAAATAAAATCTTTCTTGTGCATCTGAATAATGTTTCTCAGGTGAAAATTTGACAACAATATTCGGAGGACTATTTAGGTTCAATGCCCACTGATACAATTCTTGAACTGTTGTTATTTGCTCATCGATTAATTATTAATTTTTAAAATCAGTTAACAATGAAAAAGTGCCGAAATTAATTGAAAATTATTAAAAAAATACTATACAGTAAAAAAAATTGGTATTCATAATAATTTATTTGAAAAAAAAAATTTTTTTTCAATTTTCAAAAATCGAAAAAATTGTATTTATTGAGATCCCACGATCGGACTAGTCTTAAAAATTGTTGAATAGATAGATGTTTGAAACAAAAAATTTGAAAAAAAAATCAAAAATGACATTCACTTTTAAAAACGCGATTTAACGTTTAAAACTAAAAAAACTCATTCAGAAACATGTTGAATATTTTTGTTGTATTTTTTTCTGAAAAAGCCATGAAAAAACAAAAATTTTGAAAAAAAAACGTTCAATTTGCACCATTATTAAATAAGTTATGACCAAAATACCAAAAAAGAGCGGTTCTTTTGTTAATTTAATATCTTTTGAACGGGTAATCAAAAAAATCTCAAAATTTAACGGGAAGGGTCTTTTGATGGGTACTCAAAAATATAAAAAAATTGAGGAAATAAAAAAAAAGTTTTTCAAACTGTCCGATTTGAGATGGAATGCCCCATATATATACATATATGTGTATATAAATATATCGCTCTCGGGACCTCGTTGATTTATCGATGCATAAATTCCGTTAAAATAGAATACGATAATTGAAGGAACGCATATCTGCCGATATCTCCAAAAAATGTTGAAAAAAAAAAAACGAAATACTATCGACTAACCATTGTAGGTGTGAAGAAAGATTTTTTTTGAGAGCTAATTCGATTATAAAAATTGATTAAAAGAAAAATGGTGAAACTGTAAATACACGAAATGCGTGGGTGCAAAAATTTCAACGATACTCGTACATAAATATAAATAAATTAGAAATTTGTTATCAATGGCGTAATATCATGTACGACGAATGCGAATACTACTAATATTAACATTACACTCTGTATAAATGTTCACGTCTATTTAATACGTTTGTACATACAGCGAAGGAAGAAAAGAAAAAGAAAAACATCCGTTTTCAATAAATACTCAGCGCTTTGATTCGTCGCTCGACTGATTGCACTCGTCTTTACAGATCTCGTCTCTTTATTTTGTGAATAAGAAAATAAAAGTACCCTCTTTTTCCATTGAGAAATATTGCCGTTTCACATTCATCGAGGTAAGTGCATAATTTCCAGTTAATTCATTGAATTTCCGTGTACTTGACGTTCCAAATGCTCGGCTGAACGAAGAATCTGCAACCGTATTACTCTGATGAAAAATTTTAATTTCAATTAATTTTACAAAATTACACAACGGAATTTATTAATTTACAAATAAGTTCATAAAAACTCCGACACTGATTCTTTTTAATTATAAATAAGTTTCAACGAGAATTGACAAAGTTTCGGCAGTCTTTTAATTTATTTTTAGAAAAATCGATTTGTTGATTTTTCTCTCAGCTAAACATTCGGATCTTTAAGTTTCATCTTTGTTCACAATAAAATCTAGCTCAATATTTATTTGATAAAATTTCGACGAAATTCAAAGTGCGAATTTTAAAGTTGCGTCAATCCAAGTTGCACATTAAATTTTTGGTTTCATTTTTTTGATATAATACCTTGTACTTTTTTGCAAAAAATTTTGCTAAAAAGAAAAATTTTACCAAAATTAAAAGATCACTCCAAGGTATTATATAAAAAAAATTCAACAAAAAATTTAATGTTGATCGTGGATTTACAGGATTTTAAAGATTCAAAAATTCATATTTTTGAAAAAACAAAAAACACCTTTCTGAAATTTTTTGGATCTTTTAAGATCAGTTCAAGGTATTATATAAAAAAAATGGAACCAAAAATTTAGTGTGCCACTTGGATTTTCACGATTTTTGGCAATTGAAAATTCTCCAAATTCATCCTTTTTTAAAAATTTTTTTCGAACTATTTCTTTTTCTCATAGCCCCAAGTATACTCTTCAAGACGAATTCAAAACGATTTTTCGTAACTATAATAGTTTCCGAGATATATAAAAAAATAAACTTGAAAGTTTTGAAAAATTGTGAAATTTTGAATTTCTGATAACTTTCGTAAATAATTTTAAAAAAAATTTCCTTTGGTAGAACTTCGTTTTATTAATAACGAAAAGTTCTGACCAAATTTCATCGAAATTGAAAGGGGTAGATTCCAACCCTTGGTCGACTTGACATGGAATGACCGATATTCATTTATATTTATTATTCATCTTCATATATTATTTATCATTTTATTATTATTTATAGGTTATTTATAACCTCTTTTCCGGGTGTAAAAAAACTAATAATTCGAAAATAATAATTCAGTTACAAGAAAAAGAGTGTTCCATCTATTCTTGAATAATCATGTACGAAACACGAGCATGTTTGCTGGAAAATGGTTGTCTCAAAGCCACCATATTCCATATTCCCTTTGTAATCCTTGACCCCGTAGCTTTCTGCCGAATCCTTCGAGTCGTTCGCATCGTTGCCAAAGCTCGATATTAATCCTATATGAAACATTTGATCCGGAGGAGGGTTTCGCGGATTTTCCCTTGGGTGGGAGGATTAGGAAGCTGCTGCTTCCTTTGCCATTATATCCCAGGGGTATTCGGGCACATACGCGCGTGTGAGAACAAGCGAGAGACAGAGCAAGAAGTAAAGGAGGGCACACGTCGATGACGCTGATAACGACCCGGAAAGTTGGGACTCTGAGAATCCTTCGAGAGGAGGAATGAAAGATCATCCTCGAGCCAAGTCGATCCATCGCTTTAAACCGGAAATAATGCCCTGGCGAATCGATTCATAAATATAAAAAATCTCCATACGATTAATTTTCATTTTTTTCAATCAATTTTTCTTTATTTTTATTGAATTAATTTTTTTCATTTCGAACAGTCGAGCGCAAAGCTCTGGATCAACAGATCTAGTAAAATCTAATTATAATTAAGAATTTGTCGAGTTTTACGGAATTTTGAAATAAAAATGAAAATCGTCTTCACTGTTTTCATTGGAGGGAATTTTCTTTAAATGGAAAGAGATAACAATGCGGCCGGAACTGAGATAAAATCCAATTTAGGATCGCTTGTGTTGAACTCGTTAATGCGATTTATGGTTGCTCGATGAAGAAACGAAATTGCTCTGAAATCCTCGTTACGACTCTGAAATATCCTTTTTACACGTTTCATAGTAGTTTAATATCGATTCGCAATAAAAAGAAAATATTATCGGATAATATAATCAGCCACGTGCCTCGCATAACGAACATTTTCGTATTTCCCAGAGAATTTATCCTGAATAATATTACCATCCTGTCTCGGAATTAGCACCGTTTCGTGAGACTAATTTACGATTTTATCAGCAGTCGGTAAAAAAAAATTATTTCTTATTGATCCGAGATTGAAAATTCCACATTTTTAGCCAATACCAATGATAAAAAATGCAGATTTTCCACACGTTATTTTTTGATATGTTCCAATTAAAATAATAGTTAAGGGGTTACGCGCAGTCAAGATTTTCAAAAAATCGATTATTTTAAATTTCATTTTCGTAATGTACATAATTCAAGAAGGAACACAGAAAATTTCATGACAATGCGACAAATATTTTCAAAGTTATAGACATATTTGTAAACCCGCAATTACTACGTGTAAAGAGCTTTTGAAACTTTGAAAGCGTTTTTCTCAAAACTGTTTTTTACACCAGCTTTATAAATATATTATTTAGTAATTAATCGAAGATTTTCTTACCGATAAATATTTTCCATTTTATGAACAATCTGAGGCAAAAATTTTCATCAAAAATCGATATTTCTTTTGAAAAGCCGCCATTTTGTTAAAAATAAATATTTTGCTTATTCCTTCGATCAAATAATAAATCAAACCTTATACCAACGAAATCTTTTTAATTTTTTTATTTTTGATTATCCAATTCAGAGACATCGTGCTCAACGCAAGAAAAATTTCAAAATAAAGTTAAGCGTTACAAAAATATGCATATAAATTTTTACGTTAATAAATGAAAAGGTCTTTTCAGAAAAAACCCTTGAAAAATCGTTTTTTTCGACCTCCTGACTGCGTATAACCTCTCGATAGGATTTTTTTCAACATACAAAATTACTCTCCGCTGCAAATTGAACATTTTTTTGTTCCCTTAAGTAAAATCGAGATAAGACAATGTCTGAAATAAATTTTTTTTTTTGCCTAAATCGCAACTGTCTGATTTTTCCCTTTGGCTTTTAAGTTGTAATACCAGAAAATCTGGAATTTATGTGTACGCCCCGCCGGAGAAACGGCGAAAGAGAGAGAATAAGAGCTTATTACATCCTATCATTTTCACTCGAAACGTTCGGAGCGTTTTCCGATAACGGAAGAGGGTCGATATATGTATACTCTATAGACGTGGTAGTATTAACTTTGGACGGTGAAAACGATAGAAAAACGTCGACGGATGGCCCGGAGGCACGACGAAATCGATTCGAACGCATTCGATATCAGTCGAGTCAGCTCTCATCGCTCCGCGAGAATCGAGAATTTTCACGATTATCAAGTCACAAATACAATAGACATTCCCTATATCAAGGCGTTCTGGCAAAATGAATAGAGCTGCCAGGGCAAAGAAATTTATGAATCTATTTTTTTTTTTATCGATTCGAAAAAATAACAGGGCTTTGAAATCCCGAGAGCTCACCCTCTGTAAAAAAAATTCTGCAAATTGGAATTTGCACATTGCTTCCTCATCTTTATCCATAGTTCACATAGCTTCCTTTAACAAACAGTAGCGATCAAATTTGGCTTCCTCATAAAGGAAGCTTTGTTAACTATTGAAAAATATTAGTAATCAATGTGCGAATTCGATCGATTTTCCCCAAATTTAATAGCAAATAACATTAATAGCTATACTGGCTCTTCACAAAATTTCATTGCAATATCGAAAAAATTTCAAAAGTTATAGCGTTGCTTCTTATATAAAAATTAAAAATTTGATAAAAATTTAATCACTCGATCGATTTTCGCCAAATTTAATAACGAACTTCCTCGATAGCTATATTAGCTCTGTGTAAAGTTTCAGTGCAATATCTTAAAAATTGCACAAGTCAGAGCGTTTACGCTATTTTTCAAAGAATTAAAAATTTCATAACATTTTAATCCCTCGATGAATTTTTGCCAAATTAATAGGGAACAGCCTCGATAGCTATATTAGCTCTGTGCAAAGTTTCAGTACAATATCTAAAAAATTGCACAAGTTAGAACGTTTAGGCTATTTTTCAAAAAATTCAAAATTTCCGAAAATTTTAATCCCTCGATGGATTTTCGCCAAATTCAATACCAAACAACCTTAATAGCTATACTTATTCTGTACAAAGTTTGAGTGCAATATCTTGAAAATTGCAGAGGTTAGAGCGTTTACGCCATTCTTGCAAAAACGAAAAAAATCGATAAAATCTGAACACCCGTTACAATTGAAACAATTTTTTTTTCATAATAAAGAGCGATTCGTGCTTGACAAGTGTGCCAAATTTTAGCTTGATATCTCGAAGCGTTTTCGGGTTATTAATTATTTACATCTGAAACTCAGGACACACACACACACACACACACACACACACACATATCTGGACATTTTTTCTAAATATGATTTCTCGATGTTTTAGGACATTTTGAACATATTGGCATAAAAACTGCGAAAAAAATGTTGTCACGAAAACAAAGCTTCCTTTATGAGTAAGCAATAAAACTATTTATAAATTGCATACTTAGTTTCCTTTTATCATATTATGAAAAGTTCCTAGAGAGAAACTTTCTCTAAATTAAAAAACCATAAAAAATGTTTTTGTATTTATTTTCCATTTTTCATCGCACTGCGTAAGAGCCAATTGATTACCACAGGTCACGAGAAAGATTGGAAGATAAATAATAAAAATAATAGAAAGAAAAATTCGTGAAAAATATATTTTCCGCCCGTGCCAAAAAAAAAATAGCCCGAAGACGACGCTGAAGCTTACTCCGGTTGAATATATAATATTTACGATCGTCCGGCCCACCGTTATATCGCACCCCCGAGACCTATTATCGGGGAAAATACAAGGCTACTGGCGGACGAATTTTCTGCTTTGGTCCAGACAAGGGTGAGTTCACTCTCTGTTGCATTATCCTCGGAGAGAAAGAGAGAGAAAGACGGAACAGACGAAGATTATAGCGAGAGATTCGTGGCACCCTCATTAATCCTCTTAATTTGAAAGTAACAACCCCTGCCGTGCCATTTGCACCTGCCACTGTCGCGATGAGCGAGACAAAGTGATAAAGGATGGACTGTTTTTGGCACAATAATTCAACGACGAACACGCTATTGCGAAAAAAAAAATTAAGTTCCGAATTAAGTTTTATGATTTTAGGGAACAAATTTTTTTTCAATTTCCACAGATTGCTCGAATGATTTATGATGGAATTGTGCATTTGAACGCAAAATTACTGAGAAAAATAGAGGTTTATAACGTCATCGATGAGACGACGAAGCGGAACGCGACACTTGCATTCGGATCAATGCTCTATACTCGTAAAGCAGCGAGCACATTGAGCCACAAACAACGATGTTTCACTCGTGGTTTGTAATGCAAATTCGTTGAGTGCAATCCCATCCTTGTGAAGCCTCATCAACGGAATTTCAGCGTTGCCAGCGTCAGCTTCAGGGAGGCTACCGCGCAGACGCTCGATATCATCGTATCTTTTTGTCCAATAACTCATAAAAAAACTCGAAATATTCATTTCCAACAACGGTATGTGATGGAAAACGGTTCACTTTTGGATATTTCATCGTTTTTGAAACCGATTCTAATGGATGTCACTGCGATATTCACCGATGAAACTGAGAGCACGAAAACGAGGCGTTCCGCGTAAGGCGCCAAATTTGAACGTTTCCCAACTCTCATTTCACATTTATCGAATAAAATAGTTGCTAAAAACGTTAGGGACACCCTGATACATACAAAGTACCGTCGTCTGCCGAGCACGAGTGTGAAAAAGACGCTTTTTTTTACCAACCAAAACGATCACAGTTGAATTATCCGATTGTGGAAGGAAAAACGATAAAGCCGGCATTCCACTGAATCTCCGTTGAATTTTCGTCTCGAGAATATTGTGCTCGGTGTACAATGGAAAGGGATCTGCATATTCCGTGCGAGGAAAAAAAAATAAATAAAGAAGTACACGAGGAACGAGGCGAAATTGCGAACGTGACAGCGCCGCGAGAAGAGAGGATTTGTAAACGTCGCGCAACAGATCGGAAAATAAAAATTGTTTAGATAAAAAGTAGATTGAGAAATACGAGAATTTTTCAATGCTCTTGCGTCAAAGGATCGTCCTTTTATCGCTGTGATGGTTGAAATACGACTCTCGTATAAATCATGTCACTGAAAAGAGATTGCAATAAAAAAAAAGGTAAAAAAAGAGCAGAAAAAAATCAGCCACTGGTATGAATTCTCGCGGCGTACAGAGTTTGGACAAGTTGCGATAACAATGATAACAATAATGCTCGGAAAAGCGATAAACGCGTTTTCGTGAATATCTGACAGTGTGGGGTGATGCAAAAAAAAAATGTGGCGCGGAGAAAAGCCGATACGTTGCGGTGGAAAAATGTGAGAAGGCGAATTTCACGACGCGAGAAATTCAAACGCAACTGATCGATGCTTTCGAAGCGGCGAACGTGACTAGGCCTCTTTGGATATATAATATATATCTATATATACGTACAGATATATTTGCGTGAACAGATGCACGTAGTGGTGGATTACGTGCGTGAATGTAGGGCGTTGAGGGTGAATAAACGAGAAAACACGAAAAGGAGAGCGATGAAAACGTCGTATATGCAACGAGAGAGGGGAGATACGGTCGTGCAGGTGTGGAAATTCCATTTCCTTTCGTCTTTCACCACTTTACTCCGTTGGAATTCGCGCACATACACAGAATTTCGCGAGCATCGCTCGAAAACCCCGAAATTTTTTTTGGCTTTCAGGACGCGTAGGTGTACGTGGTGAAAATGGTATATATATGTATATATGGGGCATTTCACGTCAAATCACGTGGTCATCGGCCCGAAGCCCGCGGATTTCGATGTCCAATGAATTGTTTCGTTTCGTTTGACCCAAAATATGACCTTAAATTTTTTAATATTTTTATTTTATTTTCTTGTGGTTTCCTGAGCTAAAAAAATCATTAAGTTGAGGGAAAAATAGAGGAGCCTTTTTTAAATTTATGAAATTTTTTTCACAGAAAGTAGGTAGGTAAGTATTCGGTCAGTATTATTTCATCATATATCATATATCATCATATATCATCATACATTTCATTATATCAGTCGGTCAGTATTTATTTCAGGCTAATCAATTTTCGAAAAATGTTGTCATTTTACTCTTAAACCAAGAAAAAAAAATGAAGTTTCGCTAAAAAATATTTTTGTTATTATTTTCACTACAGAAAACAATTAAAATGAGAAATCATAAAAAAAAAAATTAAAATACACAACAAAATAGTCATTATCTTTGGCCCATTATCGAACTATGGAGAACTATGACTATGAAAAATTAAAAAAAAATGGTAATTATAATTTAAAAAAAAATAGTAATTATTTTCGATCCATTATCGAACTATGACGAAAATATCTGTTTTGGGCCCTAGTTTCTATGAAAAAATTTAAATTAATTTGAAAAAGGCCCCTCTTCATATTTTTGCTCAATTTAATGATTTCTTAGCTCAAGCAACCCCTAAAAAATAAAATAAAAATTTCTAAAAAATTGAGGTCAATATTTTGGGCCAGACAAAACCCACAATTCATTGGGCATCCAAATCCGAGGGGGTCAGGCCGATGACCGCGTGATTTGACGTGGAATGCCCCATATATATATAATATATAGATGCCGAGAGAGTACTGCGCCTGAATCGGATAATGCCATCACTCTAACAACAGAAAAAGTAGACCGTGTTGTATTTATACTGCATCTACGATGAGGCAGTTTCTTCTCTTTGGATGAAATAAAATGGCGTCTGGTTGAACGAACCGAAGAATGAAACGAAAAAAAAAGATGGCGGTACGTGTGCCAGTTGGAATATTCCAATTCCAATGAATCAGGACAACTTCCTCAATGAAGGAATCACATTTTGAACGTGAGTTCGGTGACATCGGATGAAACTATATTCCTTCGATCAAATACTAAATATATACCTAATATTAACGAAATATTTTCAATTTTTTTGTTTTAGATAATTTAATCCAGAGATATCGTGCTCAACGCAAGACGCCGTCTTTTAGAGAACCTCCCGGAGTAAAAGAAAAAAATTTAAAATAAAGTTAAAAGTTACAAAAATACGTATAAAAAATTTGATGTTAATAAATTAGAATGTCTTTCTAGAAAAATTGTTCAAAAATCGTTTTTTTTCGATCTGGCTGCGTATAATCCCTTAAAAAAGTGAAAACAAAAATTTCCTCACAAATATTTACCCGATATTCTCATCGGAAATTCCGGATTAAATTGCGTAATACCGATGTAACGAGTCAGAATTAATTTTCTTAATAATGAAAACCGTGATTGACATGGTAGACAATTCAAGTATATTCAAAGATTGAAAATCTCTTCGAGCTTTCATTGTGCCAACTGCAACAGTCGTTCAGCTTGTTTCGTAAGTTGAAGCTTCTGGATCGCTGTCGGAGGGAAAACGCGGAGAAGGATTATTCGGAACGTCTGTTATCTACAAGTACTGATTTACATTTCGTTATCCGATAACTGTACTGGCTTGCGAAGCTCCAGCTCCACGGAGTTTCTATCGCTGAAGTCTCAGATCACCCTCGAGCGTTACGACAAGAGGGAGAAAGCACTTTATCGGTTGTTCCCTCTCAATTTTCCCATTCTCTCTCTGTCTCTCAGCAGTTTCGATGCAGATCCCTCTCCTTCTCTGTTCTGGATGTGGACCTCTATCGTTTCGCAGCATCTTGATACAGGAGGCACGTACCTCAGACGCGATAAGAACACACATAGCGCATCTTCAATTTCGATCGCATCTATCTGTGATACAACTGCGAGGGTTAGGGAATTCTATGAGAACAAATTAGAAAGTTGGCACGTTGCGAGGCTTCAACCCTCATCAGCCTCGCATGGACGAATTTAGAGAATTCCGGGGCAATACGAGACAGTGAGAAAAGAAAAACCGAAAAATTATTGACACTTTCTATAAAAAAAAAAATATCCGCCACTTTGTTATTTATAAGCATAAACATTGAAAACTCTAGTGCCAACGTTGTTAAAACACATTGCGTATAATAGTCAACACTACGAGAATTCGTTTGAGCCGCGGCACATTGCGCTGAGGGAGACTTCCGCGGTTCGTCGGAAATCCGCCAGGTGGCTTGTGGCGGAGAGCTCTCGCGCAACCGAAGCGTCCGGGCCCTATCTATAAGGCGCTTCTCTTCTCTCTGTCGCTTTATTCACGAAAAAAAGCATTTCTCGGTTGGGTGCATCATATTTCCCCGAACTACGTGAAATATATCGTACGTTTTCGAGTAATAAGAGGAGAGAGGAAAGAGAGTCTCTTCCGGTACTTCACCGTCATCAATTACACGTTTATTTCATTCTTGCAATGCTTGTAAGCACGCTCGACACGTTCGTAGCTAAAAAGTAGACCCGGTTGGAAGTGAGCCAGTAAAGTTCTTTTTATGTCCCTTCGTCGTCGTCGTAGCAGTTGTCGTTAGTGCAATACCAGTGACATAGTTACAAATACAACAGTGCGGTACATTCGATCTTATCATACTCTGCTTCTTGTTCGAAAACTAAAATCGCTGCCACGAGGCGCGACAGTTTGTTCTCATACTTTACTGCAATAAGAACCGTATTTTTCGTGTAAATGAGAATTAAAAAATAATTATAACTCTTTCTGGAAAGTCGATTAAACCTCTTCGTGCCTGTTACAGGCAATTAGCAGCTTTGCAGTCACGATTGTATTATTTATAAATTAATTCTTATTAATGTGATTAAAAAAAAAAAACTAATCGTTGATTAATTCGTGGTAAAAGTTAAATTGCCAACGGCGCTCATTTTACACGCAAAAGAGCACGTTTTTACATACGTTACAACGTTTTGGATGAGCATAGAAATATACTTTATGTAACATGAAAACGTTGCAAAAAAATAGTACATAGAATGGTCGCTCCTCGACGTCAGGTGGATGGAAATCCTGTTGTGAGGTCTCGGTAATTTCTCCCAGGGCTCGGGGTTAACTCGATACGTAAAAGCCGAGGAAGAAGAGTCTAGTTATATATATATGTATACATTAGGGCGATTTTTTTCGACTTTTTTTTATTTCTCTCACTCCCCACCCAAAATTTTGTTGCATATGTCTGAAAGAAAATTCCCTGAAAGTTACAGCCCTTAATATTAATATTGAGTACTTTCCCTTCGCGTGATAAGTTTTTCCATCTAAAATACACGTAAAGCAAAAACGTTTTTCTTCAAAATTTTACCACTCCGCGGTTTTTTATGCTATCGCATTGATTTTGGTCGCAATTTACGCAGAATTGAACGATCTTTGAAAGTGTCCCAAACAGCGTAAGTGTAACGTACACTGGTGAGATAGTATGAGGTCACTAAGGTTAATCTTTAGGTACGATTCTCGTTTTTTCGCTGTTATCTCCGAAATGATTAACTTTACCGAAAAAATGTAAAGGAAAATTTTTCTGGAAATTTAATTTCCTACCAAAAAGGTATTCTAGACCTAATTGCTAAAATCAATATTTCTTGAAATATTGAACCTATTGTGATATGAAAATCTTTATGGATTATCGAACCAAAAGTTTCAAATTGTTGATATTCCATATCATATCACCACTCGTGATATGATATATGATATGGTGATATGGTGATATGATATCGAATATCAACAATTCAAAACTTTTGGTTCGAAAAACTATACAAATTTTATACCATAAATAAGTTAAGATTCAATATGTCAAGAAATATTAATTTTAGCAGTTAGGTCTAAAGGACCTTTTTTGTAGGAAATTGAATTTCCAACCAAATTTCTCTTTACGATTTTTCGGTTAACTTAATCATTTCGGAGATAACAGCAAAAAATCGAAAATTTTTGGTAAAAATCAACTTTAGGGACCCGTCTATCTCACCAGTGTAAATTACACTAACGCTGTTCACGATACTTTCAAAGATCGTTCGATTCTACGTAAATTGCGACCTAAATCAATGTGATGGCATAAAAAACCGCGGAGTGGTAAAATTTTGACGAAAAACGTTTTTCATTAACGTGTATTTTAGATGGAAAAAGTTATCGCGCGAAGGGAAAGTACTTAATATTAATATTGAGGGCTGTAACCTTCAGGGAATTTTCTTTCAGACATATACAACAAAATTTCGGGTGGGGAGTGAAAGAAAAAAAACAAGTCGAAAAAAAATCGCCCTAATATATATATTTATATATGTAGGTTGGCATGTGCAGAAAAGGTAAAAGAGAGAAAGAGAGCCCCTGGGGCTATACGTTGCTGGTTCATTTGCCGAGAATAACGTATGCGCAAGGTGCTTTGGGTGAGAAGATATCCAGAATTGAATTTAACTGGACCAGATGATGTTGCTGACGCAGCTGGAAACTAATATACGATATTTAAAGCCCTGACCATAAGTGACGATTAAAAAAATCAAATTTTACCGACTGTAGGTATCAAAGCATACTCAAAAGGGACGAGCAATGAATACGCTAATTTCAAGAGCTACATCTACCTAAAGGCCCGAAAAAAATGGTCAAATTCTGAATTTGTTGTCTGGAAAACAGTTGTTGAAAAAGTAATGCATCTTCTTCGACACGAAGGTAAATATACTGAGATCCTTTAACAAAAAAATAACCACAAAATTAGCCATGTTGAGAAAAGTAGTTTTGAGAAAAACGTCTATTGTGTCACTAAAATAGCGATAACTCCGTAAATTATTGGAATAAAAAAAATTCCTTTCGAGAATATATTCTCAAAGATCTAAACTTTGAGAATATGCACAAAAAAAAATTTTTTTTCAATCGTTGACCAAAAAACCCCCTCAATTCGTGCCTCGAAATTTCCTGATTATTCGGAGATAGGAACTTCCGGACTGAATCCATCTCCTATCAGGACCTTTCTGTGTACTCTCGTTCAGTGCGTTATCCGTCAGCAAACACGAGGACCCCGTCCTGATAAGGTATGTCTCTCCTCGCGGCCGAACGATGCGTTATTCAATCGACTCGTCCACAATATCATATGGGTTATGCCACGTTGACTGAGCTGCAGCCAGAAAAAAATTTATTTGGGTTAAACAAATTTTTCCGATTCCCTTGAATATAGGCTAAATCAAGCTTGTTAGGTCGATATAAGAATAAATTGTTATCAATAGTTGATAAATTAATTTAAATTAAAAAAATAATTTCTCTAGATGGAATTTTTGATTCTCAATCTCTCCAGATTCGAATCATGATTTCGCGGTTGAGTTGACATGGAATGGCCCATACATGGGCATATTTATCACTACGTCTATAGGTTGTCCTCGTCGTTGGCACAACAGAGCCTCGAATGCGTTTAATCATCCGTGAATATTTAATCAGAGACTCCTTATCGAGTGCCAGTTCACCGCGTTGTTCGTATCATATTAAATCCGTTCAGCTTGCTCCATCCTCTCTGCCCGTCCAAAAAGGGCGTCAAGTTTCCCCTCAAATCCTCTCGATACGACCTTTTGTCATAGGGACATCGATATATCGATGGAACTCTGGAGATAATCAACTTCTATATTTCATCGCGTTGCTTCAACTATCAAAATTGTTGATTATACAAGTTTCCATGGTACAATGTTATCTATTCTAATTCGGAGGAAGATAATTGAGTTGATCTACTTCTGCTATTATGTTTTTATGTCTATGACATCCATTATAATCAGATATTGTGATCCCTTAGGACGAAAATCCCTCGTTAACCGAGGCTGAATAGTTTTGAGTGATCATCATCGTGTTATCTTGATTATCTTGCGGCGTTGATGAGTCAACGTCATATT
Organism: Alloplasta piceator; assembly: GCA_946863875.1. Taxonomy (NCBI): domain Eukaryota; kingdom Metazoa; phylum Arthropoda; class Insecta; order Hymenoptera; family Ichneumonidae; genus Alloplasta; species Alloplasta piceator. The sequence goes on from OX333071.1 coordinate 78,673,293, forward strand.
CTTTGAGTGCCCAGGAGTATTTGAAATCGTCTTTTGGGGCTATTGAGTGATGGGAGGTGTCTTTGAGCACCTCATAATATTTTGAATCGTTTCTCGAATGTACCTGAGCTATCTTGATCATCTTTGAGTGTCCACAAATCATCTTGATTATTGTGGGATGCTTGTGAGTGATTCTCATATTTTTTGAATGCCCCTGAGTGTTTGAAACGATATTTTAGTGTGTTTTGGCAATTACAGCGTCTTTCGAGTCTCTCAAAATATTTTGAGTGCCCATGAGTCATCTTGCTTATCTTGGAATGCTTACGAGCGGTTATCATATTTTTTGAATGTCTCCGAGGGTCTGGAATCATATTTCAGTGTCCTCGGGCAATATACATCGTCTTTTAGAACCTCAGAATATTTTTAATCATACTCGTGAGTTATCTTGATTATCTTTGAGTGCTTACGGGTCATTTTGTTTATCTTGGGCTACTTAAGAGTGGTTCTCATATTTTCCGAATGCCCCTGAGTGTTTGAGAACATATTTCAGTACCTTTGAGCAATGTACATAATCCTCGAGTACCTCAGAAAACTTTCAGTCGTTTTTTAAACACACGTGAGTTGACTCGATCATCTTTGAGTGCCCATGACTCATCTTGCTTCTCTTGGAATGCTTATGAGTGATTCTCATATTTTTTGAATGCCCCTGAGTGTTTGGAATCATATTTCAGTGTCCTCGGGCAATATACATCATCCTTAACAACCTCAGAATATTTCTAATCATACACGTGAGTTATCTTGATTATCTTTGAGTGCCTACGAGTCATTTTATTCATTTTGAGCTACTTAAGAGTGATTCTCATATTTTTTTAAGGATTTTGAGTCCCTATGAAATCTTTTAATGTTAATTGTTCAATAAATAGCTTCTTAATCGTCGTGAAATTTTTACACGACCTTCTGAATACTTTATGTAAAAACATATTAAATTTTCAGAATTCTATCATCATTACTTCAACCTACTCAAGGGTTAAAATGAAAAATGATGAGAAAATTCTGAAAATTCGGTATGTTTTTTTATAAAGTATTTAAGAGGTCGTGTAAAAATTTCACGACGATTAGGAAGCTCGTTATTAAAATATTAAATTTTTGTTAAGAACAATTTTTTAGACAAATAAAAAAAATATTTATCAATAAATTTCGTTTTGTTTCCGTTGCTTTCAATACAGTGTAGATATTAAAAAATTGAGAGGTCAAAAAAAAACTTATCGCAAAGTTACATCAGTTTCCATGAGACTACATTTAATTTAATTTAATTTGTTAATGTTAATTGTTCGATAACGAGCTTCCTAATCATCGTAAAATTTTTCCACGACCTCTTAAATAATTAATCCAAAAACATACAAAATTTTCAGAATTTTCTTATCATTTGCGATTTAGGACTCAACATCCTTAATGCCCCTGAGTGTTTGAAATCATGTTTTAGTGCATTCGAGTGATGTATATACATCGTCCTTTCGTGCCTTAGATCATTTTCAGTCGATTTGTAAATACACGTGAGATATCTTGATCATCTTTGAGTGACCATGAGTCATTTTGATTATCTTGAGATCCTTACGAGTGGCCATCATAGTCTTTGAGTGCCCAAGAGTATTTCCTATCGTATTTCAGAAAAAATCTTTGGTATTTTTAAGAAACGTTCATCATCTTTTAGTACCTTCCAGTGATTTTGGTGGATATCCCAGTCTCATTGGGTCAGAGTCTTTGATCCAATCTCAGTGAGAAATTTTTGTATTTGCGAGCGCACAGACGAAGTCGTCATTACGTTTTCATAACACAATATACGTTTCTGTTAGTGATAGAAAATACACTTTTGGTTATCAATAAAGTTACGAAACATATGCGGTGCATAGAATTATACCTATTTTATGTTATACACGTTTGTTCTATATGCTGTCGGTTCAACCAGCTCGGTTGAACGATCCCCGATCGTACTCGCAAGCTGCCTTACTCTTATAGGGACAATAAGGGAAAGGCGCGGACCACCAGAGGCCTGTCACAGTGCGGAACATTTCCATTTTATTGGACACACAACGAGTGGAAGTCCTCTCGACCGTCTCACAGACAAGGAAACTCACACATACACGCACAAAAGAATCCGTGAACGAGTATCATACATAAGCGCAACGTGGGGAGTACAGAAATATAGGAATTCAAATTGGGTAAAACGTGCAAGCGCCTCTATATTTCTCTGCCTCTCTCTCTCTCTCTCTCTCTCTCTCTCTCTCTCTCTCTCTCTCTCTCTCTCTCTCTCTCTCTCTAGCTCTCTCTCTCTCTCTTTCTCCGTGTCCGCTTCATTCTTACCCCTTCCATATTTTTCCATTGCTCTGTTCTCCGCGTCGATCTCTATATGAGGTATTCCCGCTCAACGGGACCCCCTTTTAGACCGACCTCTTTCGATTTTCTTGAAACTCGAGTATGTTTCAGTGTTGCCTGAAAGTATATTGTACACCAGTTTTCAGATCTCTAACTATAATACTCTTCGGAATACACCAAAAGTTATATTTCAAACTTTTTGCGTTTTCAGCGCTTCGGAGCTTTGGCACGGCGCGAAATAAAGTCGAAAAATTCTTTAACAACAGCTTTCGATCGGAAATTTCCTGCGCTTTTCGAAAAAAATATTAGCGATTCCGATAAAAAACGAATTCATTTCAATTTCGGCCAAAAACCGAAAAAATTGTTTTACAAAAAAAGAGCATAATTTGATTCGGCGGTACATTTTTTTTCATGTTTTGTATATATCTGAGAAATCACGATATAAATTTCAAGTTCGAACTCGCATCCGTTTACCAATGCCAAGTCTTGTAGGACAAAAATTCTTAAACATCGTGTTTTTCATATTCGAGAGTTCTCTGATATATTATATAGCTTATTTAACGAATTTTGAATTTAGTAATTTAATTAAATTAAATTAATTAAATAATCAAATTTATTAAATTTTGAATTTAATAAATTTATAAAATTCGAAATTCGTTAGAAAAACTACATAATATATCAGAGAACTGTTGAATACGAAAAATACAATATTTAAGAATTTTTATCCTACTAAAAGACTTGGTATATTAGTAAACGGATGCGAGTTCCAACTTGAAATTTATATCGTGACTTCTCAGATATATACAAAACATGAAAAAAATTGTCCCGCTGAATTAAATTATGCTCTTTTTTTGTAAATCAATTTTTTCGGTTCTTGGCCAAAACTTAAATGAATTCGTTTTTTTTCGAAATCGCTGATATTTTTTTCGAAAATCGCAGGAAATTTCCGATCGTTAACTATTGTTAAAGAATTGTTTCGATTTTATTTCGCGCCTTGCCAAAGCTCCGAAGCGCTGAAAACGCAAAAAGTTTGAAATATAACTTTTGGTGTATTTCAAAGAGTATTATAGTTAGAGATATGAAAATTGGTGTACAATATACTTTCAGGCAACACTAAAACATACTCGAGTTTCAAGAAAATCTAAAGAGGTCGCCCAAAAGGGGGTCCCGTTGAGCGGGAATACCTCATATATATCGCTCCTCTTTTACGCTCGGCTGTGTTCTCATCGGGAAAAGACTTTTCCTCGGTTTCCCGCACGTACATGTGTATGGGACACTCCGAGCCAAATCGATCAACTAGTAGCCGCTGAATAATGTTTTGTATTTTTCATAATTTTCTATTTCTGGATTCTTATTTTTATTCATTATTTACTCAACTTATTGTTTATTTGTTTTATTTTCTTTGGAATGAGAAATCATGAAATTGAAATTTCCGGAGAATTTGTTTGCAGATTTGTGTCCAACGATGAAAAAATATATTGATATAAACTCCTGAGGAAATTATTTAAGAAAAGTTTTGTTCTATTTTGTTGAAAATTAAATTTGAGATGATTTCATTGTATAATTAAAAAAAAGATATAAATAATACGATGATATAAAAATGCGTTATTTCGTATAGTATATAATAATGGAAAAGGGAACATAGCTTCTGAGAAACATTGGTATATTAAATTTGAACGGATGCGAGGAAATATGCAGAGAGCACAGTTTTGTGGCGTGCAGGATTGCCAGAGTATATTAGAACTCGGTAGAGTCACGAGGATGCATAATATGGCGAGATGCTTGGGATGCAGACCGGTCACTCACGCCATATACTGCAATATTATAAGACAATATATAGGACATTGTACGTCAAATCGATCCGGAAACGTTTCCACTATTTTTTTAGTTTATCAACGATAATTATAAATGATAAGATAATTTATTAAGGGGGTGGTCTAGTGTGAAACCTGTTTTTTTAATGTTTTTTTGCGGGAATTTTTTTTTTTTGCTCTACCGTGAACCAAGATAAAGTCAGAATTCCAAAAAAAACATTTTTTCTTTACGCTTGAGAAAAAAAATTCAATTTTTCGCATTGAATTTTTTCTCTAAAGCGTTAAATAAAAATGATTTTTTTGGAATTCTGACTTTATCTTGGTTCACGGTAGAGCCTCAAGTCTCACAATTGAAATGGCGTTTCTTTTTTTTATTTCAGATAAGCAGAACGGCCGGAATCATGGCAGCGGTGGAGCACTTTTTTTTTTATATGTGTTCCTGTTGGGCGGTGTATCTCCGATTATATTTAATACATTCACTTCAAAAAATTCACAAAGTTTGTTCAAATGTTGATAAAAATGATACACAATTCATAAATTATTTGATTTTAATGGTTTGTCAAAAAAAAAAATCCGGAAAAAAACATTAACAAAATAGGTTTCACACTAGACGACCCCATTAATTTATAATTATAAGATAATTATAAATTTTAAATCTTTTGTCACATTGAAAAGAAACATGAAGGGGAATGTGGAGCAAAATAGGTACTTCGAGGCAATACGGGTAGCCTCAAAAATCATGGGAAAACAATGAAAATTGAAAAATTTATAAACCAATTATTATTATAATGAGCATAAATATTCCAAAATAAACTCCCCACGTTAAATCAGATGAAGATAATGACATTTTCATGGAAATTGCTCATCAAGAGATGGAAAAATTAAAAACAAATTGTCATTCTAAAAAAACGACCCAACATACTCTAATGGTATTTTATAATAGCAAACCACTTTTTTTTTTCGCCGTACTATTCAAGAAAAAAAAATAGTCATTTTAGTGAGCAGATTAAATTTTCGTTAGAATGCCAGAATGAATATTTCACAATTAATTTTTTTAGAACCGTATTTCACTTCTTTTCCCACTCAACAAAAATTTACCCGCAATTTTGCCAAAATCAATAAACTCCTGTGTATTTTCATGAAAAACTTTTGATTCCTATTTCCCCTTAAATTTCCATTAGAATTTCCACGAATAAGTAAACTCAATTATCGCATTTTGCTGAATATTTCATCAGTCACACGAATCGAAAAGTGTCAACATTGAAATTGTATAACGCTGGACGTCCAATGTCCATTTGAAAAATAAAAATAAACAAAATCAATGCATCGTATGAACCCAAAATTATCAGCTCTCGTGAACTCGTGTATCATTACCAAAAAACGCCAACGGCTAACACGTAATATCTGTAAAACAATATTTTGTGATGTACATCAACGGATTTTGAAGTCGGCGATAACGAGAATCTTCGATAATCGTGTAACCACAAGCATATATATATTTATAATATATATATGAATATATATATATTTATTCATACATTATATTTCTACCAACGTGATATAATTCGTGTAAATCTGTGTTTGAAATAATTCGCGATGAATAATGATGCATAAATTGAAGCTGCGCGTGACGCTACGGATTCGATATTCGAGGGTGAGAGAACGAAGGTAAAGAGATTGGGGTAGATATGAATATGGAAATTATCGAGTAATGTGGAAATGATAGTCATGAACTTCCAACCCCACCTGCTTCATCCCTCCCCCATCACTTTGCACCCTCTCGCCCCCCCTCTCCCTATCTCTTCAACCCCCGAGATTCTGATGTACAACCCTGAATTCACTTACCCTCCGTGCAAAAATTGAATTCTTCGAGACCACGAGCGAGCAAAAATGGTTAACGGGTTATACGCAGTCAAAAAGTCGAAAAAAAGCGATTTTTCAATAATTTTTTTTGGAAAGACATTTTAACTTACGTAAAAATTTACATACACTACCGGCGAAAAGTTTGCGGACAAAACTTCAAAACTAATTTAACAAACGACATTTTCAAGAGGAAGGATTCAGCTCAATTTTCTATTTTTTTAATTATTTTGCTTCCTCATAAAGAAAGCTTTGTTTTCGTGAAAAAAATTTTTTTCGCGATTTTTATGTCAATATGTTCAAAATGTCCTAAAACATCGAAAAATTATATTTGAAAAAATGTCCGGATGGATGTGTGTGTGTGTGTGTGTGTGTATCCTGAGTTTCAGATGTAAATGATTAATAACTCGAAAACGCTTCGAGATATGAAACTAAAATTTGGCACACTTGTCGAGCACGAATCGCTCTTCATTATCAAAAAATTTTGTTTTAATTATAACGGGTGTTCAGATTTTATCTGACTTTTTTCGTTTTTGCAAGAATGGCGTAAACGCTCTAACCTCTGCAATTTTCAAGATATTGCACTCAAACTTTGTACAGAATAAGTATAGCTATTAAGGTTGTTTGGTATTGAATTTGGCGAAAATCCATCGAGGGATTAAAATTTTATGAAATTTTAAATTTTTTGAAAAATAGCCTGAACGCTCTAACTTGTGCAATTCTTAAGATATTGTACTGAAACTTTGCACAGAGCTAATATGGCCATCGAGGTTGTTCGCTATTAAATTTGGCAAAAATCTATCGAAGGATTAAAATTTTATGAAATTTTTAATTTTTTGAAAAATAGCGTAAACGCTCTGACTTGTGCAATTTTCAAGATATTGCACTGAAACTTTACACAGAGCTAATATAGCTATCGAGGATGTTCGTTATTAATTTTGGCGAGAATCGATCGAATGATTGAATTTTTATCAAATTTTTAATTTCTATAAAAGAAGCGTAAACGCTATAACTTTTGAAATTTTTTAGATATTGCAATGAAATTTTGTGAAGAGCCAGTATAGCTATCAATGTTATTCGCTTTCAAATTTGGCGAAAATCGATCGAATTTGTACAGTGATTACTAATATTTTTTAATAGTTAACAAAGCTACCTTTATGAGGAAGCCAAATTTGATCGCCATACTGTGTGTTAAAGGAAGCTATGTGAACTATGGATAAAAATGAGGAAGCAATGTGCAAATTTCAATTTGCAGGGTTTTTACAATTTGTTTTTAAATTTGGACTCTATTTTGAAAACAATTACCTTTTTTCCTAGAGGAATTTTCTAGAGGAATTTTTTAAATACATTTTTACGGTTGGATTCATAACGGGGAAAGTTTGAGCTTCAATATCCTTTTTTTTAAACTTTGAGCGATTTTTTTTTCAAAGTTATTTTGTTTTTTGTAAAAAAAGAGAGGAAATTTGAAAAATCCCGTATAACACGAAAACAAAGAGAATTCATGAAAAACTTCGAGATATCAAAAAGTTGCGTCTGTTTTCGTTGAGTTCGGAGGCATTTTTTCAGATTTTTTTTCCAACATTTTTTTTACTCATAGTAATTACGGGTTTACAAATATGCCTGTAACTTCAAAAATATTTGTCGGAACGCCGTGCAATTTTCTGTGTATGTACTTAAATATATGTACATTACGAAAATGAAATTTGAAAAATCGATTTTTTGAAAATCCTGACTGCGTCTCCCCCTTAAAGTCTGAGTAAAATGTATATGAGAGGGTGACCGAAGGAAGCGGCTAAAGAGGTAGAAAAGAAGGGGGAAAAGAAAATGGATAAGGGTTGTTTGAGACCTGAAGTTTCGTTAATCGATACAAGAATTGTAGCAAACTTTGCCACCCTTTTCTCCGTCTCTCTTTGGCCGTCATTCTCACCCTATTTTTACCCTCATCGTGCCTCGTTCCTCGTCGCAAAGCGCAAAAGCGATATCGAGCGTTGATGTTTCAGTATGGGGCAACAGAAAGCGCGCGGGGAAACATGCTATGCACGTAAGCATTATGTGGTACGATCAGCAGCCAGTTTTCACGACAAAGGAAACCGCACCCTGACGTTTAAGACCCCCAACCCCCGTTCCCCACCCTCGTTCTGTATCGCCGTTTGAAACACACGAAAATAAAACGAGAACCCCCTGTCGAGTGGACTTGTGTTACACTGTTACAAGCTTCGTGTGTCGGGCGTATTTTCCATTCACCGCAAAACCCTTTTGCTCCGAACCCTCGTGAGCTTTCATTTCCACCATCGAATTCGTACGCTCTATATTAAGGGCTTAAATATTCCCGCGTATGTTTGAAAAATTATTTTGGAGGTCTTTCTGCAGTATTAAATATGAAAGATTGTGCGTGAATATTTTTTTCATTAAACGTTTAATTATATCGAGAAAAATATATATATTTTTTTTAATACTCAACTATTATTTCAATACTGATAAAATCTATGATGCCTCCTTTTCTGCACGATAAACTTCGTGCAAAAATTATCCATTTGGCAAAAATAAGGGATTGTTTTGTTAAATAATGTGCTAATTGTTGTCTGATAAAGGGGAATTGTTTATTTTTCAAAAAACACTATTTTACGACGTTTCAAACTTGAGTATGTAAAAAAAAAAAAAAAACTGAAATGTTTAATTTTCTATTTAAATATTGTTTAACCGAACAAAAATTTTTTGTCAAACTATAGAGGAGACAATAATTAGGAAAAAAATAAATAAAAAGTTCTAAATTGTATTAATTTTTATTTCTGTGTATTTATTTGTAATGAATGAAAATTTAGAGAATTTTTTTTTTTTTTAAATGCTTATTTAAAGTCTTAAGGGGCTAGTCCAGAGCACACAAAATCGGCACATATTTCGGAATTCATTAAATATATTTTGTTGCAAAAGTTACTCTGAGAAATAATTTTTATTTGATTCGACTGAATTCTTCCGATTTATTTATTTTTAATAAATTTGTTGAAAATAAACAAATTCAATTTTCTTGTTGCAGATATTTCTTATATATATCGAAGTATATGATTAAATATACGGAAACGACAGAAATATTTTTGCATACTTTTTATATTCATATGAAACTCTTGGAAACCCTAAAAAACTCGATAAATTTTTTATTGTCTTTCATTCATTATTATTTAAATTTTATTATAAATAATTGAAAAATTCTGTTATCGATCCATAATTATTCAACGTTCAAACTACTAACGATGATACGAAAATATTGCTCCAAAATCAAATAATTAAAAAAAAAAATACTAAACAAATAGTGAGATGTTAAAACTGTATGAATTATGAATAAAAATTTTTGCCCGCAAGAGATGAAATCCTCAAAGGATCTTTGATCGTCGGAGTTTAAATTTTATGAAATTCTTTGACTCGCTGATATTTTATGAAATTCTTCGACTCTCTGATATTGTATATTTTAGTCAAATCAGTGAATTTTATTTTTTAATTACCGTGTCGATATGACTTTTGATATTCGTAGAAAAAAAAATCGTACGATTTGGGTGATGAAATTTTTGCCTCGATAATTGGAAACCCGTGAAACATTTTGCTGGTAAATATTTATTCCGAAATTCGTAGCTCCGGGGTCGTCATCAGTGACTCCGCATCGATGAGCAAAAACACTCAAAAGAGTGAAAGCTCGAGACTCGAGAGTGAAAAAGACACACACACACACACACACACAGAGAGAGAGAGAGAGAGAGAGAAATATGGGAATGAAGAGAGCAATTAGCGGACCGAAAATGTAACGAATGGCCAACGTGGTTCGCGTAATGAGTTTCACAGACGTGTTTTAGTTCAACCCCTGAATATATATGCACAGTAATAACGTTTGAAGAAACACTGATGCTTCTTCGCGTTACTCGTTGCATCCACATCTGTCAATGACGCTATCCCGTGAAATGGTTTCTTGAAACAAGAAAATTTTTCACAATTCAAAAGCATCCGACATTCGTTAAAAAATCTAAAAGTTGTCATGATGTTGAAATTTGCATAGTTTCAATGCAACGAAAATAAGTGTTTCAAAATTAATTAATTAATTTATAATTAATTTTTTATTATATTTATATTTTGCATTAAACGTCCCAAGTCCCTAATAAAGATCCCGAAATACATTTTAACGATTTTTGACCTTCGAAATTTCTTAGAAAAAATGAATTTTACCAAAAAAAAAGAACTATTTCCATTGCATTTGAACGATACTAACTTCAGCATCATTTTTTGTCAACCCTTTAATTATTATTTGCATAATTCTTAAAAAATTAATCGAAATTCCAAAAAGTCTGATTTGGCAGAAATTTTGCTCCTCCAGGTTGAAAAAAAAATAAAAAAAATAATTGAAAAAAAAAGATGGAAATACCAATTTTTAAAAATCGATGATGGACTTTGAGGGCTTGTAAAATATTGAATCCGAATAGATGAGTATCAATTCACGGTGCAGTGACGATGGAAAAGCAAAATTACGATTTTAGTGAATGCATAGTTTTTTGGTAAAAAAAAAAAAAAAAAACAAAAAATCAAATTTTTCTTCGAACATCTTATCCGTATATTTTTTAGAAATAGATCAAGAATTCGTGAGAGATTGAAAAAAATTCGAAAACACGCTTCAAAGAGAAAAAAAAGTGCTTATGGGGCCAATTTTTTTTGCCTCCAAATCTCTCAAAATTTTGAAGAGATTTTCACGAGTGCAGCGTACGGACTCGTAAATCAATACATTTTTTTATTGCGCATGAATAAATCGTACGGAAAAAGCTGCCCTGCGCTCCATGGAAAAAGCGAAAAAAATGTCATTAAATACGCTTTTATCCACGATTCTATTTTTCTCTCGTTTTTTTTACACTCGTCACAGTGACACGTACATTGGGGTTATCACAGAATATAATTCGGATAATGGAAGAGGAGTTTGCGATAGTGATATAAACACAGACACGAGAGAGAGAGAGAGAGAGAGAGAGAGAGAGAGAGAGAGAGAGAGAGAGAGAGAGAGAGAGAGAGAGAGAGAGAGAGAGAGTGAGAGAGAGAGACTATTGTGTGACACAAAATGAAGTAATATCCATTTCCACATCGAAACGAGAACTGTCAATCCTGGGATTAAACAAAATCGCTTTGTACGGCATTAATATATGCGACTCGTCAATTTCCAAATATAAATATTTGAAGGCATTGTAACGTCGCGTATTTGGAAGCTTTCAAAAATCCATGGAAAATCGAATTCGTCATACGTTTATATCAGAAAAATATTTTAACGTACATCATCATCGAGAGATAGTTTACGATCGAATAATAACGAGGATGACGTTGAACGACGGCGATGATGATCAGTTTTCCAAATTCAGAACGATCAAAGAGCGAGATATAAAATATATCCGAGATACAGAAGTTTTCGCATTTAAATGTATCGAAAATTATATGAAAAGTATAACTTAGATATATCTCAGATATGGTTTTCGTCAGACAGATCTACAATTAATCGTAAAATGTATCTAATACATCAAAAATATATTAAAAATATTATTTAGATGTATTTTTCAGATATATCTATTCATCCTTAAATATATTCAAGACAGCATTTATCGTCGAAAAAATATCTGATGTATCGAAAAATTTATTCGAATTATAGAACTTTTCGATTCTCATATAAGCCAAATATATGAATATAATTCATATCCTAGATATGTTTTTTTTTCAGCTATATCTATTCCATTCCAAAATATTTCTCATCTAAAGAATTTTCGTCAGTGATATATCAAATATATTGCAAATATATCTTTTCAATGTATTCCACGACGAGGGTGACTTCGTGCGATATCACGATCACGATATAAGGTAACAATGATCAATAGGAACGGATGTCAAACCTGACGCGTTGGCGAATTCCAGAGTAGCGAGTGAGAAAGCACAATCGTCCCTTGTAAGCTTCCTCTCTCTCCTCTCTCGCTCTGTTGGCTGACACAATATTACACAAGCTTGTGTTTCAGCAAGGGATGAGAGAGGGTTCAAAATAGCGTGGCGCGAAACCTCTCTCTCGCGTGCAACACGCACCCCTTCGCGTTTCTCCCCTCTCCCTCACCCCTTCCCGTCCTACTATGTATACCATATCACTATGAAAACCACGTGGTTTCTGTCTTTCCACTGTCGCTCTCCCCCCCCCCCCCACCTTCCCTCTATTGGCACATGATTTTAATCCCTCCCTCCCGCCCTCCCTCTCTCTCTCTCTCTCTCTCTCTCTCTCTCTTTCTCCACCTCTCTCTTGGACATTTCCAATCATTTTAGCCTTCCCCATTCGCCGAAACATTTACCATGAAAACGCAGTTTTACGCCGGTATGCAAAATTCTCACTCCGAACATTTCAACCCTTCAAGTTCAGCGGGCATTGGATTATTCGCCAATCCAAACTTTCACGTTGAAACGTGAATATGTATATGATATATTTTCTGTTTACTCAAAACTGAACCGCGTCTCAAATTTTCCTCGTGAGAATAAAGTACATGAGACGTATATGGAAAATGTAGCGAATACGTTTAATATATAGGGTTGAAAAACTTATACAATATATATGGGGCATTCCACGTCAAATCACGCGGTCATCGGCCTGACCCCCTCGGATTTTGATGTCCAATGAATTTTGGGGGTTCTTTTGATCCAAAATATGACCTCAAATTTTTAAACATTTTTATTTCATTTATTAGGGGTTGCCCGAGCTAAAAAATTATTAAATTGAGGGAAAACGTTCAGAGAGGCCTTTTTCAAATAAATGAAATTTTTTCACAGAAACTAGGGCCCAAAACAGATATTTTCGTCATAGTTCGATAATGGGCGAAAAATAATTACTATTTTTTTTATTTAAATTTTTTAATCGTATTTGAATCATCCGTTTTATTTCAGGTCGTCAAGGCTAATAAATTTTCGAAAAATGTTGTCGCTTCACTCTTAAACCAAGAAAAAAGAATCAAGTTTCACCAGAAAAATATTTTTGTTGCTGTTATTCTCACTTCAAGAAACAATCAAAGTACGAAATTATTTAAAAAAAAATAGTAATTATTTTTGGTCCATTATCGAACTATGACGAAAATATCTGTTTTGGGCCTTTGTTTCTGTGAATAAAATTTCATTAATTTAAAAAAGGCCCTTTTTTATGTTTTCCTCAATTCAATGATTTTTTAGCTCGGGCAACTCCTAAACATGAAATAAAAATTTCTAAAAATTGAAGGTCATATTTTGGGCCGAACGAAATCCACGATTCATTGGACATCAAAATTCGAGGGAGTCAGGCCGATGACCGCGTGATTTGACGTGGAATGCCCCATATAAATCAGGAAATATATTTTCAATATCTAGATAATAGATAAATAATCTCTAGATAATAACATATATTTCAGATATATCCAAAGTATACGAAAAATATATTTTTGATATATTACAGTCCAAAAATTAAATACGTGAAATATATCATTGTATATATTTTATTCCCAAATTGATTTACGATTTTTCCGACAATTTCACTGAGGCTTAATTTTTCGGAGTCCTTTTTTTCTCTCAAGCCTTTATTTTTTAAATAATAAAAAATGTATCAATTTAATGAAACAAAAATAAAAAATTTCTAAAATAAAGATAAAGTGTACGGATAAAGTATTGGCTTCGTATATCAAAATATATCAAAGAGAAATAAATTTGAAAATGTATTCGTCAATATTTACACATTTTTTTAATGGCTCATTCAATGTATCCGCATAAATATTTTTTTCCAATATCAACTTCGCAATTTTTCATCACTTTGATGTGCAATATGGACAGGAAAAAATGGACGTGGTCCATAATCCCCGACCTCCCGCTACCCTTTATGTGTACCATACGTGTTTTCACCCTCTCGACTGTCACCTCGACGAAGGCAGTGCATGCACGCTTGTGCATTTACGCTCAACTAACACACGTCATCACGCCAACGATAATACGATCCTCTATCTTAACCCCTCAACTACACCCCTGCCCCCTCCCCCTCCTCCCGCGCAACCCTTTTTGTGAGCATTATTATGGTTATTCGCATCAACGACGTGTGTTGCGCGAAGCTCGTGCGATACATTTTTTTTTCTTCCTCCTCGACTCATTTTTCTTTATTACTATCATCCGTGCTTACTGTGTATCTTTTATTTTTTATTTTTCCGAACTATATCTCTGCTTCCTCACGAGGGATGTTTTAAGGGGGAAAAAAACATTAGCGGGTGTAATTATTGTGTGTATTGTGTATAATAATAATTTGTATGATCTCTTTTCAGAGCTGGGCAGTACTTGAAAGTACTCGGTACTTGCAGGTACTTGAAGTACAGTACTTGCAAGTACGAAGTACTTAAAAAGTACTTCAAGTATTGTACTTAAATTTCTCAAGTACTTCCTGTACTTGAAGTACTTGAAAATTTCAAGTACTTTTCTGTACTTGAAGTACTATTTTCAAGTACAAGTATCAAGTACTTTTGAATGTGTCTTGCTGATGGTTGCATGTGCAAAGCCTTCGAATATGGGTCATTCCATGTCAAATCGACCAATATTTGGAATCGACCCCTTTCAATTTTGATGAAATTTGGCCAGAAGTTTTCTTTTACCATAAAACAAAGTTTTAACTAAGGAAAAAAATTAATTTTTTTTTTTCGGACATACAAAATTTCACCATTTTTTCAAGTTTATTTTTTAAATATTTCGAAAACTATTGTAGTTACGAAAAAATGATGAATTTTGAATTTTTCAAAATCGTGAAAATTCACGATCAACATTAAATTTTTTGTTTTATTTTTTTTTTACATAACACCTTGTACTGGAATTAAAAGATCCTGAAATTTTCAGAAATGTGTTTTTTTTGTTTCAAAAATATGAATTTTTGAATTTTGGTAAAATCTTTTTTTTTACCTCCAAGTTAAGTGAAGTTGATCAATCATGTAATTTTGACTGCTCAAAATTACAAAATTACATGATTGCTCAACTTAAAAAAAATCATATTTTCGAAACAAAAAAAAACACCTATCTGAAAATTTCAGGGTCTTTTCAAATCAGTACAAGGTATTATATTGAAAAAATCGAACAAAAAATTTTATGTTAATTGTGGATTTTCACAATTTAAAAAAATTCAAAATTCTCCAAATTCATCATTTTTCAAAACATTTTGTCGGAATATTTTTTTTTTCGTAGCCTCAAGTATACTCTTCAAGACGAAAAAAACGATTCTTCATAACTATCAAGTTTTCAAGATATTTAGAGAAAAAAATTGGAAAATGGTTAAATTTTGAATTTTGCATAACTTTTGAAAAAAAAAATTCAATTTTTTTCCTTGGTAGAACTTGGTTTGATGATAAAACAAAACTTCTGACTAAATTTCATTGAAATTGAGAGTGGTCGATTCCAACTCTTGGTCGATTTGACATGGATGACCCAAGTACCAGAATTTACGAGACGAGACCGGTACTTGATTTTTTCAAGTACTTGCACTTCAAATACCACCGGTACTTGATACTTCAAGTACCTACGGTACTTTGTACTTGATACTTGAAGTACTTTCAAGTACTTTGTTCAACTCTGTCTCTTTTTTTAGAATTATTTCTCGAAATTTCGGAATATTCCAATTCGATGGAATCGTTCTCATGCGTTTCTCGTTCGTTTCATCCCCATTTACTAATTCTGAACCAGTTCAAAATATCTCGTTTGAAAAAACCGAAAAAAGAAACCTTTATCACGTTCTGCAGTTTTTATCACAGATATCGATGAAAAATTTCGCGTGTAACAGATTGAAAAAAAGTCTCCAGCGAAGATTGAAAATAACCGCGGAATGGCAAAAAAGAGGAAAGAACGCGCGAAGCGTGAAAAATCCTTGATGGACAAGGCAGTTTTTCTCCCCAGTGGGAACATGATTTTCGGTAGGGTGAATATCTCGCTGCCGAGCAATAAGCCGCGGTCGGAATATTGGAAATTAATATTGCACAATAGGGGTTGAAAAAAAAACAACAAAAGAAAAAGGAACGAGTTACGAACGGGTGTAGCATCGACCGAGTTCTCGTTGGAATCCCATAACGCCTCATCCTCGAAAGAACGTGCGAGGAATGGTTGAAAATAGAATGAAATAAAGGCAGTAGCATTAATTTTGCGAAAAATCAGCTATTCGTAAAAAGTAACGTTACAAAATCGCTCGGGGTTGGATTCTTCTTCACGCTGAAATTTTCTGATAGGAAAGTAGATCCTGTAATCCGGAAAAGGGGGGTTTAAGGAGTCCACGAACTGTAAACAACAAAAACACGAAAGCCAAACGATCGTTCGATAAACCGTAGGGGTTGATTGTGACACCGATAAGGGTTGAAGTTTTCGTGCGATCGAACGTCAAAGATCTTCGAGGATTCTCGGCGTACAATGCGCCCCAAACGGGGATCGATCAGAGGGGTGGAAATAACGAAAAAGAGTTGAATCTTTGAGGGTGTTGTTCACTCGTGATCTTGGGGTAGTTCGGAGCGGAGAAAAATCGGAGCAGCATCGCGAAGGGGAGGTAAAAAAGGAGGAGAGAATGCGAGGTTTGGGGCAATATCTTCTTAGATTTGTGGGCGTCGGGAGGGTGGAAGCACCCCTGGACGTACCATCAACCCCCGAGCCACCATCGCGCTAAGTTTTCACCGGCTAAACTGCCAGGCGATAAATAACCTCAGAAAAGAGAAGGGAGAAAGAGAAGGGTATAATGCCGCGAGGTTGAAGGCAAACGTGCAGAGATTTTCGCGCATGCACAGCAACGATTTTATATCGGAGGGACGATCGAAGCGTCGAATTCATCGCGGCGTAGGGGATGAAAAAGAGGGGTTTGAAACGGGATGAAAAAAAAGGGTTTGAAACGGGCACGAGGAAGCCTCTCTTCCTCTTCAAACACGTCTCTCTGTATGCTTATATCCGACTTACACATCCCACTCGAAAATTTTCAAGTCCCCCAGTTCCGCAAAGAACTCAACCCCCCTTTGCTCTATTCCCGCCGTTTCGCAACTTTCGCCAAAAGTTTGCCACTAGAAAGAAGCGGAGAGAGATAAGGGTTAAGGCCGTAGAGACCGAGAGGCAGAGAAGCCAAATGGATCGAAAAGATTCGCGCACGAATTGGTTACCTTCAATTTTTTCTCCGCAGATTCTTCGCTGCTGAGAACGTTCTTTCTACCCTTCGATTTCTTCATCGCGATGCTCGAGAGCTCAGAGACGAAAGCAAAAGTTTGTCTCTCGAGCGTTTTCCTTTCTCGATGGGGTGAATTAGATCGCGGTATTATGCAAAGCAAAACGGGAAAGACAAAGTTTTTATGGAAATTCGAGAATCTTGCAGGAATGATAAACGCATGAGAATAAGAATTAAAAATCAATCTTGGCTCTTTGTTTATTCGTGCGAAAAGTTGCGCAATAGCTGCAAAATCGCAGAAAGAAATTGCTAAAAAAATGTCAAGCCCTTCAAAAATATACTGAGAAAAAAAATGGTTGAATATGCGAAATCGTTAGTTGAATACGGGCAACTAAATATTTATTTGGTCTAACTAAATAATTAGTTTCTTCAATAATTCCGCGCTTCGGTTGACCAAAATATTGTTCAGGCAACAAAAATTTGGATTGTACAACTAAATATTTAGTTGCACGTATTCAATTAAACGATTTAGCATATTCTACCATTTTTTTTCTCAGTGTACCTAACGGACGTTTTCATGTTTAAAAATAAAAATCTATAAAATATCTAAATGCAAGAATATTTCACGATTAATATCCGGATGCATAAATATTAGGCTAAAAATAAATTAATAATAATAAAAATTATAAGTTAATCTTGTTCTTAAAAAACTACGAGATAAGAATTGTAAGGATGAAATTAAAATAAGAATCATCAAGTCATTCTACAAAGGCTTTTTTTTACTTCATATTTCGGACGATAATAAATAAATGATCATTCAGAAGTTCTCAAATGAACGGATCAAAATTCACGGAATTATAGGCTGATATTTTTGTTAGAACCTACTTTCAAGTTATTTTAATTTTTCTGATTGCACATTTATGATCACCGTGCAATTTCCGTCAGAACGGTGCTCACAATATTAAAAAGTATGATGCTGCAATTTGAAAATAATAAATTTTTTAATCGAACTCGTACTTCCTAAGAATTCTTAAAGTTAAAAATCTTCGAAATATACGAGGTGAGGCACTAACTGTTGCCACCTTAAATATCTCGGTAATTATCGACGTCACAAAAAAAAATGTTCCAGACAAAAGTTGGACGGTGCGAAAGGGGTCATCAAATGCAACCATTTTTTTTTCGGTGGAGGCGCTGACGCACAGTGAATGTGACCTCCACGTTTTGAATGGTACGGTACATTTGTTTTCAACTATCTTGTAGAGCATCGCAAACTGCATACAAAACATTCGGGGGTCAGTGTCGTTCAAGGTCATTTAAGATCAAAAAGAGACATGAACTTTATTTTTATATGTGAAATGAACTTTATTTACAGAAGGTGTTCAAAGTAATTGCGATTGGAATCTCCTTATCACGGATTGTGTACAGAGTCGTTCAAGGTCATTCAAGATCAAAAAGTGACATGAACTTTATTTTATGCAAAATGAACTTTATTTACAGAAGGTGTTCATTTCATGACCCCTTTCGCACCGTACAACTGTTGTCTGGAACATGTTTTTGTGACGTCGATAGATACCGAGATATTTAAGGTGGCAAAAGTTGGTGCCTCACCCTGTATTTTGGTGTCTTGAACAAGGACTTGGAATGGCAAATACGAGAAAGCGTGAGTTGTTGAAAAAATACAAAATTATTTAATAAAAATTATATTGCCTTGCAACGATGCAAACTTCAACGTCATAAAAAAAGTGGAGACAAAAATTCTCTCTATTTTATCCGAGACATGATCTGCACAGGATCGACGAGCAAATTGCTGATTCTCAAGATATTTTTCTGCACATAAACAGAGAGTTCCCTTCATGAGGAAGCAATGTCAAAGACGCGACAAGGAAAAAAAGAACACCAGCGAGAACGTGACGTCGAGGTAACGCTCACTGTCACCGTGAAAATACACTTTCATCAATCAACCACCCTTATTCCACGAGAGCGAAGTCACCTTCGTTCCTCCACGTCAAAAATAATATCCACCATAGACGATAAAATAGCCGGGTCGTTTCTGTCCCATATTTGCGCACGAAGATCCTCGCTCTCATTACTAATAATATTAACAATACTGACAATACTGATCTTCATTATTTTCGAACGTTGGCGCGAATCGTTGTGCAAGTTTTTTTCAAGGTCACTGCAAGGTCATCCCTTGTTCACAGAGATGATAACCACGAGTGAGCGTGCTTCCTGACGAGCTTCAATAAAAAATGGCGCAAAAAAAAGACTGGTCGTAAGATTCCACTCGCAGCGTGTGCATCTCATTAGCCTTCAAATTGTCTTCAACCCCCTTCGAGACTCTCAACATTCCCGAGGAACCGACATAATCTTAGATTTATCGCCAAAGACTCCGATCCATCGTTTATCGTTGTGTTCTTTGTGGCTGTGCGTTACTACGGTCCCATGTGGCGCGAAAGTGCCCATCGCATCATCCGAAAACGGAGAATCCATGCCAGAAGCTTCCCGTTGCAGTTGGAACGAGGATAGCGCCACCCCCGCTCGTGCTGTTTACCACTAAATGTATATACGCGAGGCATCCATTAACTAAGCTCGTAATCCCTTCAGTTAAGTTAGCACATGGTGTGCGCCGGTGGTTCGCCCACGGTCCATCGTTTGGACATGTATATATATATATATATAGGGGAAGTGGGGGCAAAATGGACTGGGGAGGCAAAATGAGCACCATACAAAATTATCAAAACAAAAATGAATATTCAAAAAATAAGAAAATTAATGTCATTATAGAGGAATTAAGGACAAAACGGACATTGGAGTTAAAATTGACACCATCCAAAATTATCGAAAAAAATTGAGAATTTTGAAAATTAGACAATGAGGGAATTATCATCGCAGGACAAGTCGGAGCAGAATGGACACCATCAAAGATTATCGAAAAAAAAAAATTAAAATTGAAAAATTTAGAAAATAAGAAAATTATCGTTATAGCGAAAATGGAGGCAAAACGGAAACCATTCGAAATTATCGAAACAAAATTCAACTTGAAAATTTATGAAATGAGTAAATTATCATTAATGGGGAAGTGGGAGCGAACTAGACATTGGAGGAAAATCCGAAATCATTCAAACTAACCTAGAAAAAATGGAAAATTTCGAAAACTAGAAAATGAGGGGATCGTCACTATAATTGGCGTTGATATACCTAAATAAACTCACCCACTCAAAATTAGTACCAGATTCCATATTTTCATGACAATTTTCTATCAAAAGTTGGATTGAAAAAAAAATGGTTACTCCATCGCATTAAAAAAAAATTAGATAATGCAACTACGGTAAATTTGAATTTTGCCAAAAATTTAATTGCAAAAATACACCGAGCAGCTTGGTCCAAATATTTTTGATGTTAAATCATTTTTTAACGTTTTTTCTCGTTTACTTGAATTTTCGCAAGGAAAATATTTTAGGAGTCCATTTTACCTTCCCTTCTCCTGTGTATATAAATACGAGCTATACTTAGAGACGCTACGAGTATCCAATGGAACAAGAGGGTCTCGGGAACAACGAGGGGCCGGTGAGAAATTCAGTGGTACACACAATGAGGGAGGAACGTATTCGGGAGCAAGAGCATAGCCGAAGGTAGAAGGCGAAATTTATATAGTCGACGAGACATTAGGATGACCCACGAAGAAGGGCTTGGAGTGACGGTTAATCAGGTTCCCTCCTTGGTGAACCCTCGAATGCGTGCGAAAGGGAAATTTAGGGGTAAGTACACGACGTAGGTCGTTCACCTTTGATCGACACTCGATCGTTGCTTTGGATCGGACATTCGATCGGCCCACAAGTTCATCCGAGCATTTGGACACGGTTTAAGATTGAGATGGATGATGATCAAGAAAACGTGCAGCATGATCTCCTTTTCAGCTTATTCGGTTCCATCTGGGTAACCATTATTCAAGTAATGGACAATGGCGGTTCGTTCAACGTCCATTATTCCGGTAATTGGATTCATTATCCATTATATTGGCTTATAGGGAATAAAGTTCTATTTATCGCCCATTATTGTAGTTATGGACGATGAGACTTACTCCGACGCCTATTTTCTTAGTAATAAGTTACAAAATGCGGTCTATTATTTATCGTATATTATTGACTATATTGGTGAAGAATAATAATGATCTATAAATTATTCGTCATCTCAGTAATGGACGGTGGAACTTTGTCCGACGCTCATTATTTCGATAATAAATAATTAAATCCCATCAATTATGATTATTTCGATAATTGGTCGTCAAATTTCATTCATCCTCATTATTTTCCAGAGCTGGACAGTACTTGAAAGTACTCGGTACTTGCAGGTACTTGAAGTACAGTACTTGCAAGTACAAACTGCTTAAAAAGTACTTCAAGTATCGTACTTACATTTCAAGTACTAAAAGTACTTGAAATTACTTTTCTGTACTTGAAGTACTTTTTTCAAGTACAAGTATCAAGTACTTTTGAATGCGTCTTGCTGATGGTTGCATGTGCAAAGCCTTTGAATATGGGTCATTCCATGTCAAATCGACCAATATTGGGAATCGACCCATTTCCATTTCGATGAAATTTGGTCAGAAGTTTTTATTTATCATAAAACAAAGTTCTAACAAAGGAAAAAAATTGAATTCTTTTTTTAGAAAATTCAAAATTTCACAATTTTTTTCAAGTTCATTTTTTAAATATTTCGAAAACTATTATAGTTACGAAAAAATCGTTCTGGGTTCGTCTTAAAGGGTGTACTTGGGGCTACGAAAAAAAAAATATTCCCAAACAAATTTTTGAAAAGTGATGAATTTGGAGAATTTTGAATTTTTCAAAATCGTGAAAATCCTCGATCAACATTAAATTTTTTGTTTCATTTTTTTATATAACACCTTGTACTGATATCAAAAGATCCTGAAATTTTCAGAAATGTGTTTTTTTTGTTTCAAAAATATGAATTTTTGAATTTTGGTAAAACTTTTTTTTTTTACCTCTAAGTTTAGTGAAGTTGATCTATCATGTAATTTGGACTCCTCAAAATGAAAAAATTACATGATTGCTCAACTTAAAAAAATGCATATTTTTGAAACAAAAAAAAAACATTTTTCAGAAAATTTCAGGGTCTTTTCAAATCAGTACGAGGTATTATATTTAAAAATTGAACAAAAAATTCGATGTTAATTGTGGATTTTCACGTTTTAAAAAAAATCAAAATTCTCCAAATTCATCATTTTTCAAATTTTTTGTCGGAATATTTTTTTTTCGTAGCCCCAAGTATACTCTTCAAGACGAAACAAACGATTTTTCATAACTATCATAGTTTTCAAGATATTTAGAAAAAAAATTTGAAAAATGGTTAAATTTTGAATTTTGACTAACTTTTGAAAAAAAAAATTCAATTTTTTTCCTTGGTAGAACTTGCTTTGATGATAAAACAAAACTTGGAAAGCACTTGATACTGGTACTTGATTTATTCAAGTACTTGTACTTCAAATAACACCGGTACTTGATACTTCAAGTGCCTACGGTCCTTTGTACTTGATACTTGAAGTACTTTCAAGCACTTTGCCCAACTCTGCTATTTTCATAATGGGTTGAGAAATTTAATAAATTATCCATTATTTTGTTGATGGATGACAACATTTAGTCCAGTAACGATTATTTTCGTGATAAATTACAAAATAAAAAATGTATCTATTATTTTAATCAAGGGCAACAGAATGCGCTTTATTATTCCATTTCATAATTGTCAATAAAACCTTAATAATTATCCACGATAGTGACAATCAATCGCACTCAATGCAGTATCCATTATTCTAACCATAAGTGACGGGAGAAATTTATCCATTATCCCTTGTCGACCTGGCAAATTTCGACCAAATGATGATCTTACTCGTGTTCAAATGTTGAATCTCCGAGAGATGAATATTACACAACTGTGTTGAACATTATTGGAGAATGCGGTGGACATACGTCAGATGTGGATTCCCCTCAACAAGACCGGTGACCAATGACGGTGTTTAGCTCTGAATAATGAAGAGGTGACCGATATCTTTCCAGGGGTCGGTGGTAAAATGTGGACGGAGTTAGGAGGCGCGGGGAGGGATGAACAGAGACTTACAGCTCGCCACACCGATATAACGTCCACGTCGTCCGGTAGACGAACGAGCGGTGTATCAGCGGATGTTTCAGGGCAGAAGGAGGCTCACCTCTATCGTGTGGGATGCTGCCCGGGCTTAAGTATCGTTTACCCCCGGCACTCTGTACAGCTTTGCCTTGTAAATAAATTATTACAACGGAAATTCCGTGGGTTCTGTACTATTTCCGGCGATCTAATATGGGGCATTCCATGTTAAATCAACCACTTTTAAATCCTACCCCTTTGATTTGGCTGATTTTTTTTCCTTTTCTACCCCATTTAAAACATTTTTCAGGAAATTTCCAAATTTTTTTACCCATCCCAAAAAAAGTATTTTTTTAAAAATAACTTCTTCAAAAATTGACTATAATTGGGACGTTTTTTTCCAACATTTTTATCTTTAAATGTACTTTCAAAAAAAAAAAAAAATACAAAAATATTTGAGATATTAGAATCTATAAAATCACTTTTTCAAGAAAAATTATATTTTTCTCGAAGTTTGCCATTTTTGATTTTTTTTTTGCACTCAATCAATACTTCGATCAATTCCGGAAAAAAATACCGCTCAACACGGAGTGGGTCCATATTTCCTTCTATTTTTTGTTGTATCGATTGAAACAAAAAAAAATCTCAGCTCGGCTTATTTCACAAAACAGAACTCTGGAAATTTTTGACGATTTATAAAGGACCTCGGAGTTTGAAAAACTGAAAACTGAAACTGAAACTGAAAAAAAAATAGAAAGAAAAGTCGGCTGACTCCATATTGGGCGGCATTTTTTCCGGAATTGATCGAAGTTTTTTTTTAATGAAAAAAAAAATTGCGAACTTCGCGAAAAAGATGATTCTGCCCGAAAAACAAAAAATTTTGTATTTTTTTTAGGAAAGTACATTTAAAGACGAAAAAAAACGTCCCAATTAGTCAATGTTTGATGAAGCTATAGCTATTTTAAAAAGCCTTTTTTGGGTTGAGTAAAAAAAATTGAAAATTTCTTGAAAAATGTTTTTAATGGGGTAGAAAAGGAAAAAATACAGTGAAATCGAAAGGGGCGAGTTCAAAAGTCGATTTGACATGGAATGACCCGCTGAAGTCCGTGAATTGGAGAATTGGGAGTGGAAAGTTTGACCGGCGTTGGTTGATCACATGCGAATGTTCACGCTGATCCTCCTCGTTGTCTGTCTCCTGTTTTTATCGAAAATGTTTATCCAGCGCGGCATCACCTCGCATACAGATGGAATGCAACGTGTCCTGCTTGCTTGGACACAAATGTTCATCTCTCTCTTGCTTCCGCTCTTTCTCCCGCTGGTTTTGTCCGGATATATTTGGAGCTCGAGCAAAAAGAACGCGAATACATTCGTCGGCACAACCAACTAAAATATTCCTTGCACTTAGGCCACCTGAGTTCTCGAGGATTCGTCGAAATGGCTGACCACAGGTCAGTACGAATACGTTCGATCTCTGAATAATGTAGAGCTAGTAAAAGCCCGCTCACACGCGATCGGTGTAAAAATATATAATGTCATCAATCAGCAAGCGCTCGAGAGGAAGGAAACTATCATACTGATCGATATTATTTGGTAATTTACAGGGAGCAAGAATTTATCGATTATTTAATCGCAAGAGACATCCTTAGGAAATTTTTTAGGTCCTGCGATTTGTTTTTTCATTCTAGTTAACTCGATTTTCACTCCTTTGGAACCAAAAGGGTGAGAGCCGCTGTAAGGGATGAAAAAATTGTCAATGTTTAAAATTTTTTTTCGCAGACATAACTAATCGTTAACGGAGCAATTTATTGCTATCTTATTTTCTCAAAATTGAAAACTTTAAAATCAAAGTGATAGAGGGCAAAGTTGGAGGTTCAATTTCCATTTTTGAAAACTTTTGGCGATTTTTGTTTTCAGCGTTGTTCTGTTTTTTGTGAAAAAGGAAGAAATTTGAGAAAAAGAGGAAAACATGAAAAAGAAAAATTTTGGAAGAACAAATCTGAAAAATTTCTTCTCCACTCAACAAAAACAAACGTAACTTTCTGCTATCTTCAAGTTTTTCATGAATCCTCTTTGTTTTCGTGTTATACGGGATTTTTCGAATTTTCTCTTTTTTCACAAAAAGCAGAATAGCTTTGGGAAAAAAATCGCTCAAAGTTTTGTAAAGAAAGAAATTGAAGCTTAAACTTTCCCCTTCATGAATCCAATCGTAAAAAAGTATAAAGAAAATTTCCTCTAGAATATGGGTGCACCTGAAGAGAAGAAAAAAATGGCGAAAAACAGTTGTTTTCAAAATACACTCCAAATGTAAAAACAAATTGTAAAAATAATTTAAAAAATCGGAAATGAAGTCGAATTCTTCCCCTTTGAAATGCTGTTTGTTAAATTAGTTTACGTTGACATCCGGTGAAATGGCATAAAAAAACATTCCAGACCTTTTTTGAAGTTTTGTCCGGAAACTTTTCGCCGATAGTGTATATCTAAACACAAGTCAAATATTTCAAAACGTAACATCTGAAAAAATATACCCTAATTTTTTCACATAAAAAAATACAATTGGAACGGATTTGCAGCCAATTTTCTCAAAGCTGAAGAATGCGATACTTCAAATGAAAAAATTATTTGTTCCGAAATTCCCTTGAAAATTCGAGTGGCAAAGTCCAAAAAGAAGTGAGTCACCGAATATTACCCTAAATCGATGTAACAAAGTCGCGAAATCTACACTCTCAAAAATTCATAGGGTCGACTGCAAAATTTCACGATGCACCCTTCATTTTCCACTCTAATCCGGATCAACGAGCAACATCTCGTAGTTCGAAAAACGAAATGAAATTACACGAGGATTATCGGCTTTCGCTCAGCCGTTCCGCGTCAATCCGCGTTTAATAATAATTATGAAAATTAATAGAGAGTTTATTAATAAAGGGAGAACGAGGGTGACGGGTAAAACGGTTGTACGACGATCAGAAGTCGCGATAAGCGCGCAAAAGCATGTAACACACGTGCTTTGATAAAGCTTCCTGTATATGGTTTTTTTTTTATTATTTTCTCCTACCTTGGCGGAGCTTTCGACCTCGGACCTTTTGCGATCCCCATCAAGTTCTTGATGAGAACTCGAGGGTGTTTCACATACCAGCCAGCGACATAATTATCAAAGCATTTATTAATTGCCGCAGGGGAGAAAGGGGTGTTCTGACCTCGCGAGTCACACACGCTGTCTGCGGAGACGATTGAGAAAGCACGAAGAGCTTTTTCCCCTTCGACTCATAAATACAAAGACCCATTATTTCCCTCCATTTTTATTGCCACCATTTTCATCGTTGAAAAGGAATTACAAAAGTTTTTTATCCTTCTCATTGTCGCAATAATTATTATTGACGCATTCAGAGGCGATGTTGAGGTCAAAAAAGCTTTCTCAACCTTCTGAAGGTCTTCCTCGAAATATCCTGATGTCATTTTTAAAAAAAACTAATATCGGTGACGACCTCTTCGATCTTAAATTCATCGAACCGTTTTCGAGACAAAATGTGTTGGATATTCCTGGAATCTTGAATCTAGAAAAACGCTGAAGGACGAAGTCGAGCTTGAATCTCTCCTTGAGTCAGAGAAGTAGAAATTTTGAGGCAAAATATGTTCTTTGGTACGAAAAGATTCTTCCGCGTGATCAGCGGAAATAATACAATAAAGCTCTTGGGATATCTGATGGAAGCGTTAATGACTCCGTTGGAAAAGTTTTTCCGATAAAGTTTCCTCGCTCCTGACTCGGAGGGTTGGCCGCAAAAGATGCTTTTTCAACCCCTTCAACTCACTCGGGAGAGCAAATTTTGTTTTTTTCCGTTTGCATCGGTTTCCCCTTTCCAGATGCTGACCAGTGTGAACTTTATCCGTTCGGAGTCTCTCGAATGTGCGAGAAACAAGAGAGGGAAAGAGCTCGTTGTAGGAGAGCTGACTGTGTATTTGGAAATGTCCGAAACACTTGTGGTTCGACAATTCAAAGCGGGAAAGCTCCCGAACAGCGAGAGAGGGGGGGAGGGACTGGAAGCTTGAAAATACAACACATGTGTACCAACACAGGTTCGTACATTGAACGTACAAATGTGTACAATAATGTGTGTGTATGTAGGTATATCATTTGCGAAGCGAGAACGGTAGACATCGGGCTATATTTCATCGACAAAATTAATCCGGGCGCGCGCAACGCTGAATCCTTGAGAGAGAGAAGGAGGGAAGCGAGGGAGAGACTTTATAAGAAAAATGGATAGCAGAGTAATTCCAGAAGCTATGAAACAGACTGGTACATTTTTTTAAAAAACGATCACTTTTTTATTTAATTCTCGATAGGAAAAAAATAAAATATTTTGATTTTTATCCATTAGGCAATGGATAATAAACTTTCATCCGTTTTCCATTATTTAAGCAATTTATAATAGTCATACATTTTTTTGAAAAAACGATCGCTTTTTTTGAATTCTTGATAGGAAAAAAATTAAATATTTTGATTGTTATTCACTAACCAATGGATAATAGACTTTCATCCATTTTCCATTATTTTAGCAATTTTGAATGGAATTTCATCCATTATCCATTATTTTGATAATGCATAATGAAATTTCACCAATTATCTATTATTTTGTCCATAACCAATTGAATTGTTTCAGTTAGCCAGTATTTTGTTACTTGTTAATTTTATTTTATTCGGTAACTTTTATTTTATTAATGGGTAATGAATTTAAGGTACTAGTCTACTTTAGAGGGCAACAAAAATTAAGATTTTTTTTCTCGGCTCCTTTATCGAATGTGGCAATAAAACTGTTTTTATAACATTGTTTCATCCTTCGAAAATACAAGAAAAAATATTAGTCTTCATTTTGATTCTTTGAATAATTTAAAGAGTGCGCCAAAGTCGAAAATGTCTTTTCCCATGGCCAACAATTAATCTCACGATTGGCAAGTGTGAAACAAAAAAATAAAAAAGCATTTTGAAGGGGAAGGTTTCATACACAACAATTTCGTTATTGAAAAATCGATAAAAAAAAAATAGCGCATGCAGTTTGAAATGGAAATGAACCATTGAATTTTTCACAATTTATTTCAAACACTCGCCATTTCTTTCTATTGATTTTTCATTGACGGTGGTAAATTCTTGTGTAAGAAACCTTCCTCTTTAAAATGGTTTTTTATTTTTCAGACTTGCCAGTCCTGAGATTAACTGTCGGCCATGGGACAAAACATTTTCGAAGACTCGACTTTGGCGCCGTGTATAAATTATTCAAAGAATCAAAATTAAAAAAAAATTACTTTTGTACTTTCGAATGATGAAACAATGTTGTATGAACAATTTTATAGCCATATCTAACAAAGAATCTGAGAAAAAAATCTTGAAGATTTGCTTTTTTCGGCCCTCTAAAGTAGATTAGTACCTTAAATTAATTATCAATTATCTTGGTTGAGGGCAGTGAAATTTTATAAATCATTTATTATTATTTTTTTTATGATGGAATTTCATCCATTATTTGTTACATTGTTTACAAATAATTGATTGCAATCGGTTATCCATTATTTTGTTAATTGTTAATTGTATTTTATCCATAACTTATTATTCTGTTAATGGGCAATTCGGTTCCATTACTCATTTTTCTCTTAATCTATACTGGAATTTCGTTTATTACCAATTATTTTGGTACTGGATTATGGAGTTTTTGTTTTGTTGCCCATTATTTTCGCCCATTGATTAATCGTTATTTCGCCAATAGGTAATTAACTTGAATCCATTATTAATTATCTTGGTAATGAATTGTAAAATTTTATCAATTCCTGTAATTTTCTTAATTGGTAATAGAATTTCATCCATTACAAAGTTCTAGCCTCTATAAATAATATTGTCAATTACTTATGCAATTTGATCAACAATTACTCATTGTTCTCACACGTAGTAAAATCTAAATCGATCTTTTCAAGAATATTTTCAAATTATTATCTTCACAATCGGTCATCAATCATTCTCGGATATTGAGAAGTTGATACGAATTTTTATTTGAGATCTATGATCGATGTGCACTGTAAAAAAATTTTGTATTAAATTTAATAAAAAAATATGAATTTTTTATGCATATACAATATATTAATTTACATGTACTTGTTTATAGTAATATTCAAATACAAGTATATGAAAAATCAAATAACTTCTTTGAATTTTAATATAAGTTCGTATATTAAAATTCCAATACATAGTATGATTTTTAAAGCAGAATCATGAAAAAATATATGAAAATTAATATTCTTTTGTATATTAAAATTAAAAGAAGTTGTTTCATTTTTCATATACTTATATTGGAATATTACTGTACACATTGTATATGAAATTTGGTATATTGTATGTGCATAAAAACTTCATATTTTTAAATAAAATTTAATACAAAAATTTGTCACAGTGCAACTAAAATTGTACGCCCGAGATATCCACATTAGGGATACTCGCAAGGGTCAGCTCGACCAAAAGTGCAATGGAAGAGCTTCGCCCTGAAGGATCCGCCTTAATCATCACGTTAACCTCTGCACCAGGTAAGTATATTGGGCTTGCTGGCCGTCCGGTATATAATACCGTCATCTGTCTATTTCGTTTGGGCACGGAGGTCCGAGCGCATGCGACGCATAGCGGAGGATGCGTCAACTATCACGGCCGCTGACATTGATTGTAATTTTGGAAAATACGTGTATTAATTTCCAATAACGTATCTTAAAAATGCGAAAAGCATGTAGAAACCATTTTAATATACGGGGATTTGAATTTTCAACGTTTATCTTTGAATTTTAATATACAAATATTAAATTTAAGATCAAATTGTTAATTTTCCGATATTATGTATATCAATTTCGATTTCGTATACTTGTTATTGAAATTTCATATACGGTATATTAAATTTCATTATAATATTGAAACGAATATTCAATGGTTGATTGCAATTTTAAGAAAGAAGTGTATTAATTTTCAATAATGTATTTGAAAATTGCGAAAAAGTATACAAAAACCATTTTCATATACGGGGATATTAGATTTCAATGTTCACTTTTTTAATTTTCATATACTAATATTAAATTTAAGATGCAATTGTTAATTTTCCAATACCATGTATAATTTCGATTTCGTATACTTGTTTTTGAAATTTCATGTACTTTTCTATATTAAATTTAATAACATTTTTTACAGTGTACGATCATTTCACCGATGACGAAAATATATTGCAAACCGAATGTTCGATAATGAATAAACGACGATATTCGAGGCGACAATTCAGCATTCTCGTTTGCCTTGTCTTCGGGATCTCAGTCGTTTTCCTCAATGTTCTCGTTCCGTTTGTACGTTCCAATTCGGTCTGATCGTCGATGTCTACGCGCCGGTATACGAGAAGAAGAGATTGTCTCGTTGCTCTGGCAATTCAATTATACTGTCTGGCGAGAATAGACGAACGTTTGAATCCATTTGAACGATCAAGATATACAAGCACACGTGTATGAATCAATTACGTTAGAGGTGTCATTAACCGAAAGGCAATGTCTCGTGTACGGATATAACATACAATTTACTGATTAATGACCACGCTCTGTTCGTATGTATATGTATGATAAATTTCATATGCACGAGAATCGTGCTCACCCCATGTTATTAATATCTTGCATATTGCTGTGCAATTTGAGGAAAGGGAGCACGATAAACGCGCGGTATATCATTAGATCTTCCCAAGCAGCACGGCATTTTTAACTCTATATTTCTGGAACCCGATTTTAAAACATTTACGAACAATCCGTGAAACTTAATGATTTTTTTTTACTCTATGAACTATCCGTCGATAGATCGTGGAATTTTTTTTTTTCCAATAAATTAGGATCACACTCAATATTTCTGCATCTTCATTTTTTTATTTTTCGAATAAAGAAGAAGTAGAAGAAAAAAAAGTAGCTTAAACGAGTCATACCAACAAGTTTAAAGCAGCTACCTTGATTTTTTAATAGCATTGCATAGAGGCAATTTATCATTTTCAAACGATGAATTTCCCGTATTTCAATGGGAAATTCACCACTGTCGCATTATGCCGAGTTTTTGTCAACAAAAATTATTAATTAAAAAAAACACGGAAAAACTAATAAAAAATTTTTTTATAGTTTTCCAGAATAACTTTTTCCACACCTTGACCCATTTTTTCGTCGATTTTTCGCTCTGTTCCTCTTCCATTACTACTTGCCAATAGACTGGTCTATTTTAGACTAATTTTAGGTATTTTCTATTATTCTCAATAATTTTCAGTTATCTTAGAACAGTTGAAAATGATTTTCACCTATTTTATACTACAATAACCAGGGTTGCAAATAATGCATTACTTTTTTTAATGCATTTGTATTTTCATTACCCATTTTCATTAACCATTAAGATACATTCCATTAACCATTAAATGTTCATGGTTAATGAAAATAATTTCCATTCACCATTAAATTTTCATGGTCAATGAAAATAATTTCCATTAACCATTAAATGTTAATTTCATTAGCCATTAAAAAAGTAATGGTTAATGCATTACTTTTTCATTAAAAATTTCGCAACCCTGATCATAACTAAACTATTGTGAATTATTTTGATGTACTCGAAGTTTCGAACGTTCAGTTGGATGAAAAATTAAAAAAAAGTACAGATTTAATGAAAAATTAGAAAAGCTTCCGAATAACTTAGTGAATAATCATTTCAAAAATTCAAAGATGTTTTAAAAATTATTTTCAAAGTGTTAATAAAGTCTTAAAATTGTTCTTTAAAAGAATAAATTTGTCATTCTTCTTTCATTTGAACGTTCGGAACTTCAAGTCCATTTATTTTCAGCTATTTTCAATTGTTCAAATTTATCTCGACTACTTCAAACTATTTTCCACTATTTGAAATTATAATCGACGATTGTAAATTAACTATTCATTGACTATTTTCAACTATTACTGAATTATTTCCGCTTTCTCTCACCCATTCACTAAACTTCGAATAAAGTAGTAATTATGTTTAAAAATAACAATAATAATAATCCAGGATGTTGTATTAATATTTCATCCACAATAATTTGTCACATCTTGACACTTTTTTTCGTCGTTTGTTCGCTCTCTTTCCCTTCGCGCGCGTCTTATGGCGCTGTCGCGGGTTTGCTCGCACTCTGATGCGGGGTGGTTTTTCCACTGTGTTGCTCTCGTGCTTCCCGTTATCCTGACGACGGTGGTGAATTCGTCGTGTGGGAAAAAGCGGAGCCGAGAAAGAGTAAGAGAGAAGAGAGGGAGAGAGAGAGAGAGGCGCGCGTGCCCGTTCCGCGACTCCCCCAACATCACCGCACCAATAGCGCGCCCATTGCGTTTATATATATATATATATTTATACACGTATATATGTATGTATATACAGAGTTTGTACACGCCGTCCGACCTGAGAGTCCTGAGCGCGGTTTAAAATCGATGCCCCAACGCAGGTTGCAGTCAGTCTGCGAGTGGCCTCCGCGCGTGGAGCACACACACGCCGATCGAAATAAGGAACTCCACGAAAATCGCGAGTGAACGATAAACAATCCACGATGAATTTCGTCGTATCATCA
The DNA here is from genome assembly GCA_946863875.1 of Alloplasta piceator. NCBI lineage: Eukaryota > Metazoa > Arthropoda > Insecta > Hymenoptera > Ichneumonidae > Alloplasta > Alloplasta piceator. The sequence goes on from OX333071.1 coordinate 78,706,232, forward strand.
GTGAACAATTAAAAAAATAATAATAAAATAAAAATCTAGAAAACAAAAAACAGACGATAGTTTTAAAAACCTAAATTACAAATATTCGAATGTCGTTTTAATGAGAGGGGAAATACGTGAATATCAATTGAAATGTGGCATTCTTGTTTGGAACTAGAAATGAGGGATGAGAAGAAAATCGTGCGGCGATTAATTGCAAATTGACAAAAAAAATTATTTCCAAAATTCGATAATGATTTGGAGAGAAAAAAAAACATTGTTCGATCAACAATAATATTTCTGACAAATTTTAAGAATATATGGGGACAAGAGTGGAAAACGTGGGATTGAACAATTTTCGAGTAATCAAATTACGTTTCGATCGGAAAAATATTTTTTTTAGTGGGATTTTTGTCGATTAATATAATCGATGACTTTTTTTCCCTCCATTGAATAAGGATCGTGAACGTGCGGTTATGAGAGGAAAGTTTGAACGCGAGTGCCAGGATACTTCGGTGTTATTATCGTTGGTATTTCGACGATTGCTAAATAATAGCGATATTCTCGAGAGTCCAGCAGCGAGAGGGGTGGTTGATCGGGCGAGGGTGGTTTCGCGCCATCGGGGGAAGTTTCTCGATCAACGAAGGTGAGTTTTCAGGCTCATTCGTACACGACTATGAACAAACATAATTTTGTTTACATTTTTTATGGCAACTATACGCCAATAAGTGACAACTATGCAACACTGAGATATTTTTTCATCAACTATAAGGCCCTATACTGCGTTTTGCAGCAACTATGATGCAACTATAGTCGTTTTACAACAATCATAGTGCAACTATGGTCATTGTATAGCAACTATGATACAACTATAGTTGTTTCACAGTAAACATAATTCAACTATAATAATTTGGAAACAATTATGGCACAACTATGATTACTTCGCAGCAACTATGATACAACTATAGCCACTAATCTCAACGATTTTTGAATGTTCATTAAAACGAGATTCTCCGTACGTCACTCGGACTGTCAGACTACGAGGACTACATTTTTTTCAATTCATGTTTAATGTAAAAAAAAAGTTTTCTCTCTTCCCTCGTTTCACTTCATTCCGGTTCACTTTCTCCTGTATTTAATGAGGTTCAAGCAGGTGCGGACCAGATATTAGCCAGTGGGTCGCCTATAAAACCAAGATGGCGACCGGAGGAGGGAAGAAATAGGGGAAATCTCATTTTTCTTCGAGACTTAACGAGTCACTTTGGTGGAAAAGCCCGAGACTCTCTCTGTAGAAAGAGAGAATGGAAGTGGAGGAGAAAAAATGAGAATGGGGTGCGCGATCGAAATCGGGGGAGTGACCGTGCACGATGTGGTACCTCTCGTGGGGAGCAGCACGGCGTGCCGGATCTTGACGCCCCGATTTTACTTTTTCGAGTATGTGTGTGGATTATATACGTCATGTATACACAAAGAATAAGAGGAAGAGAGAGAGAGAGAGAAAAGAGTGGTTTCCAGTAGCGATGTTAGCTCGCGTGATTTCGTGTCGTTGAGGCGATAAGAGTCCAAACTCTGACGCAAGGTGCTGGCAAGTGATCGAGAGGCTCTCTCTCTTCTCACCCTCCAATTTTGGAGGGGTTGTACCTAATCCAATGGATGATAAAGGGGCTAAATTAGGAATTTTCTTAGAAAAATTGTAGTTATACAAATTTTCAAAATCCAAAAGTTTTTGAAGCACATAAAAATTGACCCACCCAGAAAAAAGTACATTTAACTAAATCCTAGTCAAGCCAAATAAATTTTCTTAGTTGCAGGCCGGCCTTATACAACTCTATTCATGTCAACGCAATTTTTTTTTTAATGACCAATAAATATATTGCGATCTAATAAATTTTTATTTAATATTAATAAATATTATTTCAAACTGAACAAATTTGTATTTAAATGACATATTTTTTTTTTTAATATTTACGCAATATATATTTTTAAAAATTTCAATTTTTGAATGTATAGCTACACATATGAAGTCTACAATTTCGTAAAGTTCCGTCTTTTCTTCAACAGAAGGAAAAAGAAAAAAGACCCCTTTTTACGGGAATCCTTTTCGGGGTTTCGACCATCTTGCGTTTTGCCGCAATGTTCAATGTATTAAATATCCATACTGAAAAATAAGGACATCAAATATAGACGAGCTTGGAAAGAACATAGGCGTCGAGAGCCAGGTTCGCTTGTGCGAGAGGTCGCCACCTGGCGGATTTTTGGGGTACTGACAAATCTGCAGATATGATCGGATGAGATTACGGGTGAATAGGTATTCAGTAACAACGAATAGAATTTTTCTTCAACGCCTGTTTCTCGATGACAGGGAATTCAAATAAATAAATATAGTGGAAGTAAATGTCGCCCAAAATTGGATGGAAAGAAAATTTTCTTTAAAGTAACTAAAAAATAATCAAATAAATTATTATAGTACCTACGACTAGATCTTTTTTCTGGGTGTGCTTTTTTCACCCTCCAATTTATAAGGGATTGCACGAAGACTGATGGATAAAAGAGAACGTAATCATGAGAATTATTGTACCTATAAATATTTTTTTAAACAAGAAATTTTTGATCGATTTGAAAAATGCAGACACCCAAGGATCTATAGATCCAATTCCATCAATTGTTAAAAACATTCAATGTAAATAATAAATCGCTTTCCAATGAAGAGAGCTTTATTTTGAGGAAAACTCATTTTACAAAAATATATTTAATGGCAAGGTTGATTGAAATTTAGAAAAATCACAAAGGGTTTTTGGATTCACGGGATTATACTATGTAAGCAAAAATTTTCAAAAATCAATAATCAAAAATGTTCCACCGATTACAAAAAGACCGAACACCTGTTGAAAACGAAATACATTAGAGCAAAAATAGCAAATTCATCAAATCGAAAATTTCCTTCCACGATCACAAGTTTGCTGATCATTTTTACAAAAATTAAAATTAACTTAAAAACCCCGAAAAATTGTAAATATTCAAAAGTAAGTGAATTAAGAGATAACTTTGCAATATTTTATTTCTTGGGATATTTAATTTGAAAAAGTATAACTCAAATTGTCTCAAATTGATCCACATTATGAAAATTCTTTCAAAGGGATTAGAAGGTTTTTCTCAAATGGAAAAACAGCCGAAATATTTCATGTCAGAATTTAGTTCAGTGTTTGTGAAAATTTATTTGATTTTAGAGAGAAATAATTTCAATCGACCTCTGGATATATTGATTTTCAAATAATTGTCGTGCGACCAATTTTTTGCGATTTTTGAGATACATATTTTTCTTCAAATTGTAGCGCTACATTCGTCGTGAAATCGATTCGATTCTCACGTGTCCGTAGATGCAATTTATTATTATTTGCCAAACGTTGAAGCGCACGCAGTATCACGCGTAGAGAGTTTTGTCGTATTGATTCGAGTGAAAAAAGAAACAAATTAAATTGAAAAATCAACACCGAGTTTTTTTCCACGGATCGAAAATGCGCGACGAGAAAAATGTACGAATGCACTGGAGCAATAATTCGTGCTCCACTTCGTTTTCTACTGGAAATATGAAAATTGCGCTCACGCAAATTCCACAAAATTTTGAATTCACCAAAAAAAACTGGAATCGCCTCAACTTCTGCCATTTCGAAATATAGGGCAAAGAAAATTTTAATCAATAATGGAGAGCGCAAAGTTTTGTGATATTTAATTTTTCAAAAATTTCTTGATGCAGTCGGAGTTGATAACATTTTGGATTTTCCTAAAAAGTGATCAAAAAAATTTGCAATTTTCAAAATAAAAGACAGTTTTCCGAACAAATGTTGGATGTTTGGCTTAAATTTTTCGAATATCGTTGAAAAATATATTTTCATTATTTTTAATAAAATATAAAATTTCTGAGGAAGCCAAACTTATGCAAAAGTTCACAGAGAACAATTCGCGAAAGCTTAAAAATGCTTTCAAAGCAATCGACAAATTTTTTCAAATATGATCTAAAATATAGTTCCAGAGTGGTTCTAAAAAATGTAAATATTCAATATTGCTCTTTTCGTAATTGAGGAAAATTGGTCTGTCGGTAAGTCAAAAGTGCGATGACGTGAAATACAAAAAAAAAAAAAATGCAACAGATTCAATTTACAAAGTCCCGATAGATTTCATTGGCAGTTTAATCAAGGTGTTCCATATTGCCCGACATTTGTCCTGGGCAGTTTACAAACGTGGTGAAAATCGGAGCGATCATTACAGGGTACGTTTTCGAGGGTTCGAAATGGTCGAGCTTTCGCGGATCGAGAGCAAACCGACAGTTTCCATTACCCAAACGTTCAATAGCGCGAATGCGATACCCTAACCGCAAAACGCCCCTTATCACAGTAACGCCATTCCGCTCCTTCGACTCCTTTCAGCCTTGGATATCATATTTTTCCACGTTCACGCGAGCTTCTCTTTTTCCTCTCTTCCGCTTTCTCTCTCTCTCTTTTTCGCTTGCACAACCCCTTGAGATCTCGAGCCGAGCGAACGAGAATCCACTTCCACATAAAACCTGTCGTGAAATCATAGTGAAAAGAAAACGGACGTGACCGAGTTTCCACGATTCGTCGCGGCGTCGTGCTATCAATGCCTGATAATAATTTATTTTTCACCCTGGAAAATAAATATTCGCGATAGGGAATTTTTCCTCAAGGGCATTTTACTTCCAATTTTATAATTTTTCTAGTTTTTTTTTTCTTTCACCCCAAAGCGACTCTGAAAATGTTATCAAGATTATTTTGTTCCCGGTTCCTAAAAAAGAACGGACAGTAGTTAGGGGCGAAAAAAAATTATCAGAAATCATCCCTCAAGGGTTTATGTCTTCTTGGTTACAGATAACCTTGAGCCTTAACTCCTTAACCCTCTAACCCTTAAACCCTTAACCCTTTAAACGTGTAGCAATCCCGGATAATTATGGAATCGTGGTTTTTTTTCGAGTTTTTTAAAGTTGCAGCGGGAAAAAATTATCCTCCGATATCCTTTTCGAAATAAAAATTATATACGCCGAATCATAAAATAGCAATTGCATTTTTTTCAATTTATACTTAATTTTCTCGATCCTCATTATTATAGCAATTTCAAAAAAAAATTTCAAGCCCTTAAAAGTTTTTAAAAAGGTCCTATAACATCATTGCTTTTCTAAAAATTATTTAGACGGAATCATAAATTAGCAATTGCTTTTTTTCAATTTTTACTCAATTTTCTCGATCCTCATTATTATAGAAATTTCATTAAAACATTTTTAAGTTTTTAAAAGTTAAAAAAAAGTCCTGTAATATCCTTGCCATTTTAAAAATTATATATATCGAATCACTAAACATCAATTACTTTATTTCCAATTTTTACTAAATCTTCTCGATCGTCTTTATCCTCGTCGAAACTCAATTTTTTTTGTCAAGTCTTTAAAAGTTTCAAAGAAGTCCTATAATATCCTCGCTATTCTAAAAATTATCTACACGGAATCATAAAATAGCAATTGCTTTTTTTTCAATATTTACTCCATTTTCTCGATCCTTATTATTATAGAAATTTCATAAAATTTTTTTTAAGTTCGTAAAAATTAAAAAAAAATGTCCTGGAATATCCTTGCTATTCTAAAAATTATATACACGGAATCACCAAACAGCAATTACTTTTTTCCAATTTTTAATTAATCTTCTCGATCCTCATTATCGTCGAAATTTCAAAAAAAATTTTGTTCACGTCCTTAAAAGCTGCAAACAAATAATCTGTATAATCCTTCCCACCCAAAAATTATATGAGCGAAATCACAAAACAGCCATTGTTTTTTTTTCCAATTTCAGTTATTGTTCTCGATCCTCATTGTCGTTGTTGAAATTTCATGAATTTTTTTTTTTCACTTCGCTTTCAGTATAAACAGACCCTCCGTAAGCTGTACATGCATAAATTATCTTCTACTCGAGCTTAATGACGACCCCGTGCTTACATACATATATAGATATATAGATACATAAATATACACACATATATATATATATATATATATGTGTGTGTATTTATGTATGTGTGTGGGATAAATCCACCCCTATATTACTGGCCCGATGAATTCATCCGCTTACCCACGAAATCGCAGTGTATGCGGTGTGTATATGCTTTTGGTATTTGCCCGAGCTTTTTCATTCGAAAAATTTTCATTTTGTGTATTGATGAGCATATATGTATTAATGAGGCTCGGTCAATAAAGTGCGGTGAAATGTTCGGCGAACAAAATTGATTTTGTTTCCCTTCGGTATAAAAAAAAATAACAATTATTGTAATAATGTCCGTTCAAAATGACAAAAAGAGTCTTCGAATAAAGAAAGAAAGAAAAGAGAGAGAGAGAGTGTTTCTATAAAATAATAACTGGATTCATTCGGTTTTTTTTCGCTCCTCAAGTCACACTTTCACATTATAATTTTCCAATAATTAGCCAATAGTTTTTATACGAAACGAACGATGGCGATTCAATAATATTAATTTTATTTCTTCAACGACAATAAAATATCCAAATCGGTCGTAACATTTCTGACGATTCAACCACAAAGTTTTCTCGTCATTAAAATTTATTTCATTGAGGAGGATAATGCATTTTTCAATTGTGTGATCAACAAAAAAATTGCGCATTAATATACATTTTAATAAATTTTTAAAAATCGACCGAAATTCCAAATGGTTCGCTCAATTTTTGTTTGAGTAAGGCCTGTTACTTTCTAAATTTTGAAAATATTGAAATAAAATTTGAAAATCGTAAAAAGTCGATGCACAGGATCACCAACATTTTTAGAAAATTGTTGTTTTTTATACTCTGATAAATAACTTAGAACCTCAATATTTTCTTTTTTTGCTCGCTATTAAATTCAAAACTGGTGGGTATGATTTGAAAAAAGGGCGATAAAAAATTGCTTGCTTGCATTATACATAGATAAATACCTAAAAAGGTAAACGGGGCTGGAATTATAAACTATAGTATACATAATACATATATATATATATATATATATATATATATATATATTATATACAGATATATTCATTGCATACGAGAGCAAGCCACTCTCGTTTCCCTCGAGATACTTCCCTCCGTCCCCGGTTCCTCCCTCACTCTCTCTCTCTCTCTTTCGTTTACTCGTGCGCACATTCACGTACACGAGAGAATTTCATATCTCCTTGAAGCCCCCGAAGCACTTTATAATTGCGAGCTTCGCCCATTTCTACAATTTTCCACCGACAGACTCTCGAAGGCCACTTCATCTCATCTTTATACCGGGTACTCGCTGTCTCTTCTTGTAAATATACACTTTACAAATGTACATTTAATACGAGAGAGAAAAGTTAGTCACGGTGAATTCTTACTCACCCAGTTTCGAAGTAAAGAGGAGCCACCATCCTGCGCGAAGGTCCTCGTCGTGATTCTCATTCATGCATAAAATGTACGACGATTTATTAAAAAGCGACGTCATTCGTTTCTCACTGGGCAATCCCGAATCGCGCTTATATTTCCTCGTGAGACGTCGGAGATAGAGAAACTTAAGGGGTAATACGCAGTCAGGAAGCCGAAAAAAAGCGATTTTTTAACGAATTTTTTTTTGGAAAGACATTTTAATTTATCAACGTAAAAATTCATATAGGCGAATGTGGGGCAAAGTGGACACTGGGGGCAAAGTGGACACGCGAAAAATTTCAAATTTGGAGGCAAAGTGGACACGAGCTGAATCTGAAAATAATGTCAAGGTCATAAAATTATTACTTCGAATTCAGACTATATCTACACGATTCCCGTAACGTTTCATACACTGTTGAACAATATATTCAAAATAAAAAGCACAAAACACAGAAATCGTAGGATTGAAAAAAAAAATTTCACCAATTTAAAAAACAATAATGGGAAATGAACTTCACGACTCAAAAGTCGATGAATATGTGAAAATGATTTGTTCAGTAGCAGAGTGAATTCATACTACATTTTTCACATGGCGAAAATTGGAGCAAAGTGAATCTGAAGATTTACCTTGTTTTTTTTTTATTTCATTCGAGGAACGATTCTATATTCTCCGATTATATTGTTAAGTTAATATTTTATTCGGGCATAGTCGATTACACTGTCTCTATTTTCGAGAATCACCGAGTATAGATTTTTCTGCAACTGAGAAGGCGTGTCCATTTTGCCCCCAAATTTTGTTTTTTACAAAATTCAAAAAACAAAAATGGGAAATGAATTTCACGACTCAAAAGCCGATGAATATATGAAAATACCATGATTTATTCACTAACAAAGTGAATTCATAGTATATTTTCTACATGGGAAAAATTTGAGCAAAGTGGATCTGAAGAATTACCACGTTTTTTTAAATTTCATTCGAGGAACGGTTCTATTGACTTTATTTCTTTGTTTATATTGTTAAGTTAATATTTTATTCGGCCATAGTCGATTACAGTGGCTGAGTTTTGGAGAATCACCAAGTATAGATTTTTCTGCACCTGAGGAGGCGTGACCATTTTGCCCCCAAATTATTTTTTTTTCAAAATCAGGGAAATTAGGTTCGGGAATAAATTTTGGGACATAAAAGTAGTTAAAAGACCGTGTGCTTACCGACGAAAATCGTTAAATTCCTTAAATGTCCGCTTTGCCCCACATTCCCCTACACATTTTTGGAACGTTTAATTTTATTTAAAAAAAAAATTGTCTCCGGGAGGTCTTCTAAAAAAGGGGTCTAGCGGTGACCATGATATCGCTGGATTGTATTATACAAAATACATTTTTTTTTAATTCGTTAATATAAGGTATAATCTATAGTATCTGATCGAAGGAATAAGCAAAATATATATTTTTTACAAAATGGCGGCTGCGCAAACAAAAAATTTCGATTTTTGATGAATATTTTTGCCTTACATTGTTAATCAATGGAAAATATTTATCGGTAAAAAAACCTTCGATTAATTACAAAAAAATATGTGTGGATTACGAAAATGAAAATAAAAAAATCAATTCTTAGAAAATCCTGACTGCGTATAACTGCTTAAAGCGGATGAGTGCGTACGGGAGTTGCTCTCCTGTAACATCCCCCACAGCATAAAAATATGCTTTTATTTATGATTTATATGCTTATATATATTACATGAGGTACGATGCAGAGGCGCAAGAAACGGTAAATAAGCAAAGTTTTGCCCGATTATGTGTGCTATCTCTTCGGAACACTCTCGCGCGAACCATCCCCCATTCCCGCGGGCAGATTCACCCTCCTTGAATCTACAAAGAGAAATAAAACATCCGTCATCTCGGTAATTGAATAACTAAATGATTTTTACTTCGAATAAATCGGGAGGCCTGAAAGTCTGCCCGAAGCATCGAAGACCCGGATGTCGTTGCGAGGAAATTTATCCCCGAGGATGATCGATGTGCCTTAATGGCCTGGAACAAGATTCCGACGCCCACGATCGAAAGCCGACGATCCATCGAGCTTTTTCTAGATTCATGGGAAGTCATTTCGTATTTGACGTGATTTCGATAGTTCGAATGAACCTAAAATCAGTTTTAATCTCAATCGGAAGTTTACAGTTAATGAAATTTACGCGGAACTTTGTTGCCGAATTAAAGGTCAATCTTGGGTGTAACACTATATACTAGGGTGGGCCAAAAATCCGCTTTTTTTGAAATTCTTTTTGCAATACCGAAAATATTGTTCTTTATGGTAAAAAAAAAATCTGTGCGGAGGGGAAAAATTTTGAGTCAATATCTTAGGCTCGCCAAAGTTCGTCAAAGTTCGAAATGTGGAAAAAAAAATTCTGGACATATTTTCATTGGAAATTCAATTATCTACGTAACAGATTGTTATCTGAAATCATGTAGGATCGATAATTGCCATTTCAGTAAAAAAAATTGTCATTGTCCTCTATCTCAAGAACCATGCTTTTTTAAAAAGAAAAATTCCAAAATAAAATTAAAAGCTTCAAAAATATGTATATAAATTTGTACGTTCATGAATTAAAATGTCTTTCATGAAAAAAATCTTGAAAAAAATCTTGAAAAATCACCTTTTTTGGCCTCCTGACGGCGCATAACTCCTTAATATATATTTCTAATATACTTCTTATATATTGAAAAATATATTCTTACATATACTTTATTCCTATGGGGGGCCATCTTTTAAAAAGCATGTGGTGAATAAAAAAAAAAAATTTTTTTAATTTTTATGAAAAAAATCCGAATAAAATTGGAATTATGGCTTCGTTATGATCCTCGAAAAAATCGCGAATCATATTTAAAAGTTAGTCGACTCAGAATGCCTCGTATATTCATATGTATGTGACGAATATCTCAATTCTTATATAATAAGACTCGAAGATTGTTTTTGTAGAGAATCTAATAGAGAAAAAGGAATGAAATTTTTTTCTTCACAGGCAAAATATTTATAGAAAGAGAATTGACTATTTTTAAGTAAATTTGCAATTATCTCAGACACTATAAATCCTACATGAGTTCATATAGGGAGCTTTTTTGTAGAAAATTTAAATTTCCATGAAATAAGGCATTTATCAATTATTTTTTACCCAAGTAAAAGGTAAAAATGGAGTAAAATGAAATGTATTTTACTAAAATTGCAAATATCTTAAAAACTATCGATGCTACATAATTTTATACAAGGACCGTTTTTTGTGGAGAATTGAATTTCCAATAAAAATTTGCCGAGAAATTTTTTCTTCCAACACTTGGAACTTTGACGAACTTTGGCGAGCCTAAGATATTGACTCAAAATTTTTTCCCTTTGCACAGATTTTTTTTCTAGCATAATGAACAATATTTTCGGTATTGCTAAAATAATTTCAAGAAAAGTGTATTTTCGGCCCACCCTAGTGTGCACATGGAATCCAGAAACTTAGAATACACCAAAAAATAATACTGGAGCGTCGGTTGAATCGACATTGATCAAATTCAAGTCAGAGACGATTCTGATTCAACTTTTATTGATATTGATTTAATTGTCATTCAATTGGGCCTTTCGTGGTTTAATAAATTAACTAGAATCCTTGGAGCTGATTAATTAATTTTCACAAAAGTCCAAAGAAACATCAAAGATTAATATCAGCAATCCTGTTGATGAAGTTGTCCAGAAATTTAAGTAAATGCGGTCAAAAAAAATTAATTGAAAAATTAACCAGCTTGAAACCTCAGAGAAACTGTGATAGAAGGATGATTGAATCCTCGCAGCAGATTAATTCCTTTCCCTAAAAGTCCCCAGATGAACAACAATCGAGAAAATCTGTTGGTGAGGAAGTTGCTCACAAAATTTGAATCGAAGGGGCGAGGGGACTTTTTCGTGATAGTTGGGGTAGCCGAAAGGATTAACGACGCTACCGATGTCACGGGTCGGTTAGTGGCAGCGAGAATTGTGGGGGGTTGTTGCAGAAGGGGCGGTGCGGCGAGAACCCCCGACATACGTAACTCTACCCCATGCGTGAGATACGTATATGTGTGCCCATACATTCGTACATACACATATATGGGGCATTCCACGCCAAATCGACCACTTTAGAAGCCGACCCCTTTCGATTTGACTGAAACGTTTTTTCTATTTTTCTACCCTATCAAAAACATTTTTCAGAATTTTTTCAATTTTTTTTACCCAACCGATTAAAAGTTATGAATTTTTCAAAAAAATTGGCTCTTTATTTTTCAAATAGCTAAAACTTTTTAAAAATTTGATTTATCAGAACGATTTTTTTTCAAAATTTTCGTTTCATTGCACCTTTTGAAAAAAAATACAAACAATTATTGAAACCCATCTTCATCCTTTTTTTTGTAGATTTTTGGAAAAAAATCGAAAATTTCTTGATGATTACCACCATTTTTGATTTTTTTTTTATTATATCAAACTTTGACCTTTTCTGCAGATCCTCAAATTTCTTCAGAGTGATGCTTTTATTATTTCTATTTTTTTTACAATTGAACAAAAAAATGTTAACCAGCCTTATTTCTCATAACACTATCCAGAAAATTTTTGAGGGTGTTCAGAGAACTTCCAAATTTTGAAAAATAAAAATAAAAACAAAAATTGAAAGTGATAATCATCGAAAAATTATCGATTTTTTCCAAAAATCTAAAAAAAAAAAAAAAAAAAAAAACGATGAAGATGGGTTTCAATAATTTTTGTGTATTTTTTTCGAAAACGACATTCAAAAACAGTTTTCGAAAAAAAATATAAAAAAATTATTGAAACCCATCTTCATCGTTTTTTTCTTTTAGATTTTTGGAAAAAATCGGAAATTTATCGATGATCAACACTTTCAATTTTCGTTTTTATTTTTTTTCAAGTTTGGAAGCTCTCTGTACACGCTCAAAATTTTTCAAAACGGTGTTATAAGAAATAAGGCTAGTTGATTTCTTTTTTCAATTGGAAAAAAAAAATAGAAATAAAAAAATCACCACTCTGAAAAAATTCGAGGATTTGCAGAAAATATCAAAGTTTGATATAATAAAAATTTATAAAAAAATTAAAAATGGTAATCATTGAAAAATTTTAGATTTTTTCCAAAAATCTAAAAAAAAAAAAAACAATGAAGATTGGTTTCTATAATTTTTTTGTATTTTTTTTCAAAAAGTACATTAAGAAACGAAAATTTTGAAAAAAGAACCGTTCCGATAAGTCAAATTTTGAAATAGTTATGTCTATTTTAAAAATAAAAAGCCAATTTTTTTTGAAAATTTATAACTTTTTATCGGTTGGGTAAAAAAATTAGAAAAAATTCTTAAAAATGTTTTTGATAAGGTAGAAAAAGATAAAAAAGTTTCAGTCAAATCGAAAGGGGTCAGGTCCTAAAGTGGTCGATTTGGCGCGGAATGCCCCATATATATCCACAGAACGATTGAGGTTGCTTTCGCCGAGGGTGAACCACGATGCGACACTACACGCATCGCTTACCCTCCAAATATCACCCGGTCGGAGTTCAGGGGGTTTCGGGGTGGAGGAATGCTTGCGGCGAATGCGAAATTAACTCGGTCCGATGTTACAGTTGATACGCAATACCATCAAGAGGTAGGAGAAGGAGAAACGTTTCACGAGAGGGTGATGCGTAGAGAAGCGAGGGGTGAGAAAGAGAGGAATAGGCAGTTAAATACTCGGCCGGAAAATAATTGCATTCAATTAAAACGACCGGTATTAAAGCGTGGAATATATCGAGCGGAGAAAATTAATACGCAATGAAATCCAACAACAATGGGAACGGCGACGGGATTGATTCAATTAGGAGAATGGAAAAAACTTTTATCATGACTGATTTATTAATTTGCGTCCCTCAATCACGCGATACCGATGCAACGCAGGATCAAGAATTTCATCAAACAATTTCACGAATAATCGTATCGAGGACCGCGAGTGCCCCTCGATCGTGGCGGATCCAGAAACGGCGAAGCATCAATGATGATTCATCATCAGGCAGCTGATTGTTTAGATTTTCGCGATTATCAAACGTAATTAGTGAAATCAGATTGCGAGCTTGAACGTGGACTTTTCATTGTTGGATGTACGAATGCACAATGGATTTTGCGAACGGCGGCCATTTTCAACAATGATCCTACAGAATCGAAGAACATTGGTGAAACCAAACGTGTGTTCTCGGGGTTTATCCAAACAGATGAAAATTATGAGTGATGATCCTAGACGTAATGACCCACAATTGGGGAGTTCAACAACGTACTTTTATGTCAGAATCATGGGAAAATTTTCAGCGTTCATGACGAGTACTTCTGTACAGCTCAGATTCGACCGATACCCGGCGGCGATCCAACCCCAAAACCATTATAATTGCGCGGCCAGATCGAGGACTTCACGTCCGCGTTTGTTGTTTGAAATTCTCTATAACTCCCGGTCCATTTGCCGCTGGATTAGCCGCTCTAATCGGGTTACTATTGCAAACGGTAAATGCCCGGTGGCCCCGCGATGCGATGAAACACACTGGAATCAAATGCTCGATTGTCTCGGTGAAAACGGAGAGAAGAGATTGTGTGTGTGTGTGTGTGTGTGTGTGTGTGTGTGTGCGCGCGCGCGCATCACCAGCTCTCTAAGCCGGGGATATCATGAAACCCGCAACTGATCAAAACTAGGCTCCACTTTCCAACGTCATTGGACATGACCGGTTTTGTGAAATACCGATGATGGTTGCGACACTTTATTTGTGATTAATATTTGAGGTCATTTGAGAAGGTTGTTGTTGAAACTCAAGGATACGCAGCCAGATTTTGTTTACAAATATTGATTCTACAACAGCTAGAATTTGCTCCTTTGAATAAAAAAGGAGAGCCAGGAAATTCCAGCATCTCAAGATTTTATTCTACATGTCGGACATTCCATGTCAAACTGACCAAGAGTTGGAATCGACCCCTTTCAATTTCCATCAAATTTGATCAGAAGTTTTTGTTTTTAATAAAACGAAGTTCTACGGAAGGAAAAAAATTTTTAATTTTTTTTTCGAAAGTTATGCAAGATTCAAAATTTCACAATTTTTTAAACCTTTTAAGTTTATTTTTTAAATATCTCGAAAACTATTATAGTTACGAAAAAACCGTTCTGGGTTCGTCTTGAAGAGTACGGAAAAAAAAAATTCCGAAACAAAATTTTGAAAAATAATGAATTTGCAGAATGTTGAATTTTTAAAAATCGTGCAAATCCACGATCAACATTAAATTTTTGGTTCAATTTTTTTTATATAATACCTGGTACTGATTTTAAAAGATCCTGAAATTTTTAGAAAGGTGTTTGTTTTTTCAAAAATATGAATTCTGGAATTTTCAAAAATCGTGTAATTCCAGGATCTACATTACATTTTTAGTTAATTTTTTTTTACATAATACCTTGGACTGATCTTAAAAGATCCTGAAATTTTGAAGATGGTGGTTTTTGTTTAAAAAATATCAATTTTTGAATTTTTGTAAAAAAAACACCGTGCTGAAAATTTCAGGATCTTTCAAGATCAGTACAAGGTATTATATAAAAAAAATTAAACCACACATTTAATGTTAATCGCGGATTTGCAAGATTTTAAAAAATTCAAAATTAGTTTTCGAGATATTTAAAAAATAAACTTAAAGATTTAAAAAATTGTGAAATTTTCAATCTTGCATAACTTTCGAAAAAAATAAAAATAATAATTTTTTTCTTTTGGTAGAACTTCGTTTTATTAAAAACGAAAACTTCTGACCAAATTTCATCGAAATTGAAAGAGGTCGATTCCAACTCTTGGTCGATTTGACATGGAATGACCCATGTATTAAGGTGTACAAAAATATTTTTTATTTATACGAAAGGTAAAAAATAGTGTCGTTGTAACAGGCGACTCGAAAACATGTTGTTTCAAGGAAAAAGACGATTTTCTTGTCAATCTATGTATTCTAGTTCTTCTCTAGTTCTTCTCTAGAAGTATCTAAGATTTCAATTTTTTTTCGAAAATTCATGAATTTGCATCAATTTTCGTTATCTTTTTTTCGGTAAAAAAATCGACCTTAAATTGCAAATGTAATTATTTATCAATAGGGTTTGACTATGATAAATATGATTTTACTAGCCATAATTAAGATAGTGTTTCTACTAAAAATTCGAGACGAAGGCTCAAAGCTCAATACTCAAAGCATAATCAAGGCACACGAAGAAGAACCGTACCTCGATACTTTAACAAAGCCGGGTCCACTGGATCACAATTGGAGGAGTAACCGACTCAACTGCCTCTAGCGGTTGAGCTCGAACTTAGTCACATTACCGACGGAGGGTCAGGAAGGTACTGGTTATACCGACAGAGTTTTTTCCGCAATTCCTACTGGAGTGCTAAAATTAAGGTGTACTAAAAGGAAAGGGCAGTAAATTACCAATAACAAGGGAGTCAAGCCACATTCGACTATAACATAATCCATAATTGGATGGAAATCTTCTGGTCCAAGTGGACTGAGTACGATAACTGGTCTGAAGTATATTCGAAGTTGTACCGGGATTACGATCCTATTTGGACACCAAATTCGGTTATTAGCCATAATTACTTCGATATTTTCTAACCAAGGACTCCAAGTAGCCTAACTAGTTTCACGTATCCAAGTTTATACCAGCGTGACTCGGTCATATTCCGGTGGTTATCTTCGCACATGCCGAGGGCACAAACGAGGTCTTCGAGTGCATTAAATGTGGTACTTCGAGGCTCAAACTTCACATTTGTTATGACCTAACCGAGTCCTGCTCTCACAGCACTGGCTATATTCTGCGAGTTCATATTTAAGCCATATTTGACTGTGATACGATCCATAATTACTTTGATTCTTTCAACCGAGTTAAGCCAAGTTCCGTAACCCAATGCCGAACTTTATAACGACTCGCGGTAGAACGAAGACTCGAAGAATGTTCCTGTATACATCTGACGCAAGAAGATGAAGAGAATATCCGGCATATGGCCGAGATATTCAACTTTGTGACTCTCAAGAAACGTAATCTTGTCTTGTAACGATGCCTCATTCTCTCTGACACTGGCTGGGTTTGTGTACCGAGTCCTTTGTAATTTGAAATTTTTTAATAACGCCGAGTCCATTAACCATCATCTGACCTCGTAACTGGTGTACCGAGCGCAGAGTCGCGGGGCAAAAACGACGACAAAGGGGATGAGAATCTTGGTCCGCGCAGCCGGGATCAGCAACGAGAAGCAATAAGTCGGAGGTCACGCGTTGAAAGAAAGTACGGTTATAACGGGGTCTCGTTCAAATGGCTGGGCCAAAAAAAAAAAAATCCCTTGGACGTCACACCTGCAACCCTCGTTTCACGTTTATAACCTTCTGGATTTTACAAATATACGAGTGAACTCTCATGAAAAAATCAGCTGGAAGAAAAACAATATCCAAATTCGAACGGACAAATGAAATTTCAATGTTTTACGATAAGGGCTTGTACGCAATCAGGAATTTCAAAAAATCAATTTTTTTTAAATTTAATTATCATAATATATACATATGGGGCATTCCATCCTAAATCGGACTGTTTGAAAAACTTTTTTTTTTCATGTCCTTAAATTTTTGATATTTTTTAGTACCCATCGAAAGACCCTTGCTGGTAAATTTTGAGATTTTGTTGCTTACTCGTTCAAAACACCAATAAACCGCTCTTTTTCGGTATGTTGGTCATAACTTCTTTAATAATGGTCCAAATTAAAAGTTTTTTTTTTCAATTTTTTTGTTTTTTATGGCTTTTCCAGAAATAGTAGTAGATACAACAAAAATATTCGACGTGTTTTTGAATGAGTTTTTTGAGTTTTAAGCTTTAAATCCCGTTTTTAAATGTGAGTGTATATTTTGATTTTTTTTTCATTTTATATTTTAAATATCTATCTATTCAACTATTTTTAAGACTAGTCCGATCGTGGGATTACCATAACTACTAATTTTTCTTTATTTTTGAAAATAAATTTTTTTGTTTCTTTCTATAAATTATTATGAGTACCAATTTTCGTTACTGTATAGTATTTTTTTTTCTTTCATTATTTAGAATTTATTTTGACACTTTTTTATAAAACTTTTTGAATAAAACAATTTTTTTAATTTTCAAAAATCGAAAAAAATCAGTAGTTATGGAAATCCCACGATCGGACTAGTCTTAAAAATAGTTAAATAGACATTTGAAACAAAAAATTTGAAGAAAATCAAAATATACACTCACTTTTAAAAACGCGATTTAAAGTTTAAAACTCAAAAAAGTCATTCAAAAACACGGCGAATATTTATGCTGTATTTTTTTCTGAAAATGCTATAAAAATGAAAATTTGAAAAAAGAACTTTTAATTTGGACCATTATTAAAGAAGTTATGATCAAAATACCGGTTTTTTCGTTAATTCAATATTTTTTGAACGGGTAATCAAAAAAATTTCAAAATTTACCACCAAGGGTCATGTGATAAGTACTTAAAAATAAAAATAAATTGAGGAAATTAAAAAAAAAAGTGTTTCAAACTGTCCGATTTGGGATGGAACGCCCCATATACATTTTTTTACGGATCTAAATTTTTTTGCACATATAAATTTTTACGTTAATAAATTGAAATATCTTTCCAGAAAAAAATCTTGAAAAATTGCTTTTTTCGGTCCCCTGACTGCGAAAATAATTCCATAAGGCTCGAACCAATGATTTTTCTTCGACAAGCGTAAAACAGGAATAACAGGATTAGTGGTTGGACGCGATTCGGTGATACAGGGTGAAATAAAATTCACGAAATTGGTCGCAAAAAACTGTTAGTTAGCGGCGATGTCGCAGAATCGGTGTGAAAAGGGTTGTAGCTCGAAAAAAGGGGAAAGAAAAAACATTGACGTTCGAGGATTATCATTCGAGGCCGCGTGAAGAAAAGGGTCCCTTGCGAAATTGCTTTTCCTTTCCAGGGAGGATCAGCAACGACGAAGAGAGATGAAGCTCCACCACGACGCCTACGGCGCTCATTCGCGGCTCTGTACTTTCATCAATCGATGATGACACGAGGGAAACGACTGTAGTATGCGTGTGTATGTGTTTATGCATGTTCGTCGGTGGTTCGAGTGATTAGTGCGCAACGCTGAGCATCATTAGCACGCTCCAGCAATAAGCCGATGAACCTTTCCATTATTCACGTGTAAATATCTATGGAGAATCACCGTTGGCTATTTTTTTACTTGCCTCGGAAGCTTTACAACGTTTATTAGTTTTTAAATAAAACGCAAGATTTTAATAAGAGAAAAAAAAACCAGCCGGATTATCAAGAGCCAACGAGTAATCGGATTTCGTAAATTTATGTAATTTAAGGTAAATAAATTGGATGTAAACTGATTCATGTAAATGATGAATTGATTCTTTAACAAAGCTTTTTTCCGATGAAAGATCTTTTTACAAAAATATTGTAGATCACAAAAGTGGTTGGTATAAAATTTAGCGTTGTGCAATTTTGTAGATGGGTCATTCCATGTAAAATCGACCAAGAGTCGGAATCGACCCCTTTCAATTTCGATGAAATTTGATCAGGAGTTTTCGTTTTTAATAAAACGAAGTTCTACCAAAGGAAAAAAATTAAAAAATTTTTTTTCGAATTTTACGCAAGTTTCAAATAATCACAATTTTTTGAATCTTTCAAGTTTGGTTTTTAAATATCTCGAAAACCATTATAGTTACGAAAAAATCGTTCTTGGTTCGTCTTGAAGAGTATACTTGTGGCTACGAAAAAAAAATACTCCGAAAAAATTTTTGAAAAATGATGAATTTGCAGAATTTTGAATTTTTTTAAATCGTGCAAATCCATTTTCGGCATTAAATTTTTGGTTCAATTTTTTTTCATATAATAATGTCCATGAACTTAGCTGAGCCATGTTTAAATTTTCTAAAAACGATTATTGTGCTGAGTTGTGCTCAGTTTGTGCTACGTTGTGCCGCAAAGTGTAGGTCAAAATCTCAAAAAACTACCGAGAAATCGAAAAAAAACGTTTTTTCTGCGAGCTGAGCCATTATGAAAAAGTTTAAATTTTATGATTGTGCTAAACAGATGTCAGCTCACTGAATATTGTGCCGTAGAGATAATTTTCGTAGGTGCAAAAATTTTTGGTATAATCGAATTTCAAAAAAAAATTTTGACTCCAGCTTATTTTGGATGGTGAGCTTCGCAGAGAAAAAGTTCAAAGGGAAAAGTTGCTCTGTCTGACTAGCACAATCGGGCACAACAAAAAAATTTAAACTTTTCGATGATTTTTGAATTTTTGAATTTTTCGATTTTTCACCTCAGCTTATTTTGGATGGTGAGCTTCGCAGAGAAAAAGTTCAGAGGGAAAAGTTGCCCTGTCTGACTAGCACAATCGGGCACAATAAAAAAATCTAGACTTTTCGATGATTTTTGAATTTTTGAATTTTTCGATTTTTGACCTTAGCTTATTTTGGATGGTGAGCTTCGCAGAGAAAAAGTTCAGAGGCAAAAGTTGCTCTGTCTGACTAGCACAATCGGGCACAATAAAAAAATCTAGACTTTTCGATGATTTTTGAATTTTTGAATTTTTCGATTTTTGACCTTAGCTTATTTTGGATGGTGAGCTTCGCAGAGGAAAAGTTCAGAGGGAAAAGTTGCTCTGTCTGACTAGCACAATCGGGCACAACAAAAAAATTTAAACTTTTCGATGATTTTTGAATTTTTGAATTTTTCGATTTTTCACCTCAGCTTATTTTGGATGGTGAGCTTCGCACAGAAAAAGTTCAAAGGGAAAAGTTGCTCTGTCTGACTAGCACAATCGGGCACAACAAAAAAATTTAAACTTTTCGATGATTTTTGAATTTTTGAATTTTTCGATTTTTGACCTTAGCTTATTTTGGATGGTGAGCTTCGCAGAGAAAAAGTTCAGAGGGAAAAGTTGCTCTGTCTGACTAGCACAATCGGGCACAACAAAAAAATTTAAACTTTTCGATGATTTTTGAATTTTTGAATTTTTCGATTTTTCACCTCAGCTTATTTTGGATGGTGAGCTTCGCAGAGAAAAAGTTCAGAGGGAAAAGTTGCCCTGTCTGACTAGCACAATCGGGCACAATAAAAAAATCTAGACTTTTCGATGATTTTTGAATTTTTGAATTTTTCGATTTTTGACCTTAGCTTATTTTGGATGGTGAGCTTCGCAGAGAAAAAGTTCAGAGGCAAAAGTTGCTCTGTCTGACTAGCACAATCGGGCACAATAAAAAAATCTAGACTTTTCGATGATTTTTGAATTTTTGAATTTTTCGATTTTTGACCTTAGCTTATTTTGGATGGTGAGCTTCGCAGAGGAAAAGTTCAGAGGGAAAAGTTGCTCTGTCTGACTAGCACAATCGGGCACAACAAAAAAATTTAAACTTTTCGATGATTTTTGAATTTTTGAATTTTTCGATTTTTCACCTCAGCTTATTTTGGATGGTGAGCTTCGCACAGAAAAAGTTCAAAGGGAAAAGTTGCTCTGTCTGACTAGCACAATCGGGCACAACAAAAAAATTTAAACTTTTCGATGATTTTTGAATTTTTGAATTTTTCGATTTTTGACCTTAGCTTATTTTGGATGGTGAGCTTCGCAGAGAAAAAGTTCAGAGGGAAAAGTTGCTCTGTCTGACTAGCACAATCGGGCACAACAAAAAAATTTAAACTTTTCGATGATTTTTGAATTTTTGAATTTTTCGATTTTTCACCTCAGCTTATTTTGGATGGTGAGCTTCGCAGAGAAAAAGTTCAGAGGGAAAAGTTGCCCTGTCTGACTAGCACAATCGGGCACAATAAAAAAATCTAGACTTTTCGATGATTTTTGAATTTTTGAATTTTTCGATTTTTGACCTTAGCTTATTTTGGATGGTGAGCTTCGCAGAGAAAAAGTTCAGAGGCAAAAGTTGCTCTGTCTGACTAGCACAATCGGGCACAATAAAAAAATCTAGACTTTTCGATGATTTTTGAATTTTTGAATTCTTCGATTTTTGACCTTAGCTTATTTTGGATGGTGAGCTTCGCAGAGAAAAAGTTCAGAGGGAAAAGTTGCTCTGTCTGACTAGCACAATCGGGCACAACAAAAAAATTTAAACTTTTCGATGATTTTTGAATTTTTGAATTTTTCGATTTTTCACCTCAGCTTATTTTGGATGGTGAGCTTCGCAGAGAAAAAGTTCAAAGGGAAAAGTTGCTCTGTCTGACTAGCACAATCGGGCACAACAAAAAAATTTAAACTTTTCGATGATTTTTGAATTTTTGAATTTTTCGATTTTTCACCTCAGCTTATTTTGGATGGTGAGCTTCGCAGAGAAAAAGTTCAAAAAGAAAAGTTGCTCTGTCTGACTAGCACAATCGGGCACAACAAAAAAATTTAAACTTTTCGATGATTTTTGAATTTTTTGATTTTTGACCTCAGCTTATTTTGGATGGGGAGCTTCGCAGAGAAAAAGTTCAGAGGAGAAAGTTGCTCTGTCTGACTAGCACAATCGGGCACAACAAAAAAATTTAAACTTTTCGATGATTTTTGAATTTTTGAATTTTTCGATTTTTGACCTTAGTTTATTTTGGATGGTGAGCTTCGCAGAGAGAAAGTTCAGAGGGAAAAGTTGCCCTGTCTGACTAGCACAATCGGGCACAATAAAAAAATCTAGACTTTTCGATGATTTTTGAATTTTTGAATTTTGCGATTTTTGACCTTAGCTTATTTTGGATGGTGAGCTTCGCAGAGAAAAAGTTCAGAGGGAAAAGTTGCTCTGTCTGACTAGCACAATCGGGCACAACAAAAAAATTTAAACTTTTCGATGATTTTTGAATTTTTGAATTTTTCGATTTTTCACCTCAGCTTATTTTGGATGGTGAGCTTCGCAGAGAAAAAGTTCAAAGGGAAAAGTTGCTCTGTCTGACTAGCACAATCGGGCACAACAAAAAAATTTAAACTTTTCGATGATTTTTGAATTTTTTGATTTTTGACCTCAGCTTATTTTGGATGGGGAGCTTCGCAGAGAAAAAGTTCAGAGGAGAAAGTTGCTCTGTCTGACTAGCACAATCGGGCACAACAAACAAATTTAAACTTTTCGATGATTTTTGAATTTTTGAATTTTTCGATTTTTGACCTTAGTTTATTTTGGATGGTGAGCTTCGCAGAGAGAAAGTTCAGAGGGAAAAGTTGCCCTGTCTGACTAGCACAATCGGGCACAATAAAAAAATCTAGACTTTTCGATG
Organism: Alloplasta piceator; assembly: GCA_946863875.1. Lineage (NCBI taxonomy): Eukaryota > Metazoa > Arthropoda > Insecta > Hymenoptera > Ichneumonidae > Alloplasta > Alloplasta piceator. The sequence continues at coordinate 78,728,942 of OX333071.1, forward strand.
ATTTTTGAATTTTTGAATTTTTCGATTTTTGACCTTAGCTTATTTTGGATGGTGAGCTTCGCAGAGAAAAAGTTCAGAGGCAAAAGTTGCTCTGTCTGACTAGCACAATCGGGCACAATAAAAAAATCTAGACTTTTCGATGATTTTTGAATTTTTGAATTTTTCGATTTTTGACCTTAGCTTATTTTGGATGGTGAGCTTCGCAGAGAAAAAGTTCAGAGGGAAAAGTTGCTCTGTCTGACTAGCACAATCGGGCACAACAAAAAAATTTAAACTTTTCGATGATTTTTGAATTTTTGAATTTTTCGATTTTTCACCTCAGCTTATTTTGGATGGTGAGCTTCGCAGAGAAAAAGTTCAAAGGGAAAAGTTGCTCTGTCTGACTAGCACAATCGGGCACAACAAAAAAATTTAAACTTTTCGATGATTTTTGAATTTTTTGATTTTTGACCTCAGCTTATTTTGGATGGGGAGCTTCGCAGAGAAAAAGTTCAGAGGAGAAAGTTGCTCTGTCTGACTAGCACAATCGGGCACAACAAACAAATTTAAACTTTTCGATGATTTTTGAATTTTTGAATTTTTCGATTTTTGACCTTAGTTTATTTTGGATGGTGAGCTTCGCAGAGAGAAAGTTCAGAGGGAAAAGTTGCCCTGTCTGACTAGCACAATCGGGCACAATAAAAAAATCTAGACTTTTCGATGATTTTTGAATTTTTGAATTTTTCGATTTTTGACCTTAGCTTATTTTGGATGGTGAGCTTCGCAGAGAAAAAGTTCAGAGGCAAAAGTTGCTCTGTCTGACTAGCACAATCGGGCACAATAAAAAAATCTAGACTTTTCGATGATTTTTGAATTTTTGAATTTTTCGATTTTTGACCTTAGCTTATTTTGGATGGTGAGCTTCGCAGAGAAAAAGTTCAGAGGGAAAAGTTGCTCTGTCTGACTAGCACAATCGGGCACAACAAAAAAATTTAAACTTTTCGATGATTTTTGAATTTTTTGATTTTTGACCTCAGCTTATTTTGGATGGGGAGCTTCGCAGAGAAAAAGGTCAGAGGAGAAAGTTGCTCTGTCTGACTAGCACAATCGGGCACAACAAACAAATTTAAACTTTTCGATGATTTTTGAATTTTTGAATTTTTCGATTTTTGACCTTAGCTAATTTTGGATGGTGAGCTTCGCAGAGAGAAAGTTCAGAGGGAAAAGTTGCTCTGTCTGACTAGCACAATCGGGCACAATAAAAAAATCTAGACTTTTCGATGATTTTTGAATTTTTGAATTTTTCGATTTTTGACCTTAGCTTATTTTGGATGGTGAGCTTCGCAGAGAAAAAGTTCAGGGGGAAAAGTTGCTCTGTCTGACTAGCACAATCGGGCACAACAAAAAAATTTAAACTTTTCGATGATTTTTGAATTTTTGAATTTTTCGATTTTTCACCTCAGCTTATTTTGGATGGTGAGCTTCGCAGAGAAAAAGTTCAGAGGGAAAAGTTGCTCTGTCTGACGAGCACAATCAAGCACAATAAAAAAATCTAGACTTTTCGATGATTTTTGAATTATTGAATTTTTTGATTTTTGACCGCAGCGTATTTTGGATGGTGAGCTTCGCAGAGAAAAAGTTCAGAATTGAAAGTTGCTCTGTTTGACTAGCACAATCGGGCACAATCGAAAAATCGAGACTTTTCGATGATTTTTGAATTTTTTTTTTGGCCTCAGCTTATTTTGGATGGTGAGCTTCGCAAAGAAAAAGTTTAAAGGAAAAAGTTGCTCTGTTTGACTAGCACAATCGCGCACAATAAAAAAATCTAAACTTTTCGATTATTTTTGAATTTTTTGATTTTTAACCTCAGCTTATTTTTGATGGTGAGCTTCGCAGAAAAAAAGTTCAAAGGGAAGAGTTGCTCTATCTGACTAGCACAATTGGGCACAATAAAAAATCTAGACTTTAATAAGCTGAGGTCAAAAATAAAGAAAATCAAGAATTATCGAAAAGTCAAACAGAGTAACTTTGCCCTCTGAACTTTTTTTCTGCGAAGCTCACCATCCAAAATAAGCTGAGGTCAAAAATAAAAAAATTCAAAAATCATCGAAAAGTCTAGATTTTTTTATTGTGCCCGATTGTGCTAGTCAGACAGGGCAACTTTTCCCTCTGAACTTTCTCTCTGCGAAGCTCACCATCCAAAATAAACTAAGGTCAAAAATCGAAAAATTCAAAAATTCAAAAATCATCGAAAAGTTTAAATTTTTTTGTTGTGCCTGATTGTGCTAGTCAGACAGAGCAACTTTTGCCTCTGAACTTTTTCTCTGCGAAGCTCACCATCCAAAATAAGCTAAGGTCAAAAATCGAAAAATTCAAAAATTCAAAAATCATCGAAAAGTCTAGATTTTTTTATTGTGCCCGATTGTGCTAGTCAGACAGGGCAACTTTTCCCTCTGAACTTTCTCTCTGCGAAGCTCACCATCCAAAATAAGCTGAGGTGAAAAATCGAAAAATTCAAAAATTCAAAAATCATCGAAAAGTTTAAATTTTTTTGTTGTGCCCGATTGTGCTAGTCAGACAGAGCAACTTTCTCCTCTGAACTTTTTCTCTGCGAAGCTCCCCATCCAAAATAAGCTGAGGTCAAAAATCAAAAAATTCAAAAATCATCGAAAAGTTTAAATTTTTTTGTTGTGCCCGATTGTGCTAGTCAGACAGAGCAACTTTTGCCTCTGAACTTTTTCTCTGCGAAGCTCACCATCCAAAATAAGCTAAGGTCAAAAATCGAAAAATTCAAAAATTCAAAAATCATCGAAAAGTCTAGATTTTTTTATTGTGCCCGATTGTGCTAGTCAGACAGGGCAACTTTTCCCTCTGAACTTTTTCTCTGCGAAGCTCACCATCCAAAATAAGCTGAGGTGAAAAATCGAAAAATTCAAAAATTCAAAAATCATCGAAAAGTTTAAATTTTTTTGTTGTGCCCGATTGTGCTAGTCAGACAGAGCAACTTTTCCCTCTGAACTTTTTCTCTGCGAAGCTCACCATCCAAAATAAGCTAAGGTCAAAAATCGAAAAATTCAAAAATTCAAAAATCATCGAAAAGTCTAGATTTTTTTATTGTGCCCGATTGTGCTAGTCAGACAGAGCAACTTTTCCCTCTGAACTTTCTCTCTGCGAAGCTCACCATCCAAAATAAGCTAAGGTCAAAAATCGAAAAATTCAAAAATTCAAAAATCATCGAAAAGTTTAAATTTGTTTGTTGTGCCCGATTGTGCTAGTCAGACAGAGCAACTTTCTCCTCTGAACTTTTTCTCTGCGAAGCTCCCCATCCAAAATAAGCTGAGGTCAAAAATTAAAAAATTCAAAAATCATCGAAAAGTTTAAATTTTTTTGTTGTGCCCGATTGTGCTAGTCAGACAGAGCAACTTTTCCCTTTGAACTTTTTCTCTGCGAAGCTCACCATCCAAAATAAGCTGAGGTGAAAAATCGAAAAATTCAAAAATTCAAAAATCATCGAAAAGTTTAAATTTTTTTGTTGTGCCCGATTGTGCTAGTCAGACAGAGCAACTTTTCCCCCTGAACTTTTTCTCTGCGAAGCTCACCATCCAAAATAAGCTAAGGTCAAAAATCAAAAAATTCAAAAATTCAAAAATCATCGAAAAGTCTAGATTTTTTTATTGTGCCCGATTGTGCTAGTCAGACAGGGCAACTTTTCCCTCTGAACTTTCTCTCTGCGAAGCTCACCATCCAAAATAAACTAAGGTCAAAAATCGAAAAATTCAAAAATTCAAAAATCATCGAAAAGTTTAAATTTTTTTGTTGTGCCCGATTGTGCTAGTCAGACAGAGCAACTTTTGCCTCTGAACTTTTTCTCTGCGAAGCTCACCATCCAAAATAAGCTAAGGTCAAAAATCGAAAAATTCAAAAATTCAAAAATCATCGAAAAGTCTAGATTTTTTTATTGTGCCCGATTGTGCTAGTCAGACAGGGCAACTTTTCCCTCTGAACTTTTTCTCTGCGAAGCTCACCATCCAAAATAAGCTGAGGTGAAAAATCGAAAAATTCAAAAATTCAAAAATCATCGAAAAGTTTAAATTTTTTTGTTGTGCCCGATTGTGCTAGTCAGACAGAGCAACTTTTCCCTCTGAACTTTTTCTCTGCGAAGCTCACCATCCAAAATAAGCTAAGGTCAAAAATCGAAAAATTCAAAAATTCAAAAATCATCGAAAAGTCTAGATTTTTTTATTGTGCCCGATTGTGCTAGTCAGACAGAGCAACTTTTCCCTCTGAACTTTCTCTCTGCGAAGCTCACCATCCAAAATAAGCTAAGGTCAAAAATCGAAAAATTCAAAAATCATCGAAAAGTTTAAATTTGTTTGTTGTGCCCGATTGTGCTAGTCAGACAGAGCAACTTTCTCCTCTGAACTTTTTCTCTGCGAAGCTCCCCATCCAAAATAAGCTGAGGTCAAAAATTAAAAAATTCAAAAATCATCGAAAAGTTTAAATTTTTTTGTTGTGCCCGATTGTGCTAGTCAGACAGAGCAACTTTTCCCTTTGAACTTTTTCTCTGCGAAGCTCACCATCCAAAATAAGCTGAGGTGAAAAATCGAAAAATTCAAAAATTCAAAAATCATCGAAAAGTTTAAATTTTTTTGTTGTGCCCGATTGTGCTAGTCAGACAGAGCAACTTTTCCCCCTGAACTTTTTCTCTGCGAAGCTCACCATCCAAAATAAGCTAAGGTCAAAAATCAAAAAATTCAAAAATTCAAAAATCATCGAAAAGTCTAGATTTTTTTATTGTGCCCGATTGTGCTAGTCAGACAGGGCAACTTTTCCCTCTGAACTTTCTCTCTGCGAAGCTCACCATCCAAAATAAACTAAGGTCAAAAATCGAAAAATTCAAAAATTCAAAAATCATCGAAAAGTTTAAATTTTTTTGTTGTGCGTGATTGTGCTAGTCAGACAGAGCAACTTTCTCCTCTGAACTTTTTCTCTGCGAAGCTCCCCATCCAAAATAAGCTGAGGTCAAAAATCAAAAAATTCAAAAATCATCGAAAAGTTTAAATTTTTTTGTTGTGCCCGATTGTGCTAGTCAGACAGAGCAACTTTTCCCTTTGAACTTTTTCTCTGCGAAGCTCACCATCCAAAATAAGCTGAGGTGAAAAATCGAAAAATTCAAAAATTCAAAAATCATCGAAAAGTTTAAATTTTTTTGTTGTGCCCGATTGTGCTAGTCAGACAGAGCAACTTTTGCCTCTGAACTTTTTCTCTGCGAAGCTCACCATCCAAAATAAGCTAAGGTCAAAAATCGAAAAATTCAAAAATTCAAAAATCATCGAAAAGTCTAGATTTTTTTATTGTGCCCGATTGTGCTAGTCAGACAGGGCAACTTTTCCCTCTGAACTTTTTCTCTGCGAAGCTCACCATCCAAAATAAGCTGAGGTGAAAAATCGAAAAATTCAAAAATTCAAAAATCATCGAAAAGTTTAAATTTTTTTGTTGTGCCCGATTGTGCTAGTCAGACAGAGCAACTTTTCCCTCTGAACTTTTTCTCTGCGAAGCTCACCATCCAAAATAAGCTAAGGTCAAAAATCGAAAAATTCAAAAATTCAAAAATCATCGAAAAGTCTAGATTTTTTTATTGTGCCCGATTGTGCTAGTCAGACAGAGCAACTTTTCCCTCTGAACTTTCTCTCTGCAAAGCTCACCATCCAAAATAAGCTAAGGTCAAAAATCGAAAAATTCAAAAATCATCGAAAAGTTTAAATTTGTTTGTTGTGCCCGATTGTGCTAGTCAGACAGAGCAACTTTCTCCTCTGAACTTTTTCTCTGCGAAGCTCCCCATCCAAAATAAGCTGAGGTCAAAAATTAAAAAATTCAAAAATCATCGAAAAGTTTAAATTTTTTTGTTGTGCCCGATTGTGCTAGTCAGACAGAGCAACTTTTCCCTTTGAACTTTTTCTCTGCGAAGCTCACCATCCAAAATAAGCTGAGGTGAAAAATCGAAAAATTCAAAAATTCAAAAATCATCGAAAAGTTTAAATTTTTTTGTTGTGCCCGATTGTGCTAGTCAGACAGAGCAACTTTTCCCCCTGAACTTTTTCTCTGCGAAGCTCACCATCCAAAATAAGCTAAGGTCAAAAATCAAAAAATTCAAAAATTCAAAAATCATCGAAAAGTCTAGATTTTTTTATTGTGCCCGATTGTGCTAGTCAGACAGGGCAACTTTTCCCTCTGAACTTTCTCTCTGCGAAGCTCACCATCCAAAATAAACTAAGGTCAAAAATCGAAAAATTCAAAAATTCAAAAATCATCGAAAAGTTTAAATTTTTTTATTGTGCGTGATTGTGCTAGTCAGACAGAGCAACTTTCTCCTCTGAACTTTTTCTCTGCGAAGCTCCCCATCCAAAATAAGCTGAGGTCAAAAATCAAAAAATTCAAAAATCATCGAAAAGTTTAAATTTTTTTGTTGTGCCCGATTGTGCTAGTCAGACAGAGCAACTTTTCCCTTTGAACTTTTTCTCTGCGAAGCTCACCATCCAAAATAAGCTGAGGTGAAAAATCGAAAAATTCAAAAATTCAAAAATCATCGAAAAGTTTAAATTTTTTTGTTGTGCCCGATTGTGCTAGTCAGACAGAGCAACTTTTGCCTCTGAACTTTTTCTCTGCGAAGCTCACCATCCAAAATAAGCTAAGGTCAAAAATCGAAAAATTCAAAAATTCAAAAATCATCGAAAAGTCTAGATTTTTTTATTGTGCCCGATTGTGCTAGTCAGACAGGGCAACTTTTCCCTCTGAACTTTTTCTCTGCGAAGCTCACCATCCAAAATAAGCTGAGGTGAAAAATCGAAAAATTCAAAAATTCAAAAATCATCGAAAAGTTTAAATTTTTTTGTTGTGCCCGATTGTGCTAGTCAGACAGAGCAACTTTTCCCTCTGAACTTTTTCTCTGCGAAGCTCACCATCCAAAATAAGCTAAGGTCAAAAATCGAAAAATTCAAAAATTCAAAAATCATCGAAAAGTCTAGATTTTTTTATTGTGCCCGATTGTGCTAGTCAGACAGAGCAACTTTTCCCTCTGAACTTTCTCTCTGCGAAGCTCACCATCCAAAATAAGCTAAGGTCAAAAATCGAAAAATTCAAAAATTCAAAAATCATCGAAAAGTTTAAATTTGTTTGTTGTGCCCGATTGTGCTAGTCAGACAGAGCAACTTTCTCCTCTGAACTTTTTCTCTGCGAAGCTCCCCATCCAAAATAAGCTGAGGTCAAAAATTAAAAAATTCAAAAATCATCGAAAAGTTTAAATTTTTTTGTTGTGCCCGATTGTGCTAGTCAGACAGAGCAACTTTTCCCTTTGAACTTTTTCTCTGCGAAGCTCACCATCCAAAATAAGCTGAGGTGAAAAATCGAAAAATTCAAAAATTCAAAAATCATCGAAAAGTTTAAATTTTTTTGTTGTGCCCGATTGTGCTAGTCAGACAGAGCAACTTTTCCCCCTGAACTTTTTCTCTGCGAAGCTCACCATCCAAAATAAGCTAAGGTCAAAAATCAAAAAATTCAAAAATTCAAAAATCATCGAAAAGTCTAGATTTTTTTATTGTGCCCGATTGTGCTAGTCAGACAGGGCAACTTTTCCCTCTGAACTTTCTCTCTGCGAAGCTCACCATCCAAAATAAACTAAGGTCAAAAATCGAAAAATTCAAAAATTCAAAAATCATCGAAAAGTTTAAATTTTTTTGTTGTGCGTGATTGTGCTAGTCAGACAGAGCAACTTTCTCCTCTGAACTTTTTCTCTGCGAAGCTCCCCATCCAAAATAAGCTGAGGTCAAAAATCAAAAAATTCAAAAATCATCGAAAAGTTTAAATTTTTTTGTTGTGCCCGATTGTGCTAGTCAGACAGAGCAACTTTTCCCTTTGAACTTTTTCTCTGCGAAGCTCACCATCCAAAATAAGCTGAGGTGAAAAATCGAAAAATTCAAAAATTCAAAAATCATCGAAAAGTTTAAATTTTTTTGTTGTGCCCGATTGTGCTAGTCAGACAGAGCAACTTTTGCCTCTGAACTTTTTCTCTGCGAAGCTCACCATCCAAAATAAGCTAAGGTCAAAAATCGAAAAATTCAAAAATTCAAAAATCATCGAAAAGTCTAGATTTTTTTATTGTGCCCGATTGTGCTAGTCAGACAGGGCAACTTTTCCCTCTGAACTTTTTCTCTGCGAAGCTCACCATCCAAAATAAGCTGAGGTGAAAAATCGAAAAATTCAAAAATTCAAAAATCATCGAAAAGTTTAAATTTTTTTGTTGTGCCCGATTGTGCTAGTCAGACAGAGCAACTTTTCCCTCTGAACTTTTTCTCTGCGAAGCTCACCATCCAAAATAAGCTAAGGTCAAAAATCGAAAAATTCAAAAATTCAAAAATCATCGAAAAGTCTAGATTTTTTTATTGTGCCCGATTGTGCTAGTCAGACAGAGCAACTTTTCCCTCTGAACTTTCTCTCTGCAAAGCTCACCATCCAAAATAAGCTAAGGTCAAAAATCGAAAAATTCAAAAATCATCGAAAAGTTTAAATTTGTTTGTTGTGCCCGATTGTGCTAGTCAGACAGAGCAACTTTCTCCTCTGAACTTTTTCTCTGCGAAGCTCCCCATCCAAAATAAGCTGAGGTCAAAAATTAAAAAATTCAAAAATCATCGAAAAGTTTAAATTTTTTTGTTGTGCCCGATTGTGCTAGTCAGACAGAGCAACTTTTCCCTTTGAACTTTTTCTCTGCGAAGCTCACCATCCAAAATAAGCTGAGGTGAAAAATCGAAAAATTCAAAAATTCAAAAATCATCGAAAAGTTTAAATTTTTTTGTTGTGCCCGATTGTGCTAGTCAGACAGAGCAACTTTTCCCCCTGAACTTTTTCTCTGCGAAGCTCACCATCCAAAATAAGCTAAGGTCAAAAATCAAAAAATTCAAAAATTCAAAAATCATCGAAAAGTCTAGATTTTTTTATTGTGCCCGATTGTGCTAGTCAGACAGGGCAACTTTTCCCTCTGAACTTTCTCTCTGCGAAGCTCACCATCCAAAATAAACTAAGGTCAAAAATCGAAAAATTCAAAAATTCAAAAATCATCGAAAAGTTTAAATTTTTTTATTGTGCGTGATTGTGCTAGTCAGACAGAGCAACTTTCTCCTCTGAACTTTTTCTCTGCGAAGCTCCCCATCCAAAATAAGCTGAGGTCAAAAATCAAAAAATTCAAAAATCATCGAAAAGTTTAAATTTTTTTGTTGTGCCCGATTGTGCTAGTCAGACAGAGCAACTTTTCCCTTTGAACTTTTTCTCTGCGAAGCTCACCATCCAAAATAAGCTGAGGTGAAAAATCGAAAAATTCAAAAATTCAAAAATCATCGAAAAGTTTAAATTTTTTTGTTGTGCCCGATTGTGCTAGTCAGACAGAGCAACTTTTGCCTCTGAACTTTTTCTCTGCGAAGCTCACCATCCAAAATAAGCTAAGGTCAAAAATCGAAAAATTCAAAAATTCAAAAATCATCGAAAAGTCTAGATTTTTTTATTGTGCCCGATTGTGCTAGTCAGACAGGGCAACTTTTCCCTCTGAACTTTTTCTCTGCGAAGCTCACCATCCAAAATAAGCTGAGGTGAAAAATCGAAAAATTCAAAAATTCAAAAATCATCGAAAAGTTTAAATTTTTTTGTTGTGCCCGATTGTGCTAGTCAGACAGAGCAACTTTTCCCTCTGAACTTTTTCTCTGCGAAGCTCACCATCCAAAATAAGCTAAGGTCAAAAATCGAAAAATTCAAAAATTCAAAAATCATCGAAAAGTCTAGATTTTTTTATTGTGCCCGATTGTGCTAGTCAGACAGAGCAACTTTTCCCTCTGAACTTTCTCTCTGCGAAGCTCACCATCCAAAATAAGCTAAGGTCAAAAATCGAAAAATTCAAAAATTCAAAAATCATCGAAAAGTTTAAATTTGTTTGTTGTGCCCGATTGTGCTAGTCAGACAGAGCAACTTTCTCCTCTGAACTTTTTCTCTGCGAAGCTCCCCATCCAAAATAAGCTGAGGTCAAAAATTAAAAAATTCAAAAATCATCGAAAAGTTTAAATTTTTTTGTTGTGCCCGATTGTGCTAGTCAGACAGAGCAACTTTTCCCTTTGAACTTTTTCTCTGCGAAGCTCACCATCCAAAATAAGCTGAGGTGAAAAATCGAAAAATTCAAAAATTCAAAAATCATCGAAAAGTTTAAATTTTTTTGTTGTGCCCGATTGTGCTAGTCAGACAGAGCAACTTTTCCCCCTGAACTTTTTCTCTGCGAAGCTCACCATCCAAAATAAGCTAAGGTCAAAAATCAAAAAATTCAAAAATTCAAAAATCATCGAAAAGTCTAGATTTTTTTATTGTGCCCGATTGTGCTAGTCAGACAGGGCAACTTTTCCCTCTGAACTTTCTCTCTGCGAAGCTCACCATCCAAAATAAACTAAGGTCAAAAATCGAAAAATTCAAAAATTCAAAAATCATCGAAAAGTTTAAATTTTTTTGTTGTGCCCGATTGTGCTAGTCAGACAGAGCAACTTTCTCCTCTGAACTTTTTCTCTGCGAAGCTCCCCATCCAAAATAAGCTGAGGTCAAAAATCAAAAAATTCAAAAATCATCGAAAAGTTTAAATTTTTTTGTTGTGCCCGATTGTGCTAGTCAGACAGAGCAACTTTTCCCTTTGAACTTTTTCTCTGCGAAGCTCACCATCCAAAATAAGCTGGAGTCAAAATTTTTTTTTGAAATTCGATTATACCAAAAATTTTTGCACCTACGAGAATTATCTCTACGGCACAATATTCAGTGAGCTGACATCTGTTTAGCACAATCATAAAATTTAAACTTTTTCATAATGGCTCAGCTCGCAGAAAAAACGTTTTTTTTCGATTTCTCGGTAGGTTTTTGAGATTTTGACCTACACTTTGCGGCACAACGTAGCACAAACTGAGCACAACTCAGCACAATAATCGTTTTTAGAAAATTTAAACATGGCTCAGCTAAGTTCATGGACATCATATAATACCTTGTACTCATCTTAATAGATCCTGAAATTTTCGGGATGGTGTTGCTTTGTTTCAAAAATTTGTATTCTTGAAACAAAAAAACACCATCCTGAAAATTTCAGGATCTTTTCAGATCAGTCTAAGGTATTATATAAAAAAAATTTAATCAAAATTCAATGTTGATCGTGGATTTACACCATTTTTCAAAACAAAAAAATTTATATTCTTGAAAAAACAATAAACACCTTTCTGAAAATTTCAGGATCTTTTACGATCAGTACAAGGTATTATATAAAAAAAATGGAACCAAAACTTTAATGTCAAAAATGGATTTGCACGATTTTGAAATATTCAAAATTCTCTAAATTCATCATTTTTCAAAATTTTTTTTCGGAATATTTTTTTTTCGTAGCCACAACTATACTCTTCAAGACAAACTCAGAACGATTTTTTCGTAACTATAATGGTTTCTGAGATATTTAAAAAATAATCTTGAAAGATTTACAAAATGGTAACATTTAATCTTGCATAACTTTTGAAAAAAAAAATAATTTTTTTCCTTTGGTAGAACTTTGTTTTATTAAAAACGAAAACTTCTGATCAAATTTCATCAAAATTGAAAGGGGTCGATGCCAACTCTTGGTCGATTTGACATGGAATGACCCAGATATCCTAAATTGCGCAATATTTATCCAATTCTAAGGTACCATTTTTGTGTTCAAAGATTTGCAGCGATATTTGGCGCAGATAATACATGTTTTCTAATTCGACGAGACGATTTTCGTGTCCGATGAATCGAGGCCAGGGAGGCGCAAAAGCTTCCCGCTTATTGCTCAGACCATGTCGTCGTTTGAAATATCTGTTGAGTCGAAACTATTGATGCACTTGAGATCCTCTGAAAGTTATCGAACTTCCCTCGGATACTGCAGGGGCGAAAGCTCTGGGCTTACGTATCTATATAGATAAATTGAGAAGGGAATTGGAAGACCTACAGATGTTCCGCAGCTGAAGATTAAAGCTCCCTCGTCCGTAGCCCCCTCTCTATGAACCTCGAAGTAAAGTCCGAACTTCTGATCTTAACCCCTGTTGCCCTAACTCTCCCTTCATTTCCCGCTGTAAAATTCTCTCCCCCCCCCCCTCTCTCTCTCTCTCTCTCGCTGCCTTTTAGCTTCCTCCAAAGCAAACCCTTGGCTCGTGATAATGTGCAAGTAAAGTGATAAGTTTGGGTTTCTGCGGGTATACAAAAGGATTATCATTCATAAGCTCACCCGCAGGATTAATCGAACCGGAATTTTCATTCAAAGCACAAAGTTCCTCCCTCAATGTAAGAAATGTTTAAAGTATTCCATCGAAGCATTTGAAATATTCAACAATATTTTCTGTTATAAAATGATGATTTTTTTAAGTGATTATGCGCAGAGAGGAGACCGATGAAAGCGATTTTCCCAGAATATTCTTGGAAAGACATTTTAATTTATTAATGTAAAATTTTATATACGGGTCCATGTCAAATTGACCAAGAGTTGAAATCGACCACTTTCAATTTCGATGAAATTTGGTCAGAAGTTTTTGTTATTAACAAAACGAAGTTCTACCAAAGGAAAAAAATTTTAAAAAATAATTTCGAAAATCATCCAAAATTCAAAATTTTACAATTTCTTTAATCTTTCCAGTTTATTTTTTAAATATCTCGAAAACTATTGTCGTTACGAAAAATCGTTCTGAATTCGTCTCCAAGAGTATATACTTGAGGCTATAAGAAAAATATTCCGAATAAAAAATTTGAAAAATGATAAATTTGGAGAATTTTTAATTTTCAAAAATCGTGAAAATCCAAGTTGCACATCAAAAATATAAATTTTTTTCTAATTCACATTCGAAAATTTATATTTTTGAAACAAAAAACATCTTGAAAATTTCAGGATCTTTCAAGATCAGTTCAAGGTATTATATAAAAAAAATTCAAACAAAAATTCAATGTTGATCGTGGATTTACACGATTTTTAAAAACTCAAAAATTCATAATATTGCAAAAACAAAAAAAAACCTTTCTGAAAATTTCAAGATCTTTTAAGATCAGTACAAGGTATTATATTAAAAAATTGGACCAAAAATTTAACGTGCAACTTGGATTTTCCCGATTTTGAAAAATTCAAAATTCTCCAAATTCATCATTTTTCAATTTTTTTTTTCGGAACATTTTTTTTTCATAGTCCCAAGTATACTCTTTGAGACGAATTTCGAACGATTTTTCGTAACTATAATAGTTTTAGAGATATTTTAAAAATAAACTCGAAAGATTTGATAAATTGTAAAATTTTCAATTTTGGATAACTTTCGAAAGAAATTTGTTAAATTTTTTTCCTCTGGTAGAACTTCGTTTTGTTAATAACGAAATGTTCTGACCAAATTTAATCGAAATTGAAAGGGGTCGAATCCAACTCTTGGTCGATTTGATATGGAATGACCCAGACGTATTATTGTAAGTTTCAACTTCATTTTGAAATTTTTCTTATTTAAATAATGATTCTTGAAGCCGCTATATCAGATTTCCATTAGGTCCTCTGAAAAAAGGCGTCTTACGGAGGGCACGCTATCTCTGGATTGGATCATCCAAAATCAAAACGTGAAAAAGATTTTGTTAATATAAGGTATAAAAATGAAATAAAAAAAATCGATTTTTCAAAAATTCTTATCGCGGCCCCTTAATTTCAAAAAAATTGCTTTGCCATATTGAAATATGTACAAAGAAAACCTCGGAATTTTTTTTCAAAAGATTTCTCTCATTGGAGACAAAGAACGAAAAATCATCCCAAAAATGATTGAAACGCAAACGGAAGGTTTACCCTTTAAACGTTATGTCTCATCTATTGGTAATTAATATTAGATAATATTATTGAGACTGCATGCAACTTTTCAGGCCTCAAAAAATTGAATCAGACTGGATTGATTGGAAAGTCTGTATTAAATTATCGAATTTCGGAATTTCAATTGGAGCTTTAAAAAAAAAGGAAAAGAAGCTGAGAATTCATTCGTTCTCCGATAATCTGTCGTCCGACGAAATTAAAGTAACGAGACTTTATTCGACCGATCATGCTAAAGAAATAACCAATTTTAATTAAGAAACAAGGAACAAGTTGAATCCTCGTATCTCCTTAAGGTTGAAGAAGAAAAGCTCGCAGTCGATTTCCACGCTTTCGAGTAAGTTTCAACTTGCAAAAGTACGAGTGCCCACTTCGTTAACTAGACGTTACTGCAAGCGCAACAGTTTGAGTCTCGCGGAAAACTCTTGTAAAACGGTATAACACGTATGTATGGGCAATTCCAGTTGAAATGAACGTGATCAAATTGCGATAACAAAGGAATCTTTCTTTCTCCGTTTTTTTTTAAATTACTCTTTAGCCCCCTAAAAATGTTGCGTTCTCTTTGAATAAGTTTCCTTTCAATGAATAACAAAATAACAATCTTTATTAAAATTTATTTCATCTCTGGAATGTTCATTTTTCCACGTGATAAATGTAAATTATGAGATTCGTAATAAAAAATATTGAAATTTCAGGAGTTTGAGTTGAATTAAAATATCCAATGTAGAGGTGGAAAGTGAAACAAGATATCTGCGGAGTAGTAAAAGCATTGCCTGTAAGTCAAAAAATCTCCGGAGCAAAAGATCGCTCGTTTCGAGTGAAGAGATTATTCGAGTTTCTACTGACTACGTATATATATATATATTTTTTTTTTATCCAGCAGCAGTGACGGTAAGTAGCGACAAGAAAGGAGAAGCGAGGGAGAGGGAAAATCGGTGAACGGGGTGTTTCTGACGAGGGAGGTGGAATTCGAGCTTCTGGACGAAGATTGAGGTACTCTCGGTGGATAAAGAAGTCCAAAGGATCTACGAGAAAAAAAAAAGAAATTTTAAACTTGCCGAACGACGGCAGCAAAACTGCTCTTGGCTTTCCCGAAAGGTTTTACTGTATTATATACATATATAAAATAAATGAGTCTCTGTATATATATGGGCCGTTCCATCTCGAATCGTTTGAAAAACTTTTTTTCGTTTCCTCAAATTTTTTATATTTTTTAGTACCCATCACAACAGCCTTGCTGGTAAATTTTGAGATTTTTTGATTATCCGTTCAAAAGATATTAAATTAACAAAAAAACCGCTCTTTTTCGGTATTTTGGTCATAACTTCTTTAATAATGGTCGAAATTGAAAGTTTTTTTTTTGAAAATTGTTGTTTTTTATGGCCTTTTTAGAAAAAAAATAAAACAAAAATATTCGACGTGTTTTTGAATGAGTTTTTTGAGGTTCAAACTTTGAATCGCGTTTTTAAAAGTGAGGGTATATTCTGATATTTTTTTAATTTTTTTCTTCTAAACATCTATCTATTCAACAACTTTTGAGACCAGTCCGATCGTGGGCCTTCCATAAGTACTATTTTTTTCGATTTTTGAGAACTACATTTTTTTTTTATTTCAAAAGTTTTATAAAAAAGTTTCAAAATGAATTCTAAATAATGAAAAAAAATCATGCTAAAATCGAAAAAAATAGTTGTTATGGAAGTCCCACGATCGGACTTGTCTCAAAAGTTGTTGAACAGATAAATGTTTACAACAAAAAATTTAAAAAAAAATCAACATACCCACTCACTTTTAAAAACAAGTTTTAAAGTTTAAAATTCAAAAAACTCATTTAAAAACACGTCGAATATTTTTGTTGCATTTTCTTCTGAAAAGGCCATAAAAAACAAAAATTAAAGAAAAAAATTTCATTTTGGACCATTATTAAAGAAGTTATGACCAAAATACCGAAAAAAGGGCGGTTTTTTGGTCTTTTGAACGAGTAATCAAAAAAATCTCAAAATTTACCAGCAAAAGTCTTTTGATGGGTACTAAAAAGTATAAAAAATTTGAGGAAACGAAAAAAAAAAGTTTTGTAAACTATTTGGGATGGAATGCCCTATATATCGCTGAATATACACATATATATATATATATAGATTAATTTGTGGAAAACTGTCGTTTCTTTCGCGCGATATTAAACCCGAACTATAAAAATTTTCAACTAAATCTCGGCTCCGCAAACTTTTCTACTTTTGGTGAAAACTCTTCCAGTGAGACTTGTCGAAATTTTATCCATCATCCTGCTGCTTCGTGAATTTTTTTTTCCACCCTCCGTCCATCAACGGCAAACAAAATGGTGAAATCAGCGAGACACGAATCAGCAATGTGAGCGAAGCTCCTTTTGCTCGTCGAAAATTCAAACATCCCCGAAGGTCAAACATCGAAGGTCAGACTCGAGGAGAAAAAAAAATCCGGGAGGAAAGATCAAGCAAACTGTGGATGGGGGAAAAAATTGATGCCGGAAAACGCATTAATTTTTCTCGCGCCCGGAGCGATGCCACGCGATTCTTCAACGACACTTTTCATCCCCCATCTCGATTTTGAGGGGAGAGGGATGAAGGGTAAATGAGATGGAATAGTTTGAGGCAATTTTTTCTTTATCCCACACCCTCTCGAGATGCCAGCTGACGCGCTCACTTTACAACATTGATTCAACCTTATCAAAAGTTTTTCCACGCTGAGAGAAAATTCAACGGAGCTTTTCAGGGAATCGAGATATCGTGAAAATTGTTTTTTTTTATAACTCTCTATCGTATTTTTGTACTCCAGTACAAAAATTAAAACTATGAGAACAGAGTCGAAAAACGCCTTTTTTTATTCAGGCAGCCGTCATTTTACGAAATTTTTTTTTTCCGTTTTCTCTGAGGGGCTATAACAACATTTGTTACTAATTAAGAATTTTGTTTACAATTTTGTATCGGATGACTAGAAAGGTTGCAATCCTATCAACCAGCACACTCCTTTTTTTACACCCAACTTGACGAGCTTATAACTTATTTAACTTTTTTTTCTCGATTTTTTTTTCATTTATTGTCATAATATTAATAAATATGTTGTGAAGAAAATGGTAAACAAATTTTTTGTTTTTTTTTAATCGAGCTCGACAAAACGCTAAAAATAAATGTCTCTAGACCAGAATACCGCCTTAAATACTGATTCGACGATTTTCATAAATCGCAGAGTGTCCAGCAGACTCATGAAAAAAAAATCCCTGACTTTTCCCGGTTTTCCAGAGCCAAAACATAATTTTTTCCTGACCAATTTGTGCCAAAAACCATTTTGGGAGGCTTGAAAAGTTTAAAAAATTGTAAAAAATTTCCTCTACTTTTTCGTTGTGGATATAATTGTGATTGTAACTTGACGAAATTCTGAAGATAATGTAATTTTATTTTGCTCGCTACAACACATGATTTCCTTATTCTGAGCCTACAGATGCACAAAAACAGTCTTTTCAGCTGTTTCTCGTAGGAATTTAATTTTTTTCATTGCATATACTCAACCGGCGAAAAGTTTCCGGACAAAACTTCAAAAAAGGTCTGGCTCGTTTTTTTGTGCCGTTTCGCCGGAAGTCAACGTAGACTAATTTAACAATAAGCTGCATTTTGAAGGGGAAGAATTCGGTTTCATTTCCTGATTTTTCAATTATTTTTACAATTTGTTTTTAGATTTGGACTCTTTTTTGAAAACAGCTGTTTTTCGCCGTTCCCCCCCCCCCCCCTCTCTTCGAGAAGATTTTTTTTAAATACATTTTTACGATTGGATTCATAACGGGGATAGTTTCAGCTTCAATTTCCTTTTTTTTTTAATTTTGAGCGATTTTTTTTCCAAAGTTATTCTATTTTTTGTGAAAAAAGAGGAAACTTGGAAAATCCCGTATAACACGAAAACAAAGAGGATTCATGAAAAACTTCAAGACAGCAAAAAGTTGCGTTTGTTTTTTTGAGTGCAGAGGAATTTTCAGATTTTTTCCGAACATCTTTTTTTTCTTATTTTCTGGGACGGAGCTCGGATCATTCAATTACCATGACTCGAGAACTATGGGACTATTGATAATATTCCAAGAGGGAAAAATACTTTAATTTACCATTTTCAACACATTGGATTTTTTTTCAAATTTTTTCCCCTCATTTTTTTTCCAGCCTCAACATGAGAAAACAAAATTTTGGAAAAACAAACCTGAAAAATTCCTATCAACTCAATAAAAACAGACGCAACTTTTTGCTATCTTGAAGTTTTTCATGCTCTTTGTTTTCGTGTTCTATGGGGTTTTTCAAATTTACTCTTTTTTCACAAAAAACAGAATAACTTTGGGAAAAAAAATCGCTCAAAGTTTTTTAAAAAAAGGAAATTGATGCTGAAACTTTCCTCTTTATGAATCCAATCATAAAAATGTATTGAAAAAATTTCCTCTCGAAGATGGGTGCACCTGAAGAGAGAGGGAAAATTTGGAAAAATAATTAAAAAATCATTAAATTAGACCATTCATTGGAAAATCATTAAATTAAATTGGAAAAATCCTTGACTTTCCCCTGACATTTCCAGACCTATAAAATCCCCTGACAACTCCCGGTTTTCCAGATTTCCCTGACCGCTGGACACCCTGAATCAACGATGAAATTTCAATTTCATTGTATTGAAATTTCCAAATTTTCATTCTCTGAAAAGAGTGTTTAATTGTAAAATTAATTTTACAACCGGTTTATTTAATAGTAAATTTTATTAATTTTATTCCGCCATTCTGTCAGTTTAGAATGTAGAATTAACGTGAAAATTAAATTGAGGAATTAAAATTTTTTTCTATTTTGCTTTTATTGGAAAATTTTTTCTTATTGAAATATCTCCGGACCTTGAAATGCGTTTCGAGACGCCTGAACGAATTTTACCGAAATATTCCCGGAAAATCGATGCGTCCTTTCGACGAGAACCCAAACATTTCCGCTCGACTCTCGTTTGTCGAAGCTCGAAGGGATATATTTTTATTATTAGGTGTACAAATAAGTTTCCGCGGTTTGTCAAAAGATGGCCCCACCAGAAGGTTATGGAGAAATTGTCAGATGTAAAACGTAATATCCCAAGTTTCGTCATCCGGCAACACCATAACCTTAAAGTACTAGTGATTCCGTATCAGCATCACGTAATTTTTTTCGTGCAAAAATGTCAAGTTTTGTGCCAAATAAGCATCATTTGCGGGAACTTTTGATTTACTTCTTTAATTTGAAAAAATCTGCAGCTGAGGCGCATCGGTTGCTTCTAGAAGCATATGGTGAAGCTGCTTTGAGTGAGAGAAGTTGTCAGGAATGATTTCAAAAGTTTAAGAACGGTGAGTTTGACGCGAAGGACAAAGAACGGACAACGGAACGGAACGGACAAAGAACCTGCGAAACCATTACTGGAGCTCTCTACCGAACACAATTGATGAGATTGAGTCGGGCACTTAAGGAAAAACGCGCCCATTACTACTCCAGACACGACAAAATTATTCTTTTACACGATAATGCTCGTCCACATGTTGCGGCGCCGGTAAAAACATACTTGGAAACACTCAACTGGGAAGTTTTACCCCACCCGCCGTATTCACCAGACTTAGCCCCTGCCGATTATCACCTGTTCCGGTCGATGGCACATGGTCTGTCTGAGCAGCGCTTCACATCATATGAAGACACCAAAAATTGGGTAGATTTGTGGATAGCGTCAAAAGATAAAGAGCTTTTTCGACGGGGTATCCGAATGTTGCCAGAAAGATGGGGAAAAGTAGTGGCAAATGATGGAAAATACTTTGAATAAAACGTAATGTACTGTTCCTTCACAATAAATTCCTACACGGAAAAAAATGATCAGTGAGAACTGCTGAGATTCCCATTAATTTTTACAGTTTTCCGCATCAACAGCGCCTTCTGACAGGGAAAACAGTGAAATTTGCCTATTTCTTTAATACAATATACAGATGTCACATATGACATGGTACATGCCCATCGGACGAATTTTTACAGTGTGGAACAGTAAAATGTACACTACGTGAAACGTTATATTTCTGTTGTACCCGGTGAACTTTTTACACATTTCACATTGTAAAAATTATCCAGGGCCCGTGAAAAAATTACAGTGTACATTGTAAAAATTGAAAAGAACGTAGTATATTTTGCGGTATGTTTTTTTTTTCGCTGAAAATACTGCAATTTCTAAAATAAATTATAGTGTAGTGAAACGTTTCCATATTTGAATAAATTCCAATTTATTCAAATATTGCAATAAACCGTTATTTATCCTCGCTCAGGCTCATAGCTACGAGGGCTTGTACTTGACTAATTAATCTTGAGATCAATTAATGAAGCGAATCAATTTTAACCTCGCACCCATAAAGAGCAATGCAATGGTGATCTGTTAAAAAAATGTAGTCTTCAGTCCATAGGACTGCTCGACCACAGAACGCGGGTGATGTTCCAACAATTGTATGTCAATTGAGGACGCCGACGTTGGTGATACATCGGACCTTATAGGTGCTCGGTGGCTCTCTCGCTGGCGCGAGAGCGCGCGCCGTCCGACGCTATCTAGCGGATCTCGGGCGAAATGCAGAGATCGTGGCCCGCCGCAGGTCGTCTCGTTACAGTGCCACACAGTAAAAATTGAAATTGACGTTGCATATTTTGCGGCGCGCATTTGATTTTTCACTGGGAACACTGCAATTTCTAATTATGTGCTTTGAACATTCTACAGAGACCATTGTAAATTTTACAATTCAAACACAGTGGATTTCGTCGTTTCTGCTTGTTATTTCTACTTTGTCATTTTTTTACGGTGAACATTGAATTTTTTACAGTGTAAATCAGCATTTATAATGGTTTGAAAAGTAGAAACTACATTAAATTCATTAATTTATAATGGATTCCCAGTAAAACGCCTGAATTACAGTTCTGAACCGTATATTCTGCATTGAATTCAGTAATTTTTTAAATACTACACATTAATTGTCACTGATCATTTTTTTCCGTGTAATCTTTTATAAAAAACCGCGGAAACTTATTCGTACACCTAATACAAAACCTCTGAACCAGAATATCGGAAGACTTTATATTTTCTCTTGAATTAATTCAATGCAATATCCGCGGGTAAACCGATACGTTCGTTGGACGAACATTGCTCGATATTCTCGACACACTCGACAACTTTATGTCGTCCTTAAAATACGATCTAGACGCAAAAAAAAATAGAGAATATCATCGAGCAATATACGAATAATTTTACCATCGAAAGGAACAAAAACTTAACGACACGTCAGTCGCTGAAAGAGCTTCTAAATCGACGATATTTTATTGTCAGGGATATAAATCCGGCACTCGATAATCACCCGAGAGAGAGAATTTCAATTAAGATATTCGATATCGGATACGATACGCGTTGATTAGACGGCAAAATCGATATTGTCTGGCCGAATTGAAACTGTCCGTGATTCTCACCGTCGTTTAATATAACGAAAATAAATCTCATAGTCGCGATTTGACCGATTCTATTTCCACATTCTGCTTGTCCTTTGCTGAAAAAAAGAACGTCGAAGAAAAAGCAGAGCGAAAGAATGAAGGAAAAATGGAGGAAAAATCAACGATTCACACTCTCGAATTCTCGTTGATGTGGCTCGTGAAAATAATCCCCATTGTTTGTTGCTTCGAGAATGGAAAAACAAAAAAATGTCTCATCAGTCTGAATGAGAATGGCGCAAATAAGGGAGAGGTGGGGGGGGGGGGGGGACATGACGAATAGGAGGATAAAAACGAGGGATATCGTCAGCTGACATGGCACCGGTCCCACACTTTGTTTTCCACGGTCGCGTCTGACTATAACCAGGAAGCTACTACTTAGAGGGTAGATTGCACCCCCACGTTCGCCAAATTGCTTTCGACCGGGTATTATTTGCATCCCAATGTTTCCCTCGCCCCTGGCCAACCCGAAACTACATTTTCCCTTTCTCCTCTATTTTTTTTTCTTTTTTTTCCAGTGGCACAGAGACGAGAACACTGCACGAAATGACACGATGTCGGTACTATATTTTCAGTTTACAGTGATATAGGGGTTGAAAAGGGGGTAAAATGGCCACGATGAGAAGATAACGCGGATAAGACGCTACGCGCAAATAATACGTTGCTTTTAATTTTCAAGGAGGTGGATCTAGAGACCTACATTTTGAGCGTTTTGTCGAGCTCGATTAAAAAAATATATATATCTATATATCCAAGCTTTGATAAACGAGAGTCGAGCGGAAGTGTTTGATGAATTTCTCGTCGAAAGGACACATCGATTTTCCGGGAATATTTCCGTAAAATTCATCCACTCATCTCCAAATATTTTGGTTCAGAGAATTTCCAATAAAATTAAATTTTCCAATAAAAAAAATTGTCGAAACAAATTGTAATTTCTGAATATAATTTTACATTTTCACAATTCTACATTTTCAACTGACATAATTGCGAAATAAAATTAATCGAATTCACAATTAATTAAATAAATCTGTTGTAAAATTAATTTGAAAATTAAATACTCTTTGTAGAGAACGAAACTATTTCAATACAATGAAAACTCAATAATCGAAATTTCAATACAATGGAATTAAAATTTCATTGTCGATTTATGAAAATCGTCAAATCAGTAGTTAAGGCGGTGTTCGATAAAAAAAAAAACAAAAAAGATTATTAATTCGTAAAAGTGTCGTTATAGCCTCTACCTTGGACAAAATGAAAAAAAAAAAATTCACTAAAATGGCTATAACTCCGTAAATTATTGGAATTAAGAAATTCCCTTTCGAGGATATATTCTTAAAGGCAAAAAAAAATTTTCTTTGCCTATTCTTGAAGTTTAATGGACTTGAAGTTCTGAACGTTTGGATGAACGGAAAAGTGAAAAAATTGATTTTTTTGCAGAAAAATTTCGAGACTTTGTTAACGCTTTGGAAATAATTATTGAAAGAACTTTGAATTTTTTAAATGATTACTTATAAAGTATTTACAAGAAATATTTTTACTTCATGCACTTGAAATTTTGAACGTTCGATTGAACGAAAAATCAGAAAAAGTATTTATTTAACGAAAAATTAAAAAAGCTTGCAAATAATTGATGAATAATTATTTTTTAAAATCAAAGTTATTTCAATAATTATTTGCAAAGTGTTGACAAAATCTCAAAATTGTTCTGTAAAAGTTCTGAAAGTCTATTAAACTTCAAAAAAAGGAAAAAAAATATTTTTTTAATCCTTAACCAATATACCCCCTCAAATATTGTTTTTGTCGTTTTTATCGGATGTGAAAACGAAAATAATTATCGAGGACGGGGTTACCACCCTGAAAATGTTGTTTTTGAGAAAATTCACTATTTTCTAGATCTCATTTAGCCTGGGGAGTCTATTTTGGAATATTTACGCTTATTATAATAAGAATTTCCTCGTTTTCGGGATTTTTTGAATTTTCAATGTATTTTCCTCATTTTGGACGGTGGCCATTTTACCCCCTGGCCATTTTGCAGCCTTCCCTTCCCGTTTTTCTATCTATCTATATATTTGAGAGAGCGAGGGGGGATGAAGTGACTACATGGAATAAGGATGGTTCTTCGTGAGGTAGTGGCATATTATATATATATTATATATATATAATGGAAAGGTACCTCGTCAGACCCTTGGTCTGGCCAGCGGCCAATACAGCCTCGAGTACTTTGGTTCGCAAGTGACGTGCTTGCGGGATTCAACGTATCTCGTTCGGGACGTTAAACTTCGACTATTCTCTCGGTTCTCTCCCACTTCCCCTATTTTTTACTCTTCCTCTCCTTCTCCCGTGCGAATTAGTTTCCCGCAACTTCCATTACTCCATGCACATATTTTCCATGGAAAATATGTTACAAGCTTAGTCAGTAATATTATTAATATTGGAGTGTGAAAGAATCAATATGGTCAGTTTCACGATACTGGTAGGATTCTTGCATATTTTCTCCCCCATATGGTGAAACTGACCTCCCTCTTATCACTCGGTACGAATCGAGCGACGATTTTCGAAAAAATTCAATATTTTTATGAATATCCATCGAAACCATTTTTTCGAATGTTTTTCGCGATTTCTTTCATCAATGAATTTTTTTCACAAAAACTCTGTGGAAATTGTAATCAACAATAAATTCCCCATGGAGTATAGTAAAAAAGAGTTGAAAATAAAACCGATTCGGAATTTTCTCTTTCGTACGCAAAGGTTGCGACTAAACTTAGAGAATGCCGTTTGATTCATTCTAATAACTCGAAAAATTATCAGTATTATATGAACAAAGCGGCACATCGAAGCTTGAACGATTCCGAAGAGAATGAGCATGTAGAATTCAAAATTCTATCTAGAAGATAAATTATAGTCATTTTAGTGAACCGATTCAATTTTGACCAAAATGCGAAAAAAAAATATTTTTAATTTTTTTTTCGGACTCTATACCGATGTATTTTGTCCCCCTGAACGCGAATCTACCAATAGTTTTCTCAAAAAATCAGAATTTTCATGAATTTTCATCAAAAACATTTTTTTTCAATTTTAGCCCCATTCTCAGAAACCTCGAAATCGCGAAATTTCAAGTGCTCGTAACTTTACTTCGGTTCAACCGATTCCAAAATTTATTTTTCGTCCTAAAAGGCTGTCACTGAACTTAGAGAATGGCGTTTGGTTCATTGCGATAACTTAATTTTTGTAGAAATGAGAGCACTTTGAAAATCGTCGAAAAAAATGGAAAGGGAATTGGCAAAAATCGATGAGCAAACTTTAAAAATCTGCCAAAAATTAAAAAATTATCCGAATTAGATGAACCAAGCGGCATTTCGAAGCTTCAACGATCCCGAAAAGAATCAGTTCAAGACGAAATCGGAATTCCATCTAGAAAAAAAGCTACAGCTATTTTAGTGAACAGATCTAGTTTTGGCCAAAATGCGAAAAACAAAATTCAATATTTTTCTGTTTAAACCTTATATCGATGTATTTTTTTCCCCTGAACCCGAATCTACCAATAGTTTTCCCAGGAAATGAAAATTTCTAAGAAATTTCATCATAAACCTTTTTCGTTCAATTTTTGCCCCATTTTCAAACACCTGAAAATCGCGCAATTTCAAGTGCTCATAACTTTAATTCAGATGTGCATTATTCTCATTTTTTCAACAAAACGATAATACAAGAAAAAACTGTCGAGCGCAAATAAGGATAATAAATTTGTATACGAGGTATTCCCGCTCAACGGGACCCCCTTTTAGGCCGACCTCTTTCGATTTTCTTGAAACTCGAATGTGTTTCAGTGTTGCCTGAAAGTATATTGTACACTAATTTTCAGATCTCTAACTATAATACTCTTTGGAATACACCAAAAGTTATATTTCAAACTTTTTGCGTACTCAACGCTTCGGAGCTTTGGCACGGGGCGAAATAAAATCGAAAAAATTCTTCAACAATAGCTTTCGATCAGAAATTTCCTGCGCTTTTCGAAAAAAATATCAGCAATTCCGAAAAAAACGAATTCATTTGAATTTCGGCCAAAAAACGAAAAAATTGATTTACAAAAAAAGAGCACAATTTAATTCACCGGGACACTTTTTTTCATGTTTTGTATATATCTGAGAAGTCACGATATAAATTTCAAGTTGGAACTCGCATCCGTTTACTAATGCCAAGTCTTTTAGTAGGATAAAAATTCTTAAGTATTGTGTTTTTCCTATTCAACAGTTCTCTGATATGTTATATAGTTTTTTTAACGAATTTCGAATTTTATAAATTTATTAAATTCAAAATTTAATAAATTTAATTGTTTAATATATTTAATTTAATAAATTTAATAAATTTAATAAATTTAATAAATTTAATAAATTCACTAAATTCAAAATTCGTTAAAAAACCGCTATATAATACATCAGTTGAATACGAAAAACACGATATTTAAGAATTTTTATCCTACTAAAAGACTTGACATTGGTAAACGGATGTGAGTTCCAACTTGAAATTTATATCGTGACTTCTCAGATATACACAAAACATGAAAAAAATTGTTCCGCCGAATTAAATGATGCCCTTTTTTGTAAATCAATTTTTTCGGTTTTTGGCAGAAATTTAAATGAATTCGTTTTTTTTCGGAATCGCTGATATTTTTGTTGAAAGGCGCAGGAAATTTCCGCTCGAAAGCTACTGTCAAAGAATTTTTTCTATTTCATTTCGCGCCGTGCCAAGCTCCGAAGCGCTGAATACGCAAAAAATTTGAACTATAACTTTTGGTGTATTCCAAAGAGTATTATAGTTAGAGATCTGAAAATTGGTGTGCAATATACTTTCAAGCAACACTAATACATACTCGAGTTTTCAGAAAATCTAAAGAGGTCGACCTAAAAGGGGGATTCCGTTGAGCGGGAATACCCCATACACATAAATTTGTACGTCGAAATTTTATCGACGGGAAAAACTGCTTCGTATTTGCCAATGAGCTTTTTTCCTTTCGTCGGGTTTAATGCGAATTTACGTATCGAAGCTTTTCGTGTATTTAACGAAAATTCGTCATTGATTTTCGTTGTTCGTCGTCGAAAATATACGCGATTACATTCAGTCGAATTCACGTATGGTGATTCAACAAGGCCGGGTCCTCGCTCCTTCGCCGACATACAAAGTTAAATCCTTTGTGATAAGCTCCGTTGGTCCTTCGCGAGCCCGGTCGACCGTTTATCCAGCCCCTCTCTCTCCCTCTCTCTCTCTCTCTCTCTCTCTCTCTCTCTCTCTCTCTCTCTGCGCGTACATTTTGTAAGCCCCTTGAAAAAGCTCCGACTACACATCCATAAGCGACACTCCAACAACCCGAGCGCGTTTTTTCTCTTTCTTTATCACGAATGAACGAATATGAATTTGTCGAAGAAAAGAAAATTCGATCGATACAATAATAGAGAGAAATCTCGTACGGAAAAAAGGGGGACGCGGACGGTACAGAAGAAAAAAGCTCGCGTTCCCTCGACTCTCCTGAAGCTCGAATAATCGAGTCTGAGAGGGCAAAGAAATGGAGAAAAAAAATAGCAACGTTGAATGCACGAGTATGTGAATAAAGTGGAGGAGTGTGGGGGATTTATCAAGGGGGAAGGGGAGAGGGGTGAAAAGGAGGGAGATTGAATGAGAGCTTCGATCGTTCTCCGTGAATGTTTCATGAGAGCGATAAAAATCTCTTATCTCCGAGAGTGCACGAAACTCGTGCTGATTTGTCTTCCCCCCCCCCCCCCCCCACGCACCTTCATGATTTTTCTTCTCATTTATCCGAACGTGTAATGGAATTCGCCAATTTACCGAGAATCGTTACCGAAAAAATTATTAATCCGAATGATGAATAATTGAAAACGAAGGAAAAATTTAGTGATCCATTTCTTCTTTAATATTTATACAAATTTGCGGGGTCCGGATCTCTTTTTCCTCCTTGAGAATGAAAAACAATTTTCTGAAGTATTTTTTTTCATGATAATGCAGTAATTAACAAGATATTAAATTAACAAAAAAACCGCTCTTTTTTTGGTATTTCGCTCATAACTTCTTTAATGATAGTTCAAATCAAAAGTTTCTTTTTCAAATTTTTTTTTTTATGGCCTTTTCAGAAAAAAATACAACAAAAATTTTCGAAGTCTTTGAATGAGTTTTTGAGTTTTAAACTCTAAATCGCGTTTTAATAAGTCAGTCATTTTTTATTTTCATTTTTAATTTTTTGCTTCAAACATCTATTGATTCAACAATTTTTAAGACTAGTCCGATCGTAGGATTTCCATAACTACTATTTTTGTTCGATTTTTGAAAATAAATTAAAAAAAAATTTTTTTTTTTAATTATTATGAATACCAATTTTTGTTACTGTATAGTATTTTTTTCAATATTTAGAATTTATTTTGAGACTTTTTTATTGTTAACAGGTTCTTAATTAATAATTAATCGTTAAGTCTGTTTATGAACAATAACGACAGTTTGCATGTAAATAAAGTTTCTTGGGTGAAAATTTGACAGCAATATTCGGTAGACTATTCAGGTTCAATGCCCACTCGTACAATTCTTGAACTGTTATTATTTGCTCATCGATTAATTATTAATTTTTAAAATCTGTTAACAATGAAAGTGTCAAAATTAATTCAAAATGATTTAAAAGGTACTATACAGTAACAAAAATTGGTATTCATAATAATTAATAAAAAAAAAAAAATTGAATTTTCAAAAATCGGAAAAAATAGTAGTTATTGAAATCCCACGATCGGACTAGTCTGAAAAATTGTTGAATAGATAGATGTTCGAAACAAAAAATTTAAAAAAAAAATCAAAAATGACCCTCACTTTTAAAAATGCGATTCAAAGTTTAAAACTCATTCAAAAACACGTCGAATATTTTTGTTGTATTATTGTCTGAAAAGGCCATAAAAAAACAAAAATTTTGAAAAAAAAACTTTCAATTTGGACCATTATTAAAGAAGTTAAGACCATAATACCAAAAAAAGCAGTTTTTTTGTTTGTTTAATATCTTTTGAACGGGTAATAAAAAAAATCTCGAAATTTAACAGGAAGGATCCTTTGATGGGTACAAAAGAATATTTAAAAAATTGAGAAAATAAGAAAAAAAAGTTTTTCAAACTGTCCGAACGCCCCATGTACATTATGAAAATGAAATGATAATAAAATCGATTTTTTGAAAATCCTGACTGCGTACAAGCCGTTAAATCGTATAAAAAATAAATCGTCGAAAGGAGGCGGAAATTCATTATTATTCTTCATTATTTTTCCATAAATTTTCTTCTCGATACTCGAACTAGTGATGGGCGATACAGTATCGATATTTGGAATATCGATACTCTTCGACCCAAATATCGATATTTTGTATCGATTCTTGGCGTTACGATATTTTCAAGTATCGATACGCAATACATAAATATCGAAATTTCGATACAACCGATTTTTATTGAGTTTATGTTACCGACTGTGGCAAAAAATTATCGGTTTTGTTACCGACTGAGGTACAAACGACAGTTTTTTGTTACCAACTGAGGTAAGAAACTACAGTTTTTTGTTACCGACTGAGGTTTAAAACTACTGTTTTTATTTCGAACTGAGGTTTGTTTGTACTTTTATTTGAGTATCGATATCGGTGATATCGATATCGCATTCCCGATATTACACCTGTATCGATACTCAGACCACCAATACGTATCGATACCAAATATCGATACATTCATCAAATATTGCCATCACTAACTCGAACAGAGAGAAACGAAGATACGACTCTTCGGTGTGGGTGCACCGATACGAATGCAATTTAGTCTAATGAAGAACGAAGTTTAAAACGACGCCGTCGTTTACCCATAAAGTTGGGTTTGGAGGGAAGCCGGGTTTGAGGGTGCGGGGCGGGGGTAATTCGATGTCCCGTGACGCTTATAACTCGACGGGGGAAGGCTCTTGACGCACTTTGGGCCAGCGGTGCGTCGCTTACGTCAGCAAACTTTCAAACTTCTGTTCTCGCAGTGGTTGAAGTACGAGTCAAGCCGGAGAGAGGAAGAGAGAGAGAGAGAGGGAGGGTTTTCACCCGCAGAGAATCCATTCCCCGGAATATACATACATTTGCACACGTATATATCTATAGACGCATACAAATCGATGGTTCGGAATCAAAAGGTCCCTCAAAGGATCTCACCGAGCATTTAATTCGGCAAGATACGCCCTTTTGACCTTGACATAATATCTGAGAAGCAAAGGCGAAGGTTGAGCAGCGGGATGAACACGCTCGAGCATTTTGTACCGACTCGCAAAACTTTAAACTTGATTCCAAAGTTTGAGCTCCTGTGCTCCTTGATTCGCCCTTCTATCCTTCAACTAGCCCCCTCCCCCCTTTACCCGTCCTCTGGGCCTGATTTATCGCGTTCCCGGATAGAAACGTCACTCTCGTGCGACTGAATATTATAATCGCGAATTAATAAGATATCGATACAATCCTTCAGTCTCTCTCAATTAAAGCGGCTCGAAAAGCTCAAGCGAGTTTCGTCGATAATCAATCGAGGCACCGATATTGTATTAGGAAAAAGGAGCGACACTTTAAGTAAATATTGAATTATGTATATTCTATTCGATATATGAGGCATTTCACGTCAAGTCAGCCACGCCATTTTTTGAAATCGCCAAAAATCGCAAATAAATTTTTAGAAAGCAGTGCTAACTATCAAGAAAATTTGTGATTTTTTTCAGATTTTTAAATTACATTTTTTAGCTGGAAAAAAATACAAAAAATTTGTTTGTCCCATTTTGTAACTCGAAAATTATTCATCGTACGAAAAAAAAAGTACAACATAAAGTTTAGGATTTTCAACGTGATTCTCAACGTTTAGGATTTTCACTGCAATTTTTTACAAACTCCTCCGAAAGCTGTATCTGCCATTTTCGGAGCAAATAATGTTTTGATTTTTTTTTCTCACAATTCACGTCTTCGATTCGTCTGTAGTTTTTTTAACAGTTTTTTACTTGATATACTTACAGACAATAAAAAAATTGGCGGAGTGAAGAATCTGTTATTTCAAATGCATTTTTATTGATGCAATCTATCATTATAGAGTGATTTAACGAGTGTAGATATTGATATCTTATCGTGATTAATCGTAGACAGGGAAAAATAATCTCGTTTTGATACTGCGAAGATGATTCCAGGAACAAAGCAGTATGATTGCTTCATTCTCAAAAATCATGCCCAAATCGAACTAAAAAAGTACTCATTGGCCACAGAAAAGGTTGGTGTATCCAAAGAGGGTAAATTAATTTTTTTTTGCAATCGAGAGACATGAGTAGCCTTTGACTCTAATTTGAATGGACTTTATCGGTGTCCATGGGGCCATTGATAAAGTTTATTAAAATGTACAAAAAGATATTTGAAAAAAATAAAAATGGGAAAAGTTAAAAAATTGAAAAAGTACAAAAAATAAACAAAAATGCGGGCTTTAGAAAATATCTATGGATAGTCTCAGCCTTGTTAATGCACAGAGAAATTTGTGTATTCATTTGGAATGAAAAACGCATGGGAAGAAATGGATTCTCCACTGAGCCAATTTTTTTGTAGTCTGTAAATATATCAAGTAAAAAACTGTTAGAACTACGGACAAATCGAA
This sequence comes from Alloplasta piceator, assembly GCA_946863875.1. Lineage (NCBI taxonomy): Eukaryota > Metazoa > Arthropoda > Insecta > Hymenoptera > Ichneumonidae > Alloplasta > Alloplasta piceator. The sequence goes on from OX333071.1 coordinate 78,759,997, forward strand.
GATGTCAATTCTGAGAAAAAAATGTCAAAACATTATTTGCTCCGAAAATGGCATATAGAGCTTTTGGAGGAGTTCGTAAAAAATTTTAATGAAAAGTGCGTTGAAAATCCTAAATTTCATGTTGAACTTTCTTTTTCGTTCGATGAATAATTTTCGAGTTACGGAATGGAACAAGAAAATTTTTTGTATTTTTTTTTCGGCTAAAATATGTAATATAAAAATCTAAAAAAAAATCACGCATTTTCTTGACAGTTAGAACTATTTTATAAAAATTTGTATGCGATTTTTGGTGATTTCAAAAAATGGGGTGGCCCACTTTACGTGGAATGCCTCATATATATTCGCTGATAAAAATTGGATGCGATTGTCGATGCTTTTTGAAATGATTTTGATGCGTGAAGAACTTTAGCATCGCAAATTGCATATTCGTGTTTCTCAGGGATTTCCGATTCCAGACTTTGATTTTAATGAATTACAATTTAATTACGATTTAGCTAATCGAAATTTAATTATTTCAAATATAATTAATTAACTTATGTAAGTAAAAGTTCATTTTAAAAAAGATAATTCCATAATAGGCAAAAATCATTTTGTTTTCGATTGGACTTTATATAGATATCCAAAAAGTAAAATGTCGTCTTCTGAATCATTGAAAAAATTCTTTAATGAAACAATGAATTTTCACATTTAGGAAAAGCCCAAGAAATTCAAAAAGATTAAATAATTATTCAAAATAACTTGCATACCGACTCTGAAAGCGTAGTTTGCTAAACAAAAGGCGTTTAAACTTTAAAAAACAAATTTTAGGATTTGAAATTTGAAAAGCAGAACATTTATAAGATATGTTCTCAAAAAAATGTCTCATTGGAAAAAAGATGATGGTGAAGTTTGCATCCTTCTCAGAAAGTGTGAATTTGATTGAAAAATAAATTATTTTGCATTTAAACGTTGCAGATTTCAGCATCAACAATATTCTAATTTTCACTCGGTACAACCCCTCAGAATAAAAAATTCAATTTATCGAATTAGAATGGTAGAGGAAGATAAAAAATCGATGCACTTGAAGTTTCGAACGTTCTATTGAACGAAAAATCAGAAAAAAGTATATTTACTTAACGAAAAATTAAACGAGCTTGCAACTATTTGATAAATAATCATTTAAAAATTCAAAGATATTTCAATAATTATTTATTTATTTTAATAATTCATTGTTTAATTCTGCAGAAGAATAAATTTTTCGCTTTTTCGTTCATCCGAACGTTCAGAACTTCAAGTCCATAAAAATCGTTCAATTTACCGCGGATAAATCTCGCGAATCTTCCAATCCATCGGCGCGATAAAATTAAAACCTCGTTATTTTTCTGCACTAAAATCTCTCAATTATGCTGTTTATTTCGCTGAATTGTTCTTCTCTGCTCGAAGATAAAACATATTCGTGAGACGAAGTTACCTCGAGGAATGAATTTTAAACGTCTCACGGTAATTTTGCGACCCCGGAATTGCAAGAATTCTTCCCGCAAGAGGAATATTCGTCACTCATATTTCCGAGTGACGTGATTGCCGGCGAAAATTGCGAAATCGTTCGTCAACCGAACGAAGTGAAATCCAAAAGCGTAAAAATACCTTTAGAAGGAACTAGAATTAACCCCTCTAATTTCCCTCGGATGAATGCGATTTTTCTCGAGTCTGTGAAATTGCATCAAAATTCTTCAATCTCTCGAGCAATTTCAATCCCGTTTTTATCCACGTTTCCTCGACCGTGCAAAAAACATTCTTTGACAAATTTACAATTGCATGAAAGCGGAGCTTTTTTTTACATGAAAAAGGAGCTTCGATTATACCCGATCTGCTCGAGGCGACACTTCGAGTCTACCTTCGTCCCTCCATAAACACATGTATATATAATAGCATATATATGATGAGGGAAACCGACAGCTAAGCGGGGCACCCCGCAAGCCCCGTTCGTTTCCTCGCCGCACGCGATCTAATTACTTCGTCTAGCTCGTTCGGGCCAACTTTATATACGCGGGAAAAGCTGTGTTCCGGGCCGCTGCCACGCACCTTCATCCCTCTCTGGCCCCTCGTCACATCGCGCACACCCACATATTTATATATATATATAGGTCATTCCATGTCAAATCGACCAATAGCTGGAATCGACCCCTTTCATTCTTGATGAAATTTAGTCAGTAGTTTTCTTTTATCACAAAACAAAGTTCTTCCGAAGGAAAACAAATTTTTTTTTTTCGAAAGTTATGCAAAATTCAAAATTTCAAAATTTTTATAAGTTTATTTTTTAAATATCTGCAAAACTATTATAGTTACGAAAGGATCATCCGAGTTTGTCTTAAAAAGTATACTTGGAGCTAGGAAGAAAAAAATATTCCGAAAAATTATTTGAAAAATAATGAATTTGGAGATTTTAGAATTTTCAAAAATCGTGAAAATCCAAGTTCCTCATTAAATTTTTGATTCAATTTTGTTTGTAAATACCTTGTCCCGATCTTAAAAGATCCTGAAATTTTCAGGATGATGTTTTTTTGTTTTAAAAATTCAAATTTTCGAATTTTGGTAAAAAAAAATTTTTGTCACCTCTCAGTTAAGTTAAGTTGCGCAATCATGTAGTTTTTTAATTTTGAGCAGTGAAAAAATGAAAAGTAACAGTATTTAGGTAAAAAAAAATTTTTTTTACCAAAAGTCAAATATTTATATTTTTGAAACAAAAAAACACCATCCTGAAAATTTCAGGATCTTTCAAGATCAGTACAAGGAATTATATTTAAAAAAATGTAACCAATAATTTAATGTTGATCGTGGATTTACACGATTTTTAAAAATTCAAAAATTCAAATAAAAAAAAAAAAAAAACACCTTTTTGAAAATTTCAGGATCTTTCAAGATCAGTACAAGGTATTATACAAAAAAAAAAAACCAGAAATTTAATGTCGAACTTGGATTTTCACGATTTTTGAAAATTCAAAATTCTCCAAATTCATCATTTTTCAAAAATTTTTTTTGGAATATTATTTTTTTCGCAGCCCCAAGTGTACTCTTTCAGAAAAATTCAGAACTATTTTTCTCAACTATAATAGTTTTCGAGACATTTGAAAAATAAATTTGAAAGATTTGAAAAAATTTGAAATTTTGAATTTTTCAAGTTTACTTTGAAACATCTTGAAAACTATTATAGGGCCGAAAAAATCGTTTCGAGTTCGTCTTAAGAAGTATGCTTGGAGCTACGAAAAAATATATATTCCGAAAAAACATGATGAATTTGGAGAATTTTTATAAATCGTGAAAATCCACGACCATATTAAATTTTAAGTTCAATTTTTTTGATATAATACCTTGTACTGATCTCAAAAGATCGTGAAATTTTGAGAAAGATGTTTTTTTTTGTTTTAAAAATATGAATTCTTGAATTTAGGTAAATTTTTTTTTTACCCCTAAGTAAAGTTGAGCAATCATGTAATTTATACTGCTCAATATAACAAAATTCGATGATTGCTTAACTTTATTTAACTTAGAGGTAAAAAAAAAATTTTTCAATTAAAGTTCAAAAATTCATATTTAAAAAAAAACACCTTTCTGAAAATTTCAGGATCATCAGTAGAACGTATTATATATAAAAAATTGAACCAAAAATGTACTGCCGACCGTGGATTTTCACGATGTTAAAAAATTCGAAATTCCCCAAATTCATCATTTTTCAAAAACAAAATTCGGAATATTTTCTTTGTTCGTAGCCCGAAGTATGCTTTTTAAGACGAAACCAGAACGATTTTTTCGTAATTATTATAGTTTTCGAGATAATTAAAAAATAAACTTGAAAAATCGAAAAAATGGTGGAACGTTGAATTTTCGAAAAAAAAATTTTAATTTTTTCGCTTTGGTAGAATTTCGTTTTATGATGAGAGAAAATTTCTGACCAAATTTCATCAAAATTGAGAGGGGTTGATTCCAAACATTGGTCGATTTGACATGGAATGACCCATATATGAATATACTATACATATAAAAGTCGTGACCACCGGGGTGGGGCGCGGGTTCTCGTCGGTTTTCCTCAGACCCCATGATTGCGGTGGCGCGATGCGAGAGACGCGGATAAATCGCCCTCGCACTCTCCTCTCCTCGTCCTGACACATATACATACGAACATATGATATAGAACATTGAGCTTTCGCGGTGTATATAAATTCCGTGCCGCTGTGGCACATTATTCCGTCGCTCTAACTGCTTCCAAGCTCTCCTCCTCTCTTTCTGTTTCAAACACGCTGTGTTTATACTTTGTGAACGCGAAAATTAATAATCACGAACTGGAGAGGCGTGGCCTTCACCCCTACTTTTATTTCTGCCCCCCCCCCCTTCTGTGCGAACCACGAAAAATATTTAAAGTAAATAATATTGAGTTTTGCTGGCGCGGGGAAGACGATGGAGGGTCCAGAAGGGGTGAGTCGAAGACTGAGGGCCACGAGGGTTGAAAGTTTGAAGGCAAAAAGCTCTCTCAAACTCCACTCGATTTTTTTTTACTTTCCTTTCGACGTTTTTTTCTTTTTTTTTTGTATGTATTATGTATAAGCTGTTGAGAGTTTACAACGGGAGCCTTGTTTTTTTTGCCTCGTTGCTTTTTTCGTATAGGCGGACACATTGTTATTATTATGTGGTATGAGCTTCTCTCCCGTTAGCCAGAAAAGAAGGCATAGCGTGGCTCCTGACACTGACGAATGGAGCGAAGAAAGGCATACCCCGTTGTTATATGCCACATGATTTACCACCCCCGAAACCGAGCGTTTCTCCACCGGCCGATATATATTTTTACGTATATATGTATCAATTTGATACATAAATAAATATAATTTTCTTAAATATACAATTTAAATATAAAAATATACATATATTAATGTAAAAATAATAAATATAAAAATAAAATGAAATTTCAGGTCGCTGACCCCTCGTAAGTTAAGTGACCCCTCATAACTTAATTTCAGGGCCCCATAACCCCTCATAAGTTAAATTGTTCATCATAACTTTATTCCAGAGCCGCCTGAACCCTCCAACTCGATTCTAAGATCCCTGACCCCGCATAAGTTAAGTGACCTTTCATAACTTAATTTTGGGGCCCCATGACCCCCTCATAAGTTAAATCACCGGTCATAACTTTGTTCCAGGGCCGCCTGAACCCTCCAACTCGATTCCAAGATCCCTGACCCCTCATAAGTTAAGTGACCTTTCATAACTTAATTTTGGGGCCCCATGACCCCTCATAAGTTACATTATCCATCATAACTTTATTCCAGAGCCGCCTGAACCCTCTAACTCGATTTTAGGATCATTGATTCCTCATAATCTAAGTGACCCCCATAACTTAATTTCAGCAAACTATAACACCTCATAAGTTAAATCCCCCGTCATAACTTTGTTCCAGGGCTGCCTGAACACTCTAACTCGATTTTAGAATTCCCGACCCTTCTTAAGTTAATTGACCCCTCATAACTTAATATCTGGGCCCTTTGACCTCTCAAAAGTCAAGTCACTCTTTACAACTCAATTTCAGGGCTGCTTGAACCCTTCAACTCTATTCTTGGATCCCCAACCCCTCATAGGTAAAGTGAACCCTCATAACTTAAGTTTACGACTGGCGGCCCCTCAAAAATTAAATCACCGGTTATAACTTTATTTGACGACCGCATGAACTCTACAACTCGATTTTTGGAACCCTAACCCCTCATAAGTTAAGTGACCCCTCGTAACTTAATTTCAGAGCCCCTTGACCTCTCACAACTCGATTCTAACTAAGATCCCTGAGTCTTCATGGGTAAGAAAGGCTTCGACCCCTCGTAACTTAATTCTACGCCCTTCGACCTCTCATAAGTCAAGTGAACCCTTATATTTCAATTCGACGGCTCCTTGACTTTGTATAAGTTAAGGAACTCCTCGTAACTCAATTTTGTAGCCCTAAGGCTCTCATATCTAGATTTCAGAACCGTAGCACCCCTCATAAGTTAAATCATCCGCCATGAGTCAATTCCATGGTCCTTTGACCCCTCATAACTCAATTTCCGGATCCTTATATATATGTATATGTTGTACAATATTTAAAAATTTCTGAAAATATCAAACAGTCAAAATAATAAATCATATTCAAAAATATTTTATCATTTTTATGTAGGACGACTCACCCTCGATGAAATTTGACTGGTGGATGCGCTGAAATATTTCGGAAACGAGAATTGAAAACTAAAACACTCGCGACCGCGACGAAACCGACATTTGATCACGATTGATCACGACGTTTAAAGTATACTTTTGTAAATATGGTATAAAAAAAATGGTTAAAAAATACTGCACTGTAAACAGACAATTCACTGTAATCCCATAGGCGATGCGATGTAATCCAAGAGGCGATGCGATGTAATCCAAGAGGCGATGCACTGTACTCCAATCGGCGATATTTATTTTATAACCAAGAGAAAATATATTCCCAGCGGCGATGAGCATCGTTCGAGGAAAAAAATAATTTTGGCACGTTCTAAAAATGGATTCAATGCAAAATGTTTGAGAGAAATGCTAATGTCGACCGCGAAGAAATTATCTTTTTATCGATTTCGAAGAAAAAAATTAAATATTGTTTTATCATGCAAAAAACATTTTTTCGTTCGAAAGACGCGCGTCGCTGATTTTTGGTTATGAAATACACAACACTCAAACACTGCTTACATGCTAAAGAGACCATGGCAAATATTGCTTTTCACTTTTTCACACACTGCACATATTCCAAGGCGACGTAATCCAAAAAGTGATCCAGCTCCGGTGAAGATGGTGGAAAATACGAAAAACCGACGACGTTTACCCGACGCGTTTGACCCCTCATCTCGCGATATTCGTGATTATAGATGACGATTTTACGAAAAAAAAAGACACGAAACGAAAATGCCGCGAAAGAATAACAGACTCTACTCGGAGCGCGAATAAAAAGCCTCAGCTTACAACAAAATCCCGATAGAGGCGTTCGCGACGTTAAAATCCGCGAGAGCGGTAACCGGCGGAAGCTCTTCACCAGCGACACCGAGTTATCGAGTTATCAACCGATTTCTACTTTACCGACGGGGTGAAAGCGAAAATTCTCCATTACCAACAAAATTGAAAGCGTCTTCCCGCAAACGGCTTCGAATGAATTATCACGAGAACTGTTATAAAACAAGAAAAAAACGAGAAATTTACGAAAAAATGATTCAAACCGATAAAAAATGATGCTCGATGATCCGCGGGAGGTCAATCGGGACGAAACGCGACGAAAAAAAAAAAAAAATGCGAGCTCTCGAACAAAGCGTCCACCTCGCGAGAACGCCGGAACCCAACTGACAAAAAACGCCAAATTTTTGCAACGGTCAAATCCGCGTCGTTTTGCAACAACAAATAACTTACGATAATTAATAATTTTTATCATTTCAACAGCATCAATAGTTCCAATTGAATCTCCTATTCATTATTCGAGCATAAAATCGTATACTTGGGGCTTAATTAAAAATTAAAAAATTAAATTATTGCAACTTGACTTCCGTTTTATCGCCCCTCCCACCCACCCCCACCCCTCATTCGCCCCTTCCATTTACCTAACCTTTTTTCAATAATTTTGCAAAAATGCAATAATCAAATGATGGAAATTCATCGATTCCCGCGTTATTATGCGAGGACATGCGTTCTATGAATACCCCCAGATGTTTTTTACCCTTTCCAGCCTCTTGATCTTCATTTTCAATCTCGTAAGAGTCAAAACAAGCGAAAATCGTGACCGGGATGATGGCTTTCCCCGCGAGTTTTCGCGTTCAATTTTTTCCATTTTCGGGTCCGTTGGATAAATTTGATATCTTTTTGGTGTGTCTTTCGTCGAGGCAAATATTCGGATGATGAATTTTTGCTGTTTCGGCACGTTTCTGGAAGTATCATCGGCATTTCGCATCAACACATCGTCTGTTCTTGGTGCCTTATTTCCTGCCATATTTCAACGATTCTGTCGTCCAGAATCGTTGTACGAAGATTGCCGGCCGTTCTTTTTTCTATCCGAAGATGAAAATTCGATGAGAATCGACATCACGAATCTCGCGATTCGGATGGGCCGGATCAGTCGTCGCGGTGTCGCATTGTCAGGTTATCCCGTGGTATATTCTTAGATCCGATTCTTTTCCCGCAGGATCTTGGCACCGGAGAGAAAGATTCCTTATCCATGAACTCAGGATTCAGGAAATCTCTAGTATCGTGCTCGGCGAGGACTTGAGCGATTGCGCCGCAGAGTTTGCATTGCGACGATGGAATTTTTGGTTATCCTCTTGCCGAATTGTCAGATGTCCCATTGAGAAAGATTCTTGTTAACGCAAGATCTGAGCAATCCTCGGACCCTGAGGACAGGTTAAAATCGTCCGTGAGATTTCCCATTTCCATCCGACGAACATCATCCAGGATGCAGAAAAAAAATTTGCCGAATAACGAAAACCACACAAAAATAGCTTCTGCTAGATTCACCGAGAGATTTGGAAGAGATCGGCTATGGAGTTTGATGATTGCGAAACTTTGGGTAAGTATATCATTGAAATGATTCCTAGGCGAGGTTTGTCACTGAAAAATTTGTTCCCCGTATCTTCAGGATCGCCGCTATCGGCGCAAAGTACAATCGTCAGGCAGAATCGTCTAATCGAATGATGAAAATTAATGATCGTGTCAAAAGTGAAAAGTACATGTTTTTGTATCTACAACGCAGATCATCGCCACACACAAATGGATGAAAGTCGGTGAGTGCGTCGCACAGATTTCGATTTTAGTCTGAAAAATTGGAAGAATCGAAATAAGCGACGAAAGGCAAAAATTCCATTGCAAACTTCAAACAAGTATTTGCACCAAATGCACTTGGAACCATGACAACAAAATCTAGATTTGTTCTTGAATATTTTTGAGGGTAGGCAATTTTTGTCTTTTGCTGAACAAAAAATATAATTTCTTCAAAATTGAAGCATCGCTCGCAATCTTCTGTCTGGAGTTTGGAAAACAATGTACAGAATATTGTAGTGAATTGCAAAGAAAAATACGTTTCGTTTACCATAAAATAATACGAATTAACCTAATTTTACAAATTTTAATATCAATGGGGATAGAGACACAAGTATTATAATATATTATTTTTCCAAGTTTTTTCCTTCACATTTCTTTACACGTGATTTGAATATCTTCTCACACGATTGGACACGACTTTCAGGCAGTCTATCGCTTTGAATCATTGATACCATTTTTTTAAATTCATTCTAATGGATAAAACGCCTTTTTACATTCTCATTTTAAGTCTTCAATTCACACTATAAACGAACTTTAAATTCTTTTTTTACTCATTCAGAAGAGTGAAGAACCGTTTTTTTTTAATCGTTGAATCAAAAATATGAATTTTTCTCCCTCGAAATACATTTCACGAGAAAATTTTTCACAAATTTCAAGCTTATCGTTTGAACGAGACTTCAGAAAATTATAACATTATCAAAGATTGTTTCGCCAAATTGGTTCAAAGACAAAAAGAATTATAAATATTATGAGACTTTCGTTTTGATCGAATCGACAAGATTGCACGTTTTGCAAAATTTCTTTTCGCTGCCATCTTCCATTGTCCTAACTAAAAATTTGCATTTTTAGATATTCTATAACAAAAAGTGTTTTGAGAAATCAAATATGAATTTTAATCATGTTTATTAATTTCCAGATCGCTAAATTTTAAATTTGAGCGATGATGCATTACATTTTTATGATTTAGAATTAAATTTATAAATGTAAATGTACTAAAATTGAAAATGTTTCTATAATTGCACGATTTCCTAGAATTTTCTACTTTTTTACTCGCATTTTTTTAATTAAAAACAAAATTAATCAAAAACGCAAAAATGAAACAAATCGTACAATATTCTTCAGTAAAAACAAAAATGTAAAATTTAGGTTAAATCAAATCCTTCTACAGCATCATTTCACATCTGGAGAAATGATTGATTTAGTGCAAATAACTTTATTTCAAATAAATTGAATTTTTTTCAGAATTCGGGCCAATCAGGCCGATTCATTTATGGGGCCAACATCTTCCGCGCCTTATCGCGCTCATTCGCAAGATCGGTCGAAAGGATAGTCGCCAAGGAGGAGGAGCTTTAAATCAAAGTGTTAATCAAGAAGCACGATAATGGGTTCAAGAGGAACGGAGTGTATCGAGAAGAGATTCTCGGTTCAATTAAATAGGTAATAGAGTGCGTCACAGTCGAGAGTGTACTACCAGTTTCCAAGTGGTCAGACACAAATGGCCATCGATTAACGGATTAACGGACAAACAGTTGCGCAATTGTCCCAACGATTTACCCGAGGGACAAGAGCAAGAAAGAGAGAGAGAGAGAGAGAGAGAGAGAGAGAGAGAGAGAGAGAGAGAGAGAGATACAGATGGCTTTCAGGGCTCTCGTGCTTTGCCAATGCGGCCATCGAGCATTTTCCCCGAATAGCCAATCTTTCAATTTCCTCAACAGGTCCGGAATTCTCGTGTGGCACATCCAGAGTGTAATCTACCCTCTGACAGACTACCAAAACCTCTTCGTCTCTCTCTCTCTCTCCCTGTCCAATGCTTTCGCCATGGGGCACTTTGGGCTGTATTGAATTATGGTTCTCCATCCCTCTCTCGCTCTCTGAAACCTTTTCATTCTATTGAAGAGAAAAATAACAATGTGGATTTCTAAGGGATGCTCTATATTCACATATACAGCCGTCACAACTGGATTCTCACCCCTTTTGACGCCTCTGATGCTTTCGACGCATCACTGGATGCCAATAATGCACGGAACGTCGAAGCCAATTACTCGGATACTCTCCGAGAATAACGATGTCAACTTTTTCTCCCTTTCATTCTTTCTGACCCACTATCGTTTTCGTCTGCTGCCTCTGTTCGTCTATTCAGGCCATTCTATACCGTTATATCCTCTCAATTCTTATTTATTTATTCATTCCATTGCGAAATTTCTACAAGGTAAACTAAATTCAGCGGGGCTGTCCGAGATTGGAAATGGCCGGGGAAAAGACGAATATTGAATTTTTGGCGATCCAATATTCAGCGAATCATGCTTCAAAAAGTATTTTACTCAGATTTATAAAAAAAAAATGACGTTCGATGACGTTTCACGTCTCAACGAGCTGCACTCTTCTCCAGAAAGCTTTCCAGGCACGTGCATTTTCGTTTCCCATCGTTCTTTTATATTCCATCCTTCATTCGAACAAACGAGTCAGAACCAGACGAGCTTTGGCTCCGCTAAAAGTTTGTCCGACGAGCTTAGCATCGCGGTGGGGTGTGAAGTAAAAAAGGTGTCAAAGAGAGATGACGCCGATGAGAGAAAAAAGGGGTAAAAAAGGGTCGCAAAAAGCGCAGAGCAAAAGGAATACCGGGGAGAGCAATGAAGAAATACCAGACAAGAGGCCAGAGGGAGAGAGAGAGAGAGAGAGAGAGAGAGAGAGAGAGAGAGAGAGAACGTACACAAGAATAGGCGAAACTTTTAGCACAAAGTGGTCTTTAAAAGTGGTCGACGATCTTTCACGTTTCTTTTTTTCTCCCCGTGCACAGCGAGAGAAAGAGATGCTTTCGAATGACGAGGCCACGCCTCAGAAGTCGAAACTCCCTTTCCCACTCTTTTATCTTGCCCTCTTTCCCTCTGTCCTGCCCGCAAAGTGTGTATAACGTTCGAAAAGGCACAAAGAAGAGTGAGAATGGACCAAAAGAGAGAAAAAAAAAAATTTCTCATGGATCTGAAACGCGTTATAGTGTTTTGCCTCTTTTGCTTCTGGTCGAAAAAAGTGCTCCATCAAAACCCTCGACCGTGGAGCTATTGTGAGAGAGTAAGAAAAAAAATTAAGCGCCATTTTTTTGCCTTGCATAATCGCCAATTGTTACGTCGAATTGAAAAGGTGAACAAAAAAGTTGTTAAAATCCTCTTAAAACTTCATCGTCAAATAAATCCACTTAATCTCTGATCTTTCATCCTTAAGGTCTCTCGATAGAATTGGACAAATTTTTTTCTCAAAATAAATTCAGTTTCATGTCAAATTTTTTTTTTTATCGACTTGAATATTCCAGAGTTGGGCAAAGTACTTGAAAGTACTTCAAGTATCAAGTACAAAGTACCGTAGATACTTGAAGTACAAATACTTGAAAAAATCAAGTACCAGTATCAAGTACTTTTCAAGTTTTCGGGTACGTCTCGTAAATTCTGGTACTTGGGTCTTTCCATGTAAAATCGGCCAAGAGTTGGAATCGACCACTTTCAATTTCGATGAAATTTAGTCAGAAGTTTTGTTTTATCATGCAACCAAGTTCTATCAAGGAAAAAAACTTAAATTTTTTTTTTCAAAAGTTATGCAAAATTCAAAATTTAACTATTTTTCAATTTTTTTTTTCTAAATATCTTGAAAACTATGATAGTTATGAAAAATCATTTGTTTCGTCTTGAAGATTATACTTGGGGCTACGAAAAAAAAATATTCCGACAAAATTTTTTGAAAAATGATGAATTTGGAGAATTTTTTAAAATCGTGAAAATCCACAATTAACATCGAATTTTTTGTTCAATTCTTTTAATATAATACCTTGTACTGATTTGAAAAGATCCAGAAATTTTCAGAAAGGTGTTTTTTTTTGTTTCAAAAATATGAATTTTTTTAAGTCGAACAATCATGTAATTTTCTAATATTGAGCAGTCAAAATTACATGATTGATCAACTTCACTTAACTTAGAGGTAAAAAAAAAGTTTTACCAAAATTCAAAAGTTCATATTTTTGAAACAAAAAAAAACACATTTTTGAAAATTTCAGGATCTTTTAATATCAGTACAAGGTCTTTAAAAAAAATAGAACCAAAATTTTGATGTTGATAGTGGATTTTCACGATTTTGAAAAAGTCAAAATTCTCCAAATTCATGATTTTTCAAAAATTTGTTTCAGAATTTTTTTTTTTTCCTAGCCCCAAGTACATTCTTTAAGACGAACCCGAAACGATTTTTTCGTAACTATAATAGTTTTCGAAATATTTAAAAAATAAACTTGAAAAAATGGTGAAATTTTTAATTTTCGATAAAAATTTTTAATTTTATTGGTCGATTTGACATGGAATGACCCATATTCAAACGCTTGGCGCATGCAGCCATCAGCAAGACACATTCAAAAGTACTTGATACTTGTACTTGAAAAAAAGTACTTTAAGTACAGAAGTGTATTTGAAATTTTCAAGTACAGTACTTCAAGTACAGGAAGTACTTGAAAAATTTAAGTACAATACTTGAAGTACTTTTTAAGCACTTTGTACTTGGAAGTACTGTATTTCAAGTACCTGCAAGTACCGAGTACTTTCAAGTACTGCTCAGCTCTGGAATATTCGTGTTTATTCAATGCCTCACATTTCAAAGTCTCGTAGCAATTTATATGAAAAATATTTTTTTGTAATGAATAAAATGCATAAAATTCGTTGCGCTTCATTATCCTCACCGAAGCACCAGAGGATATTAAAAAAATGCATAAAAACTGGGGTATTATGCGTGATTGTACGAGGGAGTGTCTCGTTGAACGAAGTATATTCGCTAAAATGATTTTTCAGCCTGATAAGAGGGATCCTCCGTTGGCAATAAGAATAATGTAAAATTATGCCCACTGAGAGAAAGAGAGGGAGAGCGAAGTGCCTCGTTCAAAGTGTATAATGGCACGTTAATATGAATATACGCACATACATTTGTGAAAATAGGTGGAAAAGCGTGGCAACAACTTTTGCTAAAGTAAACGAGGAAAGGGGTTAGTTAAGGAAGAGGGTAAAAGGCGCACGAAGGAGATAACGGGCAAAACACACTTTTCATTGTGTCCGCTCGTTAAAAAAAAAAAAAAGAAGTATACTATAATAGGAAAACGAAGAGCTTGCTCGGGGAGTTTGTATAAACGAGAGAACATTCTCGCGAGATAGTGCTCGAGATGTTTTAACGACACTTAAGGTGACTCTATGACCATAATTATACATTTTTATACCTCTCACCCTTCACAATCGTTTGTTACAATCAAAATTTTCCGTCATGCGTCCCCCGAGAGGCAAAAACATTCCTTCAAAAATTCTAGGAAATAGAAATCTTCGTTTCAGACAAATTTTTTTAATACAGTGAAAATTCCATCAGCCATTTTTCTGTTTAGTTCATTTTTGCATAAGTCGAAGAGCCTACAAAATTCATAGATTAACAAAAACCTCAATGAAATTTCTCATTTAAATTAAATATGTTTTTCACGTGGGCCTTCTTGCCCCATTTTCCTTCTTAAGTCCGTGTATTCGTAAACGAGCGTTAAAGAAAGCGCATCAAAAAGAGAAAAAAGTGTCGTCGAGATACGTAAAAAAAAATCAGAGTCGCCAGAGGGCAGTATGCCATCGTGATTCCCCGTTAAGGTGGTTACACTTCCGGATTTTTCCTCAAGTATTTCCTCATAATGGAATACACGTATACACACGTGTGTGTGTGTGCATAAAATGGGAAGTTGAAACCGCGGGGCGTGCGATAATGACGCTCGATATAGTTTTGTGTGGCTCTTCCAACTGTATTTAGAGGCTATTCCGAGCGAATGGAAAATAGAAGATATTGGGCGAGGATGGGTCTGCGACGAGAGAAGAAAGAAAGTGGAAATTCTATGGTATTACATATAGTATACAGTTGCGATAGGTAGAGTCGAAACCCTCGAAATTTAAAGCCGAGCCGACATCCTTGAAATCTTTGAGAAATAATCAGAAATATCCTGCTGATAAAAGTTGAGTTGGAAAAATTGAAAAACAATTTATAGTAGTATATTGCCATGTTTGAACCCGGAGGGTAAAGGAGAGTGAAATGAATAACTTCAACTCACTTTATTTTTTTTTTAAATCGAGACCAAGAAAAATAATCTGTCCCATCAAAAAATTTTCATGTTGAAAAGCTTTGAGGATTATTCAAGGTTGAATTGACCCTGCTAGCTCTTTCAATTCACAATATATTACAATGACGGAGAAAAATTGGGCAATGTTTTAACGTTCTCAATTTTGAAATGGAAAGAATGCAATCAAAATGATAAATCCGTTTTTTCATATATTAGATTTACAATGAATGAAAGGTATCCAAAGGTTTGGCTTTTACATGATATATAAGCTCTGTAAAATTATTAGAAAAAACTTTTTTTGAGAGCTTTGACTGTTGCAGATAATACTATCCCAAGCTGGACTGGACCAACGACCTCTGATACCATCGTGCGAGGTCCATTGCCTCCACTATCATAACTTTCGCGGGTGCGAGCTGCAGTATCGATTTGCTGAAAGTTGACGCCACCATTATGTGTTCAATATGTAGTGGTTTGCTGTACACGTATCTTGAACCGAACTGTACAGCTTTCTCTCTCTCTCTCTCTCTCTCCCTCTCTCTCTTCATCTCTATGAGTCCTCTGTATTAATCAAAGCTCAGCCTATTCAACGTCAGAGAGTACCTCTGAGTCGCGATAAGGTTTCATTCGCTATTCATCGTATGAATTCTTTGACCGGAACCGAGTTGGAAGGTCATTAATCGTCAAACACTTTTATTCGCAATTCTCTGACAAATATTGACCTTATATTCGAGTGTCGATGAATCACGTTACGATACATATATCTATCCATCAAAAAAAAGCTTTGAATCGCACTTAAGGGGTCGTACAAATTCATGAGTACGAAAATCTCGTATTTTTGTAATTTTTTTTACGCAATATCATAACGGTAGATTTTAGTTGAGGGCTTAACGCAGTCGGAAGGTCGAAAAAAAATTGATTTTTAATAGATATTTTGTGGAAAGACATTTTAATTTATTAACGTAAAAATTTATGTACATATTTTGGTAACTTTTTACTTTATTTTGAAATTTTTCTATTAAAAAAATAGTTATTCTTGAAACCGCTGTAGACGTTCTCTGGGAGGTCCTCTAGAAAAAGGCGTCTTGTGGTGAGCACGATATCTCGATTAGATCATTCAAACTTAAAAAATTAAAAAGATTTCGTTGATGTAAGGTATTATCTAATATTGAATCGAAGGAATAAGCAAAATATTTATTTTGAACAAAATGGGAGCTCCTCAAAAGAAATTTCCATTCTTGATGAAAATTTGTGCCTTAAATTGTTTATAAAATGAAAAAATATTTATCGATGAAAAAAACCATCGATTGATTACTAAAAAAATATATTTATAAAGTTTGTGTAAACATTTGAGACTGATCAGTTTTGCCGTTTCTGCGAAATCTTGCTCACCGACTTTAAAAACAGCGTTTCGAGAAAAACGCTTTCAAAGTTTACACGTAATAATTTTTTTTTTAATCCTGACTGCGTTAACCGCTTAAAGTTCAGCATTTCAACGAGCAACATCCGAAGAGCACTCGTCAATTTTTGTGCTTTCAAATATTGAATTATCACAGAGTAGCAGACAATATTCGTGAAGTACTTCTCAAAAGGATTTCAACTATAAAATTGTTTTTGTCGTGATCGTATCTTGAAAATGACAAATCGATGAAATTGTCAACGATAATTACAATATTTTGTAATCGGAAACTATAAACTCGGATCTGGGTGAATATATTAATGAACAAGGAACAAATTTCCATTTATACTCCCATCGTCTTTTTCCATTTATGGACACGCACATTCTCAGCAGGAGTAACAATGCGGACAATATAATAAACAAGGGACGGAAGAGGGGTGGAAAATATTTCGCTAGTTACGAGCTACAGGTAGACTAATTAACGTTACGTCGTTAACGATCCCACAACCGCGAGTCCAGCAGAGCCATGCGATATTGAACTTTTGTGTGCCTGTCTGCTTCGACGATCGAATTTTCAATGTACCGATAAACCACACGTTTCTCCAATGGGGATTTGGCCATCCGTGAAACGTCGTAATTAATTGAAACGTCATAGCGAACAATTTCCGATAATAAAATTTGCCCAAAGATAAAAATCATTAGAAAATTCCTTTTGTAACAAAAAAAAATTTTTTTCCAAATCCTAAAAAAATATTTATATCGTAATATAATTATTATAATCCTTAATGAGAAAGGAGTGGCTTGAAAAAAATCATGATTTGGCGAAAAAAAGAAAAAAAAATCAAAGAAAATTATTTCTTTGAGCTGTGAGAGGGCTGAGAATAAAGTTGATGCGAAAAATGGGGTGGTCGAGTGTGTGTACAATGCCACAAGCTCGGGCTAATTGGATGTGGACTCGATTACGAGGCTCTGTATGTCTCGAAGCGACACACGTACGGATAATTTGGACCGCACGTTTTTCCACGGATAAAAAAGTCTGACTGGAACATCCGAAAGTGCCTTGACTTTTCTCTCCTAGTAATTTTTTTTTATCCATCCGCGAAACTTCCAACTGCGCTAAAAAGAAGAAAATGTTTCTCTCGGGACTTTTGGGATTATCGAGCTCTCTCGAGATTTCGTTAAGTTTTCTCGCTCAATACAAAATCGCACCGAGAGAACAAGAAATATGTATTTATATAATTTTCAAAATAAATAGGGCATATTTGACATTTAATATTTTAATATACTTGAATATTTTTTTAAACATTGGTTTTTTTTTAAATCGAAAAAAAATTTCTTCCATTGGCAATGGATATTATCATGACACTTTTTTTTGTTTCAGAATCAATTAACCGTGTTCATTGATGAGGCCAATAGACGACGGGTAACATGAAGACTGATCATCTGCCAATATCCACTGGAGTTTTTGCTCAGCTGTTGCTCCTCGGTTTCGTCGTTCATGTCCAAACTTTCAACATACGTGAGTCACGCAATTTTTTATTTTATACTTTTTAGGTATTACTGCATCGTATCGTAGCCCATTGATCATTTATATATTATAAATGAGGTATTCCCCCTCATCGGGACCCCCTTTTAGGCCGACCTCTTTCGAATTGCTTGAAACTCGAGTATGTTTTAGTGTTGCCTGAAAGTATATTGTACACCAATTTTCAGATCTCTAACTATCATACTCTTTGGAATACACCAAAAGTGTATTTTTCAAAAAAAATATCAACGATTTCGAAAAAAAACGAATTCATTTAAATTTCGGCCAAAAACCAAAAAAATTGATTTACAAAAAAGAGCATAATTTAATTCAGCGGAACAATTTTTTTTCATGTTTTGTATGTATCTGAGAAGTCACGATATAAATTTCAAGTTGGAACTCGCATCCGTTTACCAAGTTTACGTAAAACCAAGTCTTTTAGTAGGATAAAAATTCTTAAATATCGTGTTTTTCGTATTCAACAGTTCTCTGATATAATATATAGTTTTTTTAACGAATTTAGAATCTTATAAATTCATTAAATTCAATAAATTTAATTTAATAAATGTAATTTAATTTATTTGATTATTTAATTAGTTTAACTTGAATAATTTAATAAACTTACTTAATTCAAAATTCGTTACAAAAATGCTATTTAATATATCAGAGAACTGTTGAATACGAAAAACACAATATTTCAGAATTTTTATCCTACTAAAAGACTTGGCATTGGTAAACGGATGCAAATTCCAACTTGAACTTTATATCGTGACTTCTCAGATATCTACAAAACATAAAAAAAATTGTTCCGCTGAATTAAATTATGCTCTTTTTTTGTAAATCAATTTTTTCGGTTTTTGGCCGAAATTTGAATGAATTCGTTTTTTTTCGAAATCGCTGATATTTTTTTCGAAAAGCGCGGGAAATTTCTTATGGAAAGCTATTGGAAAAGAATTGTTTCGATTTCATTTCGCGCCGTGGCTCCGAAGAGCTGAATACGCAAAAAGTTTGAAATATAACTTTTGGTGTATTCCAAAGAGTATTCCAGATCTGAAAATTGGGGTACAATATACTTTTAGGCAACACTAAAACGTACTCAAGTTTCAAGAAAATCTAAAGAGGTCGGCCTAAAAGGGAGTCCCGTTGAGGGGGAATACCTTATATAGATAAATAGATAAAAATAATAGAATAGATCTATTATAATAATTTAATTTTAATATTGGGAAAATAAAATCGAATTTAAAAATTGAAAAATAAGAAAAATTTAATGCTCCAAATATCTCGCGATTTCGCTAAAGTATTTTGGTCATTTTATTTGTAATCCAAGTTAGTATATTAAATAAATCAAATCACCAATATCAATACAAATTCTTGAGATTTCGATAACAATATCTCAAGATTGAATTTACGCGTTTACTTTCATTAATTTGTGCGCTCATAAAATCCGTTGATGACTGAAATGGTTCTTCGCAGATAAAAGTTGATCGATGTCGATCTCATTTAATAACGAATACATCGAATATTTCAGAGATGGAGATTTTCTTGCTGGAAAATTTTATCGGGAGACGGAAAACCGCGCAATTATGATTTCAATTGTGATCGAATGAGGAACAATGGAGCTCGCGCGTTGAATCGAGCGAATAATCAAATTTACGACGAAGAAATGTGGAAAATGGTGGCAGAAGAGAGAAGATGAAGGACCAGTTGAAGGGAGGAAAATGGTTGAGAGGCAAGAATCGTTAATCGGCTTGGCTCGATTACAATATTCGAGGAATCGTCGATTGAAAGCTTCGCCCATTTCTCTCTAGTGCTCTCTCTTTCTCTTTCTCTCCCTTCACCCCCTTTTCTCTTTCGCTTCAGCCTCACGACTACCCTTTTTATATTTTTCCTCTTCGTCTGAAAACGATCGACGGAAAACCGGGACAATAGGATGATTGCCCTCCCCCACCCTCTCCCAGCAAATTGTTTATCGACTAAACTCCTCGGTCTCTTGGAAACCCGGGCGTTCCCCTTAAACTCACAAATTCTCTATACGTGTATGTACAGGTATCGATACCCACGAAAAACTGTATACAAATCATATCAACTGTCGAGTAAAATGGCTCACATCGCCTTCGATTTGGGAAATAGTGAAAGTCAAGCCTTTCTATTTGTCGGACATTTCAAATCATTTGGAAAAAAAATTTCATCATGTGTGTAATATTGATAAACGAAAATCAATCACGAAATCAAAACAAATTTATCAAGTATAATTTTGTAGATTTTTGTGCATTTTCGTAAAAATTAATTCATGACTTTTGGTCTTCGACAGGAATAAAATATCGTG
The DNA here is from genome assembly GCA_946863875.1 of Alloplasta piceator. Classification (NCBI taxonomy): domain Eukaryota; kingdom Metazoa; phylum Arthropoda; class Insecta; order Hymenoptera; family Ichneumonidae; genus Alloplasta; species Alloplasta piceator. The sequence goes on from OX333071.1 coordinate 78,780,173, forward strand.
GTACATTTTCCCCCCTCTTTCTCAATTTTGTAACAACCATGAAGGTTCCATGGAAATATATTCTTGAGGGTTTACGCGGGAAAAAGTTTGCGGACTTGATACGTATATACGAACAAATGCACACTCACAAACGCGACGAAACTTTTGAAAAAGCTTCGAAAGCTCACACTACGCGAAGGGGGATATATATATGTATATGAGTCATTCCATGTCAATTCAACGACGTTTTGTCGGTGACCCCATTCGATTTTGTTTATTTTTTAATATGTTATTCAATATGTTAATATTATACATGCAAAAATAAGTATCCATGTAAATTTTTAGCTCTCTATCCCGAAGTTATTGTTTTTTGAAAAAATATTCTTAAAATAATCTCAACTTCTACAATAACTAAGATATTCTTCTATTCTTAATAATTCTAACTAAGATTTTTGTGATCTAGCTTGCTAAGAGGTCATTTTTTGTTTTTCAATGTACTTTTTGAAAAAAAAACATCGAAAATTAAGAAAAAAAAAATTTTAATGTCTTTTTGGCTGTTTTAAGGTAAAAAGGTTGATTTTCTTTCAATGAGACTCCTTCGATTGAGACAATTTTTTTTTTTTTTAATTTTACGTAAAAAAACAAAATTTTTGAGATTTTACTGAAGATGGGATTCAAATAACTTCTTATTAAAAAAAAAAATTCGATTTTTTTTTCGTAATTTTAATCTGTTTTCCTTCTATGACTACAATAGTTAATTTCAATTATGTTAAAATAAATAGCTAAACTTCTCTCACATATTTCCTTTGTAAATTATAATTAACTTTAAGAATTACACTTTTTATGTAAAAAAATTGAATACGGTGCAAAGTGTACGTGAATTGTAATTCTTAATGTTAATTATTATAATTTACAAAGGAAATATGTCAGAGAAGTTAAATTGTTTATTTTAATATAATTGAAATCATCTATTGTAGTCATAGAAGGGAAAAAGATCAAAATTACGAGAAAAAATCGAACAACATTCTTTTTAATAAGAAGTTATTTGAATCTCATCGTTGGTAAAATCTCAAAAATTTTGTTTTTTTTGGTAGAATTTTATAATTTTGTTTGAAAAAATGGAAGGGGTCCCATTGAAATAAAATCCAATTTTTAAGCTTAAAACAGCTAAAAAACATTAAAATTTTTTTTCGTAATTGTCGATATTTTGTTCAAAAAGTACATTGAAAAACGAAAAAAATAACCTAACAAATTAGAATATCTTGGTTATTGTACATAGAAGTCATGATGATTTTAAGAATATCTTTTAAAAAATCAATAACTTCGTTATGGTTTAAGATAGAGAGCTAAAAATTTACATGGATACTTCTTTTTGCGTGTATAATGACATATTAAAAAAAAATCTAAGGGGGTCACCGACAAAACGTCGTTCAATTGATAGGGAATGACACATATATTTGCACCTTGAGGAAAAAGCACTTTTGTTAAGTACGTCCAAACTCCCCTGGTGCAAGCCAACCCCTCCGCGAGCACATTTTTTTCACGCTTGAAAAACATTTTTCATCGAAGCTAAAGCTCTCGCTTCGGTCGTTTGTTTTTTCACGGTAGCAAAAGGCGGAAAAAGGGAGCGGGGTGCCAGAGCTTAAAAATGTGCGCGTTAAAAAAAGTGGGATGACCTCTGTACAGGCTTATTCAGGAATGATATTTTACCCTCTGAGAAACTCAACTCTGAGTTGCTCTTCAATTAACCGCAATTTAAGGGATAATAAAAGTTCAGACGTCCCAAAAAAGGGCAATTTTTTGAAATTTATTTAAAGGTCTCTAGTCTACATATCAACATTATTTTTTTAGAATTTAATACAAAAATTCGTAAAATAAGTACCAATTTTTTTAAAATTTACTTTATAGACTTTTTGTACACAAAAATGGCGGGCAAACGTTAGTGCTCGAAAAGTAGGAAAATGATTTTTGTGATCAACCTTTTAAGGATCATCGGAATGTAAAAATCTGAGAACCTTAGATTTGGCCCAACTATGGCTTTCCTTGGAACTAGAATTTTTAATGTGTATCAATAAATAAAAAAATGGCGGACATTTTTATAAAGAAAGTGGTACCTTTTCACTGTTTTTTCCAACAAAAAATAGTAAAAATGATAATTGTCGCTCAATTATATTTCCAACACGAATTATATATCTAAGGTATGGCTGAACTGTGATCAAGATCAGACTGAAAAACATGATTTTGAGAAGAACGCTTCCAAAGTAAAAGGCTGGCGATGATCTTTACAAAATTGTAACAAGATATTTTTGGATGGATCTACATTCAAAAAATGTCAAAAAAATCGATGATTCAAAATGATCTGACTCTTTTGATTGCTTAAATATTCCATCTGCACTAAAAGCGTGCTCAACCGTACTTTTCCTCGATTTTACTCAACTTGACCCCAAAAGTTGTCCATCATTGAAGAGCAAATTAAGTAACGAAATAGTTCAGAAAAAAATTAACTCCAACTTGCATTATTTCCAGTTTTTCGACTCGACTCGCACTCAACTTTGGACGTCAACGACTGAAAAACGACTTGAGCTGAAAGGGAAAATGGAAATTGTCGATTTCATCGAGCAGCATTTTCCTCATGAAAGGAATAATATTGTCACCGAATCGTTCGGTATACATATATCCATGCCGCACTCTGCGATCGGCCAACATTCGCATCTTTGCACGACGGATAATGACTCGGCATTTTCACGCCCCTCGTGGAATCAATTATTTCTAGAGTCAAAGCGGGAGGCACCGAACGAAACTTGAACATCGGACTCTCTATTATCGGAATTTTCTCACCATCGATGTTACACATATATACGAGTCATTCCATGTCAATTCAACGACGTTTTGTCGGTAACCCGATTCGATTTTTTAAATTTTTTAATATTTTATTATACACGCAAAAAGATGTAAATTTTTAGCTCTTTATCCAGAAGTTATTGATTTTTGAAAAAATATTCCCAGAATAATCATAACTTCTACAATAACCAAGATTTTTTTTATTTTCATTGTACTTTTTGAAAAAAATATCGGAAATTTAGAAATTTTTGTTTTTTTCGTAATGTTGATCTTTTTTCTTTCTATGACTACAATAGTTGATTTCAATTATGTCAAAATAAATAATTCAACTTCTCTCACATATTTCCTTTGTAAATTATAATAATTAACATTAAGATTACTTTTTTTATGTAAAAAAATTGAATAAAGTGCAAACGTACTTGAATAGTAAATCTTAACGTTAATTATTATAATTTACAAAGGAAATATGTGAAATAAGTTGAATTACTTATTTTGACATCATTCAAATAAACTATTGTGGTCATAGAAGAAAAAAAGATCAAAATTACGAAAAATAAATCGAAAAAAAAAATTTGTTAATAAGAAGTTATTTGAAACCCATCTTCGGTAAAATCTCAAAAATTTTGTTTTTTGACGTAGAATTTTATAATTATTTTTGAAACAAATCAAAGGGGTCCCATTAAAAGAAAATCCAATTTTTTAGCTTAAAACAGCTACTAAACATTTTAAAAAATGTGTTTTAATTTTCGATATTTTTTCCAAAAAGTACATTAAAAGACAACAAAAAAATGACCTAACAAATTAAAATATCTTGGTTATTGTAGAAGTTATGAGTATTTTAAGAATGTTTTTTGAAAAATCAATAACTTCGGTATGGTTTAAGATAGAGAGCTAAAAATTCACATGGATACTTCTTTTTGCATGTATAATAACATATCAAAAAATTTAAAAAATCGAAGGGGTTGACCGACGAAACGACGTTGAATTGACAGGGAATGACACATATATAACGTGTCAGACCCGCGATAACGAATGTTTGCGCAGGCGAGAACATGAAAAATTTATCTTACTCGGTGGTGAGAATGGAAAAATTTATCTCGTCATTGCCATTACGTTGATTAATTATTCAGACGGTTGAAATGAACTCCGCGAGAAAATTAGCGCGAAATATAATAAATTTCACCGCCTTCCTCACCAACTTTTCATTAATCGCCATCTTGAGACTGACCGTGAAAAGAGTAATCTTGGAAAATTTTCCAATGCAAATTTTTTTTCCGTCATTCTTTTGCAATCCTGATCGATGAATCAATGTATATTTTGGGCAAGAGCGACGATTGGATGGGTGACACGACGAAAATTTGTAGTTTCGTCATCGTGCGCCGCGTGTTATTTCAACCCCGTTGTTGGAAAAAAAGGGGTGGTTTGGGAAGAACGAGCGCCCCCCGTAGAAGCTTATCAGGGTGGGCATAGCACTCACCACGCGACCTTCCCCTCTTTCCTTCCTCGCTTCTCTTCCGCATTGAGCCACGACCCTCTTTACCCTCTCGCCCCACCCACCCCCACAACAACCCCTCCCTCCTCTCTTGCTCCCTCATTTTGCTCGATTAGTCGAGCTGCACGCCACTCGTTACTCGCAAATTGGTAATAAAGATCTCGACCGTTAAACGCGTCCCACCCCCTCCCTCTTTCAACCCCCATGGATATAATATACATACATATATGTATATATATAGAGTGCTCGCGAAGGCCGATGAGAACGCACCCTGGCGGATTAAAGCGCTCCACACGCTTTCCCGAAAGTTCTTCGCCGCGAAGCATCATAACGACGTGCCAAGAGGGAAAAGTGGCGGCAGAACGATGATACAGTGAGGTGAAAGACTGACGGGGGTCGAAAAGTTCGTGGATGGACAGCGGAATCAAGTTAGCGAGGGTGAAAAAGTGGCAGGAGGGAGCCCTGAAAAAGACCCATCTCTTGGGCCCGTCTGCTCCATTTTCTCCCTTTCTTATTCCATTTCTTTCACCCTCTTTCTCTTCGTCATTCAATTTCCCTCCATCTTCAACATTTCTCATCACCGAGCCCGCATCCACCCCTTTCTCACCCTTTCGCGAAAACTTCTGATTGCATTCATAGACGAATCTCGTTGGAACTGCTGAAAATCTTCCCCCCCCCCCCCCCCCTGTACTCTCTATCTTTTATTGTTCATATATCAGCTGGCTCAGAACACCTCACACACCAATTATTGAAATATTAGGGGCAGGAAAAACAAAACAAAAAATTAATTTACATGCGAGACGATTGAGTGATACTAAACCGAGAAAAAAATTCTCATTCTCAATAAGTCTGTAATTTATTTATCTTTAATAATTTAAGGGAGCTTTCCAGTGTGAAATTTTCAAAAAATCGATTTTTTTTTGCTTTATCGAATAGTATACTGTATATTGTATGGACCTGGCATCGCTGATTGACCGTAAGTAAACGATTTACCTAAAATTTCCTCACTTGAAACTTTGAACGCGTTTTTCTCGAAACAGCATTTTTCAAAACGGTGTCCAACTTGGAGGGCAGAGTTTTAAAGCTATCGAGTTGAATTTTTTACACAATATTCTTAACGTCATTGTTTATCGTGCTATGGAAGCTTTTTTTTTGACATCTTCCTATTTTTTTGTAAAAAAAACTGCCAAAAAAAATGCTAAAATCGATACTTTTTGTTCAAACCGGCGCCATTTTTGCAAAAAAAAAAGCCTCCATAGCACGAAAGCCAATTATATACCGATCAATAAACTTTTTGTGTTTTTTGTTTCAGATCAAAATTGTGACCCCCAACGTGGACACCACATCCAAGTGCATTTTCTGCAACAACTGTTTCATCATTTTTATAGATATTAATTAATAAATAAATCGATCTTTAAAAAATTGTTTTGTATTCTTCAATACCCAATTAATATACAAAAAAAAACCAGACCGATTAGATTATTTTTTCTTTAAAAAAAAAAATCGCGAAAAACAGCGATTTTTCGGGCTGTCACACTGGAAAGCTCCCTTAATTTATTATATAATCATTTTTAATGATTTAATTTCAAATTTAATGGGACGAGGGCTGTAAGCCTTCTCTCAAGTGCTTTTGATCCCCCAGAATCCAAAATGATTGGACTATGCAGTTTTCTCTGATACTGTATTCCATCTTTGAGGTACAAAGCTCTTTCACATTGTGCCTCCCCCACTTTCGGCGTTTATATCCCGTCTCGTATCTCGACTTTTGTATATTACGAGAGCTCGAGGCATCCTCTTCATTCGAGTGAAGCTCTAATTGCAACGAGTATATATACATATATATAGATATATCGTTGAGCTCGAGTGGACGTCTCGAGAGACTTTGAAAAGATTACTTATTTAAGAGCCAAGGGCACAAGTTTCTATTCCACCGGAGACGCACATAACATTTTACATATTCATGTAGGATCTTGTAACCTCGTGTAAAACCGTCGCTGTTGCACCCTGGAGAATACGAGAGATCTGAATTAAAAGTCATCGGTTAAACATTCACGTCGAATTACAAGATTATCCGGAGATTTCGGGGATCCTGGAAGTTGGATCAATTAACCAGCAGGTCTAAGAGGTTAAACAAATTTTAAACACATTCCGAAGATTCTCAAAAGGTTCAAAAAAAATTCAAAGAAATTTGACATGTTCCAGATACATCCGGAAGATCCCAAAGAGGTCCGGAAGATTTCTCCAAAGAGATACAAAAATAATCACACGAAGGAATGAGGAATAATCAAAGGAAATCCCAAAAAGAATTCTCATTGGGATTCAAGCGAACAAGATTGTGGACAAGTTGTCAAAGGTTCGATTTCTGGAAGCATAAATCTTTCGCCATGCCGTCAAGTACGTTTATGTATAGCGCCGAGCCACGAAGAGCGATGAAAGGGAAACAACAAAAGGGGAAGTAGCAATCCCGGGAAGAGCAGAGTTAAAAAAAATAACTCATGTTCATTGATCGGGATACACGAGTCCTCGAAGCTCGAGAAGATATCAAGAGCAATTATCGTTTGCCATATACATACAGACGAGTTGTTTCTCGATCGATGTATATGAGGTATTCCATATCAAGCCGACCAATCCGTGCACCCGACCATTTATGATTTTGTTAAAAATTTTCTATTTTTTTGTACGTACTAAAAGCAATCTCTCAGAATTTTTTCAGATTTTTGTCTCAGCCCAATTAACCACAATAAATTGTTTAAAATTTGACACCATTTTTTTTCAAATGCTCATAACTTTCTTAAAACCGGAGATATCAAAATAAAACAAAACATCATTTTTTTCCGTCTCGAGCTGCAGTTTTATAACAAAAATACAAAAACAATATCGATATTTATTTTCATATGTTGTTTGAAGTTTTAAACACAAAATATATTTTTTTTTCAACTTGGATCCTTTTTATTTTTTTGAAAAAATTCACCACTTTTTAAAAGACATTTTTACAGATACTAGAAAATCGGCAGTTTGTGCTTCTCATAACTTGTATTTTTTTTTCTATTTTTTATCGCGTGTGAACGAAGGAATCGTGTTTGCTCCTTGAATTAAAAAATAGAAAAAAAATACAAGTTATGAATATCACAAGCTGCCAATTTTTTAGGATCAGTAAAAATGTTCTTTAAAAAGTGGTGAATTTTTTCAAAAAAATACAAAGGGTCCAGTTGGAAAAAAAATATTTTGTGAAGTTTTAAACGCACAATATTGTTTTTTTTTTTCAACTTGGACCCTTTTTATTTGTTTGAAAAAATTCACCACTTTTTAAAAGATATTTTTACAGATACAAAAAAATTGACAGTTTGTGATATTCATAACTTGTATTTTTTTTTATTTTTAAAAAATTGGCCGTTTGCGATATTCATAACTTGTATTTTTTTCTATTTTTGAAACACAAGTTATGAATATCACAAACAGCCAATTTTTAGTATCTGTAAAAATGTGTTTTGAGAAGTGGTGAATTTTGTCAAAAAATCAAAAAGGGTCCAAGTTGAAAAAATATATATTTTGTGAAGTTTTAAACGCAAAATATTTTTTTTCTCAACTTGGACCCTTTTTATTTTTTTGAAAAAATTCACCACGTTTTAAAAGACATTTTTACAGATATAAAAAATTAGCAGTTTGTGATATTCATAACTTGTATTTTTTTCTATTTTTTAATTCAAGGAGGAAACACGATTCCTTAGTTCACACGCGGTAAAAAATAGAAAAAAAAATACAAGTTATGAGAAACACAAACTACCAATTTTTAAGTATCTGTAAGAATGTCTCTTAAAAAGTGGTGAATTTTTTCAAAAAAATAAAAAGGGTCCAAGTTGAAAAAAAAAATGTTGTGTTTAAAACTTAAAAAAACGTATGAAAATAAATATCGATATTTTTTTTGTATTTTTTTTATAAAACTGCAACTCAAGACGGAAAAAAATGACCTTTTGTTTTATTTTCATATTTCCGGTTTTTAAAAAGTTATGAGCATTTGAAAAAAAAATGTGTCAAATTGCGAACAATTTATTGTGGTTAGTTGGGTTAAGACAAAAATCTAAAAAAAAATCTGAGAGACTGCTTTTAGTACATGCAAAAAAAATAGAAAATGCTCAACAAAATCATAAATGGTCGGGTGCACGGATTGGTCGGCTTGGTATGGAATACCTCATATATATATATATATATATATATATATATATAAATATATATATATATATATATATATATAGTCTCATGTTGAGGGTCGCTGGAATCGGAGTCAGTCAAAGAGAAAGGGGTTGGTTGTACAGGATAGAGGAGGGTGGCCGGAAGGGGCTTGTGTAATCGACTCCGAAAGACTACCAACACATCGTTGACGTTTACAGAGAAAAAGAGAGAGGACGAGAAAAAGCGAGGATCCGAGTGAGTTCAACAAAGAGGAAAAATCACGGATACGCCCAGAGTCAGTCGAACAGTCTCGAAAAAAGAAGTAAACGGTAAAAGAAAACACGAGTATAGATTCAGGAAGCATACCCGTTAGCGGGACGAATCCATCGCGACCGACCGAGATCGTCTCTCCGTTCTTTTCCCATCCTGGGCGGAAGTGAGAGGGTGGAAAAGCCCCGGAGGGCAGCTACCTGGGGCAAACGAGAAGGGTGAGCTGGCGAGGGATGAAAAAATAAAAAATAAAACACGACCGGGAGGGATTGGCTCCACGAGGTGAAAGGAACGAGGGAAAACTGTCGTGAAGACTGGACGAGACTCGAGTATCTCGGTGTGTTGTCCATTGTCGCGTGAACACAAAATGGTGGGCGTTCTCCGATGTTAAGGAGAATCTCACCCCCCGCAAGAATAGTAAGATGGAAAGAGGTTCTTTCGTTCCCGTGAAAGAGGCTTTTGCAGCTCAACGTGCAACGATAAAATGATGCGTACAAAGACGTATAACAATACTGGTTGTACAAAAAGAAATCATCCCCCAATGATGAAACTTCGTGTCGTTTCGTGATTGTTATTCGTAGGAAATTTCCTCGTCACGGAGACTCGTCGATGAATCTTGCAGGCATTTGAATGGTCGGACTGAATTTTTACTATCGATTTCCGGTTCTTATCTCATGATTTTTGAAATCTGCATCCAGCATTCGTTTTTTTTTTCGCGTCTACTCGTTATGGATAAACGGTCCGACGCTCTCAAGGTGGGCAAACAGTTACACAAGGACAAGTGCCAGGGCACAAACGTCAGAGGGTTCACTCCGGGTCTCAGGTGCACTCGACTTGGAACTCGAGACGCTCTCAGTGTGAGGCTCGAGCGAGGGCGTCCCCGAGGGTTAAAAGGAGGCCCCGGGGTGGTCATTCAGGGAGGCGAATGAGAATAGACGACCTCCCTGAGCGTCGAATATTAATCCTATCGGAGAGCGCCGAATTTCACGAATTTCGACAAGTTAAACGGTGGAACGATCCGGTTCCCCTGATCCGATGGAAACTTGATAATGGACCAGAGACTCAAAGACCTTTTCCAAGATAAGCACGGATACGTCATCCGACACGGTGGAAGGAATTAAACCAACTGAATCATGGAACTGAAGTGCCACGAACTCTATTCTAATCCCAGACTAATCAACCTCGCTTCTATTTCTGGCCCACTGACCCAAAAGGGAGGCTCGTCACTGGATCTGCTTCTTTTTCATTATCCACGATGGTTTTTCCGGTATAATTCACTAAAAAAATGAAAAAATGTGACGAGTTTCCCCTCAGGCTAAAAACGTTGGATAACCCAGAAATTTATTCACGTTCGAGGGAGCCAGAGGAGTCTCTTGGCCTGGTATTCCAATACACTTCCGGCGTTCAAGATCCTTCTCTCGTCTCACGGGATTACAACGTATATCTTGCACGGAATGGTTTAGTGGCCTGGACGAAAAAGTGGGATCAGCGAAGGAGGAAGAGTCTGATATCCAGACTCTGAATCTTTTACGGAGGACAATAACGATGGAATTTCACTTTGCCCATGGTGAAAAGCTTCGGAATCTTCGAGGGTCAAGATGACGCGGGTGGAGAACACGGAGGAGCGTCACGATCGATTCTCAATGAAAATGATTTATCCGTTTTCTTTGAAAGACGAAGCGGCGAAGAGGCAAAGAGAAGGGAAGGAAAGGAGGGGGAAAAAGTTCGTGGTAGGAGAGAGCTTTAAGCTCGCTGCTATCGGAGGCGACGATGGTTAACAATGTTATAACTCGAGAACTGGGTCAAATCGATCCTGGACTGTAACCTCGTGTTGCTCCCGGCACGTCTCACTTCGTTGTGAAACTTACAGGAGCGTCGTTACACTTGAGCCTATAGTCAGTTAAGCATCAGGCAAGTTCGATGAATTTGACTTGGTAATCGTTTCTACGTTCGTTGATGGATCTGTTGCACGAGTGTCCTGTGCAAGGACTATGAAGTTTCGAGCACAAGTACCGCTTTACATTAGAGACGAATTTATGTCGAAACTGTTTTCAGTGAGGCTGGGAGTGTCTTTGGCTGAATAAATTTAAATAATTAGCAAATTCGTATTATTTATTATGTATATTATAATATATAATATAACATTGTCTATATTATATATTAGACTAGCTGACCCGGTGAACTTCGCATCATCTGCAATATCTTTCTATTACAACTATCGATCAGGGATTATCAATCCTAATCAAGCCATTTTTGAGTTCTAGCGAGACTAACGAACATCGATTGATTTTTATATACCACTTTAGAACCCGACCCTTTTCGATTTGGCTGAAACTTTTTTATCTTTTTTTACCCTATCAAAAACATTTTTCAGAATTTTTTCAAATTTTTAAACCCAGTCGATAAAAAGTTATAAATTTTTCAAAAAATTGGCTTTCTATTTTTCAAATATCTATAACTTTTTCAAAATTTGACGTATCGGGACGATTTTTTTTCAAAATTTTTGTTTTTTAATGTACTTTTGGAAAAAAAATACAAAAAAATTATAAAAACCCATCTTCATCGTTTTTTTTTAGATTTTCGGAAAAAATCGAAAATTTCTCGATGATTACCATTTTCAATTTTTGTTTTTTATTTTTTTTTTCAAGTTTGGAAGTCCTCTGAACACCCTCAAAAATTAGCAGAATGATGTTATGAGAAATAAGGCTAGTTGAAAGAAAGTTTTTTTTTCAATTGGAAAAAAAAATAGATATCGAAAAAACACCACTCTGAAAAAATTTGACTATTTGCAAAAAATTTCAAAGTTTGACATAATAGAAAGAAAAAAAAAGGAAAAAATGGTAATCATCGAGAAATTTTCGATTTTTTCCGAAAATCTGAAAAAAACGATGAAGATGGGCTTATATAATTTTTTTGTATTTTTTTTCGAAAAGTACATTAAAAAACAAAAATTTAGAAAAAAAAACTCGTCCCGATACGTCAAATTTTGAAAAAGTTATAGCTATTTGAAAAATGAAAAGCATTTTTTTTTGAAAAATGTATAACTTTTTATCGGCTGGGTGTAAAAATTTGAAAAAGTTCTGAAAAATGTTTTCGATAGGGTAAAAAAAAATAAAAAAGTTTCAGCCAAATAGAAAAGGGTCGAGTTCTAAAGTGGTCGATTTGGTGTGGAATGCCCCATATATAAGATGTAATTCACAGATTTTTGCTCCTAGTCAGAGGGGACAAAAAATGATTGTTTTTCTACATCTGACTAATTTTCACTAAATTGATTCACCAAAATCTCTGTAACTTTACATCCCCTTGGACCTACGTTTTGATTTCGGACTCAGTTCTCTTCTTATCATTCTTGGTCCGGCGTGAACAAAAATTTCAAATCCTAAAGCAGAGTTATGGCGGCTTGGAATTTTGAAATTCTGAGTTTTCTGAAAAAATTTAATAATGAAAGATCACAAAAAAAAAATTTTCTTTTAAAATGTATTATCTTATGGGAAATTTTCCAGTGATTACGATTCTTGCCCAGGGTTGGTGAATCAAAAAATCATTTAAAAATCCGAAACTTGTCAATCGAGTATGTCTTTTTGGAGATTCCATATTTTTCATCATTTTCACAAATTTCATTTGCCGCTGCTTCACTCCGCAGACCCTGCATTGTGTCTCGAGGTAAAGGAAATAATCCGCGGGCACCGACGCTCGTGCAGTAAAAATATTATTAAATGAAATTAAAAGGTGGTCGCGCACGAGAGAAAGGGGCCGGGGGCGAGTGAACGAGGGGTAACGTGGCGTGCACGATAATTAAACTGAAGCGTAGTAAAACAGGTGCTCGCACTAATCACAACGAAACACGAAGTCGCCAAAGTATTTAGGTGAGCAGAGACGCCTTCCTTGGATTTTACGGTACACCGAGATAAATTATTTGTTTAGCTTGAATAAATATATACAAAATAAGTAAAGTTTTATTCAAATATCTGTTTGATAAGCTATGAACAAATTAAGCTATGAAACAAATTAAGGGGTTATATGCAGTAAGGAGGTCGAAACAAAGCGATTTTCTAAGAATTTTTTCTGGAAAGACATACTAATTTATCAACATGAAAATTTATATACATAACTTAACTTATGTAAAAAAAAAGACTATACACTGTATCCAGTAATAAAAGATAATATTCATAGCGATTTATAGAAAGTTTTTTTTTTAATTTTCAAAAATTAAAAAAAAATAGTAATTATGGAGGACTCACGATCGGACTAGTCTTAAAAGTTGTTGAATAGATAGAAATTAAAAATAAAAATAAATTCAAAAAAATGAAAAAATATGCACTCACTTTTGAAAACACGATTCAAAGTTTAAGACAAAACACTCAAAAACGCGTCGAATATTTTTTTTGTATTTTTTTTTCTGAAAAGGCCATAAAAAACAAAATTTTTGAAAAAATAAACACTCAATTTGGACGGTTATTAAAGAAGTTATGACTAAAAAACCGAAAAAGAGTGGTTTTTATTTTATTTAATATCTTGTGAACGGTTAAGCAAAAAATCTCAAAATTTAACAGGAAGGGCCTTTTGATGAGTACTAAAAAATATAAAAAATTTGAGGAAATAAAAGAAAAGTTTTTCAAACTGTCCGATTTGGGATGGAATGCACCATATATATATATATTTTTAAAATAAAAAAAAGGAATTTAGCTACCAGAATAGATTCCCGTTGCAGAGTTCCTGTTGTTTTTTTGGCTCTGATGAAAAACGTTGAATAAGAAAGAAAATTAGAAAACCAAATTTTTATAATTTTTTTTATCCAGCGTTTTTTATTACACTCAAAAAAATAATAGAAACTCTGCAACGGGGATATCTATTCTAGTAGCTAAACTCCTTTATTTTACTTTTTTGAAAAAGTTGGCCTCCCCCGAGCTAATATTTACTTTTTTATCATTATCTGAAGGAATATAAATTTCGAGATGTGCCTTTCGATGAGTCGCACTTCCCAACACAATTACCAACTTTTTGACAGGCATGAGGGGGGGCTCCTTCTCCGAGGGTTGCTTTTTCAATTCTCAGAGCCAGGCACGATGTTAGTTTGATTTCTGTCTCTTCGCTGTCATCGTTGGGAAATGTCTACGAGGGTTGAAGTTCAGTACCCAGAAGCTGAGGAGCGCAGTTTGGGGTGGAGATACAGGAGAATAATTCGAGAGAAAGGGCGCTCGGATCTTGAGGAATCACGACGTTACTTGGCGCTTTGGTCGATTGTTCTCGGCAACCAACTGTGTCTCATTACTTCGAATCGGCTGGACGTAGACAATGGCTTCGTAATGCGTTTATCCGTCATAGAAATACGACGGTATGGCCCTTTTCTTGTATTCGTTCCTCGCTCAAAACTCTCGCAGTGCCTTCGCGTCTTCAGCTTCGCCCTCTCTCATCCTCCCCCTTGTTCCCTTCGCCCTCCGTCGTTTCTCACTGTTCCCTCTTGTCATGGCGGAAAAATCGAGAAAGCGAATAGAGAAGGTAAGACGTTTATGCATAATCTTTCACGACTTTGAAATCTCCTCGGCAATCATATCTCCTATTTCACGAAGCGTAAAATAGAAGAAAGGCCCTCTCGGGTTGGGCACGGTGAGAGAGGGTTGAAGACACGCAGGGATGAAAGTGCCAAAGTGCCGGGGAGAAGGGATGTATATGTATGCATATATATAAATGAATGATGGAATGTCGGTCGTGGAATAATAAGGACGAAGGATAAACGTGGAGGAGCAATGGAATAAGGACGAATGAAAAGGAGGCTCCGTTTGTTGAAGAGTTCGCCAATGCCTGCGAAATGAATGGACCCCCAAGATTTCAGGATAATGGAAGGAACAGCGAGCATAATAGTTTGGGGAACGTGGAGAAAAATCAGGACACATCGACTTCTCAACTTTCATCTTCGCTGATTAAATCCTTCGAGAATCAGGATCATAAATATGTGTTTATTCTTCTTTCCGGATTTAAGAGCTTATACGCAGGCAGGAAAGCGAAAAAAGAAAACGATTATTCAAAAAGAATTTTTGGAAAGACATTTCAATTTATTAACGTAAAAAATTGAATACATATTTTTGTAGGTTTTGACTTTATTTTGAATTTTTTTTTTTCAATAACGATTCTTGAAGCCGTTGTTACCGATTTACGGGAGGTCCTTTGAAAAAAGCATCTTGCGGTGAGTACGATATCTGTGGATTGGATAATCGAAAATAAAAAAAATAAAAAGATTTCGTTAATGTAAGGTATGATCTAGTATTTGAAAAAAAATCCGAAAAATTTTTGAACAATGTTGAATAATGATGAATCGACATTAAATTTTTGGTTCAATTTTTTTTATATAATACCTTGTGCTGATCTTAAAGGATCCTGAAATTTTCAGAATTGCGTTCTTTTTTGTTTCAAAAATATGAATTTTTGAATTTCGGTAAACAACATTTTTTTTTACCTCTAAGTTAAGTAAAGTTGAGCAATCATGTAATTTTTTAATTTTTAGCCGTGAAAATTACCCTTTTCATTTTTTTCAGCGATTTTCGAAGTGCTCTCATTTCTACAAAAATTAAGTTATCGGAATAAACCAAACGCCATCCTCTAAGTTCAGTGACAGCCATTAAGTACGAAATAAAATTTTGGAATAGGTTGAACCGACGTTAAGTTATGAGCACTTGAAATTTCGCGATTTCGAGGTTTCTGAGAATGGCGCTAAAATTAAAGAAAAATGTTTTTGATGAAAATTCATGAAAATTTTGATTTTTTGAGAAAATTATTGATAGATTCGTGTTTAGGGGAATAAAATACAACGGTATAGGGCGCGAAAAAAAAAAAATTAAAAATATTTTTTTTCCGCATTTTGGTCAAAATTGAATCGGTTCACTAAAATGACTGTAATTTATTTTCTAGATAGAATTTCGGGTTCTACATGCGCTCATTCTGATCGGAATCGTTGAAGCTTCAAGATGCCGTTTTGTTCATATAATTCGGATAATTTTTCGATTTTTGGCCGACTTTGAAAGTTCGACTATCGATTTTTGCCATCTTTTTAAGGTACACCCCTTTCCATTGTTTTTTGGTCATTTTCAAAGTGCTCTCATTTCTACAAAAATTAAGTTATCGAGATGAACCAAACGCTATTCTCTAAGTTTAATGACAGCCTTTTAGTACGAAAAAAAAAATTTGGAATCGGTTGAACTGAAGTAAAGTTATGAGCACTTGAAATTTCGCTATTTTGAGGTTTTTTAAAATAAGACAAAAATTGAGCAAAAAAAATTATTTTTATTTTTATCGTCTTCAAATGTTATTTCAATGGGAAATTCACCGCTGATTGCGAATCACGCAGTTTTTGTCGAAAAAAATGTATTCATGAGAAAAAGCAAGGAAAAACAAAAAAAAATATATTTCAATACACCGTGTTCTTTTTGAAACGCCTTTTTTAAAGAGGTGATTCTACCCATCGATACAAACAACTTTTCCTACGGGGCTCCTCTGAAATCGTGAAAAAAAATCAGCTGTTTCATACTAAATGTGATACCTACTCGATCCAAAATGCATGGAAGAGCTGAAATTTTTTTCACGAATTCAGAGGAGTGCCCATAGAAAAAGTTGTTCGTATTGATGGGTATAGAACCACCTCTTAAAAAAAGTGTAACAAATTTTCTCTTATATGGTATCACTAAAATGACTAATTTGAAAGAAAAAGAAAAAAAAGCCACTTTCAAGTTTGTCTTGTCTCGTCCTTCATTCACTTCCCATATCCTACAAATTTCTCATGAAAATACTGCAAATGAGCTCTGAAATGGTAAAAAAAATACGACTAGCTTTCACAAAAGTTCCTAAATTGGTAGGGAAAATGTGACTATTTAAATGAAAAAGTCACTATTATGTCACTATTTCTGTGAAAGTAAGTCACTATTCTACTATTTTTTACCCTCCGAAGTGCTGGCAACCCTGCCTTACTATAATAGGTTTCGAGATGTTAAAAAAGTAAAATTGAAAAATTGAATAAATGGTGAAATTTTTAATTTTGCATAACTTTCGAAAAAAAAAAATTTAATTTTTTTCCTTTGGTAGTTTTCTTTTATCATAAAAATTCTGACCAAATTTCATCGAAATTGAAAGGGGTTGATTCCAACTATTGGTCGATTTGACGTGGAATGACCCATATACATTATAAAAATAAAATTTTAAAAAATCGATTTTGTAAAAATCCTGACTACGTATATATAACTCCTTAAATCGTCTTACACTTCGACTTTCGCGAAATTTCCATTAACCGGGGGGCGCAATTCCTCCGGAAAGAAAAGACTCCCAGATGTTCCTATTGTTGAAATTGAACGCTGAAAACTTTCAATCGCAATATTCGCGCTCTTCAACGCTGTATCGTCGTGTCTTGTCTATATACGCGAGAGTTAAGCGTCTTATCAAAGATGAAGAAGCACAAAACATCGTCCGACATTGACGACGACACGAGGAAGAAGCTTTTTCATTGGCCCAAGAGAATGATCAAGCCATCACAATATAAGCGGAAGTGCCGAGGATACTTATTGTTGTCGGGCGCGCGATTCTCTCTCAACGAGACGGGAATTGTCATGAGAATAAACGTTTAACTTGCATGCACTTTAGCAACAATTCATCGTGACAGAAGTGAAGAAAGTTTTGTAACAAGAGTCAAACGAGAGGGTTGCTGAACTGTCGAAAAGTGTACTCGGTAAAGAGACGAGAGGAATAAGAACGAGAGAGCATTGAAATTCCGCGAGAGAAGCGAGAAGTGAGCGAGGAAACAAGAATTTCCCACTGTCTGTCCGCGAGTTAGGATATTCATTTTCTTTTTTCCATTCGTTCCAGCCGAAGTCTTGTTCTTGCTGGTCATAAAGTTCCGGATGGTCGAAGCGTCGAAGACGAAATCGAGAGTGGCAAAAGTTTGTCGAACTCCTTCCGGACATTCGAATTGTTTTGATTTCATCGAAAAATGCACACTGGCGAACTTACATCGCGTTTCGTGGACTTCCGAAGAGGAGGATCAAGGCTATTCGATGCGAATAATGGTTCAGAAAAGTCTGTGGAAAATTTGGCCCGTTGAGGATGAACCATTCGCTGGAATCCATTTCTGGATGACTTCCTCGTCGCCGTAAGATAAAGGAAACCCTGAAGAAAGACGACCAACGTAGGGACGGGGGGGGGGGATGAGAATAGAAATTGTGTTCAAACAATGAGAATCGCGATGTTCTGCTCATCGTCCCTCTCTCTCTCTCTCCCTCTCATGCCATTTCATTCACCATACCAGAATTCCACTTCGAGAGGCAAAATATCAGTTTCATTGAAATATTCAAGAGGCCCTGGGCTCCAGGCGCATCCAGGTTGGGCGGTTATCGCTCGGAAAACCGTATTCCTTCGTCATTTCGTTTTTCCCTCTTTTTCTCCAGCGAGCCATGCTCTGCCATTGTTCAAAAAAACAACATTCACACGATTTTTTTTTGGACCTGACGCGAATTCTCGTTGCGCTTTTCGTGCATATTCAAAAGATCCTCAACTGAATGACACCTGGAGAAATATTGTCTGAATTCAAAACATACTGCAATTCAGAGGGTCATGATAATATCTTGATAACATTTTATAAATATCCGAGCCGTCTAATTTTCATTTCGTTCTTTTCAGAACGCCTTTTTTCCAAGCAATGTTTTTTGATTAATCTTCATTCGAATCTTCGGAACCGCTTGATTAAACTACAATCACGTTTCTTGAAAAATTCTATTTGCATTGCCTGATTATAAAAATATTATTTGCGACTTATTGATTCCTCACGGATTATCATTAAAAATGCCAAAAACCATTTTGGTCAGGACCCCAAAAAGTCGAAAAACTCGTAATTGAAACCTTTGAATCCCACAAGCATTGTTCAGTATCATCCAGAGATTTCATTTGAACGATTACACGGCACTTCGATAATTAGCGATGCCTATTGTCCAATTCGCAGGAATCCATCGACGAACATGAATCAAAGGAACGACGCAGGATTGCACGACAAAGTCCAGTATTTAATCAAGGGAATGCACGGAGAGAAATGATTCTAATAGTTTAAATAAACATGTTGGAAATAAATAGAATTTATTTTAAATAAAATAAATCGGAAAAATTCATTCGAATCGGATAAATCTTTTTCTAGGTGTGGAATGTGGCAAAGTCTTGAAAAATCATAATTATATGCTAGCTTTTTGACGGTAACTGCGAACAACTGTTAACCATTTTTTGTCGCACATTTTTGCATACTTCTGCATAAAATATCTTGAATTCCTCTTACTCCGAGGGCCAAAACCACTCGGGAATCCCTTGGCCCGTCCGTGTGTGCGACTCAACGAAGAAAAGGTTCTCCTGACCCATTTAACCTAAGGTCACACCGTGAGATTTTGTTCGCCAGGGTGAAAACAAATATGGTGAAATGGGTCAGTGGCTTAGTAGAAGCTTGCAATCAGCAACTCATTAAAAAGCTCACGGTTTTCTTCATTCTCGAGCTTCTCTCTCTTTTTTTTGTCGCTCGACCGATGGACCAACGCTTGTTAAATCCTACGGGAAACGATGTTTTTCATCCAACAAGGCTCCAAAGGATCACGCAGCACAAATAAAAACAGAGCGAGACGAAGAAATGACGCTTTTTTTCTCTCCTGCAGGAACTGCCCGCTATTTTGTTGGACTCCTCTATCTGCTCATCATTGGACTGTCACAAAACAACACTTTTTTTACTTCCTTTTTGACGAAATCATAGTTTTTACCGTAATATTGGACACAGCGAAAGGAGGACTACGTACGATTTTTTTAGAAGTGACGCCATCAGTTTTTCTATAAGCATTATTGCATACAATCAGCAATTTTCAATTATTTATTTGCCAGAATCATTTATTAATGATTTATCACAATTAATAAATAGTAGGAATCAGTTATTAATTATTGCATGACACTTTGTAATCCGTCCATGTTGATCACTAATTATTGGCCTATTTAGCAATAGATTAGGTAATTAGTAAATACCGAATACTAGTTATAAGGTACAATTAGTAATTATTGAATACCAATAACTAATTATGGGGCATAGTTGATGAACTAGACACCAATATTCAATTAAATACTATTCACTAATCACCTAACTAATTATGGGGTATAGTTGATGAAGTAGACATCAATATTCAATTAAATACTATTCACTAATCACTCATTTTGCTTGATATTCAGTATCTAATGACCGTTAAATACTCATTATTATTACCTACTGTTTATTAAATTCCAGTTTTTCTTAAAAAATATTGTATTTATTTAGTTTAAACTAGTTACTAACTTTTTATATGATTACAAAATAAGTTAAATAAATTACCCAGTTTTTGGTTAATTAGTAATTACGCTGAACTAATTATTAATTTCTTCAAAAATTAGTAATTCAATGAAGAATTGAATTGAAGAGTAAATAGAAGTATGTATCAAATGACAAATTAAAAAACTCATTGCTTTATCTTTAAAAAAAATCATACGTATCTCTCCTTTCCTGGCTTTTAATGATATAGCAAAAACTATCATTTCATCAAATAGAAAGTAAAAAAAAAAAAAAAGAAACTTCAATTTTTAATCAATCTACTCGCAAGTCCGCCTCGGACGTCCTCGAACCCTCCCGAATTCCTCGAGCAAATATATTTCGTGCAAATGTCACGATTATTTTCCAATGCCTTGGGGAAGGAACGAGATACGTTGCTCGTACGAATTCTTCGAATCCTTCGAACGGTCGCACGTAGGAGTTTCGCCAAATACGCGTTCCAACATTTCCAGAGACCTATTATAAGGATTTATTGCATGTTTTGTTTATTTTTTATTTTTGAATGCGAAACGAGAATTTCGACGATCGATTTCTCGTAAAATTTAGTAATAAAAAAGTGTCTATGGGACGACTCTTCTCGTTAAAAATGAGCAACGTTATATTTTTAATAGCGTTGAGGAAAGTTTCGTCGGAAAAATTACTGTTCTATTGCTGTGGGAAAAAAACAGGGCACCCCGCTGATTATGGTCTTCGAAGAATATGGCGAAGCACATTTTAATGTCTCTGTTAGCTCGATGAGCAAAAATAAAATACAGGAAAAATGCAGTAAACGTTGACATAATGATATCGGGAATTCGGGGTAAAATGGATCAGTTGGATGGGAGGTTTTATCGATTATCAGGGCTCGGTCGAATTATTTTTAACACGCTGTTTTCATTTGACACACTTTCAGGACGTTGAAGAGAAATGCAAATTTTTTGCAAGATGAGTTTCATTGAAAAGTGAATTTTTAATCGCGGAATTGTCGATAACGCGAAGACAGCATTTGAATTATTTTTTGAGACCGCATTAATTCGAAAAAAAATGAGGCAATTAGATTCTCTTCCAATTAAGAGTGCACTAGAGAGAGTCTATCTATTTCATCCTCGTATTCGTTTTGCCTCATATTTTATAAATCTACAATATCATGTCGCATTCAGAGCTTTCTTTCGATGCACCGCTTTCATTTTGCTTTTGTGAAAATTTCAGCGTTGTCACGGGCTCTTATCTCTCAAGTAGGTATTATCCAGCGTGGAATTTTCTCAATCGCGCCAGCATTCTATCTGTCTGCAAATCATTCTCCAGCCTCTCCGATCTCTCGTCTCGTCTTTAAGTCTCCCTCAATGAGACGATAATGATCCAACTAATGATCTCAACGATTGACGATTGCACTCAAGCT
This sequence comes from Alloplasta piceator, assembly GCA_946863875.1. Lineage (NCBI taxonomy): Eukaryota > Metazoa > Arthropoda > Insecta > Hymenoptera > Ichneumonidae > Alloplasta > Alloplasta piceator. Next base: position 78,801,662 of record OX333071.1, read on the forward strand.
AGAAGCTTCCATTAGACGCGAATTCTCTTCGAATGCAAGCTTCTGGATGAGATGCATTATGTTCCCTTTTGAAAATAAAGCACAATTGACGTATGCAGATAATACGTCTAAGGTGTCTTATATATGTGTCATTCCATATCAATTCAACGACGTTTTGACGGTGACCCCTTCGATTTTTTTTATTTTTCAATATGTTATTATACATGCAAAAAGAAGTATCCATGCCAATTTTTAGCTCTCTATCTTAAACCTTACCAAAGTTATTGATTTTTCAAGAATATACTTAAAATAATCATAACTTCTACATTAACCAAGATATTGTAATTTGTCAAGAGGTCATTTCTTTTCATTTTTCGAGGTACTTTTAAAAAAATATATTAAAAATTGAGAAAAACAAATTTTTAATATGTTTTTAACTGTTTTAAGCTAAAAAATTGGATTTTCTTTCCATGGGACCCCTTCGATTTTTTTCAAAGGAAAATTATTAAATTCTCCGTAAAAAACAAAAGTTTTGAGATCTTACCGAAGAGGGGGTTCAAATAACTACTTATCGAAAAAAACTTTTCTACATGCTCCTACATTCTACAAACTTCTACATTAACCAAGATATTGTCATTTGTCAAGAGGACATCTTTTTTTGTTTTTCAATGTACTTTTTGAAAAAAAGACGAAGAATCAAGAAAAACAAATTTTTAATGTCTTTTTGAACTATTTTAAGCTAAAAAATTGGATTTTCTTCTAATGGAACCCTTTCGATTTCTTTAAAAAAAAATTATAAAATCCTACGTAAAAAAACAAAATTTTTGAGATTTTGCCGAAGAGGGAATTCAAATAACTTCTTAACGAAATTTTTTTATTCGATTTTTTTTTCGTAATTTTGAACTTTTTTCCTTCTATGACTCTGATAGTTGATTTCAATGATGTTTAAATGAATAATCTAACTTGCCTCACATATTTCCATTGTAAATTACTATTATTAACATGAAGAATTACAATTCAAGTACGTTTTGCAAACTAAAGTGCAAAACGTACTTAAATTGTAATTCTTGATGTTATCTATTATAATTTACAATGAAAATATGTGAGGCAAGTTAGATTATTTATTTTAACATCATTGAAATCAACTAATGTAGTCATAGAAGGAAAAAAGATCAGAATTACGAAAAAAAAAATCGAAATTTTTTTTTTCAATAAGAAGTCATTTGAATCCCCTCTTCGGTAAAATCTCAAAAATTTTGTTTTTTTACGTAGAATTTTATAATTTTTTTTGAAAAAAATCGAAGGGGTCCCATTGAGAGAAAATCCAATTTTTTAGCTTAAAACAGTTAAAAACACATTAAAAATTTGTTTCTCTTAATTTTTAATATTTTTTTCAAAAAGTACCTTGAAAAACAATAAAAAATGACTTCTTGACAAATTACAATATCTTGGTTAATGTAGAAGTTATGATCATTTTAAGTATATTCTTGAAAAATCTATAACTTCGGTATGGTTTAAGATAGAGAGCTAAAAATTGGCACGGATACTTCTTTTTGCATGTATAATAACATATTAAAAAATAAAAAAAATCGAAGGGGTCACCGTCAAAACGTCGTTGAATTGAAATGGAATGACACATATATTATTATCCAAAAGTTAAGAGAGTACCCTGGTCTAGAACTTTGAAAAAATTAATAATTTTTGCATATTCTTATAGTTTAGACCTCTAAGAATATATGCTTTAAGAATGTATCAACATTATTTTTTTTAGGCAGGCAGCCGTCATTTTGCGAATTTTCACCAGCTTATAACTTATTTAATTTCTTTTTTTTTCTCGAAAATTTTTTGGTTTATCGTCAAAATATTAATAAATATGTTGTAAAAAAAAAGAATTAATTTTTTTTTCTTATCGATCCCGACAAAATGCTAAAAATGTATGTCTCTAGACCAGAATACCGCCATAAATTTCCCGATGAAAGCTCACCCATAAACGGCGAGATATCTTTTCCAAGCTTTTCCATGAGCTGTTTCCGTGCGAAGCACACAATCGTGTACGTTTCCTAACCAAAAGTCAATTGCAATCGAAGCTTTCAACGACTGTTCGCCACGTTACAAGTGTAAAGCTTACCGTGACGCTTGACCCTTTGCTGACCAGTCGCCATGGTGCTTTGATCTTGCCCTGTTTCGGATCTCACTCTTCTCCCAGCCCCTTTATCCTCTTTCAATTCCCCGCATCCCGGCCTTCGCCGTTTTATATATATAGTGTATATTTTTTTTCGAGTCCGATAATCGTGTGTGAGGCTAGACCTGTATGTAATGCCGTGGTTCGCGTCGTTGCTTTGCAAGCTTCCAGAAAGCTCAAACCCCAATGCCTGGAGAGTGCCCAACGGGCATGAAATCCACTCTTGCTCTTTCGTTCTTCATCTCTCCGGCTCACACTCACTAAAAATAGATGCTCTCCGCAGTATTCGAGCCAGCATATGTACAAAGGCGAGAGAGAGACCGAGAAGGAGGAGGAAGAGAGAAAGAGAGCTTTGGATTTGCCGTACATTTGGTACGTGTCCGTGTATTCGTGTGCATTATACAGAAACTGTATAACGAATATCCACGGTACGATTTTCCTTTCGTCCGGAACAAAGAACACGAAAATACTATTGTCACGAAGCACTTTCGAAGAGCGTTGATATTACTCGGGCTTGAAAAAAAAAAGAACAACGAAGCTTTCTACCTTTTTGACGTATAGGTAAGCACATCACATAGAAGAGAGGGTGCGGTATGATTCCATGTAGAAAGGTTTTCAGTTTCTGAAATGAGAAACTCCGAACAAAAAGTAAAGCCACACACAAGCAAGCGTGAAAATGAGAATGATAATGGAGTCTCTGATGTGTATTTTCCTATAGACATTGGCAGTTCGGTAAATCGATCGTTGCTACGAGTGTCGTAAGATCGAACGATAAGTGGACGACACGCACCGAACAAACTCCGGCAATGGCCGAGGGTTTGCTCGAACATCGTGCCCTATATCATAATGTACAGAACCCACAACTTTGTATACATTATTGTACCGTTGTAGTGAGTTTCGAGAGATACGCGACGATAAATTGATGAGATAAGGGTTACTGAGACAGCTCGCCTGATAATATTACAATCGGTCGATAACCCATTTCACGAAAACTCTCTTAGAAGGTTCTGAAAAAGGCCTAAGGCAGTAACTTCAAATTTATCCCCCAAAAAAGTTAGGATGAAATATCGAAGAAATGTCCAGAATTACTGTAGGAATAACGCGAAGACGCTTGATCGTCCGTATCAGTGATACGAGAGTTGCGCGAACGTCCCGCAGTGTACTAAGCCGTTAGATGGCGTGGTGTACGGATACCGTAAGCTGCTCGAGGCGGCAAAATACGAAATGAAATTTTCCATGGCCTCTCTCATCGTGCAGAAAACTTATTTTGTCTTATTAATTCACTGAACTGTGGATACATTTTTAAATATTTACAATTTATACACTTTTTTTGTGATTTTGTGAATTGTCACCAACTCTTCTTGGTAAAGTCTACCAAACAGCGTAGAGGTGAAAGTAATAATTAGAAAAATTTAGAATTGCTAATACTTCAGAGTCAAGTTTCACGATGTACTAATCCGACAGATGGCGCAATGTCGCATGTCGCATGATATTGAGGCGGGTGAAACGAGAAAGAAGGGGGAAAGCACTCGTGCAAGTACAAACACGTTCAAGCGAATCCATGACATGGCGAAGACGAGTAAGTCAGTGTACTCTGGTAGAGGAATAAAGTCGGATGATCCCTAATCGTAACGACCTAGTAGCTGCATAAGTACGCTCGTTTCGCTGTATATAGCAGCAAACTTCTCGCTTTTATCTTTCCTTCTTTCTCGCTCTCTCTCTCTCTCTCTCTTTCTCTCTCCCTATCTCTGGGTATCTCTTTAAGCGGAAGCAACAGAAGTGGGGTCTATCCATCTCGCTTCGCTCACGAGGAGAACTTAACTGAGTACGAAGAGATTGAGATTGGAAGTTCCATCCTGGACACACTGTACAACGTGTTGGTACTACTACTTTGACCGACTACTACACTGTTAATACCCGGGCATTACTACTAGTGAATCCCAGCAAAATATCGGGATATAGGTACTGCGCATTATATGGGGTATTCCTTATAAATTGATCCAACAATTTTTTTTAACAATCTCAAAATAGTCGTCAAAATCGTACTTTAAGACAAAAAATTTCGCCACTATGTGATTTTATATATGACCCATGAAAATTATGAATATAGCCATTGAACCAATATTGATGAATTTGAAAATTAGGCAATGTTTTTCCCAAAACTACGTTATCGAAGGGAACAAAATACCCAATAAATACTTTATCGAGCCTTTTAAGATTTCTGGAACTTTTTTTAAATATAAAAATGTAGTATTTGATTTGTACTTTCGTTATGATGAGCAAAGAATAGGAAATTTTTGTGCAAAAATCTTTCTTTCTCGACAGTTGAACTTCAATAAAGTTTTTATCAAATTTTTCGTCACATGAGAAAAATTCATTGATTTTGTTGACGTTAAATGCGTCGTTTATATTGGACTCAGGTTGGAATATACTCAATGGCTGCTTGGTTGTTTCTAACCTCTGTCCCCTTCCGTTCTCTCTCTCTTTCTTTCTGTCTTTTGGTCCATCGTCCATTTTCCCTCCATCCTACCTCGGTTCAGAGAGGATTATAGCTTTGCCATCCGACGGACTCCCGGGACACTGACAGCAGTTCAAGAGTTTCAGGACATCCTGTATTCTCTTTTCCATCCTCTGTACGTGCATCTTTCTAGGCGTATGCCGCGAACAAACTGGAAGTGGAGAGCCAAAACTCTCGTTTGCGTTGGCATTATCTACTATCCGGCGCCAGTTTTTTTTTCTTTTCCTTCACAGCAGAAAGCAAGCCCCACATTAAGAGAAGTAAAACCCAGATCCTTTCGCATTATCATGCGATACCTTTGTACATTGGCGTAAAACTTCTACGAGCTTTCATGTTCTCGATTTATGAATCTATTCATAAATTAACATTAAAGGATAAAAGGAGTCCAAACGCTTATAAAAAGGATATTTTTTGATTTTTTTTCTAAGGTTGCGAGTATAAACAGTGGTATGATTCTTGCAGAGCTGAATAGATGTACTTATTCTTAAAATGCAAATAGAATTTTTTTTTAATTTATTTTACTTACTTTTTGTACAGAAAAATGATAGACAAACGTAACTCTTCAAAGAGTGGGCGGGTGACTTTCGTAAGTGACTTTTTTTTTATGGAGGATCACCGGAAACCAAAAAATCAAAGAGCTTCAGATTTAGGACAACTATGGCTTTCGTTGGAAATATATTTTCTAATAGAAAATAACAAAATTTAGTAAACTTTTTTTGATCATTTTTGCAATGAACAAATTAAAAATATCAATTGATAACTTAGTTCTGGTTCAAGAACAATCGTTAGATGTGGAAAATATTGTTTCAACATATAAAAATGTTGAAAAAAAAAATATTTAGACTGCTTGAAACTTTACAAACTTGACAAAAAATATATTTCGATACCTGCACTTTCCAAAAATGTATTCTATCGTATTACAAATGTAATTGAATCGCATGTGATATATTTAATCTTAAATATTTGTTCGTTTGTCAGATAACTAATAAGTGTAGGAACATATAATGGCGTTTTAAGTATATCGCCAAAGAATGAGAAAGTAGTGACGTTACTTTCGAGTCAGACAGTGTGTTATTCAGTCGATTGAGTACATCGGGGTGCGGCAACGCGGAAAATCAAAAAGAAGCAAGAATATAAAGCGAGTAGAACGATGGGGTGAAAGTAGACGCTGTGCGATATCGGCTTTACGGGAAAATGATGAGGAAATTCGTTGAAGCCGATCAACAAACTCCTCAGAGTTTAAGATCGCGGAATAATATTCTGAGGTCACGACGAAGACGAAGATATATTAAGAAGAAGAAGAAGGAGGAGAAGAGGTGAAGGTATAAGACGAAGACGAAAAAGAAGATGAAGACGAGGACGACGAGGAACCAAAAACATAAAAAGATGAAGAAGAAGAGGACGGTGACCAATAAAACGAATAAAGGTGGAGGGTATCAAAAGCCCTCGACGCAAGACTCCTTTTTTTAGAGGACCTCTCGGAGATCGGCCACAGCGGCTTCAAGAATCATTATTTTTTAAAAAGAAAAATTTCAAAAATAAAGTTGGAAGTTACAAAAATATGAACATAATTTTTTACGCTAATAAATTAAAATGTCGTTCTCGAAAAAATTCTAGAAAAATCGCTGTTTTTCGACGTCCTGACTGCGTATAACCCGTTAAAACAAATAATACTTCAGTGGTGTTGAAATTGAAAAAGTGAAAAAATTACGTTCTTCGACGAATAATTGTCTGCAAGGATGTTCAGGAATAATTTGGGATGCAACGAAGGGCTGGTGAACACGCGAACCTTATGAAATTTTATCGGATCTCTGGGAATAAAACCTGAGGTTCGAAAGGCCATCGTGGGAATGGGGTTGATAGAAAAATACGTGAGCTAATTGAAAGCCCGAGGGGCATCGGCGCACGGATCGAAGCGGACGATGACGCATATCTATATATATGTACTTATTATATGGAGTCACACCTCGTGATCTTGCAGGTATATCCTCGAAGTATATACATAGGTTGGGCGTTACAAGGATAACATGGAAAGACGCCAGAATCTCTAACCCGAGAAGCTTTCCACGTTCTCATCCACGACCTTCGTATCTCGTCCTTCTCATCCTCGACCACATACACACTGAGATAGCCCCAGGTCGTCGCGTACTCTGCAAAAAGTCACGAAAGACGTGATAAAATACATACATATCACCACCTATTTTTTCAAAAATCGCCAATGGAAAGAAAAAAAAGATGTTCCTACAGATCCTGCCTTCGCAAAAGGAAAACTGAGGCAACCTCATAGATTTATTCTGCCCTTGTATCATTATCTTTGCTTTAGGAGAATCCAATATTTTCAATCAACCCTCAAGAAACCTTAATCGCCACGAAAATTCAAATAAATAATGGAAAAACGTTCAAAATTATTGAAATTTTTTTCAAAGAAACACGTTTTTGTCTTACTCGGTCTATTCTCGATCGAATGTGCTCTTGAAGCTATCATAAATTAAAAAAAATCGTTTAATCATAAGTGGTAAACATCGATAACATTCTTTTTTACAATTTCAATCTGTTGGGGCGATAATTAAATTTTGAAAGCTTGTTCTCGCCAATTTTGCTACTCCACAAACAAACCCTTATTTTCTATGTTGATGAGACAATGATAAAAAGAATCGTATGGACCCCTTAAGCGAGATTTTTTTCACGAAAGACAGTACCCAAATTTCGATAAGGAGAACAATAAAAAATTTATCGTTAAAACAAACTTTCCATTAATTTATCCTTAAGGTGAAAAGCTGCAGCAGAAAAAAAATCAATCGTTGACATCGTTGACCCAAATTAATTCCACCACGAGGGAATACTGACAATTATTGGAATGCAAACAATCGTAGACACGAGGGGATCGATACGTAAATTCAAGCAAAGAGGGGTAAATTCCAGGCTAGGTTAGGGTTTACATCTGTAGACAAAGCTTAGAATCTGTGAAGTCAGGAATTCCCCGAGGGTGTATAATTGTACGTATCTCAGGGATTGTCTCGAACCCGGATCAAAATCGAGAACAACCGTTCAACCCTTACGCTACCCGATACCCCCATCGCCAGCGTATTCACCCCCAGAAGCCACTGCGAACCACTTTGAGATAAGCAAATGTTGCTTTGATGATTTTGACAGCTGAGTTAACGGGTCATACGCAGTCAGGAGGTCGAAAAAAGCGACTTTTCAAGAATTTTGTCTGGAAAGATATTTTAATTTATGAACGTTAAAATTTATATACAATATTTCTGTAACTTTTAACTTTATTTTGAAATTTTTCTTTTTAAAAAATAATGGCTCTTGAAGCCACTGTAGCCGATCTCCGAGAGGTTCTCTAAGAAAAGGTTTTGTTAAAGTAAGGTATGATCTAATATTTCATCGAAGGAATAAGCAAAATATTTATTTTTAACAAAATGGCGGCTTCTTAAACAAAAAATTCGATTTATGATGAAAATTGTTGCCTTAGATTGTTTATAAAGTGGAACATTTTTATCGGTGAAGAAACCTTCGATTAATTACTGAAAAATATACTTATAAAGGTTGTGTAAAAATTTAAGTTTAAAGTTTGTGTAAAATATTTGTCGGATTGAAATGAAATTTTTTGTATACAGGGTGTCCCAGGAATAAAGAGCAATAGCGAGGGGGTAGATTCGTGACGTAATATCGAGTAGAAAGGTCCTTTGCCATTATTTGATATTTTTAACCCCTGAATTGTTATTAATTTTATTATAATTAATAACAATTCAGGGGTTTAAAATATCAAAAAATGGCAAAGGACTCGATATTGTTGTTTCTACTCGATATTGTGTCACGAATCTACCCTCACGGTATTGCCCTTTATTCCTGGGACACCCTGTATATATTTAAATATATGTACATTACGAAAATGAAATAAAAAAATTTATTTTTTGGAAAAACCTCAACCCCTCTATAATTGAGAAACATGTTTGTGCTTTCTGCACCAAAAACCAAGATTTATTTCCACAACATCATTGCTGAAAACAATTAATCAATCTCAAATAAGATCTGGAAAATCGACGTGAGAAACTTGAAGTAATTTCTGCAATTTTCCTGGCGCAATGACCATTCCATTTTCACGATTTTTCCACCCCCTTAAGGCTGGCAATGTGCCTCGCTTCGTTTTTCCTTTTTCTGAAGCACGATCCCGCTAAGGGAGATTTAAGAACCGGAGAAAATTGACAAAAACGAGAAGGAAACGAGAACATGGGGCGAGACAGAAAGGGCGTTGATAATTTATTTTCCGAGTTGAATTAACGCCTCCGGAGTCCACGAGCCTCCGTTACCAGTGCAAAAACGTTTAAAAGGGTTGTAATCCTGTTGTAAGATTTTTTTTTCATTTCAATCTGATCTCATCCGTGCTCTTGGTTTATTTCCACAGTGCGATTGTTAATGATTAACGAAAAAAAAAACATTCGTCGGACTGGTATTTAAAATTAGTTCGAAAATTTTCGAATTCTTTCAATTTCTCGCCTAATCAAAGGATTTTGAAATTTTTTACACTCAATCTATCGGGGTTATTTTAATTTACGTATTTTACATAATAAAAATAGACGAGAAGTTTTTATTTTTTCCCGCTTTGAAATTTGTAAATAAAATCTGAGAAAGATTATTTTTCGAATGTAAAATCATCTTTACTCAGAGTAAAAAAATTATATTATGCATATTATATTACATTGAATAATGAAACAACAATTAAATTATATAAGTGAATATAATAATAAAATTAAAACAATTACCTGCGTCTCTTCGACGTCTGCCATCATTATCTCCAGCAGCAAACATACATATTTCAAAGTATATGGTAATTCTGGTAGTGAAAAAAAAATTAGTTTGCACAACAGGGCATACAAGAATTAGGTTCATAATTTCTATACGTCTAGACGCTCGATTTTAGAAGTATAAATTGACAACAGATGGGACAATGATACGGTATCTAATCGTGTTCTTTGAATCGTATTGAGTATTCACTGATGCGGAAACGGTGGCAAACTTTTTTCCCGCTATATCTATAGAAAATCAAATATAACAATCGTCTCACTGTGGTGGATCTATTATATAAATATCCCCGAATCTAAGATTCAATCGCTCTTCGTTGATGCGATATCAACCGAAAAGTAAGTCTTGTCGATAAATCGTTCCTCTGATACGATAAATTGAATAATACGTAACATTAGACTCAAAATTGTGAAAATATAAAAAATAGAAAATCGATAAGAAATATATAAAAATATAAGAAAAAAATATGTAAAACCACATATAAATATATCTTGATTCAATACGTAATAATTTTTATTCCATCGACTTTGGTTTTTAATCGATTTCGACCGAACCTCTTTTCAGCGAAAAAATGTCGAGAATTTTCTGCTATTTCGCGTGCTTGATTTCGATGGCTGCGCTATCGAATGGCGACGCGGTAAGTTCTAAAAATCTATCGAAGATGAATTTACCAAATTCTCACAATTTTAATACGCAAAAATTGTGATATTTTCCTCACGTTAGACCTACAGCATTGACAATCAATGTCGAAACGCCAATTCTGAATATTCTGGCGCTTGTGCAGTAAGTAATTTTTTAGTGATCGTTTATTTATTATTTTGTTATGAAGGAGATATTTAATGTTTTCATTCATACACAGACGATGGATAAATACCAAGTTTTGACGAGACAAGTCATCAAGAACCAGCCCGTGATTGTCAAATGCAACGAGCGATTGCTCTGCGCTAAATGGACAGGCTCAAACTACGTCACAAAGTATGGAAAAGTCCCACTTTCAGGGACTCCATGTGGCCGCGGAATGGTGAGTACTTTGAGTCATCTGAAAATAATAGAAAAGATTCAGCTACTGAAAAACTCAAAAATTGCTTGAAAAAAAATCTTTAAACTTAAAAAAAATGGCTGAACAATCTGCACATTAATTTCCAGAATTTCTATGAGAAATAAGAAACTCAGTCGAAAATCCGAATTCAATTTTCTTTAAAGTCGATTCAATCCCTGAAAGGATAATCCCTCAAAATATTTATTTGAAAAATAATTAGCAGCCTCCAAAATGAAAGTATTGATTATCAAAGAAAAATGCTCCATTTTCGGTGATGAAAAAAAATGTGGGTTCCCGAGAAAATTGATTTTCATCGGATCAACTCGAAATTGGAACGGAATATTTGCCAATTGTTATAATTCGAAAAATCGTAGAGCAATTGCCGGATTTTTTTCCAAATTTCATGTAATAACCGTGTGTTTTTGAGAAAAATTCTCAACATTTTTTTTTCAATGTTTCAGATCTGCATGGATCAAAAATGCCAGCCGGACACTATGCCTACGCAAAGTATCAGTACTTGGAGAAATTGCATCTACGACGAATCTCATCTCAACTCATCGACACGACGGATTTATTTGTTTGCATAATTAGATCGTGCACTGTTGTATGTTTTTTTCTTCAATAAATTGTTTTTAGATAGCAGCAATGTCATTAGGAAGTTATAAATAAAAGAATTACCCACCATTTGATCGATAATATTCAGCGAATTTTCCCGACGTCTTCATTTTCTTTTTCGCATTATCATGATCTTTCATTTCCTCGTCTTGTAATTTCAAAGATGACGAGAGAGAGGAAAAAGACCGAGTATTTAGATTAAAATACATACATCTCTCTTTTTCTCTATCGTACATCTTTTTCGCATCCATTATCCAATTAGTTTGCGCCTTGCTTCTTTCAGCGATCTTTTCATTCACGTGCCAATTTGTCGGACCGTGAGCAACTGTCATTCACTCGTAATCTTTCCATTAATCTTTTCTTATTCACAGTCGTATACACGGAGAAAGGGAGAGATAGAGAGAGAGAGAGAGAGAGAGAGAGAGAGAGAGAGAGAACGACGAAAAGATAACGCCGAGCGTTTATAAAGCGCAAGTAGCCGAGAGACACGATGTTTTGGCGGAGGAAATGCATTCATCGTCGCACTTTTAGTCACTTTCACACGCTCGTAAAGTGCAATTGCATACTCGAGACTGCGACATCGTTTTACGGCGCTAAAGTTTTGAGAATCGCCAAACTCGACCGTACGAGATTAGGGCTTGAAATATTTTTAAAAAATGACAATTTATACTGAATACAAAGCCGTTTTATTTAGCCCTCTCCGACCTCTCGATTCCTTATTCCAAACCTCAATAAAAACAGTCTTTTCGCCTATTTCTCGAGAGATTTTTTTTTTCATTGCATATTCGTGATCAGCGGTCGATTTCCCATCGGTTTAGCCCTTGAGATGTTAACAAAGTCGATTAAAACAAAAAATCATGATATTTTTTATCCCCATTGTAGATTCGCAAATCGACTTTGGTTGATCCGTGATCGCGGCGGATGGTCCAAATTTGTTTTCGTCATTCAAAGCTTCATAGCGTGTGTTTTGGATCGGAAATTTCCCAGGCAGCACAAATATGCTATTTGCAATGGGTAAAGTTCTCACGGATCAAGCTCAAAATCGTCAAAAAGCATTTTGATGGTCGTATTCGAACGTTTTATTATTGCATTCGTGGCCCGAAAATCTCCATTTTAGTGTCGGCTATATTTAGGAATAGCCGCGTCGATGTAAAATTGTCTGCTCTATCCAACTATACCAGTGAAATCGTTTGAGAGTTTATAGTTTTTTTAATACATATGAAAATGCAGCTTTTTCGAGTCATTTTGCTTATTTGTCGTGGGAATTTATAATATTTCAGTAACAATAAGATAATGCATATTATTCTTTGATAATATAATGTAATAATTATTATAATTATTAAAAAAAGTTATTCCATGTTTCAGGGTCATGTAACTCGGCGCTTGGAATGGAATCTGGAAGGATTCCCGATTCAGCGATAACAGCTTCGTCTTCATACGTGACTAATGTTGGTCCCCGATACGGACGGTGAGCTTTTGTTATACACAAATTTTAATTTTATTATTTACGAGAAAAAATTGCTTCAAGTATCATTTATTAGAATAAATATCTCAAGACGTAATTGTTTTTATTCGGTCCGATGAATAACACGCGGGAAATGTGGTCAACGACCCGACATCTGGTCGTTGACTTGTCGGGTTGATATAGTGGAAACCTATTTTACCGCCCGAAACTTTACGCTTCTCTCGTGAAACGCGGGCCGGACAGTAGTACAGGTATCCGTTTGATCAGCCGTTCGAGCGAGCGCCTGCTGTATGGCAACCATCCTCACGCCCGTGCAAGGGGGATTGCTCGCGCCTGGGGCATAATGTGTCCAATGCCGCGATGCCTTCTGAAACTTGAAAATTTTCTCTGCAAATTAAGGGGGCGAACCACAATTAGGGATGAAATAATTGTCAATATTTGAGAATTTATCTCATAGATATAGCTGATTATTAAAGAATGAGGTTATTGATATTCTACGAAGTATATATGCATTTCATAGCAATTTTTAGCAATTAAAAAATCTTCTATTCGTGCAATCAATTTTCAGAATTGTTCAGAATTTTGATTTATAAGTGTCCCTATATGTTTTTGAAAATATATGTTTTAGAGAAATGCAAAAAAATATATTTTTTTCATTCTTAGACTGGCCTTTCCCCTTATCGACTGGGCACAGATTTTCTTAAATTTTATATAATGTTTAGGTTTTTTTAGGTGTTTTCATCGATCATATCATTTTTTTAAATCTTCTTCTTCTTCTTTTTCAATAATTAGACTGCGAAAGGAAACGGCTGGAGGCGCTTGGTGTCCCAAGAGGCAAATCGAGACCGGTGTGCGCGAATGGCTCCAGGTCGACCTTGGTTATCCTCACGTTGTCACTGGTGTTCAAACTCAGGGCCGTTACGATCATGGACGTGGACAGGAATACGTCGAGGAATACACTATCGAGTATCGGAGGCTCGGTTTCAAGGATTGGCGACAATACAAGCGTTGGGACAACAAAAAAGTGAGATTGAATGAAATTTTTTTACGAAGACAGAAGCTTTTTCAAGGGAAAGAGAAATGCGGAAGAATAACTCTCAGTAGAAATGAAATTAATCAAATCTATGATAAAATTATCAATCTAAGGGATTATACGCAGTCAGGAGAGCGAAAGAAAGCGATTAAAAAATATATATATATGGAAAGACATTTTAATTTATTAACGTAAAAATTTATGTACATATTTTTGTGACTCTTAACTTTATTTTGAAATTTTTCTTTTCAAAAAATAATGATTCTTGAAGCCGCTGTAGCCTATCGCCGGGAGTCCTCTAATAAATTTTGTTTATATAAGGTATAACATAGTATTTCATCGAAGGACTAACCAAAAAATGTATTTTTAACGAAATTACGGCTTCTCAAATAAAAAATTTCGATTTTTGATGAAAATTTTTCCTTTAAATTGGTTATAAAATGGAAAATGTTTATCAGTAAAAAAAAACCTTTGATTAGTTATTAAAAAATATATTTATAAAGCTTCTGTAAATTTTGAGCCTGATCGGTTATGCCATTTCTGATGAGAAATCTTGCTCAGCGAGCTTAAAAACAGTTTTGAGAAAAATGCATTCAAAGTTTGAAAAGCATTTTACTCATAGTAATTACGGGTTTGCATTAAATTTGCCTATAAATTCGAAAATATTTCGCGTGCCTAATGCCAAAAGGGCATTACAGCAAGAAGATAGGGGTCCATGCCAAAAGGGCCTATAAAAAAAATTTTTTTTGCCATTCTTCTTAAAATTGCTTGAAACGTGAAGATCTGTAAAAAAAAAAATTTTGATGTACTAAAACCAAAAGGGCCTATAAAAAAAATCAAAATTTTTCAAAGTTTTGAATAGAAATTGCATACCAGAGCATTTTTTTTTTGGAAAAAAAATTTTTTTTTTTTTGAAATTTTTTTTTTTTTTGGAAAAAAAATTTTTTTTTTTGAAAAAAAAAAGTTTAAATAATTTGTTATTGTTTATTTGTTTCAACATTTTGTTATTTTTTATTTGTTTAAGCAATTTGTTTAAACGTTTGTTTAAATTATTTGACTTTATCATTTTTTTTTTTTGCAAAAAAAAAAGTTGAAGTAATTTGTTATTGTTTATTTGTTTCAACAATTTGTTATTTTTTATTTGTTTAAAGAATTTGTTATTGTTTACTTGTTCAAAAAATTTGTTCTTTTTTTTAAATAATTTGTTATAGTTTATTTGTTTAAATAATTTGTTATTGTTTATTTGTTTGAACAATTTGTTATTGATTAAAACGAAAGTAATTTGTTATTGATTAAAACGAAGCTTAAAGTACTTCTACTTTAAGTACTTTAAATCTCAAGTACTTAAAGTAATAAGTACCTAGTACTTTAAGTACTGCCGGTACTTAATACTTTAAGTACTTAATGTATTTTGTACTTTATACTTGAAGTACTTAAAGTACTAGGTACTTATTACTTTAAGTACTTGAGATTTAAAGTATTTAAAGTACAAGTACTTAAAAAATCAAGTACCAATTTCAAGTACTTTTTGTATTAAAGCATATTTTTACCTTGCATGATACACTGAGCGTCGACAGATTGGAACAGAAATATTTAAACCAAGAATTATCAGTAGCACTGACGATAGAAATTTTTTTTTTTTTTTTAATATTTTGATACAGGTATTCATGATAATTCATGATAAATTCACGATATTATATCATGAATTGTTACAATCGTGGATCCGAATCAATAACAAATTGTTCAAAAATAAACAATAACAAATTATTTAAACAAATAAACTATAACAAATTGTTTAAAAAAATAAGAACAAATTGTTTGAACAAATAAACAATAACAAATTCTTTAAACAAATAAAAAATAACAAATTGTTGAAACAAATAAACAATAACAAATTGTTGAAACAAATAAACAATAACAAATTGTTGAAACAAATAAATAATAACAAATGATTTAAACTTTTTTTTTCCAAATAAAAAAAAAAAAAATTTCCAAAAAAAAAATTAGACAAAAAAAAAAAATTCAAAAAAGAAAGATTTTTCCAAAAAAAAAATTTTCAATTTCTTAGCGGAAAGTAAAAAAAAAAATTATAGGCCCTTTTGGCTTTAGATCACTAAATGTTCAATGTCCTAAAGCCAAAATTTGAGACATAGGCCCTTTTGGCTTTGGAAAATTTTTTTTTGTCTTTAGGCTTAGAAAATGTTGGCAAAACGATTGGCGCAAAAAAAAAAATTATAGGCCCTTTTGGTTTTGCAAAGCCAAAAGGGCCTATAACTTTTATAGGCCCTTTTGGCATTAGGCACGCGATTTGTCGGATTGACATAAAACTTTCTGTGTACATACTTAAGTAAATGTACATTAAATTTGTACATAAATTACATTACATTTTGAAAATGGAAATTTCTATGGTGACTTGTAATGTTTATAAGAACAAAAAAAATTCTTGGAAAAAATCCTACGGAGCGAAGAACCATGACTTAAAAAATTTTGTTTAAAAAGTTTTTCTCCGAGTACATGATTGACCTCGTGCAATAGAGCGATGTGTTAGCGTGAATTAATTTTTTTTTTAGTGAATCGAATAGCGGATAAAACAATTTTTTTTCAATTTCAGATTCTTGGAGGTAACAGTGACACGTCGACGGTCGTTTCCCACGAGTTTGTACCACCAATATTCGCGACTGAAATTCGCGTAATTCCGCACTCGGTCCACAGGCGCACAGTTTGCCTGCGTATCGAGCTGAAAGGATGCCGAGACGAGAGTGAGTAAAATCCTGGAATGCACGATAATAAAATACTCGGCGACATTTTGGGACCCAAAAGATTCTAAAAATGGGAGTCATAGGAAAAAGAAGTTAGAAGAAGTAATCTTGTGTTGTGATATTCCCAGATTGAAGAAAAACTTACTCTTAAATTTCTTAAATATCTTCCAATGTGGTCGAATTTTGAAAAATGTTATCGACCAAAACAGAGAGTGAACCTTTCATTAGGATATTTTGAAGAAAAAAATCCTAGCAGTTTTAATATTTGCATATTGTTTTCTTACCATCAGACCTCCTTGCCTCTACAATTGGCAAATGCTCAAAATTAATAACAATTGAAGCAACGTTAATAAATTTTCATGATTTTCATCCTCGAGATGTATATTTCAAAATTCAACTCATCTAAGAGTTAAATCGTGTTTTCAATTTACGGGATAGTGCATTGAGGTTGCAGTGATGCGAGAGCCACTGCACGAATTTAAGCTGTTATGAATATATTGCGAAATACAGGGTGTCGTAATGAACTTGAGGCATCGACATAACTCGATATTAAAACGGTAAATAAAAAAATCTCCAGACACGTATCAAGTTCATTTGGATTAAAAATCGAATGGCTTTCTTACTTTTTTATCGTTCAAGGGAGTATTCTGGTCTAGAATTTTGAAAAAAAAATTTTTTTTTTTGCATATTCTTAAAGTTTAGACCTTTGAGAATATAGCCTCGAAAAGAAATTTTTTAATTCCAATGATTTACGGAGGTTTAGTTATTTTAGTGACGCAGCAACTACGCTCACGTCAGAGTAAATTGGACTGTAGATTTTTCTCAAAACTACTTTTCTCAATACGGTTGATATGATATCTCAAGTTCTACTCAACCGATTTACTTCAAACTTTTTACCAATCTTCAATGTTTAACTCTCTATCGCCCCTACTACTTTTGTATAAAAAATATTTTCTTTTTTCTATTGTTAAAAAACTAAAAATTATGAAAAAAAGAGTCCACAATAGTAATTTTTGCTACAAGTGTAGAAAACAACGAATTCCATCGCGCGTGAAGTTGCCGCATGAGCCGAAGACTTATGGTGTATTTCACACGAGTACGAGTGTGAAATGCACCATAAGTCGAAGCGAATGCGACAACTTACGCGCGATGGAATTCATTTTTTTTTGCACATGTAGCATACATTATTTTTTGCAATGACTGCCCCGAAAGTGGGATTTGAGATTCAATAAAACCAATGACATATTCAAATAAGAACTCGTGTATATATAACCAGCAGTATATATATAACCAGCAGCTCTTGGGCGCTCGTTTTCTTCATCCATTCTGTATTCCGTATTCCCTCAGAAAATGCGACTGTCATAAGTTGATGTTACGTGTCACATGAATTCCGCTACATTCAAGTTTGTTTAATCGGTTTAAAATCGTAGAACAAAAAACGATCAACTGTCAAAAAATCCGTTTTTTCGTAAATCAATGGGGTAAAGTGAGCTATAAATAGAGTTATTCCCGCACAAGTTCGGGAATCTGTGACATTCCCGCACAAGTGCGGGAATGTTAAGCATCGTTGAGAAATTAGCCACTTTCCGCATGTCAAACACCCATCGAAAATCGCACTTTCGGGGCAGACATTGCAAAAACGCATTTTTTGCTCAGACAGAAAAATCTTTTTTTAAATTTTCTATCGAACGACTAGAAAGGTCGCAATCGTGTCACACAGCACATTCCTTCTTTAGCCCCAACTTTACCAGCTTATAACTTATTTCATTTTTTTTTCTCGAAATTTTTTTTGTTTATTGTCAAAATATTAATAAATATGTTGTAAAAAAAATAATTGTAAAAGTATTTTTTTTTATCGAGCATGACAAAATGCTTAAAATGTATGTCTCTAGAGAAGAATAGCGCCTTGAACATTTTCAAGGTGTTATAAAGATCAAATTTTAAATTGGACACTTATATTTTTTTATTTACTGCGCAAAGATCGAGTTATTTTGGTATCTCAAGTTAAACGGGACATCTTGTATATATTCAAACACATTTAATATACATTAATAACATATATTACTATCTATATATGATGTATATCATATACATATTGTGTATGTATTCATATGCATATATGTATATTCATAAAGCTATGTAGAAGCATAGAAGCCCATTGGATCCATATTTCCCAGAAAATTCTGTTTTACGACCAAATGCATGCAGCCGAAAGCGACTATGAGCAGAATTTAGCTATACATTACATCCCATCTCTGCCCATCTCTCTCTCCCTCTCTCTTTCTATTTTCTCACTCGTGCACATCCGTTTATTATCACTTCTGGCATTTAACCATTACTCCGTTATTAATTGAATTTACAACTGCAGCCACCTACAAATATATTTGCAAACAAATACGAGCGAGACAGAAATGAAGCGCGAAGCAGTGACACGAAAATACATTTCAAACTTTAACGCGATAATTAACGTACGAAAATTATAACAATTTCATGCCCGATATATCCTCAGGCTGCTCGAAATGGAATTCCAATCTGTCGTTTCAAAAGTAACTGACCAAAAATTAAAAAATGAATATTTGAGATGAGATGAGATGAGATTTTTTAAAAAATCATCAAGCGGTGATTAATTACAAAGAGAAGAAATTAAAAAAAAATGTATTTGTAATAACGATAAGCGTTAAAGAAAATTACAGTGTGGTTTGGTCATTGTTTTTGCAACGATGAACACATTGTCACATTATTAGAAAAAAATGCACCTCAAGCTCCTCGATCATATTATGAGTGACCCATATAAAATGGTTATTCTCATTTACGAGAAGAACAGAGGCCATTGCAATTTTTCTAACGATCTATCGATATTTTTAAAAGATTATTATTATTTTATTTTCACTTCATTGTATAAAAAAAAATTCTGTACACGTGAACCGAGCCTCTGATCTATCTCGGATATTTTGCACTCTTTGCCAAGTAATGGTTATTAAAAATAAAAAATATCACGATCCGATGTGTGGATATATTATTAACTTGTTATATTAAAATTTTGACTGTAGAAATACGCGATACATTTATAGCAAACTTACCGAGAAGTCAATATCGAATACCAAAAACAGATAGAAAGACGCGGTTATAATGCTCAATTTTTATCTGTCTTGTAAAAGTGATGATGTGAAATTAATGCATTGTTTTTTTAATAATTACGAAAATAAATGTACAAAAAATTAAATTTTACAATCGACTGTCAAAGTTGACGAATACAGGATGAAATTTCATTCTGCATTGTCAAAATAATAGTTAGTGGAGTAAATTCCATCGCCCATTTTCAAAATAATTCATAATGAGTCGATAAAATGGGCCGAGGAGTATTAAAAAAAAGGTTCAAGCTAATCGAAAATGGGACACGAATATTGTTGATGGAAAATCGACTGGGATAGAAATTCGTGGACCAGAGACAAATGCCACGTCTCTATTGCGCTATTATCTTTGAAAAGTGGGCAATATTCTTATTTTTAACCGTTCATATAAAATAAAACAACAGATAGGCCCATAAAAATATATAAAGGGGCGAGCGGGGTAAAACGGCCACCCTCCAATATGAGAAAAAAAAAAACATTTTATCGAAAAATTAAGAATTATTAATCGCAATAAACGTAAGCATAACCGATTAAGGTCTCATTGGTAATAATAAAACCATTTGAAAAACCCTTAAAAATGGTGAGAATGCATTGCAATGATCAAACAATTTTTTATAATGGAAACAGCTGAACATTTATTAATTATTAATCATTATTACCTGCTTTGTTTTTATTTGAAGCGTTCATATATGAGATGATTGACAATGTGAAATCATTTTGCGAGGATTATCGTTAAATTGTCATGAATATTTTCTATTGTTTTTTTTTTTACATTTTCATTTAAATTTGTTTATAGGTGGTGTTGTGAATTACACGATACCCGATTCACCCGTGGAAGAGCTGAGTGATGTTTCTTACGACGGTAATCGCGCTTATGGCACGCTAACCGACGGTCTTGGTCGACTAATTGACGGTGAAACTGGTGCTGATAATTACCGTCTCGATAT
Organism: Alloplasta piceator; assembly: GCA_946863875.1. Taxonomy (NCBI): domain Eukaryota; kingdom Metazoa; phylum Arthropoda; class Insecta; order Hymenoptera; family Ichneumonidae; genus Alloplasta; species Alloplasta piceator. Next base: position 78,822,142 of record OX333071.1, read on the forward strand.
CGGCTATGGAAGAGGTAACGCTTCAAAAAAACATTCAGGTCTAGAATTTTGAAAAAATCAATTTTTTGCATTTTTTTAAAGTTTAGACCTTTTAAAATATAAATCAATATAATAATACTAATAACAATAATAACAATCATAATAATAATCATAATAAATTGAATTTGTTTATTTATTATCGTTCTGTCTTAAATAAACAGGCACGGGCTGGATCGCATGGATGAGGGATAATTTTAACGATGATTTCATCGATCTTATTTTCGAATTCTACGAGATCAAGATCTTCGATGACGTTCACATTTACACGAACAATTATTTCTCCCGTGATGTGCAGGTAAACAAACAACAAATTGTTTTTTTCCAGCTCCAAAATTATGAAGAAAAATTACCATAATTTTAACCAAATTTTCACTATCATTTGACTTTGTAGAATATATTTTAGTGATATTAAATTTTTCATTGCGAGAATAAACTTCTTTCGAGGTATAATTTTTTGTTGTTAAATCATTGTGTTCGGATTTTTACCGACATTTGTTTCAATTTCTATGAAAAGTCATTCAGTTTTTTTTTTAATTTTTATAATCTGCTTGACACTTGACGCAGGTATTCTCGAGGGCTGAAGTATCGTTCGTCGAGAACGGTGAATTTTACGACGACGAGGAGCCAATATCGTATTCCTACATACCGGATACGATCCTCGAGAATTCCCGAAACGTTTCGATAGCGCTGCACGGGAAACGCGCGAAAATCCTGAAGCTACGACTTTATTTCGCCGCTCGATGGATCATGATAAGCGAAATCACATTCGAAACGTGTAAGTGCGAATAATATTAGCTCGAAAAAGAAATTTCCATTTAGATAAACAATTTTTTTATATTCAACCCCTCACGTATTTTTTTTTCAATTCTCTACCAATCATTTTTGTAACTTCACACAGTCACAAAAGAAAATGAGTTCAATAGCTGCAAAATTTCTAAAGTAAGAGCGGTCACATATTTATTTTTTTCCAAGCTGAACCTCTTAAGGTTGTTTTTCCAAATTCCGCATCAACTTCCTCATCATCTAGTCCACATTCCATTTCCACTAAAACGAATTTCTGTTTATGAGGTAGTGAGGTAAAGAATGTCGGTTTAAAAAAAAATTGAAAATTGCTTTTCAGCGAGTCCATACGAGAATAAAACAATGGAGAGTGAATCCGGAGACAATCTGAACGGTGGAGGTTCGACGAATCCGGAGTTGGATCTGAATCTACAAACAAGTACGTGTGTGTCACATTTTTTAGGCATTGAAGAAATTATTCCTGGACTGTTTTGGTCCTTAAAAAAATGAATAATTATAAAAGAACTGAAATGAAATGAAATAGCAAAGATCTGAATAGAATGTAATATAATTGAATGGGAGTGCGTAGAATTGGATAGAACTGAATAGAATTGAATTGAATAATAAAAAAAAATTAAAAAATATACGCTATTTGAGAGCCAGGAAAAGCTCGGATGTGAAAAAAGGGGGTGCAAGAGACGGAATTTTCTCAGCTCACAATGTCTGAGGGGTTGTCGGCGCGATTGGAGGATAAGAATCTACGGAGGTTGAGGTAACCGAGCAACTTCATTAGGAAAATGAGGCCGCGGTCTTCTTTCGCAAGAAGATGCGATTAGAAACTCTGTATAGAATGGAAGAAACTCTCGCGAGTGTTTGAAGAGAGAATACCCATCGAGCTGAGGGATACTTTATAATTCACGTAACAACTTCCGTGTAATGTAAACAATTAATCGGATCACAGGGTAGAATACCGCACCAGCGTATATCTGAAACCGTATATACCGTTTACTCTTTCATATATTATGGATCCACAATATATACCCTCTCTAATATATACGAGGTATTCCATGTTAACTCGACCAATCCTTAATTTCACCCGCTTGGATTTCCCTCAGAATTTATTCTATGGTTCTACCAAGACTGATAAGCATTCTCAATTTTTCGTAGATTTTATTGATCAGTTTTTCCTTAACAAAATTATAAGTGTTGCACATAAAATTGTAGTCGTTTTCATTACCAGAATTTCCATATTAAATATTTTGAACAGAAATGGAGGCTTGCTGGAAGGCTGGATAAAATTTAAGATTCCTTATTTGGACCGAAATAGCATTTTCTGAAAATTATTCGCAGGTCAAAGAGGGACGAAGAAGCCCAAAAATTGGTCGAAATTACATGAAATACCCTACATAGAATATACGAGAGAAAGAGGGAGATTAAAAGATACGAACAAGAAGAGAGCTTTCCATTACTAAAGCTTCGAAGTGAAAGCACGTTTCACGGCATGAAACGTGGAAAGCAGACTGTGTCTGTAACAAGAGCAAAATTACGTGTCTCTGATAGAGATAAGAAAAGAAAGATAGAGAAAAAGAGAGATTAAACCGTCGTTTTTACATGGATATATTTTTATATGCATCTAGGGAGGAGGGTAAAATGGCCTCCCTGCCTAAAATTATGCTGCTTTCATACATCCATAAAAACAATTTATTTCATTCAAATAAGTTTTTCTGATTTTTTTGAAAATGGATCTAATAGATAGCCCATTAGGTGGATATTTAAATAAAATTTTATTTATTCTTCATAAATTCATTTGAACTGCATACATTATTTTTCTCAGTCTAACAAAACGCTTCGTGGTTAACATGACCGTTTTTTTTATTGTGTACTAATTCTTTTACACACAGGTATTATTTTTATTTTAACCGCTGACCGGTAAATCTACCCCTTCCCGTTTATCAACCCTCCGCGCATATGCATTAAATAAAGTAGCGTGAGATCCGTGACCAACAACATTTTTCTTCCGGACTGTCCAGAAACTGTGAGTGTAAAGAACATAAAAAAAAAAAGATTCACCGGATAAATGCACGATTTAGCGAAAAATATGAGCCGGAGATAGAGGATTTCCTGCCTGCAGAGGGTGAAAAAGTTATGGATAAACTATTCGCCGAGATAGACGAATTGCGTGGTAGGAAAAAGCAGAATGTGAAAGGGAAAATTTTTCAAATATTTGCCTTGGAGAAATTACGGCTGAGCATGAAAAAATTATACTTGCACCATTATCAAGCTCAAAATATAATGTGCGAGGATGGCATTTTCATATTTGCCGAAGTAAGGGATGCTCGATAGAGGTTTGGAAAAAATTATACTCCGTCTGTTTTCAAAGTAAAAAAATCATAATACCCTGTAATTTTTTTAGTAAAAGAAAATAATGCACTGCGCATTTTTTGTAGAAAATACTATGTCAATATTTGAGTGAGAAAAATAATAACCCATCAATTTTTTTTAGTAAAAAGGAAAATAATTATCTTGTTCGGTAAGCTGCAAAATTTTCGCCAGAGACGAGACGACACGAACAACGAAGTGTCGTTAATTCAATGTGAAGTTTAGTCCTCTGGAGAGTAAAACTTCGCTTGGCTGGAGCGAGAAGGGCTTCGCGCGCGATTTCATCAATTAAAGGGTGGCACGAAGTAGCTACGAGAAGCGAGACGGAATTATATATTCCACGCTTCGTGAAATATCACCGTCCATCATTATTATAGAGCAAACAGTTTCGCGCATGAGCCTCGATTTTACGGAGTACTGAAACAGTCTGGCACGAACGGATTTTTTATTTTTTATTTTTAATCTACAATGTCACAACGTCCTTTTTAATTATCATCATTTCCTTCGAGCTGAGTTTTTATCCAACGATAAAGACTTTCGTTGGCTACGCGAGGCACTTGATTGATCGAGCGTGATTAATATTTTTTTTTTAAAACTCATTCGTTTTTGCTAAAATGAAATAACTTCAATAATTAAATGATTGAATCAATAATTGCATAAAGTTAAATTATTCAAAAAATCTACCTACGATTATCAATTACAACAAATTACAATCAATTACAACAAATTACAACAAATTACAATTTTCTTCCATAATAATTATTTACTTTATTTTCCGCAGTTACAGCTCGTGAGGAGGACCAGGAATACGTACAGGTTCTCATAGGCGTTTTAACGGCGATAACGCTTCTTTTGTTGCTAATTTTCGTCATAATATTGCTGCTGAGTCGTCGCCACAAGCTCCAAAGTTCGCCCACTGTCCTCAAAAATCCATTTGGCTTCGCCGTCAATATGAAGGTTCGTCAATAACGAACGCCATGAAAAAGCTATCAATTAAAAAAAAAAAACAATTTCACCAATTAATTAAATGCTAAAGCGACTCAAAAATATATTTATCGTTCATTGAAATTGAAAGAAAAAATGACAAACTCGATCTGTAGTAATTGAAAAAGCAAGATTTTCATTTTTTAACTTGAATTTCAATTAATACATCAAAAATGAATTTATCAAATTAATAACGATTCAAATTATCAACGATCTGTTGATTTTGTGTGTCTCAAAAATTTCTAAATGTCACAAGAAGTCATTTTAAAGAACCAAAAATTCCAAAATTTTCTCTATTCTAATAATTTGGAAAAAAATGCATATTTCATCATGACCATTTAAATCGATTTTCTGTACGACAGGACATTCTTTTGAATCTGACGCCGAGCAGCATGTTGAACGACAATGGCCGCGAATCGCCGGATCCACCGGAGGAGGACGTCAGCATGCACGAATCATTGACGATGGAACAATTTGATTCACCACTCGTTGGATCACCTTATAAGGCAACTTATGCGGCAGTCGTCAATACCGGTATTTTTAAATTTAATTATCGTGCGAGGATAATAATAAGATTTTTTTAAATAACAAAAACTATCATTATAAATATTTTATCTCAGGATCCTTTTTGTATTTTTTAACCCATCCACGCAGTCAAGAGGCCGAAAAGAGCGATTTTTCAAGAATTTGCTCTGCAAAGACATTTTAGATTATTAACCTACAAATTTATATACATATGTTTGTAACTTTTCACTTTATTTTTAAATTTTTCTTTTTAAAATATCATTATTCTTGAAGCCGCTATAGCAGATCTCCTCCGGGAGGTCCTCTAAAAAAAGCCATTTTGCGCTGAGCATGATATCTCTAGATTGAATCATTCAAAATAAAAAAATAGAAAAGATTTCGTTAATATAAAGTGTAATTCAGTATTTAATCGGAGAAACAAGCAAAATATTTATTTTTAACAAAATTATTTTATTTTATATTTGAAAAATATAAAATAAAATAATCGAAAATATTTGTCGGATTGACATGAAATTTTCTGCGTATATCACGGTGGTCCTTATTTAGGGCTCGGACGAATTTTTTATCAGACGCCCCGCAAATCGACTCCAAATAATTCAAAAACGATACCCTAATTTTTTCAGATTTTTATTTAGACTCCAACTCTTCCTGAAAAGAGGGTAGATTTCCCTATTTGAAATACACGTGTTTCGGCCATATTCTCAGGATATATTTTATTCCAAGTGTAACATTTTTTTTTTAATTCTGTAACTGCAAGATTTTAGTGTTCATTGGTGCTACTTTTTGAGGAAAAATTCACATTATCATACGGGTCAATCTAGACGAATTGCAATTCGTCTAGATTGACCCGTATGATAATGTCATTTTTTCCTTAAATAGTAGCACCAATGAACACTAAAATCTTGCAGTTATAGATTTTTCAAAAAGTTATTACTCTTGGAATAAAATATACCCTGACAATATGCAGGGCGAACACACTTAAATATATGTTAATTAGGAAAATAAAATTTTTAAAAATCGATTTTTTTTAAATCCTGACTGCGTATAACCCCTTAATAAGAAAAACGGATGTAGTTACAATTATTTTTACTCAATCTATATAGTAAACTATTAAGGACATAATTTTTTTTAAAATAATAATTTAAACAATGACATCAATCGGATGAGTATTTGTCTATTTAATTGATGATTAAAAACAGATCCTCCGAAGGAAATAAACACGGTGGAGGTGCTCGAACAAGAGCCGAGTCTCGTGTGCAAGGATTCGAGAGGTGCAGCTAATTTTTCGGTTCCGGGACCTCCGAGCAATTCCTCGTCACCGGCATGTTCACCGGCGCGTCAATCCCAGCATTATCGAACACTTCAGCTTCATTCCAACAGCACGACGAGCAGACAAACTTCAAATTCGACATCTTCGAATTTCCCAAGAGACTCGGTCGATCTGTCGAATTCGAAAAGATGGCATACCGCACCAAAGGAGAAACACAAGGCACGATTCAACGTTTATTGAAAAATCTTATTTTTGCGATACTCCAATATTCGATAAAAAATTCAAAAAATACTTTCGAATTCAATGAATATTTCTAAATATATTTCAAATATATTGATCAATTGAATCTCTCTCACAAAGAAATCTCAAAGATGTAAAAATTTAACCAATTTCGAATTCGCTCAATTTTTTTTTTCGTTTTTGTAGAACTTTTTTGCTTTTGAAAATTAAGATTTTCCCGCAGGGTTTTCCAGCATTCAATCAAAATTAATAACACAAAAAGTGCATAATTACAAAAAATAGGGAAAAAATAATTAATTTCTGAATATTCCGAATACGTTCGTACTAATCCGCGGAGAAAAATCTAAACTTTCTTTTTCAACATTGATAAATCGTTGCGTTGAGCGCCAGTTTTGACGCGTTTAGTCTAATTGCGAAATTCGCGATGGTTACGAATGCTCGAGGATTGCGATAATCCACGATTTCGTCAGCACATCGCAATCGACACGGTCGCAATTTTCGTAAACAATGTCGCGCGTGTTTCTAATTTTTTTTCTCTCCATTTATCGCAGGTACCCGCACCTATCGTGAGCTGGAACATAGCGCCCAGCATGAACAAACCGTACAAATGCAAGGAGATTGAACCCACTGACATACCCCGTGGCTGTCTCAGAACCGTAGAAAAACTCGGCTCGAGTCACATAGGCGAGGTGATTTTTGGATTTTCGATTTTCAATTTATAATCTTCGATCTTTAATTTTTTTTATTCAATTTTCAATTACGAATTCTGAGACCTGATTTTGAATGAACAAATAGTAATACAATGTTTAATTTTTTTTTTTACTTCAATTAACATTGATAATTATCAAAAATTATTTAATCAGAATTGAATAATTTTTGAAAATTTACAGGCTATAATTTGCGAAGCCGTGTCATTGGACGAGGTGGTAACTGGTGCTGGTAGACTCGTTGTAGCGAGAATTCCTTCGAGCCACGCTGATCGCGGCAATTCCGGGCGTTCGAAAGAGACGATGCGGGAAGTACGATTTCTATCGTGTCTGAATGATCCCAATATCGCGCGAATTTTAGGCATATGTAACGACAATGATGCATCATCGTGCTGGACGATAATGGAGTACACGGAACTCGGTGATTTGGCCCATTATTTGCAATACAGTGTGCCACTAACGGGAACATTGAGGCCAAGCTGCAATCTGAAGGCTCTCAGGTGCTCTTCTTTGTCTCATTTTCTTTAAAAGCCTTTTATAAGGGCTTATAAGCAGTTAGAAGTCCGAAAGAAAACGATTGTTCCAAAAAAAATTCTGGAAACACATTTTAATTTAGTACATAAAAATTTAGATACATATTTTGGTAGCTTTTAACTTATTTTGAAATTTTTATTTTAAAAAAATAATGATTCTTGAAGCCACTGTAGTCAATCTCTGGTAGGTACTCTAAAAAAGCTCCTCTGAATTGGATGATACAAAATCGAAAATTAAAAAAGATTTCGTTAATACAAGGTACACTCTAGTATTTAATCGATGGAATGAGCAAAATATCTATTTTTAAGGAAATGTGGCAGCATCTAAAAAAAAAATCGATTTGTGATTAAATTTTTTGCCTTAAATCGTTTATAAAATAGAAAATATTTATCGGTAAAAAAAACCTTGCATTAATTACTAAAATAGTACATTGTGTAGGGGAATGTGGGGCAAAGTGGACACGCGAAAAATTTCAACTTTGGGGGCAAAGTGGACACGAACTGAAATTGAAAATAATGTCAAGCTCATAAAATTATTACTTCGAATTCAGACTATATCTGCACGATTCCCGTGACGTTTCATATACCGTTGAACAATATATTCAAAATAAAAAGCACAAAACACAGTAATCGTAAAATTTGGAAATTTTTTTTTTACAAGATTCAAAAAACAATAATGGGAAATGAATTTCACGACGGAAAAGTCGATGAATATGTAAAAATACCATGATTTGTTCGCTTGCAGAGTGAATTCATGGTACATTTTCCACATGGAAAAAAATCGAGCAAAGTGAATCTGAAGATTTACCTCGTTTTTTTTTTTAATTTCATTCGAGGAACGATTCTATTGGCTTTATTTCTTTGTTTATATTGTTAAGTTAATATTTTATTCGGGTATAGCCGATTACAGTGTCTCTATTTTCGAGAATCACCGAGTATAGATTTTTCTGCATCTGAGGAGGCGTGTCCATTTTGCCCCCAAAATTTTTTTTTTACAAAATTCAAAAAACAAGATTGGGAAATGAATTTCACGACTCAAAAGTCGATAAATATGTGAAAATACCATGATTTGTTCACTAGCAAAGTGAATTCTTTGTACATTTTCTACATGGAAAAAATTGGAGCAAAGTGAATCTGAAGATTTACCTCTTTTTTTTAAATTTCATTCGAGGAACGATTCTATTGGCTTTCTTTCTTTGTTTATATTATTAAGTTAATATTTTATTCGAGCATAGTCGATTACAGTGTCTCTATTTTCGTGAATCACCGAGTATAGATTTTTCTGCATCTGAGGAGGCCGGTCCATTTTGCCCCCAATTTTTTTTTTCAAAATCAGGGATATCAGGATCGGGAATCAATTTTGAGACAAGAAAGTAGTTAAAAGACCGTGTGCTTGCCGATGAAAATCCTTAAATTCCTTAAATGTCCACTTTGCCCCACACTCCCCTACAGAGGAGGAAAAGTGGGACTTTTACGCCGAGCGTCTCGTCTCCGATTGATTTTTCGAAAATCCTGACTGCGTATAACCCCTTATTACAATGTGTATATACAATATAATCTACAATACAACACAATGTTAATACAATATAATCTAAATATAACAAGCGAAGTTAGAGCAAATGGACACCATGAGAAGATAAAGTCTAGATTCTAATTTTTAGAATTTTTTCAATAATTTTGAATGGCGTCCATTTTGTCTTACTTTTCCACATAAAATAAAATTAATTTTTCATTATATTATATAATCAAAATTTTTTTTATCAAAATAATAACCGATTTTTGTTTTAAATCTTTATGAACGATTTACGATTTTTTTACATTGTACTTATTTCCAGTCAAAATTGCCTTCTTTACATGGGCGCACAGATCGCTCTGGGAATGCGATTTCTCGAATCGAAGAATCTCGTTCACAAAGATCTTGCGGCGAGAAATTGTCTCGTTGGACGCTGTTACAGCGTTAAATTAACGGACATTGCAATGTGCAGTGATCTTTACAAGAAGGATTACAGTGACATTGGTGGCAGACCACCGGCGCCAATTAGATGGTTACCGTGGGAAAGCATACTCCTCGTACGTAAAATATTGTGTTAATTCGCGTACAAATTTTTTCTTGTCTCTCAATCGACATTTTTCGTCATTAGAAAAAAAACCAATTGATAATTCTCGTTGTAATTAATTTAAAGAAATCCCTCCAGTATTCGTGGAAAATATTTTGAGGCCCAATGATTCATCATCAGTAGAGAATTTTCCACACGGAAAGGGCATTGAAATTGAAAAATCTCTTTTTGAGTAATTTTTAAGAAATTCCTTTTTCAGTTTTCGTGAAAATTAGACTTTGCGGATCATCATGGATCGTCAGATTCGAAATTTTTAAAAATCGAGTTACTCCTTGTTAAACGACAAATAAAAAATGGTCAAAAAATTTCAGGACAGGTATACGTGTGCCAGTAGCGTTTGGTCCTTTGCCGTTACGCTGTGGGAGGTCATGTGTCTGGCCCGTGAAAAACCGTTTCAGCATCTCACCAACGAGCAAGTGATACAGAATGCAGAATTCATGTATTACGGTGGAGAATTGCAGGTAAATGGATTCAACGATTTCCAAATTTTCGTAGAAATTGATTTTAAGATAGGACAATAATGGATACGAAAGAATAATGGATTTTGAAAATTTCGAAAAATATTTATCAAATCAACTAGTAATTTCATAATTAAAAACAAAAAATGATAAAAATTACCAAACAAAGTTAAAGTAAGTGCCAGACATTTCCGATTTTTGGTTTATTTTTAACAATACGATACCTCGACGTGCAAGTTTCATTCGCACAAGACCAGTTTTTTTGAAAATTAATTTTTTGCCCAATTACCAATGAAAAATTCCGTTTTCTATTTTCAGATCTTACTGCCAAAACCGACGATGTGCCCGGACGAAGTATACAAAGTCATGTGCTCCTGTTGGAAAAGGGACGAAACGACGAGGCCGAATTTCAAAGATATCGCTACTTTCATGAAGAATGTTATCGCCGATTATCGTCCCGCATAATTAACGCCCGCTCGACTGTGATATTAAAAAAAAAATCTTCCTCATCCACATCTCTCCCATGATCCTTCCACGTTTTCTCTCCTCGCGATTACACGAGAAAAATATTACTGGCAATTGATAGAATTGGCGAGAAAAAAAAATCAAAGAGGAATGCAAAGAAAAAACTACACTAAAAAGCTCCAGAAAATCCGATGAATCACACAAATATTTAAGGACTCCGAAGGATGTACAATCGTTAGTTGTTAAGTAAAAAAAGAAAATTGACCGATAACGAGATGAATAAAGAAGAAAATGATATATACGTATATTTCCATGTATACGCTATCGACGGAATTTCCGCAAAATTCATTGTGAAATCTCGAGTGGATCGGTGAGAAATACCACAGAACCAACAAATTCGTGATATTCGACGATACGAAAAAAAAATTAAAACAACCCTAAAAAATATATTGTGAGATGAATTATCTAATTTTTTTGAAGAGTGATTTAAACCCATTTTTTAATTCGCGTGAAATTGAGATATTCATCTTAACAAAAGCCTGGATATAATTTTTTTCGAGTTTAAGAAAAATTGAAACGACCCTCAAAAATACTCAGATAAATCATTCAATTTTATTGAGGATGTCTCTCGAGTCGTTTTTTGAATTGCTAAAAATAACGATTTTATTATCGAATTTGAGAATAATTTTATTAGACTAAGTCGAATAAAAAAATCCATTTTCTTCTTAACAAACTTCTAAATAGTTATTTTAGTTTCAAAATAAATTTTTCATCCAATGGGTTTTATTGATTAATTTTTTTTTTTCATTTGAAAGAAAATGTAATCGAGGCTTCGTGAAAAAGGAAAAATATCATGCAGCGCAGAAAGCTGTTTTACGAAAGTTCTAGTCAGTTCGATCATGCGAAAATTTCTATGAGAAGTGAAAAAAAAATCAGAATATTATATTATGTCACATAGATAAACATAAGAATCACAATCTGTGTACAGTATTGTTAATGTTAATGATGATCGATCAACAAATGTATGGTTATTCATAAAATAGATATATCATAGATAATATAAGCATATGTCACGTGACTGAAATCATGAAAATACAATTTTTTTATTTTAGTCACGTGTTTATATATGTGTATGATCGATTCTCTGGAATATCGGCGCGAAACCTCATGAGATTATTTTTTTCGCAACTGCATTTATTTTGATTAATTTTTATTAATTTTTTCTTTTACCATTAATTTTTTTACCTATTTGAGAATTTAATTGAATTTCTAAAACATTTGAAAATGCTTTTCCGTGTGAGAAATCATGAACTTTCTGATAAAAATATTGCCAAACTGTTAATTATACTGGGAAATGATTTTTTTTTAACTTTTCAATGAAAAAAAAAACTGTTTTCAACTTTGACCGTTTTTCGAATTTTTGACAATTTTACACAAACTTAAGAGAACTTTTTATCGATCCTGGAGCATCCTGGAGTTAGCGTAAAATTTAACACCATAAGATCTGCGAAATTTTTGCGGATATTTCAAAGAATCAGTCATATAAATTTCGATTAAGATTTATCACATAAATCCGCCGACCTGTAAATAACGTAAGATAGACATTAATTGTAATCAAGATTGTCGCTGGTGTTATCTTCACTCTACGATGCATCTGTCGCGTTAACTTTCGAATTCTTTTTTTTCGTAATTTTTATTCGAAGGAAAGAGTCAAATTAAAGATTCTCTTGAAAAATGCATAATCAAAGCGTGAAGATTTTCACCAGTGATAGGGATCTGTAAATTTGGGAGAAAAAAATATATCGGATTCGAATGATTGAAAAAAAATTAATTGAAAAATTAATTTGCATATACGTTACATATATATATAAATACTTATTGATTAATCGAAGAATCAATGACGAGCTATTTCTACTGTAGAAAAAATTCACGAGTTCTTGAGACTGCAAACGACAATTTAAGGCTGTTTAGGAAAAAACAATGTTGCAAGATAAATCGTCATGATTAACGACAATTTTTTTGTTTTTTCATCTCTCTTATAAAACAAAAATACACGTGGCTCGAGTGTCAAGCGTGAGTAGCAAGAATTAATTTTTCTGAAAATTATAAATTGCCCAACAATAAGTCGTAATTTTTAATTTCATTTTTATTCGAGGGCTTGATGACCAGCGCTAAAATGCGCGTGCACATATACATATCCTCTCACTAATTAATATCTCGTGACTCTTTTTCGTTGAGAAATCATAAAATTTTCCGTACGAATGTGTGTGCGTGTGAGTGTGCGTCTGCGTGTGTGTGTGCGTGTATGTGTGTGTTTAGTCGTTAAAGAAACGAGTTTTAAATCCTACGCGATTTCGAGAGTGTAAAAAATAAAAAATTAGAAAACGCAAAATTTGTTTTCACTTTTTTCCCTCCAGTTTAATTCCAGAAAATTTGGAAAACTTCCGGTGGGACCGGACTTGTGGATTAAAGCACAATTTATTTGAAAATAAACAAAAATTTTATTTTAAAGGGCTAAGCAATTTGAAATTTTAATTGGTCATAGTTTTGTTTAAGATTTAACGATTTGAGGAATTTCTGTGACGGCTTTCTTTACTTTTATTTTTATATGACATTTTTTATTACGTTATGAAAAAAATTACATTGATTAAAATCAATGTAATTTTGTAAAATCCGAATTTTGAAACCGATGAATTCGCTAAAGCGAATTCGTCGAATTCCACGATAAGGTGGAACTTTCGATAATTTTTTCAAAACGATTTTCAAAATGAGGCCAAAGCTCATTTATTTGCCAATCTGCTAATCGGGGCACAGGTGATCAATGTGTATAGATTGAGAATGAAAAATTCTTGCCAATACGTCGAGAATCAATGAAAATAAGATATTCGCTTTTATGTGAGACTAACGATAAAAGTCAATCGATTCTTGGCTCGTTGGAAAAAAATATTTACTCATGGCAGAAGAAAAATATAGCCTCGCGCGATCTCTTCGATTAAAATAAAATGAAAATAAAAACCCAAAAAGCAAACTTATAATATAATCAAGTGCAAGTATATAATATATGTCTTTACTTTATAAATTTATCTTAAAACGGGAAAATTATTGAAAAAAAAACGTCAATTTGTCTGTGAAATTTTTATAGGGAAATTTTTTTCAATTATCGATTTTTCTCTCTAGATCGATTCTCTTTATCGATCTGCGCTGTATTCGCTATTGGCATTTCTCGCAGACTCTGCTTTCCCTCTCTCTCTCTCTCTCTCTCTCTCTCTCTCTCTCTCTCTCTTTTTCGTTCTAGTGAGAGAGTTCGCCGAGAGATCGAACGAGATGTTCAGGAAGATCGTATATTTTTTTACCCTCCGGGCGATCCTCGATCCTTCTCTCTCTTCTTTGTCTTCTGCAACTCTTCGTCTGCACTTTGATCGATGCACACTTTTGCGAAGACTTATCCGAGAATTGAGTAAAATGGCGAAAGCTTCGTTTTTTTTCACCAAATATCTGAAAATCTTGATCGCTCACGAAACTGAGAATCCAGATAGACAGGAAGAGTCTGTGAGATTAACCTTTGACTCTTTTCACGAGGCGAAACTCTGAGACGTCTTTTTTACGTTCTCCTTTCGAATCATTATTTTCTCTCGCCTTCTCTTTCTCTTCGTCGTTGCCGAGAGAATAAATGGGACAAATTCGACAGATCGGTGATCGAATTAAAAATGTCGTTAATTTAATTCTTCCCAAAAAGTTTCGATTTGGAGAAGAGAATTTTATATTCGAAAATTATTATTACGATTTATTTATTTACAAATTCGTAAATTTTCATAATTTACAATTTCATCATTTACAAAAGTCAATTATTTTTGAATGTTCATAATTTCAATGATTTTGAAGTTATTAAAATTTTTGAAGAAACGAAGAGTTTTCGGTAAATATTTAGAACTGCGGCTTTTCCGAAAAACGACGGGAACATTTTTTTTCCATAAATTGTTTTATTGGGTCACCAATGATGACATTCCATCGGGAGAGGCTGACATTTTTAATTAATTCTTTACGGTTTTGAAGTTTTTATTTTGAAGTTTTTATTTATATATTTTATTTTATAATAGGCCATTGTTTCGAGCATTTCGACGGAGTATGGTTCGATGATGCGGAAAGGAAATGAAAACGCGACCGAAAAATTATCAACGGAAAAAAATGCGTTATCCACCACATCAATATTCGATTTCACGATTTTTAAACACAACACGATTCAATTTCACGATTATTAAGCAATCGATTTTATCGACCATATCGATCATAAATATTTACGTAAAAGAACAGTGTAACGGCGATAAAATCGGATAATAAAAAAATTCAGCTTTCCCCAACGAAATGTCATTACACAGTAAAACTGATCATCGTGAAAAAAAAAAATTCTTGCCATTTTTCGAAAAAGCCGCACTTCTAAATATTTACCAAATTTTCTAATTTCAAACAGATGACTCTTAAAACGTCCAACTTTTGCTATTTCGCCGCTCATCAAGCTCAATTCTTTCCCACAGATTTACCGTTAATCAATTTACTTCATTTATCACTTATTCTTGTTCCATTATTCTTTTATTTCGCTGACTATCATTACACGTGCCAGAGATCGCGGGGAATTACCATCAGCGTGATTCCCCGAGCAAGTTTACCATCAACATTAGAGATTCATTGCGGAAGCAATGCATCAGTTATACGACCGAGAGATAATGAAACGAGACTGTCTGAAAAAAAAAAATAAAAGAATAATTCGAGAGTATTTCTGCAATCGCAAAATGGCGAAACATTTATTTTAAACGGATATGCAGGGGGCAAAATAATTCTGCAGAGATATTCAGGGACTCTGAAATCTAATTTGCCTCGGACCAAGCGCTGATAACAAGAATTTGGGAAAAAAATATTGTCCACAACAAAAAAACGTTTTTTGAGAATTACAAAATACGGATAATATTCAGTCATTAAAAATTCGAAATTAAATTCAAAATTTAATCATTAAAAAAGAAGGTAAAAGAAAGATGTTCCTAATTTTCCATCAAGAGAAGGACAAAATTGGGAAATTCATTTCCTCTTGGAGAATTCGGGCAGCCACCAAAAAAGATTATGAGACAATGTAAAAATATTAAATTTGTACGATTTGTTAAAGTCGAAATTGAGTCTAAAAATGGGGGTGAATAGTATGACATCGACCACATTTAATTTTACATTGCTCTAAATATGACAGCTGGTCGACAGATGTTTCTTTAGCATTGAATTATTCAAACAGAGCGCTACCGATCGATGCTGATAATGATCGCTTATCGTTGTACGAACCTGCTATTTACATAGAAGTATAAATACATGGAAAATTGGGCATTAGAAACTCAGGTCTATCATTATCGTTGTTCGTATCTCCAATCACGTTGAAATTGATTAATGGGATGAAAATAAACGCCTATTTGTTCGACGCTAATATTTGTTTCACGTGGATTTTTTCTTACAAAGGACTATAAACGATTGTCTTGAGAGAAAAAAAGCGATCGATATGGGAATAAAATATCGAGGGAAAAATATTGGGAGAGTGATGTGATATGAGTAATCTCTTGAATAAATCAAATTAAGTTGGAAAAAATTATTTGAATTATTGGAAAAATATATATATGGATATGTTTTAATTTATAAATAATCATTGAAAAATTTATTAAAAAATTATAATTAATAATTATTATTTATAAAAATTTTGTATGTACATAATTATTATTAATTTGAATCAAAATGTTCAATATAATTGGACGAATATTAAAAAAGAGTAAGAGTTTTTGGAAAAAAATATCTGGAATTGCTATTGCTATTGCAAAAAAAATAGGTTTCTATTTCCTATAGAGTTTTACTGATGATTTAAAATATTCCATAATGTAGTGTTCAGAAAGGAAATGTTTAAAATTATATTGACCGAAGGAAAAATTGAAACAGGCAATTTTTTCTGGAGTATAATGAACAATCTGGAATATTTCATATCCGTGGAAAGTCCACTCGCTTGATCGTTAATATCATGAATAAAAATTTGTATAATCTGCGAAACGTGACCCTGACGTTTTGTATATACAGCCGCTGTATAAAAAAAAATGAGATTCCCGACAGGATTCATCAACGCTCGTTGACTCCTTTGCAATAAACTCAAGATTATCGCAGTTTCAATCGTTGCCTTTGATTCGCAAACGCGGGTTGATTGAAAAATTTACAAAAACAATCTTTCATGAAGAAGCGAGAAGCCATCATTCTCAAAATGACATTTAGAATTTTGATTTACGCGTAAAATATTTGCAGTCTGCGAATGTCATCGATCAGGTGAAAAAAAAACTGCAGACAATACGAGAAAAATATTTATTCAAGAGCAGAATTTTAAGCTTGCGATGAAAAACATGAATTCAGCTATTTCATTGATTTCGAGAGCAACTTTGAAAAGCTCGGAAATATATTTATCATAAAACTGAGCATTTCCCACGTTATGCAATACTTTTGCAAAATTTTATTTTTTATTTTTACCGCCAAAAATCCATCGATTTTTGACCTTGTTTCTATTCTTACTGATATTCCCAATAATCAGTTGCGCATAGATAAATATATACATTACAGTGGCACTTTTAATTTTCTATGATCTACATAATCGAAAGTTCTTTTATTATTTATCAACAAATCTTAAATAATTTATAAATAAAAATTTATTATTCCAGCGATTCTAGCTATTTATTAAACCATAAAAACTACAAAATTTCGTACAATTTACTTTTAAAAATCGTCGTAAAACTTTGTTGCACATTATGCTTTTTTTCAGAATGTTTTTGAGTTTCCAAAGTCGAAGGTTTTTCTTTAAAAATTTTCTTCCGGTCGATGAGGAATGCATAAGAATTTGAAAAAATTAGCAAGTGCCGGCAAAATAAAAAAAATAAATCAAATCCGATAGTATGACGGTCATGAGGTTGGTCAAGTTTGCAATAGAGCGGCTCATACATGTGTAGCAATATTTGTACTCATATCTCTTTGAGTACACAAATGAGCGTCGATCGTAACGCGCAAGCGTTGAAATACAAAGGTGCGGGAAAAAAACAATATCCGTCGTGTCTGACATACGCTCAGGTGACACACGTTTATATAATGCTAGCCTCGCGAGAAAGTGAAATCACTGATTCGCACCGACTGTCAGAGGTAGCATCAACGTGAAGCTTGATTGAAAAACAAAAAAATAAAACAAAAAATAAGAAAATGCGGGCCGTATTTTTGTCAATCAATATTTTTCTGCTGCTCGTCGCGCTCGTCCCTCAAACTCAAGGTAAGCACCATTTTTATCCCTATTTCATTTATTTATTCTATATTTATTCTATAATAGAATAAATTAATCGAAAATTAAAGATTACAAAAAAAAATTCATTCCACTTCGGCCAATCTTTAGTTTTGCGAAAATTATTATTCCCCGGTGGACTTCATCAGCAAAATGAAAAAAACTTTTCGAAAGAAAGAAAAATTAGACCTTACTTTGTTACTTTTTATAATAAAATAATTTCGATAATTGATTCTATTTGATATTCTTCTAAATACTTTTTTTGTTTTTCTCAACTCTCTTTATCGAAATCTATAAACATTAATTTTTTGAAATATACTTTTGTAGAAAACGAGAAATTTGCTGAATTCATTTTTTCATAATCGAAGAATTTCAATTATAGATGATACTTTCTATCGAGTTCCGAAATATATTTTTAAGTGCCCCAATCTTGATACCAATTATGAAAATAAAATATAAACTTACAAAGATAAATTGAGGAAGAGAATTACTTTTAATAATGAATTTTAATAATGCTCATTGAATGATGTTGCTTCATTATTAATTTCAGGATATTACACACGCCCAGAAGAACAATGTCGACCAGCAAATTGTATGTCAGCCGAAAAGTGCGAAGACTTGGCACGTGGAAATATCAAATGTCAAAATCCAAAAGATACCTGCTGTTCGCTTGGTAAATAAAAAAAAATAATAATGTTAACCTTTCAAATCATACGACGAAAAAAAATATCACTCTAATATATGTTGACGTAAGAACGGATGAGATTGCCGAGCTTCCCCACAGCCATTATTATCAGGACCATATGATCTACTGCAATTTGATATCTTATTAAAATAGCGTAACTGTCATCCTTCCGAATCCAATTAAAATGATTGACTCCTTGACAATTTAAAAAATATATAAATTGCCACATGATAAAGCCGTCGATATTGCAATTTCCATTCAATATATTTAATGTTTTTATCATAATAATCATTGATAATAAATCCATTATTTATGCAAAAAAATGAAATTGATTAAGGCGGTATTCTGATCTAGAGACACAAATTTTAAACGTTTTGTCGACCTTGATACAAAAAAATATTTTCACCATTCCTTTTTTTACAACATATTTATGAATATTTTGACAATCGGCAAAAAAAAATTCGAGAAAAAAGTTGGGGCTAAAAAAAAACGGGGGTGCTAGCTGACACGATTGCAATCTATCTGGTGATCCGATACAAAATTAAAAAAAAGATTCTTAATTAAAAAGAATGTCGTTATAGCCCCTACCTCGAAGAAAACGGAAAATAAAATGTTTGCAAAATGGCGGCTGTCTGAACATAAAAAAGGAATTTTTTGACTCCTTTCTTTATAGTTTTTAGATTTTTTATATTAGTAAAAAAAACAATTTTGATACAAAAATGGTGGGGGCGATAGAGAGTACATTGAAGATCGGTAAAAAATTTGAAGTAAATCGATTCAGTAGAATTTGAGATATGATGTCATTTATATTAATTATTATTTTTTGCCACATACGAAGGAATGTGATCGTTGAATTTTTTTTCTATTTTCAGTAAAAACGGAATTTAGGACTCGCTGTGAGCATTGGGGTGGCGAGTGCATGGAAAGATGCAACGAGAGACTAGTCCAACGAACTAACGATTGTCCAGCGGGCGAAAAATGTTGCGTACTCGTATAGTGTCCGGAGAGAAAAGGAAATTTCGAAAAATCGTCCTCGAAGCTGGAAACAATTTTTCCAAAGTGGCTGAAAAAAACTTCACACCTTCGAGACGAAGGGAGTGCATCGAGGACTTTGACTCCATTGTTATTTTCGCTAAAAAGCCTGAAGAATAAATTATCAAATATTGTGAAGAAAATAGCTCGACATTGGAGAAAAAAAAATTACAAAATAAATGAAGAAGAAATGATGGAATTAAAAATCCTGTAAACTGGTGTAAATGATTTCGCGCAATTTTCGATTTTTTCAGTTTAAGAATATCCCGTGTAGAAATGTGATAGGGCAACCATTAGTTGATTCTTGCCCCTGATCCGCCCTGCCTGATCCGATTTTCCTGGCAGGGCCCTGACATGGAACTTAACGACCTGGTCCCTAGTTATTACATTGAAATAATCACTTATTACCAGTGCCCTGCATGATCAGAATATGAACAGTTTCCGACGACGTTATTTTTACACTTTTAAGCAAAACATATTTTTATTTTATTACCCTGGCAGGGCTCTGATGTGAAAACTAATTGGATTGCCCTGAGTATTTATTAAAATAAAATTATTTGTATATCGGCTTTCAGTAGTATAATAATAATAATAATAATAATAATAATAATAATAATAATAAATAACAATAATAGTAATAACAATAATAATAAATTAACAATCATTGTCTCGTTTATTATTATTATTATTATTATTATTATTATTATTATTATTATTATTATTATTATTATTATTATTATTATTATTATTATTTAATTATTATTTACATTATCACTTTTATTCCGCGAGAATAACAAGCAATTGTGCGCCTGTCACAAGTTCGTTACGTAGGCAGAGGATTATTATTATTATCACGACGAACCGCATCGCGTTCGTTCCGAGACTTGGCGCGAGATGTCGCAGGACAGCAACCGTTGAACTCGCATACGGATAATGTGTTCAGTATGCTTATATAGACGGGTGCGAGCACGGATGTTAGCAGAAGTCGGTGTCGGAAGAATCCATACAAGGAGTTCCTGCCGTCTTATGTACTTGTACTTATATATTTAATTCTCGTAGAGAATTTCCGTTCACTCGGAATCTAATATTCTCTTCGAGGATTGCCAAAAGAAAAGTGTACCCTAAGAAAGGGTTGCCTCGAAATAAATAATAAGATGCATACATTGAAAAAGGAGTACCTCGTAAAAACGAATTGTTTAAAAAGCGCTTCGGTGTATGATCGCGACCGTGATCAGGGCCTTTAAGGGCATGATTCTAAAAATCTTAGGGGCCTGATCAGGATCTGCTAGGGCCGGATCATATCGTCATAGGGGCCTGATCATGATCGCCGGATCCGAAAATGGCCAGCCAGGTGTTACATGGCTAAACAGGGCCTGTTAGGATGAGCGGATCATTTCCCTACATTAGTTAGGGAGGGCAAGTCAGGGGCAGAAGTTTTTCCCTACCAAAATTTCTACACGGGATTGGGTCTTTATCAAAGTTCAACGGTATATTTTTGGGTACACGGACTTTGAAAAAATGTAAAAAAAAAAAAAAAATGAATTTTTCGAAATGATCAAACACCCAACATCCCTCAGTTCTGCTGATGCGTTTTGTCGACTCTCCAGAGTGTTCTTGATTATGGTGCCCGGGCAACTTGTCTGCCGGAGGGTTTTGCGTTCGCGCGATCTATGCAGGCGCTTGTTATGACTCAATAGATCAATATAAAAGCGTGCCCGGTGTCTTGCAGTGAGATGAATTAAACGAACGTTTCCCCGGGGACACTCTGATCGAGTCCGCAGTACCTAATAAATTAATAACGACGTGCGAAACGTCCATTCAAATAATTAATTTGCTATTATTAATTTGTGTTTTTTTTTTAACTTCAGTGCATCGATTCCCTCCGGTAAGAATTCTGAGCAACAAAATTCGAATTTAAATCGAAGAGGGTTTAAAAAGGGAAGGTTTTGATCTTTCTTTAATTTTCAAATCGATTTTTAATACTGAACCCTTTGAAGGATTATTTTTTAATTTAATATAAATTCCACCGTAATAACCGAAAATTCCATCTTGATGCAACATTTTTCCACTCTCGTGAGTCTCGTAAATGCTTTTAGAATTTTTTACAATTCCGAATATTTTCACATTAACGATATTTAATCGAGGAACTGCGAAGAGTTTTGCCTTACAAAGACAGCAAATTTTCGGCGGATATTTGAAAATATAATTGAGAGTGTGGTTTTTTTTGGGGAACACTCTTCTTTTTAACATCAATGGAAATATTTAAATGGGAGATTTTGCCCCTCATGATTTTTTCAGCTAATAGGATTAAGAGGGAAGCTTCTTAATCAATACACGAACTTTGATAAGACCTTTTATTTATTCAAAATTGCATGGTTTATTGCCAGTCATTGATGCAAATAAGTAGCCCATAACTCTCCATTTGGTGCCTTTGGTGGATCCTGATTGGTGCTCGCGAGTCCTTCCGAAACGCACTTTTCGTAGGTCTGCATAAAGTAATGAAAAGTCAATTCAAATTCACCGGGAGACAATTTAATAATTGTAAATGAATTTATTTAAATTAACCAAAATTTCATTCAAATATCGACCTGATCTGGCTGATTTCAAAATAAGCCGGAAAAATTTATTTCAATCGAATGAATCTTTTTAGGGAGGTTATCTTTATCTTTCTACACATCGAATAATTATGATCATACCTTCGGGGTCTCGTTACGATCAGGTCTCGTTTGGAACGTCCGTTTTATGGTTCCCGGTGGACACTCCAATTCCTTAATTAAACAAACAAATTTATACATATAGAGCTGCTATCAACCGCGAAGATTTAACCCTTATTAAAATAAGCATAGAATAATCTCAAGAGTGATTTTTCTTAAACAATGATTGACAAATTGATCGATTGAAGATCAATTATTGAAATCAATCGAATAAGAACAAAAAATTCATTCCTTCTGTAAGAGCTTTGATCAGCAAGATCTGAAGTCACTTCAAATCGAAATTTTTATCAGTGTAACACGAATTGCCAGATTTTCTAATCTATGACATTCTTTGGTAATTTATTTATACACGAAATGACAGTAAAAATTGACATCTTTCATCGATGAACGAGATTGTTGTTATTAGGCCTTCTCTATGAAATTTCACTATTTTGCAAAAAATTATTAATTTAGTCAAAATTCGAGCCTCCCATAATTTTTTATAAAATTCAATGAAAAACAATCTTAATGAATGGCTCAACTGTTTACAAAAATTTGGCGCAAAACCTTGAAAATTTGAAAAATAAGTGTTCACCGTTTTTTCATTTGAATTTCATGAAATCTTTAAACATTTACGAATTTATTGCGAATACAACGAATTCAGGCGATAATAGCAAAAAAAATGTTTCAGAATTCTTAATTTCCATCCACCATGAACATTTTTTGCAAAAAATCTGGAAGAAATTATCCAAAAGAAATGTTTTATTCCGCTGATCGACCAAAATCGATTCCCATTTAATGTTGAGTTAAAAATAATTGAGAAATTCTATCTTACCGCCCACGAAAGCCCGAGAAGAGCTACCAGGAAGATGAACAGCGTATAAAATTGCATCTTAAGTCTTCGACGTTAACTTCGAACTTTGAATATTCTTCCAACTAATCCGATCGTCTTTTATACCAATAAAACGCCGTTGTGTCGATGTTATTTATTTATTTATTTATTTATTTATATATTGACAGTGCCGAAATGAATGGAGTGAAACGATCTGAAGTATAGTTTTCCCATTCCCATATAGTTCAAAACTGACAAGCATTCGCGAAGAAGCGAAATTCTCGTAGATAACATTGTCATGATATTTTTCATTTTCATACGACAATACTTTTGGGAGTGAATTAATCATCGATCGAGCGAATATGTCGTGCACAATGTTATGCAATAAAATCTATTACTATCGATAACGGTATAACCGATCAGTCTCAAATTTGTACACAAACTTTTTAATATATTTTTTAGTCATTAATCAAAGTTTTTTTTACCGATAAATATTTTCCATTTTCGTACAATTTAAGGCAAAATTTTCATCAAAAACTATTTTTTTTTAAAAGCCGCCATTTTGTTAAAAATAAATATTTTGGTTATTCCTTCAATTACATACTAGATTGTACATTATATATCTATATACATTATGTACATTGTATCTACGAAATATTTTTTATCTTTTGATTTTCGATGATCCGATCCAGAGATATCGTGCTAACCACAAGACGCCTTTTCTAGAAGACCTTCCAAAGATCGGCTACAGCAAATTCAAGAATTATTATTTTTTTGAAAGAAACATTTTATAATGAAGTTAAGAGTTACAAAAAAATGTATGTAAATTTTTACGTTAAAAAATTCCAGAAAAAATCTTGACAAATCGTTTTTTTCGGCCTCTTGACTGCGTAAAACCCGTTAAAGAGATTACGAAAGATGCAGAAAGGGTGGGAAAGGGAGGATTGCGAGTAGACAGATACACTAATTTTGATCATTACTTTTTATTTGTTTACAAAAACACTGAGGTATCGTGCATTGTGGATGATCATCGATATTTCAGCCACTTATCCCTCATAAGTGCCCCATGACTCTCCATTCGGCGCGTTTGCAGGGTCACCGTACTTGAAACCATCGTTATGTGCCGGGATACACTTTTCGACTTGCTGAAAGAGGAAACGAAAATTCTATTAGAATCGCAGTGTCGATATCTTTGTGCACATCGATCAATTATAATCATCGAATGGCAATGCCCCGTGAGAAAACCTCGATCGATCAACGTTCTGGTAATTTTTTGGATCTCTGTATTCCAAGATTTTTTTTCCACCCACCATAATTATCATCGTTCAATGCAATGAATTAAGAAATAACAATTATGTGCACTTTTCTTACGATAACTGGCTCGCTAGGATGCTGTCCTTTCTTTTGAGTGAACACTTTCCTCTCATTATGTTGACATTCCAGTCCCTCAATTATTCAATTTTGTTGTCGTTATTACTATTATTATTACTATTATTATTACTATGATTATTAATATTATTATTATTATTATTATTATTATTATTATTATTATTATTATTATTATTATTACTATTATCGATTATCAAATTTTCTCGATCAATGATTGAAAATTGATAGACAATTTTAATAGACACTCCTGACGTAAAATAAGAGTGGGTGTCTAGAAAACAAAATTGATCGAATATAAAATTAACGTCCTTCGTCAATGGTCGATGTTGTTGCCATTTTACAATCAACTGATCCCTCAGAGACAGAATATAACAGAAAATTACCAAGTGTCACGGAAGTAATTTTCAGGTTGAATTATCTTAAAATTTGCAATTTTCGTCGGGCATGGATAATCATTGAGAATTTTCTTCAAAGAAGCAGCGAAGAACATTTTTTTCAGTCCGATCGATCCAAATCGATTTTAATTTGATGACGGGGTCGAAAACAAATAGGAAAGTTTATCTTACTCATGAGAGCCCCGAAAAGGCGACGAAGAAGACCAACAGCGCGTAGAATTTCATCTTGAGTATACGATGTTTTTTTAAACTTTGAATATTTTTCGAGCCGATGCAGCCTCTTTTTATACCAAAAAAATTGAGCATTAATCCGATAGAAACAGCGTGGTAATTTACATGTTGCAATCTATATTTGCACGGTAAGACGATTAAAGTAAGTCATATCGTACTTCGTTTGCTCATTAATGGTTAAAAATTAGATCAAGATCCACGAAGAAACGAAATTTGTGTAGATAGCGTCGTCGTAATATTTTTTATTTGGCATCGCTGTTGAAAAAAATATTGAGTATTCGTTGATTAAGTAAATTTGCGTCCCACATTGCCAAGCTATTGAATCTATAATTTTCGAAGAGCTGTACTTACCAAACGCTATTAACCTTCTTCGATAGTTCACTTGCGCATAAGAAGTTCGAAAAATATTTGGTTCTCCTCACGTCGTTAAATTTGATCTCAGAAACAATTTTTATTCTCGGAGAACTGCGTAGAAAAATGAAATACTCGATGAAGTTTTTTTTACCGTAAGTTAAGGGGTCTACCCTAATTACAATTTTCAAAAAATCGATTTTTTTTTATTCCGCTTTTCGAAAGTATAGACGGTACATTATGAACAAACTGAAGGCATAATGTACGGTGCAGGCATCGCTGATTAAGCGTAGGTAAGAAATTTTCACGTTTTTTCGTTAAAAAAAACTTTGATCGCGTTTTTCTCGAAATGACGCTGTTGTATGGCTTGTTGAAAAAATCTCGGAAACTACTGCATCAATCCTTACCAAATTTTTACCACATATTGTTTATGTCGACAGCTACGTCGCATATGATACGATTTTTGAAATTTTGAGTTCAACTTGGTTTAAATAAAAAAAAACTGATAAAAAAAAGGTTTTTTTTCGTTACTTTTCGATATATGGCCGCCATTTTGCCAATTTTAAAAAAATCAAAAATCGTATGATATGCGACATAGTCATGACCTTACTGAATCTAAAACCTTTTTCATTTTTTTTTTTTAGATAATCCACTCCGGAAATTCCGTCAACAGGGCGCACTCATCTTTTTTTTGGATATTTTTTTGGCCTGCATTTTCATATAATAAAAAACCGAAAAATAAATTTAAAATTTTTTTTTTCATGCATTTAAAGATTATATTTATCAAGCCTCATACTTGTCATATTAATATTTCTAATTTAAAACAATGAAAAAAAATCGTGAAAATAGGCATTTTTTTGCGTGTCTAATTAGGGTAGACCCCTTAAGAACAATAAAAAACATTTTATTCTTAAATGAGGGATCGATAAAAAATGGTCCAAAGAAAATTAGGTTATGCGAAAAATTGGATTGTGAAGAGCAATACGGTAAAACTAAAAGCCGAAAACAAAAGAGAAATATTCGAAAAACCAAGAGTAAAAAATGTTCGATAATGTTTGGTTATTCGATAAATCAATTCTTATCGCAGGACAAAACAAAATTAACGATTTTTTCATGACTCTCGCGAGCCATCAGAAGCGATTTATGTTTTTTTTATATTTATAACTTATCGTCGATATATATTATTGAACAAACAATTTATTTTAAAAGATCTTGCCCTGGGCAAAAATCTGACAATTTCGTGTTCAAACTTTTGTTTCTTGGCCATTTTTCATCGTGAATAACGATTTTTTTCGAATAAAAAACGGCCAAAAATCGTCCATGATGTGTCATTGCGTTTGTAAATAATAAAACATGATTTCCCACTGTTTTATATTAACTAAACGGCCGTTTTTTCATATAAAAAGAGGTCGGAATAGTTGAAAAAACATTCCAAGTTCGAAATCACATCGAATAGTAAACATGAAATTCTGCGCTCTATTGATCGTCTTGGTCGCTCTTTTCGAGCTTTCATTGGCGGAAGTAAGATGAACTTTCTTAATTATTATTACCTCAAATTCAAATAAAAAACTATTCTGACTGATTGGGAAAACAAAACAATGAGCTCCTGCATTGCATTCAAGATTTTTTCAAAGATTATCCACGCTGCTTCTAAATTAAGAATATCAAGATAAACTTCCTAACGCTTGAATAAAATCTTCACATTTCACAGAGTCTATAATTCCTTTTGTACAAAGTGTTCACTAAAGAATTCTATATTGCGGCAGATCTGTCAAGTAACAACACAGATTGAAGCTTGTAATTTTATTTATATAATCATCATCGAAAAAGATAATTATAAAAAAGTCCTCTCACATTGAGCAATTAATTTTGAATCTTGATTTTTTAATTGATCCTTTTTTCGATTCGAAAATTACTTTCGTGATTATTCGATAATTGTGCGTATTCCCGTTAATTGGGCACGGTTTTTCTAGCTCAAGGATATATTTATATTATATTTATTTACGTAATTCAGGTATGTCCAGAAGGAGAGGAGTGGGTGGAGAACCCCACTCAACCACGGGGAATACACCATTCAGACATCCCTGAGGTATGACGAGTGCACGCAATTTTGATCACTCAATGTATCGCATTGGTACAATAATGTTTTAAATTATCGAAAAAAAATCCCGATGAAAAGTGCCAAAGATAATTCAAGAATCAGGCATGGACTTGTATGCGTGATTTTTTTTTGCAATTCAATTATTATGATTCTTCAATGTGGAAAGAAAAAACGCATTAATTATCACTGTACTTTTTATATTAATTCAATTTCCATTGATTTGATTCCAGGTCCAAGGTCCGCGATGCGTTAAGAAAGGAACCATTAATGGCAGTAGCAATCAGAATCCAGTAGTGGCACCGAGTGGAGTTTCACACGCAGAATGGGGGAAAGAAGCCTCATCATCAAGGGCATAGATTACACAACATCCTTGGATTTATTAATGAATAAAAGCCATTAATACAATTTGTTTATTCGTTTATTCACAATCTTCCCCATTTTACCCTTCTGTCGTCTTAATTCCTCCGTTTTTATTTATTTCTTCTCAAATTCCTTCCTTTTATAATTCTTCTTTGTCCTTCGAAGAAACTCTTCATCCAATTTACTTCGTTGCTACTTTCTCTATTTCTTCTTTCTGTCACAATAATTCCTAAAATTCCATTTTTGAGATTATCTCCAAATCTCGATATTTTTTTTCCTAAAAAAAAAGGACGAATTAGTGGGAATGATTCTCACGAAATAATCCTGAAAGGGTATCTTCAAATTCACGATACGACGCGACCTAAAATATGCAAGATGGCGGACGAATGATCCCGGGGAAAAATGAGAATGGACGAGGACGAAAAAAAGGACGAATTGATGAAAAATATCGAGGTGAATGATATACAAGCAAAGCCTCGAACCATGAGCCAAGAAGAGCCCCTCGAGTCAACGAAAGATGAAGAAGAAGAAGAAAAAAAAATGATAATGATAAAAGAATGGAGAGAGCACGATGATGCAACAAAGAAGAGCGCGGGGGATGGAGAGTCTCTTCGAAGGACAGGAAAGCCTGAGGATGTGAAATGTGAAGGGCGGTGGGGGTGGAAGGATAGGAAGGATAGAGGGAAAGCAGAGAATGAGCGAGAGAGAGAGGGAGGAAGATAAGGAAAGGAGGAATTGGCTGGAGGCAATGCAGGCAGACGCGCGATGAAGCTCCCATTTCGAAGCCCTCGGGGCTTACGAAAGGAAAGAGAGAGAGAGAGAGAGAGAGAGAGAGAGAAAGAGAGAGAAAGAGAAAGAGAGAGAGAGAGAGAGAGGGACGCCATGACTCTGGAGAACAACACAGAGCGTTGGAAGAGAACGATAACCGCGAAGAGGATGAGGATCTTGAAGAAATATTTTGACCTCCACTTCCAATCTTTTTTTCAAAACACAACCATAAAGTCTTTCATAGTCTTGCGTATTAATGAAGCATTTGATATCATTGTTTATGCGTCCATTTTGTAACTCTCTGACGAAATTCCATGACAAACAAAATGGCGTCAACAGGAGGACGCTTGGGGTATGTTTAATTTTCTTTTGCGGGTCGCTGTGAATCCGGAAACACGGAAAAAGAAAACGAAGAAGAAAGGGAAGCAGATGAGGAGGAGGAGTAATAAGAAGAAGAATGAGGAAAAGGAGCGAAACGAGAAGAAGAGGATGAGGAGGGGGAATGAGAATAAGGAAAAGAAGGAGCAAAAGGAGAAGAAGATGAAGAGGAGGAGGATGACGATAAGGAAAAAAAGATGGAGAAGAAAAAGAGCGATCGTAAGTATACGAGAGAAGTGAACCAACGCAGGGAAGAGAGAAACCGCGATAGCGCAGGGCACGGGGTGTAGGGCTGGGGGCAGGGGGGAGAGAAATGGCCCCAGGTAAAATCGAGACAATGCACGCCAGTGGCGCCTGCGGCAGGTCGCCGGCGACGGGCGGACGGCCCGGACCAAGGCTCTCGCTTCCACAGAGAGGGAGAGAGAGAGAGAGAGAGAGAGACAGAGAGAGAGAGCCCAGTAACGATGCCCCCGAGCTATACGTGGTAGAGGCATCAGCGGTGTGCCCCATACATACAGGGCTTGCCATTCTCCGCGCAACGATAAAGAGAGAGACATAGAGGGAGCCTCACTGAGGAAACGATAAGCACGAAATGAAATATTAATGAAGTACAGTTGTATGCATGCTTATATATATACAACATTATATGTGCATGTATTATATACATTAGGCTGTTTCAAAAAAAAAAAATTTAGATTTTTCATGCACCAACCCCTCAAAACTTGAGTTTTGATAGAAAAAAACATCCTCGCTAAGACGGGGCTCTGTAGCTCCAGTGGAAGCCGCCCCTCATTGGATGTTCCTAATTGTAACAGCTAATTAGCGTTCTTTTTGGAAGTAAACAATTGAAACCATGGGGATTGTATTTGGAGTTCAAAAAAATAACAATTTAACAGAGCTAGCTGCCGCGCTGGGTGTTTGAATCAAGAAAAAAAATTATCACGCAAATTTTACATGATTCGAATCGATTATGACAATTTTTAGTCGCAAAATTATTATTAAGAATAAAATGGATCTTAACTTTTATTCAGAATACAAAATTGGCAGTTGTTTGTTTGTATTCCAAAATGTTTTTTATAATATTTCAAAATAGAGAGAAAATTCTGAAAAAATTCATACGCGTTCAGAAAAATGAACGCATTCAATTTGTTTAAGAAAAAAAATAATTTATGGAAAAATTGTCGAATAATTATTTGTTCAAGCAATTTATTAATAATTTTTAGGCAATATTATTACCGATAATTGTTGTTTATGGCATGCCAAATATTGCTGAATTTTTTCTGATTTTTATTGTATTTTTGACTGGGACTGTAGGGGCAAAGCATCCTCAAATTAGGAACGTCTAATGAGAGGCGGCTTCCACTTGAGCTACAGAGCCCCGTCTTCGCGAGGATGTTTTTTTCTATCAAAAGTCAAGTTTTGAGGGGTTGGTGCATGAAAAATATTTTTTTTTCGTTTTGAAACAGCCTAATATACATATATATGTATATTTGTCTATTTATTTATTTATGTATTTATTTAAAATTTATTGGTTTAAAATTTATTCATTTATTGGTTTCAGAGCTCCAACAATTACGAAAAGAATAAGGTCAAGTTGAACTCGACATTTTATGTAGAAAAATAATTACAGTCATTTTAATGAACGAGTTCAATCTTGGCCAAAGTGCAAAAACTCAACGATTTTATGAATATTCATCAAAAACAATTTTGTTTAGTTTTTTATTGTTTTTCTTGATAAATACATTTTTTCAACAAAAGCTATGCGTTATTATAAACCAGCAGTAAGTTTCGCATTGAAATATGCTTCTAAAGTGTTATTTATAACAAAAAATGTTCGACTTGTTTTTGAACAACTTTTCAGAAACCTCAAAATAGCGAAATTTCAAGTGCTCGTAATTTCAACTTCACTTTGGTTTTACCGATTCTAAAATTTATTTTTTCTAGGCTAAAGTTGTGACTTGACTTAGAGAATGTCGTTTAGTTCATCCCGATAACCTAATTTTTGTAGAAATGAGAACAGTTTGAAAATCAACGAAAAAAATGTAAAGAGATGTTTGCAAAAATCGATGGGCAAACTTTAAAAATCTGCCAAAAATCGAAAAATTATCAGAATCGAATGAGCATAGCAGCATTTTAAAGCTCCAGTGATCACAAAAACAATGAGCTCAAGTTAAAACTCAAACTCCATGTATAAAAATAATTACAGTCCTTTTATGTCAAAATAGTGCCCATAGGTAAATCGACCTAGAGACTTTATCAAAGATGCATATTTTAATTCCCTCAATAATAAATTCATTAAATTAGTTACCCATTTTTTTGACGATATTTCAGCTTTTCTAGCACACGAATTCCGATTCGCCACAATTTTTTATATTTTTGTAAAAACTTACAAACACCTTTTTGAAGGATTAAATGATGATTCAATATTAACGATATTTAAATCTATTCAACTTTGTCAGTAATATCAAGCATTGAACAGAACTTCCAAAATAATAAAAAAACGTTTTCGCGTTGATGAACAAGGTGTTGGCAATAGAATCGCGTGAAGGATTTTTATTTTCAGTAAAATAATTTTTTTTTTCATTTTTCGTGATTCATGCGCAACGAACGTTAATCTTCACTTCGCCACGATTTAGCGTCAGCATTTTCTCGAGTGAAGGGAGCACAAAATCTTGGAGAATTGATCGAGAGTAGGATAAAGGGGCAAAAAAAATACATCATTTAGGACTGAGAGGAAGAAAGTAGAATCAGTCCATGGGGTTATATCGGGTCGGAGGTCTCGAGCACAAGGATCCTCGGCAATCTCCGAACGCCTCGGGAGATTCCTCGAGGACATCTTCGACGCTGCGTGAACTCCGAGGGATCTCTGGAATATCTTGAGATCCTGACTCGCTTTTCCCGTGTTCTTTCGTCTTACATCTTAGACGACTACAGTATATTGGATTTCTTGAGACGAAAGTCTAGGATCACTCAGAAGGATCAAAGAGGTTTCTTAAATTCTCAGAGAACTTGTATTTTATTACAAACAATCGATCGTTAAATTCGCGAAGCGATCGGCTATGATCTTTTTCCACGATTTAAAAATTGTCTGCGAAATATGAAAATGCTATTTGTTATGATAAAATTCTTAATAGATCACGGTTAAAGTAGTCAAAAAGCATTTTGGTCAGATTTGAACAGATGAAATAAAAAAGGATAAAATTTAGATATATCAATATAAATCTCCTTAAATATATTTCAGGAATTTTGAAAATATACTAAAAATATATTTTCCATAAATAAACGTACGAGAAAAGTCTTATGCATAATATATTTTGTTATTTTGTTTTTATATGGTTTTTGATTCGGTTTGATCGAAAAATTCCAAGAGACGATTCTCGTTTTCAATATCAATCACAGATATCTCGTGTATTCGGTGGCACGATTTCAACGGTTATATATCGATCTTTGTGTACTCGTGATATCAAAGAAAAAACAATTTCCCAAGGGTATTATATGCCCCTTTATTCTCGCAGCAAAATGCAACAACGCATTATCGAGAATTCACGCGAAAACGTTCATTGTATTGAAATAACTCATCGCACCTTTTGCCGACGTATAATACACGATATTTGTGTTCATATATATGGGGCGTTCCACGTCAAAACACGTGGTCATCGGCCTAACCCCCTCGGACTTTGATGACCAATGAATTGTGGGTTTCGTTTGGCCCAAAATATGAGCTCAAATGTTTAGAAATTTTTATTAAATTTTTTACGGGTTGCCCGAGCTAAAAAAATTATTAAATTGAGGGAAAATATAAAGAAGCGCTTTTTTTAAATTAATGAAATTTTTCACAGAAACTAGAGCCCAAAACAGATATTTTCGTCATAGTTCGATAATGGGCCAAAAATAATTACTATTTTTTTTTGTATTTTAATTTATTTTTAAAAATAATTTCTTATTTTGATTGTTTCTTGTAGTGAGAATAACAACAATAAAAATATTTTTCTAGTGAACCGTGATTTTTTTTTCTTGGTATAAAAGTAAAACGACAACATTTTTCGAAAATTTATTAATTTCGATGACCTGAAATAAAACGGATGATTTAAAAAAAAAATTTAAAAATACTAATGATTATTTTTCCGACCCAAATGTCGGCCAATAGAATTGCACCATTCGACGTCACGTGGTACAACCTACATGGTATTATACTGATAATTTTTTGATTATTTTCTCTGGTATTTGCTATATATAAAAAACAAAACATGATCCAGTCAAATTAACCACACGTCAAACTGACAGGTTGAATTCAATTGTGAAAATTGGAGATTTTGCATGAAAATGAGTCGATTTGGAGTTTGTTCTCTGTCCACCATTGATAAAAAAGTCAAAGGAAATGTTCCCATTAATACGGAGAAGGCAAAAAAAACAGTTTGGAACCAATTTACTACTATTAACTGTTCATTTCATCTCATGGTGCAATTCTATTGGCCGACATTTGGGACGGAAAAATAATCCCCCGAATACCACACGAGCTTCAAAATTATCTGGCATTTCCCTCAAGGTTCCCTGCAAACAAATAAAGTCGTCAAGTTTTTCAGGAAAAACTTGACTCCTTCATTTGTTTGCAACGAACCTATCGGGAAATACCCGATAATTTTGAAGCTCTTGTGGTATTATAAGTGATAATTTAAAAAAAAAAATGGTAATTATTTTTGGCCCATTATCGAACTATGACGAAAATATCTGTTTTGGGCTCTAGTTTTTGTGAAAAACATTTCACAAAAACCCCTCTTCACGTTTTCTCTCAATTTAATGATTTGTCAGTTCGGGAAACCCCTAAAAGATGAAATAAAAATTTCTAAAAATTTGAGGTCATACTTTGGACCAAACGAAACTCACAACTCATTGGGCATCAAAATCCGAGGGAATCAGGCCGATGACCGCGTGATTTGACGTGGAATGCCCCATATATATATACACATATCGAGGATGCAGTTCTCTTCGTTTTATCGGTCGTATCGTGTCGGTATACCTCCAAGATAATACACCGTACACACACTCTGAGGCGCATGGTTACATTGCGATGAATGCGAGGTGTACCCGAGGCAATTTCCTAATTGCAGTGAGAGGCGGACGTCGGCGAGTACACTGCAGAGCAGAGCAGTAGGAGAAGGTGGAGGCGCACGGCTAGACAAGAGAGGGAAAGGGCACGAGCTTGTATCTCCTTTCTCCCTCATTTGTGATCAACTATCTTTCCGTCTATTTCCTATGCCTTCTCTCATTGTCTCTCCTCCTTTACTTCTCTCAAATTCTCCCCTTCTTTTCAGCTCTGATACAGTTTGATTCTTTTAGCTGGCGCTCTTCCTTCCATTTCCTCCTGTGCTCCACTTCTTCAGAGCTCTCCTTTTTCTTCTGCTCCTTCTCGTCTTCCCTTACTTCGCCCTTCGAACTTTCTCTTTGCCCTGTTCCTCCTTTACTCTCCACGATCTAGTCTCTCCATCTTCCTTTCTCTCCTCCCACACTTCACTCCTTTGAGCCTCGTCTCCATTTATTTCTTCTCTAATACTTTCCTCCTCCAAAGCCTTCTCACTTACTATTCCCATATAATTCTCTCCCATTATCCTCCTTTCTCCCTTTTCTCTGCTTTTCTCCTACTTTCCACCTCCCGCGTCTCATTCAAGCGCCCATCTCCTTAGTCATCTAATTTCATTTTCATCTCCCTCTCTACCCTCCCATTCTTTCAGATCTGCAATACCTTTTCCATTGCTCAATCTCCATCGTTTCTTTCTGTTTCCCTCCGAAAAATTGGCCTGCAAGCTCCGAGGCCTCTCTCCTCCTCCTCCTCCTCCTCCTCCTCCTCTTCCTCCTCCTCCTCCTCCTCCTCCTCCTCCTCCTCCTCCTCCTCCTCCTCCTCCTCCTCCTCCTCCTCCTCCTCCGGATATCTCTCTCGTTCGATGTACGTAACGCAATGTATAGTCTCTCCTCTTCTTCATACATGCCGGAAAACACACGTGTCTCTTCCTGCATATCTATATTGCATTCACCGGAGGAGCTATACGAAGATGGAGAGCGCAGACTGAAACTGCAGCGCGACCGGGACGATATCCTTCTGTAGCTCCGTATCTAGCACGCCTTCTTCGTCTCTCTCTCTCTCTCTCTCTCTCTCTCTCTCTCTCTCTCTCTCTCTCTCTCTCTCTCTCTCTCTCTCTCTCTCTCTCTCCCTCTCCCTCTCTCGCTCTCTCTCACCCTTTCTCTCTCTCTTTCATTCTCTCTTGTACGCCCCCGCGAGCCATGGGCCATATTTACAGGACTCGATCCTCGATAGAAGGCGAAGCTGCACGAGAATGCACACGTGTGCACGAAATGGTTGTACGGCGTGAGGGAAAAATGCCGATATTTCTGGTGAACAAAGAGACCTCGGTTCTCCATTATTTCACGCGAAAAATTTGATAAGTTGCGCCCTTTTGTTTTACCATGGTAAATCTATGGTTGTTCATATAATAGTATATCGAGCAATTTTGCCACGTGAAGAATAAGAGGGAGAGCCGCTCGGAGCACGATCTTCACGAGTCACCCTGAGGATATCTCTGTTTATGAGTCAAGCTTTACGATGTAAGTCTCAAAATAACATAATCGCAAATTAGAGTGGGAGAACCGTGGAAAAAAATACCCAGAAATAACGTTTGTAAGGTCCTTCTAATTCATATTTCCACAAATTAGAGATAGATCTCTGTAGTTAAGTATATAAGGCATATAGTCATGAGAAATAAATTTATCACCATAATATAAATCTGATATATTTTTGATATATCCTCAATATATATCTCGAACGTATATTGCTGGACATGTCCGAGAGATTGTATGGAATATATTCTTCTTGGGTATTATCAATATATCCGTAATATGTGCCAGTTATACAGTATTTTATGAATCTAGAATATACCGGGTGTCTCATTTAACTCGTGACTTCGAAATCGCAAAACTCGATATTTACGCGGTAAATAGAAAAATCCCGAGACAAGTATCAACTCAATTAAAATGCAGAATCAAATGGCTCTCTTACTTTGTTATTTACTCGACATTCTCAAGGTGGTACAGAGGTCAACGATTTTCTACTGCTCGAATAAAAAAACATTTCAAACAAAAGTTGTATATTTTTTCACGTATGAAACAATGTTGCTATGAAGATATATGCTACCACGACAATAAGCAAAATTGACCCTGATGTGACCTTGAAAACTTGCGACCAATAAAAAAAAGCTAGAAAGCCATTTGCTTCTTCTTTCAATCAAATTATTTAAGTGTCTCTGTTCGAATGAGACATCCTGTATCAAAAATTTGGTTTCTTGGTTTACAGGGGTAGAAACCCTTATTTCATAGCTGAAGAATCGGACTAGTGAGTTTCAGAGTCGGAACGTCACACACCGATCGAGTCTCGCGAGGCGCGAAAGATCAAGAGAGGATGAATAATAAATAATGGATCTCGGTTTGAAATACTTAATAAGCATTATCGACCCCTTCTCGCAGAATCGAGCCATGTATATGCACAATATACACGTGCACAAACATATTTACGTACATATATGTGCACATCCAGTGTATATAAGGTGGGAGTTTGAGCCCGGAGCGCATCCCACGGCCATCCCGAGGATCTGCCTTTCTCAGGGATATACGAAGAGTCGACGGGGTCCAAGGAAATAGAGGTGGAGGGATCGAATGAACACGAGTCAGAGCCAAAGAACTCGGGATATATAGGCATAGAAAGGCGCGTATATTTGTGAGCCTTGTGTGTGTTTCTTATGTAAGAAGAACACGGGAAAGGGATGCCCTCCGGCTATCCACGAATATATATATATGAGGCCAGAGCGAAACTCGCGCGCGCGCGGTCTCTTCACAAAATGATTCACAGCCTCCGGTAATTTACATTCGCTTGCGTGGGTGCCGCAGAACGGCCGATCGCGAAGCCTTATTCCGAAGAGTTTCTTTTTTTTTCCTCTGGACTACACACTCCGCGAGACTGGGTGATTTTTTTTCATTTTTTCTTCTTCTTTTCGTATGCTTTTCTCTCGTATGTGTTTACTTGTATAAATATATCGGATTTACATGGCTAGTAATGGAAGAGGTTAAACATACACCCACTGCGGGTCAACGAAGAGAATCGGCGAGGAACGAGTGGATTGTAAGGATATCTCGCCCGTCGAAATGAAGTACACGCGACGTGAATATATTTCGAATATATCGAATATATTTTCTGGGGAAAAGTTACGTATACTGCCTATATTCCGAAATATATGGTTGATATACCTGAGGAAAGAGGAAATACCACTGATATATCGATATTACAGCGGGAATACTATACTTTTCATGTTTCAATGTTTCGAAAATTGGAAAATATGTTGAGGATTCGTTTCGTTTTGATATACGGAGATTGAGATCACGAATTGCTCGAAAAAGTAACATATACTGCCTATATTGCGAAATATATAGTTGATATATTTGAGGAAAGCCTATATTGCGAAATATATAGTTGATATATTTGAGGAAAGATATATTGCTGATATATCGATATCATGGTGGGAATACTATACTTTTCATGTTTTAATGTTTCGAAAATTAGAAAACATGTTGAGGATTCATTTCGTTTTGATGTATGAAGATTGAGATCACGAATTGTTCGAAAAAGTTCCATAATGGATACAATTGCTTGACAATGTACGGCGCAAATTCACTGAGTCAACAAATACTCAATTTTGTTTTTTCGCAATGACGCAAATGTACTGAAT
The DNA here is from genome assembly GCA_946863875.1 of Alloplasta piceator. NCBI lineage: Eukaryota > Metazoa > Arthropoda > Insecta > Hymenoptera > Ichneumonidae > Alloplasta > Alloplasta piceator. Next base: position 78,859,949 of record OX333071.1, read on the forward strand.
CAACGAATACCTAATTTTATTTTTCCAGTAGCAGTAAGTAATAGTAACGCCGTCGAAAAATGAAAAATATTATGACTATTTCGTTTCTTCGCGAAAATTTAGTTTCTTCGCGGATCTTTATCCATTTTTTAAAAATTAATGAGCAAACAAAGTATGGTATGATTTACTTTGTAAGCCTTACTGTGCAAATATAGATTACAATATGTAAATCACCACGTTGTTTCTATCGGATTAACGCTCGATTTTTTGGTATAAAAAGAGGCCGCATCGGCTCGAAAAATATTCAAAATTTGAAAAAACGTCGAATACTCAAGATGAAATTCTACACGCTGTTGGTCTTCTTCGTCGCCTTTTTGGGGCTCTCATGGGTAAGATAAACTTTCGTATTTGTTTTCCACTTCGTCATCAAATTAAAATCGATTTGGATCGATGGGACTGAAAAAAATGTTCTTCTTCGCTGCTTCGTTGAAGAAAATTCTCAATGATTATCCATGCCCGACGAAAATTGCAAATTTTAAGATAATTCAACCTGGAAATTACTCCCCCGACACTTGGTAATTTTCTATTATATTCTATCTCTGAGGGATCAGTGGGTCGTAAAATGGCAACAATATCCGCCATTGACGAAGGACGCTTATTTTATATTCGATAAATTTTGTTTTTTAGACACTCTGATTTTACGTCAGGAGTGTCTATTAAAATTGTCTATCAATTTTCAATCATTGATCGAGAAAATTTGATAATTAATCAAAGTAATAATAATAATAATAATAATAATAATAATAATAACGACGACAAAATTGAATAATTTAGGGACTGGAATGTCAACATAACGAGAGGAAAGTGTTCACTCAAAAGAAGGGACAGCATCCTAGCGAGCCAGTTATCGTAAGAAAAGTGCACATAATTGTTATTTCTTAATTCATTGCATTGAACGATGATAATTATGGTGGGTGGAAAAAAAACCTTGGAATACAAAGATCCAAAAAATTACCCGAGCGTTGATCGATCGAGGTTTTCGCGAAGGGCTTTGCCATTTGATGATTATAATTGATCGATGTGCACAAAGATAACGACACTGCGATTTTTATAGAATTTTCGTTTCCTCTTCCAGCAAGTTGAAAAGTGTATTCCGGCACATATCGATGGTTTCAAGTACGGTGACCCTGCAAACGCGCCGAATGGAGAATCATGGGGCACTTATGAGGGATAAGTGGCCGAAATATCGATGATCATCCACAATGCACGATGCCTCAGTGTTTTTTGCAAACAAATAATAAGTGCTGATCAAAATTAGTGTATCTGTCTATTCGCAATTCTCCATTTTCCACCCTTTCTGCATCCTTCGTGATCTCTTCAAGGCGTTAAATGGGGTTGAAAATTTCAAAAAATCCTTTTTTTTATTTTTCAATCTAATAAGGTAAAAAATATTTTGGAATTAAATTTTTTGAAATTTTCAAACCCATAGAATAGAACAATAGTGAAATTTAATAATAAACAATTTAGTATCAAAAGTAACGATAGTACAATAGTTTTAATTCAATCGGAGTGAAAGTGTTAAAAGAAAGAGCCTTTGGAAATTTCCCTCATTAGGCTAGCTTTTTTTCTAAAAACACTATTTTTGAAGTTGACGATCACGATTCCGCAGAAACTATAAATGCACGAAATTATGCTCCGTGAAATTTCTCGATTGAATATAATTGGTTCAATTTTTAGACACGGTTCTCCGAGAAAAAAATTGTTGCCAAGATCCAATTCCACGATACGAGGGGATGCAATATATTTTGAATTTTTCATTCCCAATCCAAGACGATTAATAGCGTTTGATTTACATCATATTATCGATAGTAATAGATTTTTTGTGTAACAATGTGTACGGCGTATTCGCTCGATCGATGATTGATTCATTTCTAACAGTATTGTCGTTGGAAAACGACACATATGTTACGACAAGAATTTTGCTTCTTCGCGAATGCTTCTCAGTTTTAAACTGTATTATCATCGCAAAAGAGCCGTTTTCTTCGTTTTTAAATTCTCTTTTTTTTTAATTTTTATCATCCTTACAGCGATACATGGAGAAATTTCTTTAGGAAGTCATAATTGCCGTGCTTTTTGTTTAAAAATTATGCTTGATCGAAAAATATAGATCAGAAAATCACAGTTATTATCACTTTTTTTTCAATTCTTACCGGAGGATTGTTGATGATCATACTGATGTCAATATCGCAGTGAGAGTCGATGAAAATCGGACACAGGAAGTTCTCTGACTTAATATGGATCGGATACGCGATGATTGCACACGTCTACCGACGGTTTTTCATTTTTACGACAGGACCTTTCATTTATACTTAATACGAAAGTTAACACCATTCGATATTTTTGTTTAACTTATTATTTATTAGTTGCACCATTTTTTATTCACCAAGTTTCATGAGAAAGCAAAAAAAAATCCTTCCGGATAATTAACATATATCCCATTTCCGTTTCTCAGACTTTCCAAAAATTGCGAAAATTCATTTCCTGCGATAATGAGAGTTTGAAGAATTAATTCGCAAAACTTTCACCATAATGGTGAAGCGAGAGAACGAATGCGACTCGAGAGAAGAGACGATGAGGGATTGATCCAGTTTGTATGCAGAATGATCCACACAGGCGTCGAGGTATGTAAGAGAGAAGGCCAGGATGCCAGTCACTCTTCTGTTATGTATATATATATCTACACGAATCGCGGTAGCAACGTTTCTTAATTAACCGTGGGAACGTAATTGGTAATGTAATCCTACACATTCGAGAATCAAGTTGCGCGTATCGTTTCAACAGACGCGTGTTTCGGCGCTAAGATCCCCGGAAACCTTCCACGTTCTGACGTGTCTGAAACAAAGGATACACAGCCGAGCTTTGATACTAACATTGATTATCCATTCATCGAGAAGTCGATCAAACTCCCAAAAGTCCGACGTAGTTTCATGCCCCATTGTGCGAGCGCCTTTTGCGGAATATTCGAAAATTTTCAAAGCCCTGTCAATATTTTCGGAATATCTCGGATTTCTCCCAGACAAGAAAATCTAGAGTTTCATCGATGTATTTTTTATTCCGACATATATTTTTAATCTGACGAACGAAAAATGCCAACTTTCTTCGCAGTATCGAGACTCTCACTTGGGACAGCTCCCATTTTGTTTCAATTCGTTATTTTAGAAATCCCTTCAATCTATCACAGGATAGATTGATGCACTAACTAAATTTGTTCAGTAGTTATCTTATTTTTGATTTCCTGATTCTGAATTGGACAGCTCAGTGCGCAAGATCATTTGGAGAAGTCCTTCCAGAAAATTCGTTGTAACTTCATTGCAATTGCATATTTTTGCACACGAAAATTCTAAAGTGTTCTTCAGATATTACTCTCTGAAGTACCAAACGCCCGTAGGAATATATCATAGAGATGAGCCAAAAAAAAATTGCAAAAATATGGTCGTGTTGGAATTGGACTCCGATCAAGATTCTTGACCCTGTTTTTTCGTTATTCTTCGGCCTAAGTCGATCTTCGCTTACCCCAAAGAGTCTCGGATAGTCTCGGTGCTATCAGTGACCGAGATCCGAGCTTTCGATAGCACGATTCCGTTTTTCGTCAATGTGTCCCTTACTGAGACGCGATTTTTCGTTACCGATCGAGATTCTTCGCTGATGCTCGTTAAAGTAACCGCAGCGACAGTTAACACGACGCTGAGTTACAACTTGTGCTTGTATATATACACAAACGAGACGATCGCAAGCCGATAAAAACCGAGAAGAAAGAAGAAGGATTCACGTTGAGCAAGCAAAACGTCGTGCGAATCCCGAGAGCTCGAGAGAAAAACGTGAAACCGATCTTTGAGGATCGTTTCGCTTTTTTTATCTCTTCACTGAGAGATTCGCGATCGGATAAAATTCAATCGTGGTAAGTGAATCTCTGCCACGAGATTCAACGACTTGACGACGAGAAATCGAGGCTACTTGAAAATCGATCGATCGTTGTGACGAAAGAGAGAAAAAGGAACTTTTAAACATTGATGATGTTACGAAAGATTGCCTTTTGCCCTGCATCTTATCAGCCAAGTTGAGAAACCCGAGGTTCAAATTTACAAATCCAAAATGACGAAAATTTCGCGTTTAATCCTGACAGAGCAAAAAGCAACATGAAAAAGACATCAGGATCAGGACATCAGGATGCGAGCATCGCTGTTTCTTCGTGCTGAGCAGAGAGGACGAGTATCGGAGACACAAAAAACCGTCCCGGGAACGAAATCAAAGCCCGCACGTACCGAAAGAGCCGGGTTATCAACACCGCGATGCATTGGTATGTATAAATATGAATATAAACATCGACGAAGGACGAAGGTATAAAAATGGAAGGGAAACAGCTCGGCCCTAAAATATGTGACGCCGTAGGCCCAAAAGTCTCTCTCTCGCTCTCGTGGATCTATCCTCGTTGGATCCGAGAGCAAGAGGAAAATGCCCCGGGTCAAGTTCGAGCTCGTGAGAGGTTATGTGGAGTTAAAGCGAACGAGAACTCTCGCGAGCGTGGTCCGTTACCGCCTCTGTCCTTATATATACATGTATATGTATCGTATGATACAAAAACCATCGCATTATTTTCTCTCTGAGCTCTCTCTCTCTCGCTCTTAATCCTCAGCTCTTTCATTCTCTTTCTCTCTCAGCAAGAACACCGAACAATATAACCCCGAGGCGATTTGACCACCATTATATAGTCTCTCGAACAATCTCGCGCCTCTCTCGTTCACTCTCGTTCACTTGGCGTACCTCAACCTTGCGATACATGCACTTTACTGCATACATACATTAATGCGCATCATATGCATGTCCCAAATGTGTGCATTGAGCTCTCTCGTGCTCGGGGCTGAAGATCATGAGCCGGGATTACGCGTGAGCCCGTTGAACAATTCAAATTGCCAAGCTGAAATATGCAAGCGGATAAAGAGAGAAAACTTTTCATCTCCTAAAATGTGTGACATCGATATTTTACTTCCCGAACAAAATGCCGGTTAATGGGGAATCGACGTTGCGCGGCTCAATGGCGGTGCGCGCCGCCATTTTGTACGATAACCGGAGCCGCCATTGCTCGCTGTCATGCTCGAGTGACCGTAGCAGTCAGAAATAAAGAGCAATATCTCGAAACTAATGAGTTGAACGGTGTAAAAACAGCGCCCAATGTCATCTGTTCTCTGTTGAAGATCCACTGAATAAAACTCAATTAGTGTGGACCAAGAATTATGGAAAATCCATCAGGATTATAAGGACAATTGAGAACTGTTCGGGACTGTGGAAATCGATGTTAATCGACAATTTGCAAACATTCGAGACTGATCAGAAGGATCCAAAATAGCAGAGGCACAGAGGCTTTCGAATGGGATGGAATCATTGGAGTTGAGGGACGAGGAACGGCGCGCAAAGAGGATAGGCAATGAGGATAGAGGATAGGCAAAGGGAGAGGTCATGATGAGGAGATGTAACGCTGAATCAGTGGAGCACAGTTTAGAGGGTGGAAGGAGGGTTGCATAGACGTCACTTTGTCCCTGACGAAGTTGGGCCGTTTATGTATGCGAGGCAGCATCCTGCGTTTCTGAATGCTTGCAGAACGTAGGGTTGTCTCTCTCTCTCTCTCTCTCTCTCTCTCTCTCTCTCTCTCTCTCTCTCTCTTCTGTCCATTGGTTTGGTTAAGAGCGCCTGGGGCATCCTCGAAACGATGTTGTCGGCCGTGGCCGTTTTAGCCCCCCGGGGGCCTTACCACCATTCTCTGGAATATACGACAGGAATACTGACGAAGAACGTACAGAGGAAGAGCGAGAAAGTGGTATTGGGACTGTGATGCGTTGTTCCTCTGTATCGGCACTCGACCGATAAAGAGAGAGTGAGAGAGTCAGACTCTCTTTCTCTCTTATCCTCTTTTGCAAGCGTGCCCCATTATTCCCGATGCCCCATGGCCAATGGTGTGTATCGGCCAAGTACCAACAGAACCCTCTTATACTTTACGACGGTACCCCGGGCTCTCTATCTCCTTCGTCTTAGTTTTCTTCTCCTCCTCCACTTCTTCTTCTTCTTCTTCTTCTTCGTCCTGGAGTAAGTTTTTTTATCCTCATTGTTGTAACTTCTCTTATAATGTTCTTTCGTACTTAAAGCGACATTTATTGCCACGAATTCTCGAATATTTTTTCCCGCTCAAACCCAAATTCAGGGCCTTCGAGCTGAATACCGACGTTACTGTTGGAACTCTACATTATCGACACTTAGTTGTGAGCCAAACTTTTTCTGACGGATGTGATTGGATATCAGTGGATTTTGCCAAGGGATTGAGAGTTATCGCACGGGAAAAAAATCGTATCAATGAGAAATTTGTTGATCTCTCAAACTTTTTTGAACATTCGCCTTCTCATGACTCCTTAATTTACTTCCCGAAACCGCAAAATTAATTTTCGTTTGAATTATTGTCTATTTTTTGACTATCGGGTGTGAAATTCGTGCGCGATGAACAAATGTCTTTTTTGCCACGATGGACAAATAAATGGAACTGGAAGTGGTTGGACGTATCGTGAAATGCCGGAGGCTTCTAACGCCGATGATCTCTGATGCTTGGCAAACGAGATATGGACGTTATAGCGAGGCACTCACATCTCATCCTCAACCATCCCGGAGGCTTAATATCCCCGAAGTTCATGTGTGTAATGTGTATGTGTGAACCGCAATGGAAACTCATAGTCCACGCGTACGATGCATCCAAACGCGAAGAAGCATCATTTCAACCAGAATCATCTTTCTGTGCGGATTATGCTGTGCATTTCAAAATTAGGGCAATTCTGGTAAGTCCAATCGAGTACCGTTCATGATTATCCGCTCGAAAATCAAGAAATAAATTAAATTATGACATTCGGCTAAAATAAAAATAAAGCCAAATTGGGGAATGTCCTTTGAATTTGGAATTTCTTCGGTCTACATATTCTTCACGTGTTTATGCATCGAAAATTCATTTTTCACATGCGTTTAATTGATATTCTGAAATGTACTCAAAGGATCTTTATTTTGAACAAAAATTCCAAAATATATTACGGCGGTATTCTGGTCTTGAGACATACATTTTGAGCGTTTTATCGAGCTCGATAAAAAAACACAAGAAACATGTTTACCATTATATTTTTTACAACATATTTATTAATATTTTGACAATGAACAAAAAAAAATCGAGAAAAAAATGACAATTAAATAAGTTATAAGCTGCTTCACTAAAATAGCTATAACTCTGTAAATTATTGGAATTAAAAAATTTACTTTCGGAAACATATTCTTAAACATCTAAACTTTAACAATATGCAAACAAAATTTTTTTCAAAATTCTAGACCAGAATACTCCCTTAAATGTGTTCGTGATATTTATATGTATAAACTTTTTTTTAATATTCGTCACCTGTACTTTATTTTTACGAGGGTTGTATCGAGAAAGCCGCGAAAAAGAAGGACACTGCGCGTGCAAAGTCAGAAAACGGAAAGTAGAAAGAATGGTGGGGCATCCTGCGTGACGTATCCGACATGAGGAAGGATCGACGGGAGAGCTTCAGTAGTCGCGAGACCCTCGTAGCGCGCGCGTCTCGTTTGGCTCCATTGGGCCACGTGTTTGCGAAATTTCCCTCCTCAAATCCACGTGGTCGCGCGGGTTGTCAATTGATCACTGACCCGGTTCAATAATCACCTTCAAATCTTAATCTCCCGATCAACGATCGATCAACGTCATTCATCTTGAATTATCGGAAAAATTATTATCCCTCTCTCGATGTTATTGTCGTGAACTCTTGCAACTGTGTTACAGCGTACCTTTGACATTCAATAGGAAAAAAAGCAAGACTCTCGTGTCAGGAAAAAGAAACAGGTCGTGTTTGTTACGGAAATTTTCGAAATACAGCTCCATCATATCTGGATTTTTTTCAACCCCCGTTGATCTACGTAAGATCGTCAACCTGGAGCCCGCGTGTCAAAAACGGTGAGTTTATGATTTTTTTTTCATTTTTCATCTCGAATAATGAATTAAACAACTTTTTTTAAAATCTCAAGTCAAGTCAATCTATGAATTCTGAAGAATTACGAGCTCGATGTCAAATAATTCTCCGTTTCCGAGCAAAAAATGTGAATAATTTTTCATTATTTGAATAATTTGATATCAACGTGAAAAAAATTATAGAAAAAAAATGTTTTTTTTCAATAAAAAAAATTTTGGCAATGAATAATCTTCAAAAACTTCAAGTAATAGCCTATAGTGAAAAAAAAAATCATTTAAAATTAAAACTTAAATATTATTGAAATAAAAAATGTCTAAAATTTACCAAAAAAATACAAATTCCAGTAGTTTGCAGATAGTATTTATTTCAAAAAAAACTTAAACAATTTTGATTAAAAAAAAAGACGTACACTTATAATGTGGGTAATTTTCTATAATAATATAATAATAATAATAATAATAACAATAATAATAATAATAATAATAATAATAATAATAATAATAATAATAATAATAATTATTATTATTATTATTATTATTATTATTATTATTATTATTATTATTATTATTATTATTATTATTATTATTATTATTATTATTATTATTATTATTATTATTATTATTATTATTATCATTGTGAAGGAATTCGATGATTTTGAAAAAAATTACGAAAATTGCCTGGAGAACGTGATGCAAATGAAGAGAAACAGAAGTTCGGATGAGCAAATTGAGAGTCACGTTGCGAGTGTATAATTTACGGGAGCCAAAGAAATGCGAACGTGCGGCTGTAATTAGCGAGACCACGCGCGTTAACGGTGTGTCTCACTTCGTTAGCCGTAGATTTATCGCGCGTTTTATATCGCACCTTTTCTCACTCGAGAACCGATCGGCGCATCGCTCGAATGCATCGTGATGCAACGATGCGCACAATCGTTTATAGCCCACGTGCGCCGTTATTCACCGTAGCGCAAGATTCTGCTAATACGCATTTACAAAAATAACGCAACGAATTAATTACTACTATATTCATAGAATTTTAATCTAGGAATTTTTTTCTTTCGATAGAATACCTAGAAAATGCTCGGTAAAAAAATTCATCGATTAATAATCAAAGCGATTTTTTCAATCCAATGGATTTCATCTTTGGAAAACCGATCGATTTACTAAATCAGCGGTAATTTGTTTTCTTTTTGGAGCTGCATGCTGAAATTATTTCTATACCCTTTGGAATCCTTGGAACTCCAAAATGTCGGCTTGTTCATGAGATTACAATGATTTTACAATTTTTCAGACATTTTTTAAGTCGAATAATCGTTTTTTCAAATTCTATGCTTGCTGTTTTGATATTCCATTAATTTAATAAGAATCGAACATTGTGTATAATTCAGACACAATAAAAGAAATGTTAAATGAAAATTGCCAATAACGAAACAAAAATAGATCCAATCACAAGTATCAAGAAATTAATATTTCTCGTAAATTAATTAATATTTTTAAATGTCACTGTTCATGCTCCACTGCAATGATATTGCTGCACCTGTGACGAAAAATACGCTGTGCGTGTCTTTGATGCAAGAAGAAAATAATTGTGATTAAAAATATGAATCGATCAAGTAGTACGAAAAAGTATAGGCTGACATTCCGCTCCAGCTCTCAGCTATCTCCACATTTGGCTCGTAATTTTTTATTATTTTTTTTTCCTATTTATTTCAATAATTACACCGGTTGCCCTCCCTTCTCCGAGTGATGAAAATCGTTGCGCACTTCACAGAGACACTTTTCTCCGAGGCAAAATTCACGGTGTGAACGAGAATAATCAGGGCGCTCGGTGATCCATGAAATCGGGCGGTAAGGAAATGCTACGGTTTTCCCTCGCTGCATTATAGAAGTGATCACCTCCTCGAGCTATGTAACTATCCTTCTGGCAGAAATTGTGTGTATCTAGGAGCGCGGACCAAGGGGAAAAGGCTCTTATCTCGAATAATAACAAGTTGGTAACGTCCAGAGAAAGAGAGAGAGGAGATGGAAAATTAGAACCGGATGTTGATGCATAGTTGGAACGAAAACCCGTGTCAGCTTCGTATTTGCCGCAGAAGACTTACTCTTGCGAGTAATTGTAACGAATATCGTCACAAAGTCATAATTAGCATGAAATAAACACTCCCAAAACGACTAAAAATTGGTCTCAATTGTGCAAAAACGTTTTCTATTCCACAGCACTTATCCAGGCCCAATTTATGGCTTAATGAATCTTAACTTCACAATCGTTGGACGATTTCTTTCGCATTTCACGATTTGAAATTAAAATGTAATCATATATTAGTTTCAAAAAAGTTACATCTTTGTATTTCATGCAAACTTTAATTTTGTCGTAAAGAATTAACACCCAAAAAAAATTAACTTAATCCGAATAAATTTTCCAAATTCATTTGTTTTTTTCATTTTTTATGAATCTTAACTTAGTAATTATCAGAGGATTTCTATTTCATTTCGCGATCTGGAATTAAAATATGACATGTTAATTCAATAAATTATTTTTGTAAATTACACCCAAACTTTAATTTCGTCGCAAACGATAAAACCCCAAAAAATTGTTTTGATTCAAATATAATTTTCAGATTTATTTGAATATTGGCTTAATAAATAAATATTTCGCAAACCCAAGTCAAAATTGACTCCTCGCTTCTTGAACCCTGCAATGGCGGCAATAATTTTATATATTATTGGTTTTTGTTGAATCGGGTGAAATCCCGTGCATTTATAGGCAAAACATCGAGCAGCAGGAAATGAAAAATAGAATGAAAAGCAGCTATGAGACGCGTAGCCTGGACGAGTTTGTTGAATTGGGCGAACAAGAAAAAGAGGACGTTGGTCCGAGGGAGGAAACAGGACAAGGGAGGATACGGAAGGGGTTGCGGAGAAGATCGAGAAGGATAGAGATATATGCATATATGGAGAAGGAAAAACGATGAATATATGGAATGGAGAGTTGTGCTTCAGGGAGGGTTAACGCTAGTGGAAAATGCCCGAGGGTTAACACGCTAGTGGAAAATGCCGGAGGGTTAACGCCGGTGGCGAAAAAACGCGCATCCATGCGCGAGCTCACGTTCGCGCTCTGCTGCAATTAGCGCCAAGTGCCTCGAGCATACTTATAGCCCTGAGGGTGATTCTCCTCTTCTCTCTCTGTCTCTCTCTCATTTTCTCGACCATCCACCCCGTACCAAAATTATTCATGAGAAGACTCTGGAAAAGATGCACAAACATCAACACAATTTGTTGGCCCAATGTTCGCCATCAAAAGTCAGAAAACATCATCCAGAACCTCGAGAGGGTTGAAAACACTTTTTTCCTCGATAGGTTGAGAGTTTCCCATTTAAATACTATGAGGGACGATGAAGAGTTTCAGAGATAAGTTTTGGACGAACGAATTCAGCATTCCTAAATTTGCAGAAGTTTCGACGATCTTTAAATTATTTGTAGAATTTTTTATCGCACAATTTCTGGGAGATTTACGTTCCCAGAAATTAATTATGCCGGTCCAAATTATCAGGGCGACTTTTTCCACGTTTCAGGACATTTAAAAAATACCAACACGGAAGTCTAGCCAAAAAAAAACCTAGAAGAACAGAGCGTCTTCCATGAGGAAGCGAAAAAATAAGGTTTCGACGAAAAGCTCAGAGCTCCTCTGCAAATACGTCTCATGAAATTCGTCCTTGCTAGCGATTGGCAAGATATATATTTTACGCTGTGAACAGACATTCTTATTACTCGCTGAAGGTACATATAATATAATATTATACAATACTCGAATACACACATATATGCATATACATGTATATGCACTATGTATTTTACTATTATTACTATATATAGTGGTCGACTCCTCTACGTTTATTCCTTCATCTCCGCGTTCCTGTGATATGCCCGGGGGCCGCGAGACTTTGTTGAACCAAGGGCAGATGGAAGTACCAGAGTATATAGAGAGAAAACGAGAGAGAGAGAGAGAGAGAGAGAGAGAGAGAGAGAGAGAGAGAGAGGAAGAGAGAATCGTGGTGAATGGAAGGACGAGAGGTCCGGGGGCCGGGGGCAGGCCAGGAGACTACGAATGGCCTTAAGGTTTTTGGCCGGGGGCAAGTTGGACGAGCTCTGCAGTTCTGCCCGTAATTAGAACAGATCGCCCGGAGAGCATTTGCTTCGCCTGTTCGGGTGAGCTCCGGGCAAAGTCTATCTCTCTTTTCCTCCCTCTCTGGTCGACCGAAATTATTCATGAAGCGAACAAAACGCGTTCTCGTTCTCGCTATCGCCACTTCGAATAACACACACACACACATATATATATATATATATATATATATATATATATGTATGTGTGTGTGTGTGTAGTTTTGCCACCACCCGAGGCACAATTTTCCGGCAAATATTTTGTTTCGCTTAACGAATCTACCCACCCCAAAACGAACTCGAAACCTTCCACCCTTGCCAACTCTTGGTCTCGTTGCATTTACCGCGACCGCTGGAAAATCGACTTGTCGACTGGAGTTCGTCTATTTTCGTTTTATAAATATACTCGTTTTTTTTTCAATTGCCGCAGCAAAATTAGTTTCCCTTCAAAATGGAATTCCCGACGTTGCTTTTTCGTTAGCGTTGCTCGAATCGAAAGAAATTCAAAAAATGTCTTTCTGAGAAAATGTTAAGATGATAAGTTTAATTTTTTAAATCTTACTGGTGTATCGGAAATAAAAATAATTTTGAATCTCTTATCCCCGTCACGAAGTCCGAAAAAATTTGTTATTTTTTTTATAACAAAATCTTAGCCATTATTTCTTTGCAGTTATGCCCCAATATTTATAATTGCAGGAAAAAATCCTTTAATTATTGTAAAAAATTATTGAGATGCATTTGTTTTTTTATAAATTCTTCTTTTTCATTTTTTCTTCAATGAAATTTTGGTCCTCGTTCGTTCGTTTCCCGAATTGACGATAATTAACAAAACTTAATGACAATAAGAAAATCATAGCCTAATAACTTAACGATATGACGTATCAGATGCAAATTACTTATAAAAACATTTAATTTTTTAGTGATAAAAAAAACTTGATCTTTGTGACAATGGAGTTTTCTAATCTAACTTTTTTTCATTTTCATCAGGAGAAATTTTTGAAATCGACTTGTAAATTTTAGCAATTTTCTTTTCATAAATTTCCCAATTAACTTTTTTTCAATGAACCTCCGGTCTCCGTTCGTTAATGTTGCTCGAATCGAAGAAGATTAACAAAATTTAATAATGATAAGACAATCATAGCTTAATAATTTACCAATAAGACAAATTATATGCAAATTGCCTAAAAACAAAAAATGTTTCAAATCATTTTTCGTCATACGGTGGCCAAATTTTTTTTAATTTTTTATTAAACAAAAAAAAATATTCCTCATTACTCTTTTGTAATAATGGAGTTTCCTATTTTTATATAGTTGCGATATAAAATTCATTGATTGTTATTAAAATTTATTGCGATGCAAGTGTTTCGCTTTGGACGGTATTTGCGAGTATATTGAGTATCGGTCAGAATTTCCGTCTCGTGAGTAAGTAGGTGGCTTTAAGTGGTGGAAAATAGCGAGTCGAGGATGAAATGGAGCAAGACATGCATTGGCGCGTGTCGGGAGTGCCTTCTCAATTCTCTGTCTCTTTCTCTCTCTATCAACCTATCCACCGATCTCTGTCTTCATATCCTTCTCGCTCGCGTGAAAATATCCACGACAGTGCGAGTGAGAAGCAAGTACGGGATTGAAAGAGACTCATATAACAACTTGTGCGAAAAGAAAGAGGGAGAGAGAGGTGGAAAAAAGGACAACAGGTAGATAAATAGCGTTGCTTACTCGCAGCTCCATTCGTGCACTTCGCAATAATGCCAACTCACATTCGAGTCTATGATTAAATCACGCACATTTTCAATCCAGTATATTCCTTTTATTATAATTATATTTTGAATATATTCATTTTTATCACGTTATTTAATTTTTGGAGGGGCCCCTCTTTGACGATTAGTAGAAAAATCAATCAATGGAAAAAAAAATGCAAATTTCGAATTGGAATTAGCTTTCTCATTAAGAGGAAGGATAGACAATAATAATCCTGAATATAATAATAATAATAATAATAATAATAATAATCTTGAAGATATTTGGAAAATTCTAATTTTGCATGATTTCTTCAATCATTTTTTGAACATGTCACCATTTTTTTGGATCTGAATTCCTTAAGAAATTCCTCTAAAATTCAATATCCATAATTTTTGTCACCTCGAGTATTTGTGCAAAATTTTTTGGATTGATCGTTAAATATATTGTTGAACATATTCCTTTTATTATAATTATATTTTGAGTATATTTATTTTTATCGCGTTATTTAATTTTGGGAGAGGTCCTCTTCGACGATTAATAGAAAAATCAATAAATGGAAAAAAATTGCAAATTTGGAATTGGAATTAGCTTTCTCATTAAGAGGAAGGATGGACAATAATAATAATAATCCTGAATTATCAATCAAGTATTTGCCACCATTTTTCAGGGCCCTTTCAAAAAAAATTCTATAAATTACTTTACTTTGATCAGGGATTTTTATAATTTTTATTTTTTTTTGTAAAGTTGTCAGAGTATTTTGGGGTATTTTTTGTTTCTATGTGATGAAAATGACAATTTTTTCAATTTTTGGAACTCTCGATAGGCAATCGACTTAAAAAGGTTATTACCTAGCGCAGATTTTTACACCCATTGTCCATTTGGCCCTAACAAAAAAAAATTCAATCATATATCACAGTATATCATATTATATTAAATTACATTGTATTACATTGCACTGCAACTTATCCTGAAATTTTATATTTGAAAATTGTTAAAAATGAAAAACTATTGATTTCAAAATAAGCGTTTCAACTCTCTTGGAATAAAGAGCACGATGGGAGCTTTCGAGCCAAAAAAACATTGAGAATTACGTATACCGATCTTTAGATATACATGGAAATCGTGTGTGTGTGTAACATCGACTTGCATCGCATTATAAGGTCGTGTGCATTGCAAATTTACCGTCTCGTTCGAATGTCAGGATCTACAATGCTCTGTACCGATGAAATATCGTGGGAAAATGTCGAAGCTAGTCGGAACGCCGATAACTAACGCTGAATATGTAAAATCCATGTTTTTCTATAATGCACGTGTGTGCGTGTTTTTCGATACTCTCGTATACGACTGTTGTGATATTTAGCGTGCATATAATAGCTGATTAAAAAATGCACATGCGTATGGCGCATGAACGTGTATCGCGATTCCCCTGGCGCAGAAAATTCTGGAAAATTAATGTTACCTCGAGGCGGACAAAAAATTTAACGTTGAAATATCCGCTCCCGCGAAATTTTCGTAGGAATTCTCACGTCCGCCTGCGCAATAAAAACACACGTTTGCATAAAGAATTCTCGCGCTGAATAATTAATTCTCCGCTGATAATAAATGGCCTGATTTTCTTAATTAATTTATTAATTAATTCTCTTAATTAACGTAATTACAAAATAATATCCGCGTCATCAAGTGGAAATTTAATTGACCCGACACTCGCGCAGAATTATCAGTAATTCAGGCGTCAAAAAATTAATTGCAAAAAAGTTTTTTTTCAATACGTAAAATAAATTTAATCACTTTTCATACGAAAATTATCGCATTCGAAATTCTGGAAGAATTGATTTTCAAAACATCCGCTTAGATTAAAATGCTGTTTTTTGAAAATTAGTGTTTATAGAAAAAAAATATATCACTATTTTTCGAGGTGAGATTTAGGATTTTCCAATCGTGTAAGCAGAATCGAAGCTCATAAAGAAGAAGAAGAGAGAGGGAGAGAAAAGGACTGTAGGGCAAGCGAGATTTACGATGAATTCTTTGACGGGCGCATAAATATGTTCGAGAAATTATACATGCACCATAATAATTTTCCACGAGGGGGAGCATATGGATCGGACACGATGGGGTGCACGCAACGATATTGGGAATGATACAAGTCTCCCGCAACCTGATTCGACATTTATGTAAAAAAAAGTGGCGCCTTTTTATCAAACTTTCATTAATTTTTAGCTGCACATAAAACGTATAAGCACGTCATTCCAATAAACACGAATATATCACCGATATATTAAATATATATTTGGATATATCAATACACAATAACAATATATAGTAATATACTATAATTCTATCGAATTCATTGTCAATCGTACATTATATTATACCGTAATATATATCGATATATATTTTCGCCTCCTCTTCTCTCTCCTCATTTTCGAGCACAAGCAACCCTATAATAGCTCGAATATATGGATATATTTATTTATTCGTTTGCGTATTCATAAATTCATACGGGTACATTGAAATTTCTGCATATTATGCTCATGATTCTTGCATAGTAGGTGAGCGCATATAGCGATTGAAAACTAACGACTGTATTTCTATCGTGGTACGTATATATCTATAGAAGCAACTACGGGGAATGCAGATATATATCAAGGAGCTCCCTGGTCTTGCATAAGGAAGCGGCGCGATGGTACGATGTCGCAAAAAAAGAGTAACATCGGCGGGTTTGAGTGAGTTGAACGTGGAGGAAATTTACGCCACACGTTCTTACACGAGGGTCATAAACTATTGCGCGAAGGATCACCGCGTAATAGTGCAATATACGGACTTGGAAATAAAGTGTGGCTCAAAAATATTTACCAGGAATGGAAATAATTGCCGTGAAATATACTGATGGTATATCAAGATATATTCATGGTTCATGTTCCTAAAAATATCCCTGATTCTTCTCATTACGTCTCTACAATGATATATCGAGCAGATATATTCATTTGAGAGATATATAAAATATATCACGGATATGACATTGACATACGTGATACATCTACCTTTGATATATTACAAATATGTTTGGTAGTTTTCTATTTGTTGCTTTGTAGTGATTTATCAGGATATATTTACGGTTTATGTATCTTAAAATATCCCTGATATATGCCTTTGCGTCTCCGAAATGGTACATCTGGCTATATTTAATTAGATATATCAAATGTACATCGATATACGTCGATGTATCTCAATAATAGAAAATATCAATTTTAATTTTGCATCTGTCATGTATCTTTGATATATCAGGCAGATATATTAATCCGAGAGATATACAAAGTATATTACGAGTATGGTATTGACATATATGATATACCTATCTTTGATATATCACGAATATGTTTCGTAGTTTCGTATTCGTCGTGTAATTTTCGACCCACATTATTTCCAGTTGGAGTTACACACTGCGAAATGTTTCTTCGTTGGTACACTTTCGCCAATAAAGCATGTATGCATCTTCGTGTCTTTCGAAACGAAGCAAACGCTCAAAGTATATGTTTCGCTCTCTCGCTTGGTGTAAAACTACGAGACCTCGTGTACATACGTTGCTACATCGATTCCGCGTCTGCATACATATTTGTACGCTGCATACATGTGGATATGTATATATGCGATACATTATACAGCGATCCACGAGCCATATAACACGTAAGATCGGGTCGCCGCGACGAAGGAAATCACTACGCTGTTTTTGCCTCGTCGATAAATCATCGAACGTATTTTTGAACGAAACGCGAGATAAACGGAGATAGAGAAAAAGGGACAAAAAGGAGAAAGAGCGGGAGAAAGGGAAATCAGAAAAGAGAGGGAGAGAGAGAGAGAGAGTCATGAGGAATTTTACGACACCATTTTATCGCGATGTGTTTTCTAACCGGAGAGGATTACGATTTTGCGATTTTCCCTCAAGGGGTTGATCAAGATTCATAAGTCGATATCAAGCTGGAATTACATTTTCAAGAATTACGATAAACATTTCAATTGGACCCCAAATTTTCCTTTGTTTTTCGTACTTTGTTTTCATCCTTTACACCGAGAAAAATAATTTAATCAGTTTGAATAATTCATTCGTTTAAATATTCAAACTTTATTTGAATATCAAACATTAGGCCAATATTCAAATAAATTGGAAAAATTCATTTCAATCGAGTAAATCTTTTTTCTGGATGCAATTTCCGATCAAAGTTTTCGCTTTTCCGTTCAAGGCAAAGAAAATAATTGATTGTGTCGAACGCTTGAAGAAAATTCTGCTCTCAAGATGTTCGAAATTTTCTTGAATATCCAATTATCGAAGAGGAGACGTTGCGAGAATTAATCCCTTCCATTATGGGAAAACTCATTAGAAAAACGTCAGCGGGCGAAAAGTTTTTCTTCTCCTTCTTTGTCTTGATCTTCATCTTCTCTTTGACGCGACATTTTTCCGAAATACAAGATGCTTTTTATTTGATGGTTTACGTATCTCAAAATGTGCCTGATTCATCTCATTAAAACAAAAAAAAACGCGAATTAATTAATGGGATGTGTCTCGATACGGCAAAAAATTGTTCATGGAGTCGCGCGCCTTTCCCATCGATTGAGGAGTTTTTTTTCTTCATCCCTCGAAACAGCTCGAAAGCGAGGAAACGACGTGATGGAAGATGGAGAAAAAACACTGTACATAGAGATTCCCTCTCGGCGCTCGTCGTCGTGTAAAAAACGAGATGAACGGGTGATGGGACATCGGCATAGTGTGTGCGATCATAAAGCCCCATCGATAAATTTTGATGCACCGGTGTGCGTGTGAAGGGGTTGGAGTGATCATGTCGGCGGCAAGCCAAACCGGTCGGCACGCGCTTCGATCGTCCACCATATACAATACATCCGTACACTGTATATGATATGTATATATGTATATAATGTCATATAGTACATATCAAGGACCTGTTACCACTTTCCTTACTCCTTCGTACCATTTCTTTTTCATCATGTTCGATAAAAAAATTCGATGCATTCCCCATGGGAAATAAAGTGTAGATGCGACGCATAAAGCAAATCTATTTCAAATATATCAAATAAATTTTGATTCATAAGTATTTCGTAAATATTATAGGATATATTTTAATTATATATCGAGAAAAAGTATATTTAAAATATATTCAAAATATACTGAAAATACATTTTTCATTTACGAATGTTCCGAAAATTAGACATTATAGGAATATATTTTTGTACATATTTTATTTTTGTATGAGACATACACTATCGTCCAAAGATTTGGAAGCACTAGCCCCGATTCCGAGACGCACAAAAAGTTTCACTGCTCTTTTAAAAATGAAGATATTTCAATTCACCAAGCGGCGTTTTAAAGGGGACACATTCAGCTTCAGTTTGCTTTTTCCAAAAAAAAATTGCGATTTTTTTAAAAACCGGTACGCTCTTTGAAACATGGTTGTTTTTCGGCTTTTTTTTGAGATCGTAATTTTGGCGCAAAATCTATAAAAATCTTGTTTGACAGTTTGTTGCATGAAAAACTTGTGGCGGAGAGTATTAGCTTCAATTTCGTTTTTTTTAAAGTGTCGTACGATTATTTTTCGCAAAAATATTCAATTTTTCGCAAAAAACGGCCATATTTATAAAATGTAGCGTAACTCTAAAACTACTCGGTTTTGATGAAATTACTAAAAGGGTAAAAAGTTGTATACAATTATTCTGGGTTAAAGTAAATTTTTTCAGAATTTTTTCTCAAAATTTTTTTTTTTTTTAATTTTTTCTATCAACGAGATATTTTGTTATCTTAAACAATCGTATCTCTTACCTCATCTACACGGGTTTCTCGATGAAAAAGCTGTGTAGATGATGTTTTTTTGGGACAAAAGTTGCATGTAATCACTTTGGATTCAATGAAATTTTTATAGCATTTTTTTACCAAAATTTTTTTTCGAATATTTTTTCTGTCAAGGAGATATTTTTTTAAATCTTAAACAATCGGGTCTCTTACCTCACCTACACGGGTTTTTTTTGTTGAAAAAGCCCTGTAGATGAATTTCGCTCCCAATCGGTACGTTAGATCACTCTGAAAGAAAAAGTCTGAACAGACGTTCAAATGTCTCGTAAGACGCTCAATGTCACCACGAATCGTCCTTTTTTTCGCTCTCCTTTTGCCATGGATGATTCCCGATGGAGAAGGATCGTCGAGGATCTCCTCGCCTCGTCGTTCGAGTTCATACATGCATGAACATCCAGGCCGCTAATAACGTTCGCTTGTACATGTGTTGCTGTCGTTAACCACGTGGAGGGCTCTTCCGATCTTCAATTAGAGGATTTAACGAGTCACTTTTAGCTTTATGCTGTCTCGAAGGATCGACGGAGGCAGGCCAGAAGCCGCTAACGGGCTCTCGGGCAACCGCCCATCAAGATATACCCATGCGTGCATAAAACAGGACCCGGGTTTGAATAATGATTGAACGAAGAAAAAAAACATTCTAGTCAACTCGATCGTAACTATCTGCGGAGTCTATCTAAGCCAGTTTCCATCTTTCTTCGTGGTAATTAAATCCGACTCTCATGTTAATCCATCAGGGTGACGTTTGCAACGGAAGGACTCTTGGATTATTGCGAAGTAACTTCTCTGACCAATGAGCAATCAATGTGCACTCACCATGACTTCATTATACCGTTTTCATTTCATGAGAATTCCACGCTTTGAATAAATCTGAATGCAGTTTCAATGTCGCGGTAAAAAATCAAACTAACTGAATTTTCATCGATAGAAAAGAGCAAAACTCAAAGTTTTTCTTAGAAAAGAGATTCTCCATTATTTGATAATTATAATAAATTTTCTCTCAGCAGAATTTCAATGATATTCAATAATATCATTGATAATATCATTCGATAAAAAAAGGGCACAACTAAGAATTTTTATGGGAGAAAAGATTCTCTATTTTTTTATAACTACAATTATCTTTCTCTTAACAAAATTTTAATCATATTAAATTTGTACGCTGATAGATTTACCACGTACCTGAATTTTTTTGGCTACCCTAAAACTTTTAAAACCCTTAAGGATGTTGAGTCCCAAATCGCAAATGATGAGAAAATTATGAAAATTTGGTATATTTTTCGATGAATTATTTAAGAGGTCGTGTAAAAATTTCACGACGATTAGGAAGCTCGTTATCGAACAATTAACATTAACAAATTAAATTGAATTAAATGTAGTCTTATGGAAACTGATGTAACTTTGCGATAAGTTTTTTTTGACCTCTCCATTTTTTAATATCTACACTATATTGAAAGCAACGGAAACAAAACGAAGTTTATTGATGAATATTTTTTTTTTATTTGTTTAAAAAATTGTTCTTAATAAGTTGTTAACATTTTAATAACGAGCTTCCTAATCGTTGTGAAATTTTCACACGACCTCTTAAATACTTTATACAAAAACATATTAAATTTTCAGAATTTCCTCATCATTTTTCACTTAAATCCTTAAGGAGGTTGGAGTAATGACGATAGAATTCTGAAAATTTAATATGTTTTTACATGAAGTATTCAAGAGGTAGTGTAAGAATTTCACGACAATTAAGAAGCTATTTATTGAGCAATTAACATTAAAAGATTTCATAGGGACTCAACATCCTTAACGCCTGAAAATGGGGACGTGATATCGAGTTGACAGTCGTCAATTTGTCAACTTCCGTTGCCGCCATTAAAGTGACTTGCGAAAAATATTTTCTCGTATGACGAATAGGTCTCGATTCGCGAGAGCGGCATCGCTCTTTCAGTCGTCGTTCTTCATTCTGGGATACCGCGTCCTCGGGCAAAACGTTATTTGAATAAATATTCGCGCAATGTATACAGGCTCGCAAACCACACGCAGAATAACGCTGTGCTTTTCGGAGGTTGGACTGTGCCGTGGGGTGGATAAGAAAGAGGGAAGAAGGGCGGGAGGGAGGACAAGAAGGGGGAGAGAAAGATTGAAGAGAAAAAGTGCGATACATTTTTCAAATTTGCATTTTGGCGGATGTTCTCCGAAGCGCACGAAAAAGCCTGAGGACCCAAAATGTGCAAAGTTCCAACTTCCCGTAGGGATCCAATGCGGGAAGAACGATGTAACAAGTCATCAGAATTCGATGCATCGGGGTTGCAGTCTTTTAACAGTTTTCAGAAATATCCAAACACGATTTCGTATTATTTTTACCATTTATCCAAAAACTTCGTTATAACGAAATTTCGTGTCATTTGTTGTGGCTTTTCCTCTAACATTCTCCTCCAGAATCCATCGGTCTAAAAGTCAGAAGGGCTTAAGGGGAAAAGCCACTGCGAAGGGTGAAAAAATTCATAGTAATTATCAAAGTTATTTAAATTCTCTTCGCTGCCGTTCCAACTAAAAATGAAAATTAGCTCACGAGTTTTCGAGTAAAAGTGATCGTAACCCAGTTAATTCTCCAAGTTTTAACTTAAAATTTTATCTACATATTTTTTTGGAAATGTAAATTCTAAAGAAACGCAAAAAAAAATTATTTTTATTTTTACAGTCGATTTTGTGATTTGCAACGCAATTGTGGATATTCGTTGGAGACAAACAAAAGCTCGGGTTATTTGGACGTCTAAACATGGAGAGAATTATTTGCTTTTCTCCAGTTTACGTGTGTTTACGTGCAAAATGTGATACATTGTGGGGGTTTAGCGTGAATATAGCTGGGAAGCGCATTGCAATGATGAGGATGTGGATGTTGAATAAAGAGAATAATAGCGAGTGAGCCAAGATAGATAATCCGCAGGACGAGAAACACGCGCAGTATGAGGAGGAACATACAGAGGGAAACACGAACGAGGTACGAGTGGAGTGGATGCAGGCAAAGCACATTTATCCCTAAATATATATGCATATATACATCATCACCATCCTATAAATTTGTAGCTACGTAGATCCGTAGATAAACGTGCATACATTCTCGGCAAACATCACAACATTTTTTTAAGACGGTCAAGCTTTTTGTACATTCTCTGCTTGTTTTGAGCGATTAAAAAATTGAAAATTGTCACAAGCCTCGAAATAACTTCATGTCGCTATAAAAGTTGAGAACTCAGAGCCAAATGCACCCGCCGAAAAATCAAAAAGTTCTTTAAAAAAAGAAGACAGAATTATTGCTTATTTAAAAAAGTTTTCGAGTTTCGAGTCGACAAGGAAAGCCTCGTACATTTGACATTCACGCGCCTCTCCGGCGTTTGTGTAGAGAAAGCCCTCTGGCGATGGAAACGGAGCGTCTATCTGGACGCGGACTTTAGCCCGGAGCGCACCACGAGGCGGACGTTGCCGACGCCGCTGGCGCTGCAGTCGCGGCGCGTGAAGTGGGAGCCAGAGTAGAAGGAGAGGGGATAGGAGGTATATAAGGGGTCTCGAGCGAGCGACCGAGCGAGACGCGGTCCTCCACCCGCGCAGCACAGAGCTCAGTCTCACCGGGAATACAAAATCCGTCCATTATCCCTCTGTCTCTCTTTCTCTCATGGACGAGCTCGATATGCGTGTTTATATGTGTGTGTGCTCGCGCCTTGCGGGTTTCGAGAGAGCGCAGAGCGCGCCCACATCCCGCCAAGAATCTACTCTTCCTCGCTTCGAGGCTCCAGCGGCATTGCGCATACAAAACCTCTCACCCACTATTACTGTATATTATGTATATACATATGTATGCACATGCAGTCTGCATGCATTTTACGTGTCCCGGGGCTACGTGTACCGCGAAAGAACCACACACAGTTTCCTTGCTTTGTAGGATATATATATATATATGAATACATATATATATATATATATATATATATAAATCTATGTATATTTTTATATATGTGTACACCGGAGACTGGATAATGCTCGTAATAATGGCCGCGTGAACGAGAGGATTTCTGCGAGGTTACATACGACGTCGTTGTCGTATGAATATATGATAATGTGGTATTACGTTTTTTTTTATATCGTTAAAAAAAAAATCCGATAACCGATTTACGATGTGAAAACAACGAAAAAACCGTGCAAATTCAAAATATGCACGTAGCTTCTTCATTACTTTTGCGCATTTTCGAATGTGACGTTAACAAAAAAAAAATTCACGAATACCAAAGATCTGCATATAATTTTGGGAAGTTTAGTTTTTTCTATTCGATCCTGAAAGGATTCGGTGAAACTCAATACTTGCATCGAATATCCTGTTCGTACTAATGGCTCGTGATTGTAACGCGAACATTATTCCGAAAATGTGTAGTCCATGAGCGAACAATTTCCACGAAAGGGCCTGTTAATTTCAATGTAAATGCAAACCTCTCAAATTTTCATTGGCTCGTTCACCCATTTGCTCTTGATCAGGGGAACAAAGGATCTGGAGCAAAATTATTGATCAGTGGGACTGATTGCCAACGATCCATCGTCAGCGTGAATGAGATTAAAAGAATCATGGCGGAAATTCGAAGAAATTGCCAGAGCCCAGAATAGAGAATATTGATTCAGCGTTTTTATGGCCGAAAATTGTGATTTTGATTTTTTCTCTTTGTCTTCAGGAGGAAATGTGATGCCGATGGGAAGGAGGGAAAGTCGGAGCTGACGGTACAACGCAATATGTTTCCTAGCGCCCAAATAAAAATGAGGTATTCAAATGCAATTCTGTACTTCGTGATGAACATTGTTAATTGAAATATGGAGAAAATAATTTTCGTTCATCTTTGTTAAATGCTCTTTGGCGGCCATTGGCAAATTTTTGATTTAGTGATTAAAAATTGATGATGATAGAGATCGATCGGGCGTAAGACGATGCATCTGATTGAATAATCCTCATCTAATGTCGTCTAATGTATGTAAGTATCTTTGTCAGATTGCTGTCGCCGAGCAGTTCACCGGCAACGTCACCGACGATGTCGAACTCGTCGTCGCCAACGCCACCGGCGCAACCAGCACCGAATGCAGCTGCAGCCGCGGCCGCGGCTTACAGCGCCAAGATGACGGGTATACCGTGCGTCGCCGCAGCCTCGAGGTACACCGCACCTGTTCACATTGACGTCGGCGGCACGATCTACACGTCCTCGCTCGAGACACTCACGAAGTAAGCGATTACTCATCTTTCCAACATGGAGTGACAATAGAAAGATAGAAATTGTGAGTGAAAGGGTACAGCTAACTTGCAAAGTTCAATGAATCACTTGGATGCTAAATTTATCCTAAGCTAAGTTCCAGAGTTAATCTCCGGGGGGTAATTGATCAATTTGTATCTGTAGTTGATGCTAGATTCAAATCTAAAAGAATTTTTGAAGAACTTAACTTGAAGAAATGCCCTAAATTTTGAGTAGTCAAGTCATTATTGGATTTAGAAGTCATTGCACAACAGTAACATCCTCCCAAAAACAAAATGCTAACCAAAAGTATTTGATAACAGAAATTTGATAACCTATCTGAACGAAAGAGTACACTTGAAGAGTTCACTGATCCACTTGCGTTTGGCGTTGATCTTCAACTAAGTCCCAGAGCTAATCTTTAGGAGGTCACTGATCGCATTCTGTCTCGAGTTGATACCAGATTCAATTCTAAAAGTAATTGAAGGACATAACTTGAAGAAATACGCTGACTTCCAAGTGGATAGTTCTTGTTGAATTTAGGAATCATTCTACAATGAATATCTGTCCGAATACCTAGTTCTGAATACAATAATCCGACTTATTGAACGTTTTGGAATTGGTATTGAAATCTCTCCTGAAGTTTCCTAGAACAAAAACCTCTTGCAAACTTGTGGAAACCCTACGAAAAAGTAACGCCATCGGCAGGAATTTTTGGGATCTATCTGGGTGAAGGGATTGCTGTGACCTTTCCTGCAGAGTTCACTGATCCACCCTTATCCAAACTAAATTAATTCCAAACTAAGAGCACAGGCTTCAAGGTCTCAATAATTGATCTCTGTCCACAATTAATACCAGACGTAAAATCAAAGCCGTGTTTCAAGAGCTCTAAATTTAGAAGTGACTTGTCGCACGTTTGGGGATTGTCATTAAAGATTCCCCGGAAGTTTTCGCGAACGAGAGGCTCTTGCAAATCCTGTAAAATTACTGCGAGGAAGCAAAATCGTTGCAAGGAATTTTATGATTTGCCCTACCGACGATCTTATCATTCATCGCTCCACATATATTGGCGAGATACCATCGGCCGTAGCAATAAGTCTTTTTTTTCAACAACTGGTTATTCATCGCTCGTCTTCTGACGACGAGTTCGCTGGACCGCGGGCGTAGCCTCTCAAGCTCACAATTACATATTTATTTCCCGCTGTCTATCTCTCTCTTTCTGGTTGCGGTTGACAAGCTCTCACCGTGTTCCACTTCAATGATAATAATCCCACTTTAGAATCATACCTCATCCTGCAATCTGCGTACCGGAGTCTGCACTCGATAAAACTGGCACGCCAATAGGACGGATGGGCGTCAAGGAAATCCTTATTTATATTTTCCGTTTTGTTTTTCATTCCGTTACTTGTGTATCCTCATCGTCATGATGATCATCCCGTGATGTCATTGAACCTGTCAATCGACACGGTCCCATGAAATCACACGGCGATACTGTCGTTGCATTCTCGAGGTATTATATTTCCGGAAAGCCCGGGGCAACATCTTCGAGCGTATCAATTGACGCTGGTTAATCCCGTGCAATCTCATCTCTTCGTTGCGCTCAATGTCGATGCTGACATACAAAATACAAAGTATTAAGAATATCGTCACGATAACGGACAAATGAGGACAAAAAATTACACTCTGAACCCCCATGAGGAGAAAAAATAAAGAAAATGAACGTCGAACGCGCATATTCCGAACAAAAAGTCAGCGGGACACGCTTCGCTGCGTCTTATCTCTCTCATAACGTGTCGTTGACCTTATTGTTTTGTCGAAAGTAACATGGTACACCACCAACTACTATAATCTATAATACGACCCATTTCTTTCTCTCTCTCTCTCTCTCTCTCTCTCTTTGGAACGCGTGCGGCATTAACGTTAAGTATGGATCGGGGCGCCCCTCCGCCTGCCCTCGCGATTATATACCCACTCGGATTATTTTATCAGTGGCGTCCCGCGTCCAATGTTGAATCCACCGTACAGTTTCCGCAGCGTATATGCAGCGATATCTCTCCGTATGACCGCAAATCATTATAAAACGCTTCCGCGAACGGTCCAGCGAGAGAGAAAGAGCAAAGGAGGAGGAAGAGAGGGACGGGAGGCAAAGAGGAAAGAGATATAGCGTGGAAGAGCATGAATAAAGTATGTCGCAGAGCGAAAGAGCGTGTATCCAGGCGATGTGACGTGTGAAATTATGTCGGCTGGGCCCTTTTTAGATATTTTAGATATATCAGAAGTATTTTTAAGAATATCGATAAACAGTATATATCTCGAATATATTTTGGAAAATATAATGAATGTATCTCAACCATATATCTGAGATGCATCTAAAATATATTTCTGAATATATCGTCGGAAAATTCTAGAATATGCGATGCGCAAATGATATATTTTGACTATATCGAAACATTTTTTAATATATTGATGGAAAATTCTCGTTTCAATTCTAATATATTCTGATATATTTTAGATACATTAGACTTTATTAAGAGTATCGATATAATAGTAGGTATATATGAGTCATTCTCTGTCATCTCGGCAACTTTTTTTCGACCCTCTCAGATCCGTCCTATAACTTGCAACAGTCTGGTTCCACTTGAGAATAGTCTCTGCGATTTTTTTCAGATTTTTTAAGCGGTGAATTAAGGAGTTGCACATATTTTTTCGAATCCATATAGCTTAAAACGGAGAGGATGTACAACAAAAATATTCCTACAAAAAATTATGTTTTTCCATCAACTATCGAATGCAATATGTGTTATATTTTTATTCGTGTTGCAAAGACCATTTTCTGCAAAAAAATGAAAATGAATTTTTTTCACACGGTCCGACACCTCTAATTCTGCTGTCAATTTTATACAATCTCTAATAGTATTAGTGGGACGTACAGAAAAATCCACAATACGGCTACTGATTTTTTTAACCCCGAAAAAATCCTGCGCCGAGTTGACAGAGAATGCCTGATATCTTGGATATATTTTGGAAGATACAAGGATACATCTGAACCATATATCTGACATGCACCTAAAATATATTCCCGAATATATCGTCGGGCAATTCTAGTATATGCGATATACGAATGATGAATTTTATCAAAACATTTTTTACTTTATTGATTACAAATTTTGTATTGCGAATATATTTCGAAATATATCAAAGATATATCTGAACGCATATAAATTATTAGCATCTGGATATAGCTACGAAAGTCTATATCCTGGAGATATATAAAAGCTATATATAAAGCATTCCACACCAAGTGGGCCACTAAAAAATCGTGTGATCACAAAATATTATGGAACATTTTTTTAAAGGTTATTCGAGTGTCAAAATAATGTTTCATATCTGGTTTATAGACACAGTAATATATTTTTGATATATTTCCGATATGTAAATCGACAAAAAGTTCCAAATATCGAATGTGATCGAGTCGCAAGATCACGAGGCGGCTTCGCGTTACGATCAAACGATAAATAACCAACACCGCACACGCGGTTTATAACGGCAACATCAATTTTCGTATGAATTTTGCTTCGGGGGTCGTCGAGCAACGTGCAACGTTATCTCCGGGGACATATGAATATATATATGATGTATGATATATATGTGCGCGTATGCATATTGTCCGATATATTGACGATTTCCAAAACATATTTATCGATTTTTTATTCGTTGTTGATAGCGCATGTAATTTCACGTGGAAATGCCGCGAAAACATCGTGGAATAGACGTTGTTCCATCTCTTCTGGAATTACCAGTATCGATTCTGTCTATACGATGTTATAAATTTCAATTTTCACGCGCTCGTCAATCGCCGAAACCGATAATCAGCGATAATGAGCGCCAGTGTAATCACACTCGTCAATCGGTTGTTCCTGTTTCATTGCTTTTGGCGAAAGCCACAGGGTGGATCGAGGATTCGAGACGTTTTGTTAAACCAATCGTTCTCTAGCGACAATCGCAAAAACACAGATTCGATTTCGCATATTTGGATAATTGATTAACAACATTTATGATGCAGCGCGGTAATTGCATTAGCGATTAATGGCGATGTAATCGATTTCATCGACCAATAATTAATTGTCGATAACCACTGCTGTGAAGTCCGTTGATTCCATTGATTGATTATTAATTATTGCATGATAATATCAAAAGCACTCGCGCAAGGGGAAAATTTCGCGTGAAATATTGCCTAGACAGAGTTTAAGTGCCTCACAAAATATTGATATATTTATGTATATTTATCTATATCTATCAATCTATATTGATCCTGCCGATTTGAAATTTGAGTAGGATCCAATAGGCAATTCCGATATATTGAAATTTGCTGCGCTAGAGAATTTTTAAAATCGCCAAAAATCGACCATAAAGGCATGAAAATTAAAAAAAAAAATCTTTTTTTTTCGTTGCGAATATTTCGATATATCGTCGAGAATTTAAGTAACTAAATAACGTTCTCGAATTCCCCTGAACTGCTTGTTATAATTTGCGGTTTTCATTTTTGCGCTTCCTTGACCGATCGGACATGGCATTCACGATGTGCATTTATCCCCGCGATACGTACAATTATTCACTAAAGCGGAGCGTTGTTCTTCGCTTTTCATTTATTTATTCTCTCTCTTAATCTCGCACGATCTTTTGGATCTCGTGTAGTCTATCTCTCTTTCTCTTTCACTGTCTTGGATTTTGCGGGCGGGCGGTCCGACCGCGAGGTATCTGAGTGATGTGAGCCGATCGTTTAACGTTTTCCCATAGGGATGTATATACAGATATATTTAGCTCTTTATATATAGGGGATATATATGTGAATATATACATGCATACATATATATATATATATATTCATTGGGGCAACTCCGCGAGCGGATCTGACCCGGGATCGGACCCCGCAGTGTGAGCTCACGGTACGAGAAACAACACCGGACCCAGAAATGCCCCCCGGTAATCACGGCCCTCTTTCTCTCTCTCTCTCTCTCTTCCTCCGCCCCCGATCGCTCACGGCATATATATCAAGGTGTGTCCACAAAAAATCACCCCTTTTTTTTCTTCAATTGCTCATCTCTTTGAGCTTAAAATTTGAAGCTCAGAATCCGTCACGTTGAATCCAAGGGCCGGTAAATAATCCTGAGAGGCAGCTCAAAAGATTTCTCACACCCTTACAAAGAGTAGATAGCAACATTGCTATGTTTCAATTTTTTTTGTAGACGCCTCATAAATTTTTAAGAGAATATTTATAATATAATTGTTAGTTATATAATATATTATTATAAAATAATTATTGTATATTAATATAATAACTATTGATACGTTTCTCGATTAAGAAGGAAATATGTCGATAATTGTAGAGAAGAGGATTTTTTATTTATTTATTTATTAATCAGTAGAATTAGAAATAATAATAAATCGAGGAATTTTCATATACGTGCATTCACGTTTTATTCAACGATTCCCGAACGATTCCCTCGATATCTTTATTTTCGATGTTCCTTCTCTCTCTCTCTCTCTCTCTCATTCCCATCTTTCCCGATCTTCGCTTTCTTCGGGTTGCTTTTTTGCGATTTTTATTTTTTTTTCTCAAGAGAACGAGCTCGAGGGTTCGCGATCGGCGCTCACGAGAACGCTCACATCCGCACCGCGATCTCTTTCCTCCTTCGAACACGCGCTGCCCTCGTTCACTCATGTCCGTTCTCTCGTATTTCTCTTTTCTTCATTTTTTTACTTTACTTTTTTTTAAGTATTCTCTGCGTCCACAGATCCACCCCCTTTGCTCTTGCTCTCTGTCGTTATCCTCGTTATTTTATTCGCGTTATTCACGTACGTTAACCTGCGAATAAACCTCATTGCAGAAACAAAATTCCGAAGGAATAAAGTTTGCCATGAAAACGATAGAATGATCATTGTAAAATTTCTCCCGGAAGAAGTATGTTGAATCTCCAAGATTTAAGGGGGTATTCTGGTCTAGAATTTTGAAAAAATCTTTTTTTTTATATTTTTAAAGCTCAGACCTTTAAAAATATATTCCCGCTAGAAAATTTTTAAACTACAATAATTTACGGGATTATAGCTATTTTAGTGACGCAGCAACTATGCCCACCACGTCAGAGCAAATCGGACTATAAATGTTCTTCTCAAAACCACTTTTATCAACACAGTTGACATATCTCATGTTTTGCTCAACAGATTTACTCCAAATATTTCAACAATCCTCAATGTATAACTCTCTATCACTCCTACCAGTTTTGTATAAAAATTATTTTTGTTACTATTCTAAAAAAATGTTTAACTATGGAAAAAAGCGTCCAAAAACGCCTTTTTTTGGTCAGGCAGCCCCCATTTTGCAAAGTTGTTTTTTTTCAGTCTTCTCTGAGGCAGGGACTATAACGACATTCTTACTAATTAAGAATTTTTTTAAAAATTTTGTATCAGATGACTAGAAAGGTTACAATCGTGCCAAACCCCTTTTTTCCCCCAACTTTACCAGCTTGTGAGTTATTTACTTTTCATTTTTTTTCTCGATTTTTTTTTGCATATTGCCAAAATATTAATAAACAAGTTGTACAAAAAAAGAATGGTGAAAATTCTTTTTGTTTTTTCTGCGACCTCGACACATACTTTTTTTTAATTATATCTTTTCCAGTCTTCTATTATAAGCTGCTATTATTATAGCATTAAATAGTTTGTTCGGCTTACATCGTTTTTTATTTAGAGGGCACATCCAGCGATTTGCACTGATACTCTGCTTCTTTTTTTCCAACATTTTCAAGCCATACGGGCACAACATATTCCTGATCTTTGGCTCTCATTTTCGATTGAAGAGGAGAGTGCACAGGCTCACATATATATATATATAAATACATATATATATAGTACATACTATGTGGTGATACGAACCCTGGGGTTACATATCTTTCGCGAAGTCGAGCGCCTCGGGGGTAGCGGCCGCCGTCGTTATTATACGTTATCGGGGAAGAAGGTATGGGAAAAGGCCCTGGGCTACGGTTCTTCATCATCGCGCATACATACACACAACCGTGACATAAAAAAGGGCGTAACCCTTGAATTTTTTTCAATGCAAATAAACGCCAGCTGCGCCCTTTTGTTCGCAAACAATTGATGCATATAAATTTATAGCTGTTGTATGTGTGTGACTTTTACATATGGGTCATTCGACATCAACGTGAATATCATTAAAGTACGAGCGGAAACGTGAAAACAACGAAATTTCAATAATTGCATGTAACATAAAATTTGTCCGACGTAAATCATCGAAAAATTTGCAAGGATTTTTTTTATTAAGGCAATATTAAAAAACACAAAAGGTGGAAACCAGTTTATAAGTTTTTGAGAATTCGCTGGAACAAGGTCGAAAAAAATCATTTTGAGTAAAACGCGTTTGCACTCACTAAAGTGACTTTAACACGGTCAATTTTCAAAATTTTACCTGCATGTTTTTGAAAAAATATCCTTTGTTAAAAAAAATGTTGTTTACATTTTTTTAGTAGCTTCTTTAATGAACATAATTTAAAATAGTTTACCCTCGAAAATAATAACTTCAAAATCAAAGGGAAATTTAATTTTATCGAGTGAGTAGAATAGATATTATTTATAATTTTCCAACTGAGCTGTCAGTAATAAAAAAATAACAAAATATATTATTAGGGATAAAAAATCGAGGGAAAATTTCGAAATTAATTCCGACGGAATGGTTTTCCAAAATTTCTCTAAATATTTTACGAATAAAAACTTGAAGATCTCTATTTCGGGCCAGGGATAATTGATTGCGGAGGAACAGTCAAATGCATCGATTGATTTTGCGACACCCTAATCTGTGGATGTTGATGCATGTTCCTCGATCTCTTCCCTCGCGCCCTTCGACCCGAGCGAGTTCTCTCACTTTGTGCCCTGCAGCTCTCTCGTTTCGTTTTCTCCATTTTTTCCATACGTATATGTATTCTTCTCTTTCTCTTTATCCACCCCATGCAGAGGGATATTTCTCGCTCTCTCGCTTTCCCTCTTGCATACACTCGGAGAGTGCAAAATCTTCTCTCTCGCGTCATCATCGTACATTCAAAGTCCACGCATGTGTACGTTGGAATTCGCGTTGAATATCTCGATGCGACTTTATCGTATGCAAAACAATGCCCCTCAACTTTATTATGCATATATATGCATTTTCAGGCGGTAAATAAAAACGCGCTTTGTGTGATTTTTCGTCCAACATTCCATCATTGTTAGAGCAAAAAAAACACCCGGCAAATGAAAAAGTATCGTTGTGAAATCCCAATTTGAATTTCCGCTTCTGCCATCGGCCTTTTCCTTCATTTTGTAAACTAGATACGTTGAAAAATAATGAAAAAGACTCTCTAAAACTAGGAGATACAAATTTCCCTCAAATTTTAATTTCGAAGAAAGTATCTTGCTCGTGGTCAAAAATCGTGCGGAGGTCACTGAATCGAATATAAGTGGGATGCAATTTTTTTTTTCAAAAATTCGTCTACTTCCTGTCTCAAGTACATCGCGTGTGTGCTCGCGTTTATCGACACACGTGTTATATCTATAGGTATAGGCCTCAATACATCGAGGTGGCTCGAGTTAATTAAGGGAGATAGGAAGAAGGTCGTCGAGATGTTTAAAAGAGGAGGAGGTGAACAGCTGCAAACGTATCACCTACCTTAATCCTATTCGCTTATATATAGGATACTTTCGCCACGGGCATTCACTCACGAGAGTTGCTCCGAGCGATTAGCCGGTCAGCAGGTGCCGATTTTATATATATGTGTATAGGAGAAGTGGGGACAAAATGGATACCATTTAACCTTATCTGAAAAAATTGAGAATTGAAAAATTTACAATATTAGAGAATTATACTTATATAATTGGCGTTAAGAAAAACAAAAAAGGTTTTACCATTCTTTTTTTTACAACATATTTATTAATATTTTGACAATAAACAAAAAAACTTTCGAGAAAAAAAATGA
The DNA here is from genome assembly GCA_946863875.1 of Alloplasta piceator. Classification (NCBI taxonomy): domain Eukaryota; kingdom Metazoa; phylum Arthropoda; class Insecta; order Hymenoptera; family Ichneumonidae; genus Alloplasta; species Alloplasta piceator. The sequence goes on from OX333071.1 coordinate 78,894,023, forward strand.
AAATTAAATAAGTTACAAGCTTAAAAAAAGATTCTTCATTAGTAAGAGTGTCGTTATAGCCCCTATCTCAGAGAAAACGGATAAAAAAATTATCGCAAAATGGCGGCTGTCTGAAGACGTTTTTCGACTTTTTTTTATAGTTTATAATTTTTTTAAAATAGAAAAAAATAATTTTGATAAAAAAGTGGTAGGGGCGATAGAGAGTTATACATTGAAGATTGATAAATTTTTTTAAGTAAATCGATTCAGTAGAACTTGAGATATCATGTCATCCGTATTGAGAAAAGTAGTTTTGAGCAAAACGTCTATATTCCAATTTGCTCCGACGAGACGGGCGTACACTGATAAAAAAAATTTGTTGAAAATGCCAAAATTTGTTTGACTCAATCAAATATTTGTTTCCGGACATTCAACGAGATCATTTTTGTAATTCAACAAAGATACAGTGGAAATTTTAGTTAAATCGGTTAAATCGTTGCTTGAATGGGCAAAGTTTCAGTGCAATCAAATAAATATCTTTGTACCAAATAAATTGTGGGATTCAAAATACGAATTGTTTTTTTGTTAGAGCTAAATTTATCTAGTTAAAATATACTAGAAATAAGCGAAATATTTCTGTACAGCAACTCAGTAACGTGTAAATTGGACTAAACTGTATCTGGAAATTGACCAAATAATTTCTTTCACCTCGTATGTTATGGTTAACCGAATCCATTTGTTGAATAAATTATAGTTTCATTATTTCAAACAAATTAATACTGAATCAACTAAATTTTTTTCAACTAAATGGATTTAGTTGTTTCAACTGAACTTTTTTCTCAGTGTAGTTGCTGCGTCATTAAAATAGCGGGAACTCCATAAACTATTGGAATTAAAAGATTTCTTTTCGAGAATATATTCTTAAATGTCTGAACTTTAAGAATATGCAAAAAAAAATGCAAAATTCTAGACCAGAATACTCTCTTAATATACGTAGATAAATTATCAAATTGTCATTTGTCTTAATTAAATTATCAATTGTCATGATTTCGAGATATCGTCATCGATTACACATCGCTCCATCGACTGTTTTTGTTACAAGACATTAAATTATTTCATTTTGTCCTTTTGATCAAAATAATTTGTTTTTTTTTTTCAGATATCCAGAATCTAAACTCGCCAAGCTGTTCAACGGCAACATACCGATAATGCTCGACTCGTTGAAGCAGCATTATTTCATCGACAGAGACGGCGGCATGTTTCGGCATATTCTGAATTTCATGAGAAACTCGAGACTCCTGATTCCGGACAATTTTGCCGATTTGGATCTGCTGCTCGAGGAAGCTCGATACTTCGATATTGCGCGTAAGATTATTTAATTTTCAAATTATCCCCCAAACATCCCCTAAAAATCGGTATAAAAAAAAGCAACTTCAAGAAGAATAATTAAGAATTGAAGAAAGCTTTCAATCGGTATTCAAATTAATAATCAATTTTCATAGGATTGACATGATTGATTGATCGATTGGTATGAATAATCTCGTCCTGATATCACCGATCAAATACGAAATAAAGCTATTTCAAATTTTTATGAAAATCGGTACTAGAAAAATCAGCATCAAAATGGAAAAATGCATTTATCAAAAAAATTCAAAATCGGGACGAATGCTTCATGTTTTTCTTTTATCTTTTCCAGCAATGTGTCGGCAGCTGGAGCAAATGAAGAAGGATCGAATAAAAAATGGCACGACGATTTCATCGCCGATTTCAGCGTCTTGTCAAACGGGACGCGGAACGAGCGTCGCTCCGCCATCGACGCGCGACAATGAGAACAAACGCAACGAGAGTTACGAGTGCGTCGCCCTTCACGTGAGTCCCGATCTCGGTGAGCGTGTTATGCTGTCCGGCGGAAGAGCGTTGCTCGATGAGGTTTTTCCGGAAACGACGCAGGCGGTGATAGACGCGCGTTCGGGCGTCGCCTGGCATCAGCAGGACGCCCGCCACGTCATAAGATTTCCCCTAAATGGTTATTGCAAGTTGAATTCCGTTCAGGCGATAACGAGGCTCTTGAACGCGGGTTTTCGGGTCGTCGCGAGCAACGGCGGTGGCGTCGAGGGTCAACAATTTTCCGAATATCTCTTCGTCAGGCAACACGGCATAAATACCTGACGGAATGATTTTTCACGGTGCGAAATTGCGCCCGTCGAACGAGCTGCGACTTAATTCTAACATACCGATCATCAGTGAGACGCGCGCTACGAAGGAGCAAAAAGAAAGCGGAAAAAGGGCCTTAGGACGAGGCAAAGGGAGGAAAATCGTTAATCGAGAGTCATCGATGGGCAGAGCTAAAAAAAAATGGCTCTTCGAGCACTCGTACTCTAAAAATTTGACGATACATCCGGAAGGAATCGAGCGAGGATTGGAGAGACAACAAAAGGCGCCCGCCAAGAACGGAAGGAAAATATCGAAAAACGGAAAATCCTTTCGCTCGAAGTGTGAAAGCTGTGAAGCATGGAAGAAGAATTGAAAGAATACACGATTTCCCGAGGACCTCTGAAAAATTCCTTTAAGGGACTGAGAGAGGTTAAAAGAAAGAGAAATGTGTGAGCGAGCTGGTCTTCTCTGGGTTATTAAAATATCCTCAAAGGTGTACCTAAAATGTATTTATATGCCATACTAATTATTGTACATAATGATTATTATATACCTGCAAAATTAAAATTATCATACGATTTTAACAAAAATGAGAAAATAAAAAAAAACATGTTGAGAAGCTACATTGAAAATTGTGCAAATTCCATCGGATTTCCGTAGATTTAATTTCTTTCTCGGAAAATTTCCTACAAAAATATTGTCCTAACCCATACGAAAAAAGATTATTTTGTTCAAGTTCAATATCTGCCGAAATGAAGAAACATTATTTTCCAATTTGATTTACATTTACATTTAAAGATTCGGAAAAGATCAATCAACATTTTCGAAATAAGTTTACTTTCGGAACTCAGTAATACAAGGTTCCAGAAAAAAAAAGTTGACCTTGAAATCACCTTGGAGGTCATCGTCAAGGTCACTACTAAATGCGCCTTGTTAAAACGAATAACTTTGGACGTTACGAAAGAATTTGAAAAGCTTCTATTCCCAGAGGTATCCAAACCTTGTTTAAGTTTAATTGACTTTAGAAGACCTTCAAGGTCAAATGTACCTATAACCTGAGTACATATTTGAACGTGAAATTTTCCACTCTATCGATTGCCGATGTCAAAAAGAGAGAGTTCTATTTGAAAAAACCAAGTTGACCTTCAAATAACTTTGAAGGTTATCGTCAAGATCAAAATTGAGGTCGCCATTGAATTCCCCATGAAAAGTTACTAAAAGAATGGCCTTGACCTTTTTGAAAAATATTTTAGATGAGAAAATATTCAGCCGTCCCGTTACTTTTGTGACACCCTGTATATATTGTATACATATTACTATATTAGACTGATTAAAAAACGCGACTATTTTTTGTTTTTCGAAATCCCCTATTAAATACTTTCGGGGAGGTGAAAAAAGAAGCCTGTTAAAAGGAGAGCTCTTAATATAAATATTTAGATACGGCTCATCGCGAATTTATATTTCCCATTTAAATAACACACAAACAAAAATTTTCAAACTTTGAAATTTTATACCCCGGCTTCAAGTCAATGTGCCAATATATGAACGACACATATTATTGTAGAGAATTGAACGCTCTACAAAAAAGATCTATGATTTTTCGAAAAACTCGCTCCTTTAAAAGTTATTCACGGTCTAATATACGTGCATATTAGACTTGTTTATATAATACCTTGTACTGATCTTAAAAGATCCTGAAATTTTCAGGATGATCTTTTTTTGTCTCGAAAATATACATTTTGGAATTTTGATAAAGGGAAATTTTCTGTTTTTTACAAAAATACTGTTACTCTTACTTTTTTACTGCTCGAAATTACAGAACTACATAATTGTTCAACTTTACTCAACTGAGTGGTAAAAAAATAGTTTTTTTTTTAAAATCCTTTTCAATAATTTATATTTTCGAAACAAAAAAACACCATCCTGAAAATTTCAGGATCTTTTAAGATCAGTATACAAGACACTTTATAAACAAAAATTTAATGTTGATCGTGGATTTGCACGATTTTCAAAAATACAAAAATTAATATTTTTGAACGAACAAAAAACACCTTTCTAAAAATTTCAGAATCTTTTAGGGTCAGTACAAGGTTTTATATTAAAAAAATTGAACCAAAAATTTAATACGGAACTTGGATTTTCACGATTTTTGAAAATTCAAAATTCACCAAATTCATCGTTTTTCAAAATTTTGTTTCGGAATATTTTTTTTTCATAGCCCCAAGTACTTTCAGGCGAATTCAGAACGATTTTTCATAATTATAACAGTTTTCGAGATATTTTAAAAATAATCTTGAAAGATTTTAAAAATTGTGTAATTTTGAATTTTGCATAAATTAAAAAAAAAAATTAATTTGTTTCTTTTGGTAGAAGTTCGTTTCATTAAAAACGAAAACTTCTGACCAAATTTTATCGAAATTGAAATGGGTCGATTCCAACTCTTGGTCGATTTGACATGGAATGACCCATATATATATATAGATCGTGATAAGAGGACGTTGATAACGTGACCGCGGGAATAAGGGATATAAAGGTGGAACAAACCGTTATCGCCTTGGGTAAAAGTGGATGGGGATGGGGTAAAAGTAACCATGGTTACCGGGGGGAACTCAATATCCCCGCGTGTCCCGAGGCCTTTTTAAGGCCCCAGGCTGTCATCCCTCGGAAACCCACCGAGCGAAGCGCCTAGCTGATTATATTCCATTTCTGGGATCGCCTCGGGCGCTCAGCGTCGAAAACCCCCGGGTTTGTTGCCCGTTCTCTCTTTCTCTCCTACGCTATCGCCATCTCTGTCTCTCTCCTACGCTATCGCCATTTCTGTCTCTCTCTCCGTCTCGCTCTTCGATACCCGACACAAGTGGAGCCTCTGGCGTGTCTTTCTCGCAACAAGACAGTTTGAAATTCGACGATCCGAGTGATTTTCGTTCAGATCGTTCTCTCTTTACGACCGAAAAATATTTTCACGAACGTAGAAAAAGAAAAGAGTGGAAGAAAGCCACATTAATAATTGACTGAAATGAACGATCAAGAATCAATCGATCAATCAGAAAAAACCATTCGTTTATTTTCCTTTTTCGCGAGCTAAGTATGCAATAAAATTCATACAATTTGTAAAAATATTCAATAGCCATTACCTAATCGGCGATCCTGTTCTTATTTTCCTCTTCTTCTCCACTTCGTTATATCCTTTCGATAGAATCTTACATTCGTCGTCCATAATCATGCATGTACATATTGTACATTCAATTTACATAATTGCACTGGCAGTATAGGGACATACCTCTATTAGGAAATCGGGAAAAATCGTGAATTTTTTCCAAATCATCGTTTACGTCGAAATATAGGCAGAAGACTGGCAGAGTTCTCCGATGAGGGTGCTCGAGGGGGTCTCTGGTGGCTGAGTAGTGGGAGGCAAATTTGCGTGCACGTTGCTCGCGCGGTAAGATAGATTCTGATAGATCGATGCTGGACAACTGCTACACCGACGGAGTGCTCTCGGCGGAGCGCGCTCATCGGAGATCGTCTTCCTCTGCCTGCTCTGTTAGCCGCTGTCATGACTGCTGTTGACAGCCAGTGTCGACGATTCGATCGGTGTAAATGTATCAGCGTTCGTGATAATCGTAATTGTAACATTTGTTGGAAAAAATTATAATTACGTGTTATTCTTAATTTTCTTTCGAAAATTATGACACTCGGCCCTACAATTTCGCCGAGGGTGATTTAAAAATGCGAGTTTTACGAAAAATGTCTCCGTCGGTAAGAACTACCGCTGACCTACCGGCAGACGTGATTTTTTTTTTTAATTTTCGTACCAAAAGTGGCCGCGGAGTGACGCTACTTGGAAATTCTGCACGCGCGCGCAATCTTTTGTATTGAATGTCGGAAATCGAAATTCGCACCTTAATTTTGTTTTCTCTCCGTAAAATTATAAATATATGTACACACAAATCAGGTACGCAAACTCACTAAAGTTCACAATTACAAAACAAAGAATTTTCATTCCACAATTTCGACAGATTGAATTATTTTCCGCGCCACTTTATCATCGAAAGACAAAACGACCACAGCTAAGAAAATTCTATCCCTCGTCTATTGAAATCCTCGTTTTCTTTGATAAACATTTCTTCAGAAAAAAAATACCCAACAGCTAGCTTTTTGCATTCTTTTTTTTATAAACACTGAAAATGTAGATTACAACATAATATACTGATAACAATTCCATCATATTGATGGACAATAATCGAGTGTCGCTATAATCTGTTGTACCAACATGAAAATTATCACCTATGTTTTCTCTCTCTCTCTCTCTCCTGTTCATTTTGCTTTTTTTCAATTTTTATCATTTTCAATTTCTTTAAATTTTATTTAGTATTTACGTGTTAATAATGTATTGTACAAATTATTCCATACTTTTTGGACAGTGCGCTCAAGGTATTATCGTTACATATTTGTATCGTTATTTGCAAAAATACGATTTTCTATCTTAACGAAAAGTAAAAAGAAAAACGAAAAAAAAAACGAAAAGGAAACATTTTTCCACTTTTTTTCTCATACGCTTATCTCGTATGCATGCACACATTCATATGTATACATATATAAATATATATATGTGTATATATGTAAACATATTTTTATTTATATATATTACATTACGCTATCGCCACAGTGTCCAAAAGTATAGGTCAAGTATTACAATGCGGCATATACATAGGGATTGTGAAGTAATGTACATAACGCGATGTTTTGTTTTTTCACATTTCTTTCAAAAAAAAATTTCACATTCACACACGAAACGAGCCATGTAAATCGTTATTTCTCACGTTATACGTTCATCGACATGAAACCCTGAAGAAAAAAAAAACATTTTCTCGACAAAAACAAAGAAAAAATTAAGCTAAATCGACACGAAATCTCGCCCATAGTCAAAAAGGGACGCGGGGTGAAGGGGGTAGGGGTGAAGATTTAGGAGAATCCGAAGAAAACGACGTCACTCATGTGCTCATACACATTTGCTCATCGTCCCCCTCCCCATTCGCCCGCAATGTTCGAAAACCCAATTTCGTTTTTCCACTTTTCCCTTTTTTTTGCATACTTTCAAAAATAAAGATCGTTCTATTATGTTACATTTTTCATTAAAAAAATCCTTCTTCCTCTCGCATTTACAGATCGCGGGGGTGGCGCGGCACATTTTTTCAGCACCAAGAAACTTAGTCGCAAAGTTTTTCCTTCCACGCCCCTTTTTTTTCACTTATTTCACGATTTTTCACGTTCATGTTTTGTTTCTCAGTGACGTTTAGTTGCGCTTTTATTTTGTTTTTCGCTACTCTTCGCTTCGTTCTACTTTTTTTTTACGTCATTCAACGCGTACCGAGAACGTTCATGAAAAAAATCGTAACGAGGAAATATGTCGATTGTCGTGGCGGCGTATTATTCGCCATAATCGGGTCGATCGAGGAGGCCAGCTCGAGCAAGATCGTGCAACCGCCATATCGACGATGCAACGTCGTTCGGCGGATAAAACGCGTTCCTGCCAATACCGTGAACCATCACTTCAGATAGGATTTGTAGAGAGTCGTGCTTCTGCATGTTTCCTTCTCTTGTTCCAGCAAAAATAGAAGATCCCGGAAATTGACGCGTTTCAAACGTGGCCTCATCGGCATCTGACGATTTACACCGCTCGACGTTGCGTTTGCTCCGCTACTACCGCCGCTGATTCCACTGCCGTGATTACTCGAGCCACCGGCGACATCGAGCTTTGGCTTTTTTCGAGGTCCTATCGCCTGCAGGGCCGTTAAATTCGCTTCCCGCTGTCGCAATTCCTCCATCTCGGCGCGTTGCATCTATGCAAATAGAACAAACGGCATTTGGAAATATTCGATACGCAAAACTATATTCTCGATGAAGAATCAAGCTTTTTTAATCGCAAAGTTGAAGTCTTGATCGTTTATATTTTTTAATTCAAACTTGAAATACTGAAAATTCAATATTCCGGAAGATATAATTGAACGGTGTCATTTTTTTCGAGGATGCGCTAAATCGTGCAATTACTAATTACTAATCAGCGATCGCAGTTAGGAACGGTTTGTGTTACGGATGTTCGATTCCGATTCGATTCTTTAAAAGATCGAGTCTTTCCTTTTCGATCTTTGAGCGAATCGATTCTTGACCTTAAAAATCGAAAATTCTATTTTTTATTAAATTCATTATCTATTCAAGATTGGCAATTAAATAAAGATGGCAAAATTCTATGAAACATCAACGTCAAGGTTGAAAGAAAAAAAAGCATGTGAAAATGTAAAAACGTGAGACAATGAGTGAAAAAAGTTCAAATTTTGAAAACATGATTCAATGAAAGAAATAATCGAATGTAAAAATATGCAAAATATCGTAAAACAATAGAACTTGTGTAATAGAAAAAAATCTGATTTGTTAAATATATTCATAATATTTTTAAGAATATATTAATAAGTGCAAATGTGTAAAAGAATCAAACTATGTCTAGCCAGAATGAAAACTGTTTGATATTTGTTATTTTGTATACATAATTTTGTATTAAAAATAAATTAATCGAATTTAATCATTTTCCATAGCAAAAACTTAATAAACACTTACATAATCTTTAATTAGCAATTAATTTTTTTTAACGATTTTTTAGAATCGATTCTTACGAAATCGATTCTTTGAATTCGATTTTTTATGAAAATCGATTTCCTTGATTCGATCCACGATCGATTCTTTCCAAAGAATCGAACCTCCCTAATTTGTGTAAAAGAACTATGGAGCCCGATTTGACGATTTTACCTCTTTAGCTTTAGCCTTGAGTTTTGCCTGTTCGGGATCTTCCGTTTTCGCTCGACTCTTGGCCGCTCGTAGAAGAAGTTCCCGTTCTTGTTCTTCGTGCCGTCGACGCTCCACCCTGTCCAATTCCTCTAAAAACTTCAATTGCGCTCTCACGTCCTGTGTAACCTCGTATCTCGGATCCACCTTTCGTAGAGGAATAAAATAATCGTTCATTCATTTTATCCCCACATCAGTAACATTACCAAGAAATTTAAGTGCGAGAAAAAAATATGAGCTCTTTAAATTACCTTTATAAGGTCTATTCTATGTTCCGCAATGACGGCAAGTTTTTCCACCAAATTCTTTAACCTCTCTTGAGCGGCGTGCGATATTAACGCGGCGACTTCCTGATTTGGTTCCTCCAATCCATAACTAGAAACTGCGGAATAGGAAAATAACAATTAGATTTCACAGTTCACAGTTTCTTCATCAAGATATTTCGCGGTAGCAAAGAGAAAACGGGAAAATGAAATTGTGAGTGTCGCAAAACACAAATCAAATTCTAGAAAAAGAAATTATTTTAAAAAAATATTTCTCATTCCTGCCAGTTTTTTTGTTTAAAAGTTTCCATAAAAATAAATAAGATCTCTCACCTATTTGCTTAATCCTCTGTTGCAATGGAGACAAGTGTAAGAAGACTTCATCTTTGCAAGACCGTATTTGAGTACCGACGAATTCCGTCGAGCCGAGAATTCTTTGAGATTCCTCAGCTAAATTGACTCCACCCATAGCCGCAACATCGTTTATGTCATCGTCGCCCCTAAATCGATAAAAATATATTAATAATAATTAAAATAAAAAGATTCCTTCGATCAGTGTAAAGATCAATTTTCTAATAATCAAAAAATCAACGTGTGTCGATGAAATATAAATTTTTCCAATGAATTTCTAACCTCGACGAAATGGAGATAAACTCACGTGTAGCCGGCTGATGAAAAAGTTTTTTTCTCTTTTTCCTTGGCGGTTGGTTTTGGTACGAGAGAAGGCACTATTGTTTTGTTGATCGTAGTTGCGGTATTTACGGTTTTACTCGACGAGATCGTTGATATAGTTTTGACGACGGTCGCGGTTGGCGGTGGAGCGGCTGTTGTAACGGGCGGCGTTACGATTACAGGTGGGGGTGGAGGTTGAGGCACCGATATTGGCGCCGGTACGGGCGTCGGTAAGGATACTGGCACGGGTACCGGTACAGGTGCCGGAGCTGGTGCCGGGCTCGGTGTCGGCGCGGGGATCGCCGTTGGCGTCGGCGGCGTCGGGGCCGCAGCCGCAGCCACGGCTGCTTTGTGCTGTATATGAGGAGAAGGATGTCGCACACCGGCGATCGCGACTGTCGATTTGATGCCGTAAGTCGCCGGTGTTCTTACTATCGTCGTTACCGGACGAACCTGGAAAAATACATTTTTTAAGCGTATTTCATAATTTTATCAATGGACTTTTACCAATTATCTATTTTTTTGTCAATGGGTTGTCAAATTTCATCCGTTATCCATTATTTTGGGAATAAATTAAGGAGTTCTGCTGAATTATTTTTTTTTCCAAATAATAATTCCATTCTTTTGTTAAAATTGATACAAGGATTTTTCAATTTTATGCAGGACAAAAAGAAAAAAAAGCGCTCATCACACTTACCACTCTCTGTTGAACGGGCTGAGGGGGACGTACGATGGTCGGTGTGGCCGCTACAGGAGGTGCCATTACTCGTACCGGTGTTGGCATCGGACTCGTTGCAACAACGGGAATTTGCGTCGGCGCAACCGCGACGGTTGGCCTCAATTGATTCTGTCGAATAAATAAAAATATATTTGATTCTTTGATCAACCGAATTGTAGTACAATAGACAATTCGATAATATTGATCATTGACGACCATAATCACCGGACATTGATTATCACTAACCATCGATTATCTATTATCGAATATCGGATTGTCTATTATAGAAAGATTTAAAAAAAAAAAAAAAAAGTAAAAAATAAATGTTACCTGTTGTATCGTCGGGGTAACGGACGCTATGGAAAATACAACGTTGGCCGGGGGTGGTTTTATACCCTCGATAACTAATTCCTTCGTAACGAGTGATTGTCGCAACAGTGGAAGGCTCTTCTTCAAAAAACCGATGAGACATGGCTGCGGCGATGCGTTCAACAATTTTTCGAGCCTGTTACAAAACTCCTCGGGCTCAACTTTCGTATCGATAAGCTCTTGTATCAACGTCCGAACATTTCGTTCCACTGCTATAGGTTCCCGACTAGACAACTCTAATAAGTTTGCTAAGAATCTACGACACTTTTCTTTGGTATTATCTGTGGTTTGACGCTGTAAACGGAAACGAGAGAAAATAATTTTTTCGAATCGTTATTCGCATGCCTTCTGAATGATCGGGGCTTATTTTTCATGCTTTTTTTTAAGGGGTTATAATTGGATAATGAAAAAAACGTTGATAACGAACTTTTGGTCCTACCTGGGCAGGCGTGTGAACGGTTTGAACAGCGGTCGTAGGTGGCGCGACGGTCGTCGTTGGCGTCGACGTTACAAGCGTCGTGACGACTGTGGGCGCTGTTACATTCGCCGCTACCGTCTGTGAGGAAATAAAAAATGTTTTTTTTTCTTTCAGTTACGTAATTTCCATCCAGTCCGATACGTGCAAGCCGAGTGTCCCAGATCTTTTTCTTTTATTTGAAATTTTAATATATTATTTTTCTGGTAAGTTCCAACTTTTTATTCAAATTAGCATCAACGATCACTGGAACATTCGTATCAATTTTCTAACTACGAAAATGCACGCAAATCTCTAATGTAAAATTAATATCTCATGCCAATGCACACTTTCAAAGAGGATAAAGGAAAAAAAACCACAATAATCGCTCGAAGAGCCGATTCAATTTCGGGGGAAAAAATTATACTTTTTCTTTACAATCTTACAGTTGCATTTTTTTGTTTCATCAGAACGGACGCACTTGTACCTTAAGACAGACTCCGAATTTGTTTTCCTTCGGGAATCACGTGGATCGAGAAATCACTATCGAGCAATTTGTTCGTTCGATTGAAATGCCATTGTCGTTCGTTGATTTTACGATCGATGAATCGAAGCGGAAAATTCGATATAGATATTCACGAATAACGGACGATTGTGCGAAATCTCGGAATCTCAATTGTATCTCGAAGCTACGGAACGGATGAGAATTGAAGAAAAATGAACTAAAAACTCACGAGACCAAGAGAATGAAATAAAAAGATACGCCGGAGTCAGAATTTGAACTGAGAATACTGACAGAGAGGATGCAGTCGCGAAATTAACGAGAAAACAAATTGAGAGCTATACAGCGATAAGGGTAATGATAATATATTTTTTTTATCTTTTCATTTCACGCTGTTATTCGCATTTGGGAGCGTCGCGATGCGATACGAGAAATCGAACTTTTGAACTCTACGCGAATAACGAATATCACCGCGAGAGGCGCCACCGACGCGTTAAGTCACACACGCGCACATCATGATATCAGATGAGCAATAGGAATCGACGATATTTTAAAGAAAGAATGGAATTTACAAAATTTGTTTCAATTACAAATTTTAAGATGAGAAAGCAAATTGTGGAAATGTCACACGTCATAAGAAAATGAAGACGATTCAACAAAGAAAATACACGAAATTTTGAATGCCGAATAAAATGGTGGAAATACGAAATAAAATTGCTGAAAAAAAAAATACTATCATGCACCAGCGTGTCTTTGAACTTGAACGGGCAGCGATTGAAAATGGAGCTCAGCATTCACGAATTCCTGAACATGCGTTAAAAATGATCACGAAAATAGAAAAAAGAACGATTCTAGAAATAATTCAATATCCAAAATTCTATGTAAAAAATTGGGAAAACTCGTGATAACGCAATTCGCTATAAAACAATGCCATTCCGATCGAACTAAATCAGAGATAGGACGAAAAACCAAAAGATAAAAATGAAGAAAAAAAATCTACCGATTGAAAAAAAAAAAGAAACCAACTACATCGAGTCTCGCAGGAGGTATGAGAGTGCGTCACCTGAATGGGTTTTCTTAGTGTTGCGAGTGGCGGACCAGTGAACTGTGTGTTCAGCCTACTTACAGCCGGCACAGAGGCTAGACGATACGTTGTGGTACCGGCATTTTGTCCGACAACGGCATTGCCGCCTATACTGTTCGGCGTTACCGCGGTCCCACCGGGAGTTCCGGCGCTCGGTGCCGGTCCCACTCTCAACAATTGATACTGTCCATTTTCCGTTTTAACAATCAGGTGTCCTTGCGCACCGGGTTGAAGGCCGTGCAACGCCTGCAGCGTTATTTGCTGCAATCGAGAATTTAAAAAAACAATATATTTGTACGAATCATAGCAAAAAAAACTAACGTAACATTTTTGAAAATTCCATTTGAATTTTTGAAGAATCTTTCGGATCTAAGATTACAATTGCCAAAACAAAAATACATATAAGTCGACGAACGGCGGAAAAAAACCAACAAAATATTTTGACCAATCGCATTTAAACAAATACCTCTTGGATTTATAACTCTGGTTCTCGAACAAATATTATCGAGGGTTATCGAAGAAATCATAAGAAAGAAAAGTACGAACGAAAAAAGGTCTTTTGGAGTAACAAACTTCTCTCGGGCAAGAAAACAATCAAAAATCTCAATTTTCTTTTCCGGATAAAAAACCTCTCGAAGGAACCAAAAAGACAACTGTTTCTTCTCCCTTGCACGAAAACACAGTTTCCTCCTTTTCTTTTGTACATAAATTCTCACCCCTGGTCCTCCCGGTCTCGTTCCGATGATCTGCTGTCCGATGACGACTCTGGGAGCTACCTGTTTCCCCGTCTGTTGACCGCCGACCGGCGTGCCGGGCCTCATGGTATTGACATTGACGATCTGAACGTTGCTCGGCACAATGCCGGAAGCCATGCCGCCTTTCCCCTGGAGCGCGGAGTGCAGCGTCGTCGTCGCGACGTTACCCGCCACCGAGACGGGCACCGACATCGGCACTGAAACCATACCGCCGGGTGCGCCGCTGGTTTTTATTACCAACGCCGTGGCTGCCTGTTGCTTGCTCGTTATGGTCTGACAAGCGTTTTGTCCTATACCACTGCCGACGACGTTGGACGTCGTTTGTACTACCGCCTGCGACGTTACAACGCCAAGAGTGCCATTGGCCAATTGAGCGACGCTTTGAGCGGGAAACGTTATTTTGTTGTTCAATACACCCGCCGATGGATAGATTATCTTGACGGATTCGTGAGTCTTTGACAAATTTATACTCGTCTGATTGGAGACAACCTGATTCGTGGAGCTTTGATTTATGTAAGTCGCGGAAGTTACGATGGAGGATTGCGTGTGTTGATGTTGTTGTTGTTGTTGTTGTTGATGTTGTTGTTGCTGTTGTGGTTGTTGATGTTGTTGTTGTTGTTGATGTTGTTGTTGTTGTTGCTGTTGTGGTTGTTGCTGATGTTGTTGTGGTTGTTGCTGATGTTGTTGTGGTTGTTGCTGTTGTTGTTGATTGTTAGCGTGTTGATTAATGGCGTTCGAGTTAACGACGTTAACCGGCACGATGCTGCTCGTTGTTATAATTGACTTTGTTAATTCTTGATTATTGATAAGCGTGTTAACGGCGCTTGTGCTAGTACCGCCACCACCGTTCGCAACCCCATGTTTCAGTGTCTGAACAGCAGCGGTGACTGTGCCCCCGTTCGATATACCGTTTCCCGTCAATTGTACATTCTGCAAGCTCACCCCGGTAGTAACGGTCGTTTGATTTATCCCCGAAATCGGACTCGACGTTACCAATTGATTCTCGAGGGAGCCAACAATCGCGTTTACCGCCGATTCGTCGACGTCCGTGCTAAGAGCTTCCTCGAGAAACTTAGCCGACGCCATTTTCTATCCCAAGCTCCAACTGTAAAAACGTGAATGCGCTTGCGCAAGTTGGATATACATCCCATGGTGCATTGCCCGCGTACGCGGGGATAAAGAGAGGGAGCGAGGAGGGATGGGATGTGTCGCGGCTACACGAAGGTGGGAGCACTGTCGAGGACCCCCCACCCTGCGACGGGCACTGACGACGCGATACTGAAAACAGTGGAAACCGCTGAAAACTGCTCGGCCGCTTATCCCTACCAACGCGGCCGAATGCTTCGCTCTTTGCTCCCCCCTCTCTTGACGCTCCTTCTCCCCCCACTACCGGAGACTCGGCGCTTCGAGGAGGCGAGGAGAGAGATGCGACGCTACTCTCGGAAACGGATGTACATTGGGAATAAAAAAAAAATCCCGATCCGCTGATACTCCGAGAACTGACATAACGCGCGGAACTTTTTGTACAACGATTTTTTCCTTTATTCCGGAGGTTATCGACGGTTATCCTTTTCTGTTCGTGCACAATCGCGGTTTAGTTTTTGAGTTTTTTTTCTTAATAGTTTCTTTGGAATATTTCACGACCAAGGATTCACACTTCGATGGAGCATGATTACAGCTCTTTTTCTTGGCACGCATTCACGTGCACGATCGCGATAAACAACCGAAAATATTACTTTGGCACACGTCACCCCGCCAAAATGGCTTCAAAAGCATCATTTACACGGGGTAAATTGCACTGTGACTTTTTTTCCACGCTACGGGGCTTACGCGAGTTGGAAATGAAACTCGGCGTAATTTAATGAAAGTTTTTGCGTGTAGCGTTCGAATAGATTCCTGTCTTCGAAAGGTTAAAAACACTGTTTTATTTCTATGAGGAATTAAAGCGCGTTCTTTCTCTCTCACACTCGTAACACACTTGTTTATTACCCCCTCTGTATATTCTGTATACATATATAGCGATGCGAGATTGCTGGAAGTGTTCGTAAATTCGATTCGCATTTTTTCTGGTAGGGTTATCAAAACCATAGCGCGAGGACCTGTGAGAAGTTTGAGAGCCCCGGTTGGCCCCGATGCATGGTGGGACTTCGAACGGTAATTCAGTCTGCTCGGTCGGTAACAAAAATTATCTACACCGCGCAAATGTATATATCGTTATTTGACGTCCTCTTGATGCAGAGAATTATAACACGAAAGCAACTGTATCAAAGTTTTGCGACAAGCGTAATTTTGAATTATAATTTATAATTTGAATCCGTCAATAATATTCGTCGATAAGTACAATCCCTGACTTGCGACCGAAATAATTTTTGTTCTATTTCTACATTATTTCACGCATTACTCTGAGTAAGATCTTAATAAGACATCGTCCGGATTGTAATTTTGTATTAATTACGAAGATTTTAAACTATCCAACCGCCCCCTTAATAAAATTATCGTCGTCCGACTTCCGGTGTGATTTTCCCTCGCCGCGCCGGAAGTCGCTTCCCATCTACATATTTTCGTTACTTCACAGGTCGAATCTCGCGATTTCGCGAAGAAAATGGCTGCCGAATAAATCGTACTCAACTTGGGCGGTCAATCGTGGCGAAGAAAACAAAAAGAAGCCATTGGAATAACTCTTTGC
This sequence comes from Alloplasta piceator, assembly GCA_946863875.1. NCBI lineage: Eukaryota > Metazoa > Arthropoda > Insecta > Hymenoptera > Ichneumonidae > Alloplasta > Alloplasta piceator. Next base: position 78,910,496 of record OX333071.1, read on the forward strand.
GAAAAACCTCTTGTCAGAGACAATATATACCCATTCGAGATTGACAAATTTAAACGAATATTTCCAAATCAATGCTGAAGAATTTGAAAAAGTATTGCGATCGTCGAACAAAGAAATTTCCAGATTCGCGAGATGTTCGAAAGTTTTTTTTTGTTGTTCAAAGTGTAAAAACCGGTGTACGGGAAGAAAAAAAATCGTGCACGGCTTGAAAACAAATGTCTGCAGTTTTATCGTTCGGTCTGGGCATCACTGCTGATACGACGAGTCAAACATCGTGGTACGAACATTCGCCGCACTCTCAAGGTTGAGAACCGTTAATTGTTTTTCGAATCAATTCCCTTTTTTTTGTCTTCCTCTCTTTTCGAGATATTATAATCGTGCATCAATAACATTTAAAAGCGATAATACGGACGAACAATTTTCGCGAGAAAAAAAAAATTCCAACTCGTTTCTCATCCACCTTTTCTTTGTTCTTCGCCCGTGCCACGAGCTTTTCAGCGTTTACGCGACTGATGTAGGCTTTTGTTTTCCCTTGCAATCGTAATTGAATTTTTTTTTACTCCGTTCCATATTTTTTTCATGACTTTTATAATGAGCAAGCTCCCGTTTGTTGGCGGTTCAGTATGAAACTTACTTTTTTTTCTGATATTTTGCATTGTTCAAAGGAATTTAAAGAACCCTGTCATCCGTTGTGCCGTCGCAGAGAATTCGGCGCAAAGTTGTGGCATGAAAATTCGACGATCACAGCATCCACAGGTTTGCACTTTTCTTTGTTTTCCAAAGTGCTCATTGTGTTTTTCGTGAAAGGAACATTTTTGAATTTCCACCCGATGGTTCCAGCAAGTTTTTTTTTTAATTCTAGATTTTTACAATTTTTGTACAAAAGAGCTTTTTTTTCAAATCGCTTCTTCGGACAGTGCATTTGCATGAGAAATTTTGGTCAGCTTGCTGCTACATTACAAAAGTTTCAAATTTTTATAGCACGCGAAAGCTCCAAAAATTATTTGAATTTGTAAATTAATTTTTTTTTCTCAATTTTGTAAAAAAAATGCAAAAAACAATATTTTCTCAGTGTCGAGACTGCAATTTTCTTATTTACAGAAATTTCGGAAGATTCTCTTCATCGCCGATAATGGCCATAAATGCAAGTTACTTTGATCCGCCGATAGACATGGACAGAGTTTGTCGTATTTGTTTGCTGGAAGGTACGAATTTGTCATCGATATTCTGCAATGGTCAGCCAGAAGTGGATGATTATTTGGGATTATCGCAGAAGATTCAATTGTGCGGATCAATAGAGATACACGAGAACGACGGTTTTCCATCTCTGATATGCGACGTTTGTATCTACAAGGCCAGCATAGCGCACGAATTTCGACTGCAGTGCCAGCAGTCCGATGCTCGATTGAGACTCATTTACGACAAACCCACGGAAACAAATATTGCCGTAAGAATCATTTGAAAATTACTTTTATGAATAATACGATTTTTTCCGAATTGAGTTTCAACTTTGTTGGTTCAAATCCGGGTGGTAATTTTTTTCAAATTTAACTAAAAAAAACTAAAATTATTAAAAAATTATATTCACGAAAAAAAAGCATCCTTTACGAGTGAATAAAGAAAAAAAGACATATATGTATATGGGTCATTCAGTGTCAAATCGACCAAGAGTTGGAATCGATCCCTTTCAATTTCGATGAAATTTGATCAGAAGTTTTCGTTTTTAATAAAACGAAGTTTTACCAAAGGAAAAAAAATTTTAATTCACAATTTTTAAAATCTTTCAAGTTTATTTTTTAAATATCTCGACAACTAGTTACGAAAAAATCGGTTGGGTTCGTCTTGAAGTGTATACTTGTGGCTACGAAAAAAAACATATTCCGAAAAAATTTTTTGAAAAAAGATGAATTTGGAGAATTTTGAATTTTAAAAAATTGTGCAAATCCATTTTCCACGTTAAATTTTTTGTTCAATTTTTTAAATATAATAAATTGTACTGATCTTAAAAGATCCTGAAATTTTCAGAAACATGTTTTTTGTTTTTTCAAAAATATGAATTTTTGAATTTTTTAAAATCGTGTAAATCCACAAATTTTTGGTTAAATTTTTTTATATAATACCATGGACTGATCTTATAAGATCTTGAAATAAAATAAAAAAATAATAAAATAAAGTTTTGAAAAAAAAATTCTTTACCAAAGTGAAAAAATCCTGAAATTTCCAGAATGGTGTTTTTTTGCTTCAAAAATATGAATTTCTTAGACTAACCAACACCTTTCTTACAATTTCAGGATCTTTCAAGATCAGTACAAGGTATTGTATTTAAAAAATTTAACCAAAAATTTAGAGTGGAAAATGGATTTGCACGATTTTTAAAAATTAAAAATTCTCCAAATTCATCATTTTTCAAAAATTTTTTTCGGAGTATTTTTCTTTTCGTGGCTAGAAGTATACTCTTCAAGACGAATCCAGAACGATTTTTTCATAACTATAACAGTTTTCGAGATATTTTAAAAATGAACTTGAAAGATTTAAAAAATTGGGAAATTTTGAATCTTGCATAACTTTCGAAAAAAAAAAATTTAATTTTTTTCCTCTCCTACAACTTTGTTTTATTGAAAACGAAAACTTCTGTTCAAATTTCATCGAAATTGAAAGGGGTCGTGTTCAACACTTGGTCGATTTGACATGGAATGACCCTTATCGTAATACCATAATTAACCGTGATTTGAAAGAAAATTCCTCATTATCAGGATTCTTATACGCAGACGGAGCCACAAACGCGTATAATATTAACGCGAAAGATGCAAACGCCGCCGAGTGCCTATTACGTGAAGGAGGAATTGCAATCGTCAAACTGCCAGGATTACGCGACGGCGATCGAGGCTTTCGCAGTGGCAGCTGAGCAACATGGCCAGGATGAGGTCGTGACGACGGAGAGTGAACCGATGGATTGTCAGGAGGACGAGAAAATTTTTTTGTGTGACATTGGTTACGAGGCTACGAAGGAGATAACGGAGAAAGTAACGACGGAAAATCCAGCGAATATATTAACGGTCGAGCAGCATCATCATCATCATCATCTGCATTCGCAAAATCATCAGAATCATCAACATCTTCATCATCAACACCATCATCATCAGTTGGAATTGCCTCTCGAGCAGGTTGAATTAACGACAACGACTCTCGTGACGGTAAACGCCGCCGGTGAATTACTGGAAACTCGTGAACTCATCGTAAAGGAGGACGATCGAAAATGCGTCGGTCAAAATGTGCTCAGCAACGAGAACGACGACGACGACGCCGCAGCGGCGGAATATTTGAACGAGCAATTGTTGAATTCCAGCGCGGTCGATGATTGCATCACGGGTGATCCCGAAGATTTCGAGGAACAGCAGCAAGACGCGTTGATATTGCAGCAACAACAGCAGCAACAACAAAACGATGAGGAAAAATCGGAAAAGCATTTGTCCGAAGAATTAAAAACAGTCGATTACAGCGACGACGATGATATTTGCGGGGGTGCCGACGAGGATTCTTACTTCGCCTCTCTGTCAGCGGAATCTGAAACAAAAGTTGCGCTACCAAAATACAAATGTAACTTTTGCCTCAAGCGTTACACAACCGAGAAAGCGCTGAGTAATCACAATCAGGTACACACGAAAAATTACAAATGCGACGTGTGTCAGAAGTTATTTTTCAAATTGAAAAACATGGAGAAACATCGTAAGATACACGACGAAAAGCCACACGCTTGTAAGCAATGTTACGCGAGTTTTGCAAAATTAGCGAATTTAACGCGTCACGAGAGAACAGTTCACGGTGATAAAAGCTCGACGTTGATAACGGATACGATGGAGATAAACGCGAACGATGAAACGGAGAAAAACGAGGATAACGAATCGGAGAACGAGACAATGAACGATAACGATGAATTCGACAGTCCATCGGGAATTTACAAGTGCGAAATTTGCGGTCAATTTTGTTCGTCGATGAAGAATCTAAAGCGTCACAGTTTGGTCCACGGTGAGAAAAAATATTCCTGCGGGGTTTGTAAAAAATGGTTCTTCAGGCCGGACACGTTGAAGAAACACGCGGAGAAGCACGGATGCGGTTTACTCGATAATTTTACGGACGACGATAAATTGTACGAATCAAACGAAGACAACAACGATAATAAGGACGAGGTCCGGACATTCGTAGTTGACGATATCGAGAGAACGAAGAAGGACGAGACGAATTGCGGCGAGGACGATAATAAAATCGGCGAATACAAGTGTCAGCATTGCGACAAAGTAATGGCGACGAAAAAGGGTCTTAGACGACACGTAACGCTGCACAAGCCAAAAGCCGAGCCCGTTACGTGTCCGATGTGTAAAAAAATTTGCGCCAGTCAAGCTCGTCTCTCATCGCATCTCAAGACTCACGCCAAACCAAAAGAGAAAGTCCAGCGTGAATATCTCTGTCACATATGCAGCAAAGTATATCCGAGTAATTCGTCATTGACTTATCACATGAGAACTCACACAGGTGTGAAACCGCACGTTTGTAAAATATGTAACAGCGGCTTTACGACAACTACGAGCCTCGCCAATCATATTAGAATTCACACCGGTGACAAACCGTTTGTTTGTCACGTTTGCAGCGCCGCTTTCGCCGTTAGGTCGGCATTCAGGCGTCATTCGACGCGTCACACCGGCGAAGCGAATTATCTCTGCAAAACATGCGGCAAAGCGTTCAAAAGGCTGAGCACCCTTAAGGAACACACTTACACGCATTCGGGCGAAAAACCGTACGTTTGTAAAACGTGCGGCGCCGCTTACAGTCACAGTGGTAGTTTGTTCGCCCATCAAAAACGCTGTCGCATACATTACAACGAGACGGTCAACGAACTGCAACACAATATGGCTCATCATATACACGTTAATAATGTACAAACTGCCGTACGTTCGCTCGCTGTTGTCGGTCAGATGTATTAGACTTACTTTCCGGTGAAAAAAACAATGCGTCCCGCCGATTTGTCCCGGAAAAATGATCCCCGCGATAATTAATCCTCCATGTGACACACGACCGGAGATTGCGTGGGATTTCGGGTTTCGAAAAAAAAAACTAAGGCTAGCTCTACCTAATACGGTTACACACAGAATTAGAGATTCCGTGGGATTTTGGGTTGGCGAACAAAGTAGGTCCCTATTTTTGTTTTTTGAAAACGTCGCTGAGATCAGCTCTTCTTGGGGCAAGTTGTCAAGGACCATTTGTCACGGAACCGAATTTCCCGGCCTTTTTCGCTTCATCGTGATGGAAACGCTACTGTTTTTACGAGTAGGGTGGGGGTGTAGTTACTCGATATTGTTGTAATTTTCTATTACAATTGATTCGTGTAATTTGCTGGATGTACTGGTCATTTTCAATTTTACCTTGCAATGGATGAAAATGTCCATTACGATTAATCGGTGTAACTGTAAATGTCCTATAATTGCTGGTTGTAATTATAATTTACTATTTTACCTTGGCAATTATATGATGATACAATGGCGATGCGTAACTTTACGTTGTGATTACACGATGTAATTTGTAAATTGCCGTAAATTTGCGTTATAATTACTCGACGTAATTTGTAAACTGATAATTTGCATTACAAATAATCGATGTAATTTTACTTAGATTATGGTTACTGCGCGTGATGGTAACTTCAATTTTTTTCTCGCAAGTGACGTAATGGCACTGTAAATTTACATTGTAATTGCTCGATGTGATTTTCGAATTCCAAATTTCCATTACAATTACTCAATGTAATTGTATTTTGTAAATTTTGCATTATCATTGTTTCATTTTTTTAAATCTTGCATCACGATTCGAAATTTCCATTACAATTACTCAATGTAATTGTATTTTCCAAATGTTGCATTATCATTGTTTCATTTTTGTAAATCTTACATCACGATTTTTAATCTCTTACAAACGAGCTCGCTGTGAAACACGTTTTTTTCGTCGCTCGGTATGAAGATTTTTTATTTATCACTAAAGGTATGAAAAATTGAATTCATTGAAGCCCTAATATTTTTGGATCATGTGAAAAGCTCATGATTTCAAGTGCTTTGGAGATAGGTATGAAAGAAATTACCTACAAAAATCGGAGAAGCACAATTTTTTCCGCGTCAGTTCGCTATATACATATATATATAAATACATTTTTTTTCTGTACATAAGCCAGGCTGCTTAGTTTTAGATATTTCGTTTTCTGTGAAGTTCCCCACTAAACACAAACACATCACTCGTGATTTTCTAAAATATTCATTAATTATTATGGATAATTAATTATCACGTTTTCAACGGGCGATCCATGCTTGGATCGATCTTTTTCTAGATTTATATCGTACCGAATTAATCTGCTTCGAAGATTTAGAAGAGACTGATTATCGTTGATACAATTTAGATGTAGTGATAATCGTGAGAATTAAGATTAATCAGTGTGGACTTGTTTCCGTAGCCTGAAGTTTTTTTTCCTTCACTCCCACGATTTCATATAAATCATAATTGAAAACACTTTTTCCCCCGTCATCCACGCATTTTGCACGATTGTAATAATGAAAAATCATGAATATGCAGCGTGCTTTTTTTCTTCATTAATTTCAACTTTTGTAACCGAAATAGTTTATCGATCCGTCACGACTCAGTGACGATCGGATCCATGTAGCTGGATAGTGGAACAATTATTATCGCGATATTATCAACGTCGAGAGAGAGATTCGACTTGAAATTAATTCTTCGCATAGATTGGAGAGATCTCGTAGAACGTTTTTTGTAAATATCATTCGAGATGAGTTCGAGATTTTTTCGAGATCAGAAATAAGATAAGTGTGTGAAAAGAAATAAAAATCATCAAGGAGCGACTTCGATGATAATTTTAATAGCGATTGAGGAGTTTGACATGAAAATCTCGAGGAATGTTCGGGGTTTTGGCTCCTTGAACGAGAAGTCCTTGTGACGATGTATAGTCTCAGAAAAAAAAAATTAGGCACTTTGATACGACCGTAGTTTACGAATGTATGAATCTTTTTTTTTAAATAAACACGCTTGAAAAATACTTTAGTCCACGATAAAAAAAAATTGCACGGTTACGACATGGCGCGCAAACTTTATTTTTTCTCCCTAAAAAGTTAAATGGACCATTAAAAAAAAAAAAAAAGAATTTTTTCATTAATTCTATATTGAACGTTGTTTATTATTGAATTTATTTTAGCGATAAATTCAATCATCTTCGTCTTCCTCGTCTTCCTCATCTTCCTCAATCATTTTTCTTTTCTTATTTAATAATCTGTATCGGCGCCAAACCGACGCTCTCGTGCGGTTCAAGAATACGCCCAAGTTAGCAAAAGCTCGCGAGTCATTCGCGTTGTTTCCACTTTCCATGTAATCAATTATGTACTGATCCTCTTCGGAGCTGTACCTGAAACAGGGGAGGGAAAGTGAGTTTATAGTTGTAAAGGGAATGTTAAATACCGATATTATCGCCTCAAAATTTGTTTCATATTAAATTAACAATTACTCCGATGAAAAATGAAGAAATTCCGACTGTAAATAATTCATTGAACCGATAAAAATCGTTTTGAAAATAATTCACCACGTATAAACGGCAAGTTTCATTTTTTTATCTAAAAAAGTACGTTTGATAATTTTTCATTCGAATTTTCAAGTACGTAAATATTCTTACTTATTAACTTTGTGATCGTCGTACAGATTTCGAAATCTGTGATAAACACTGTAGAGCGATCGATTCGGCAATCCATCAGCCAAGAACTGAACGAATTTTTTTCTCTCGCTCGTCTTTCGAAGGTAATATGAATAGTAATGTCGGTGAAAAAGAAATGGCCGAGGATTTTTACTATTCCATTTATGAAGCTGTCGATAAATAAAATTCAGGTAACTTTTATGAAAACTACATTACTCACAATTGTTATCATCGTGTTTCTCTTCAGTTACCTTGCAGAATGCTTTCCAATTACGGACGATTAACTGATCTTCCTCGAGCCCAAAAACGCCTCTTTTCATATTTTTTACTCCGAGGATCTTTATGATGGCCTCAAATTCGTCGACCGTCGGTGCCCGAGTCCCGCATGATTTTTCAATCTTGTGCTGAGGCGGCACTTCGTGCCTCAGTTGTATAACCATTTTTTCAAGATGCTGGCGAAAATAATATATTTAAATAACTGCAAACGTGCTCTTCAGCATTTTTTACCATTATTCAAAGTATCGAATACAAAATATTGGAACTTAAAACAAAAAAAATTCTGCAATAAAAAATAATTAAGGTTTAATAAAATCTACGGGTTAAAAAACAAAGCCAATTTTTCTCACTTTCACTTGTTGCGGTGTCAATCTTTCGGCCGCTTTCTTTTTTTCCAAAGCCTCGATAATTTCGGCCTGAACATCGTTAACCTCAAAAATAAATTTTTTCACATATGTAAATGTTCGCTCCTTTGTCGCAATATATTTCGCAGGGCGTAGATTGTTCCTTCAGACCCGACGTTTTCGCATTTATTTGACTTACCATTGGCTCCTGTTTTATTTTTTTCTTTGATTCTGTCATAATAACGGCCTGAACATCGTTAACCTACAAAATAAATTTTTGTATATATGTAAATGTTCGCTCTTTTGTTCGCAATATATTTCGCAGGGCGTAGATTGTTTCTTCAGATTGGACGTTTCCGCATTTATTTAACTTACCATTGGCTCCTGTTTTATTTTTTTCTTGTTTGGTTCTGTCATAATAACGGCCGTTTTGTTCCTCGCACTTCCGTTTACAATTTTTCGTGAGACACTGAAATAAGGGAAAAACCATGAAAGCAGCGAACATATATTAGATGGAAGCGGAAGCGCCAGGCCCGTGTTAGGATTTGGCACAGAAAATGTAGTTCCGATTTCCGCCGGTAGACTGAGCGGCTATCCGATCATAAAGGTCATTTTTCTGTCGGTAAAACAGTTTCCCAACACTCCAGGCGAGGAAACTGCATTTCCCGCTATTCTTAAAACGCAAGATGACATGAGATATTTTTCAAATTTATTTAGGTTTTTGTTAATTTTTGTTATTAATTCTTAACGTTTTATGAACTTTACTGCATATATCGATATCCACCGAATACACTGATAAAATCATTCAGCTTCTTTAGAAATGCCAGTCACCAAAAAATTAAGGTCGGCTCTGTTGGTAAGACAGAACAAGTTTAACAATCTCAATTTAAAAAAAAATGCTCTGTTACCATACGACGGTAACGAGACATTCCATATCATTATTATTTTTAGATATTTTGGGCATTGCGGTCTTACCGTTAGCAGGTATTGTTATTTTTGGAGTCAGTTGGTATAAAAAAATTATTAAATTAAATTAAGTTATATCCTAATGGGGTTTGATGATTTTCCAGCCTTTTTTTATTTTTATGTAAAAATATAATTAATCAACATTGTCAAATTATGAAATATAAAAGTTTCCTAGCTTACCGACCTCGTTTGAATTTTCCCGCCTATTGCACGTATCCCGCGCACAGGAATTCATTCTTTCCTCGCAGATTATCGAGAGTCTAGCATGAGATTGTGCTATAGCTGGCGATTCCACTCGTCGGTAATAATCATCGAATAAGTGAGAGGGAGGGGCGGGGAATAATGCCCGAACGTTAAAACGTCGACGACAGATTCGTCGCTGCGAATATCCACTTGGAAACCTGATCTAGTGGATATATCGGCACTCCTCGACATCAGTGTCACGTCCAAGTGGAATTGTCCCCTGAAAATCTAGTTTATTGTCGAAACAGCTAATGTGCGAACCCATTATATATATATATGGATATCGTTGTATATCGATATCCCGGTAAACAAGGATATCGAGTACCCTTCATATATGTAGATTCCTCTCTCATCAACTCCTCCATCTCTCAAATAACACAAACAGATGATGCTCCATTTCACCTGACACCGTTAATGGCCCTATTGTTGTCCAAAATTAATTATTATTGTAAAAAAAATCACTTAAAATTAGTAATTTGAATTTCCTGCTCTTCGCGATCGTTAAGAGTCTCCTTTATGATTAAGAAAAGAGATCTATTCTAGATTCCACTCAAGAGAAACTTAACAAACGATGGGGATCAAAATTGCAATTAGCTAATTTCCAATTTTCGTGATTTTATAATTTTATTTCATTCAAATGCCTCGACGGATTCTTTTTAGAGTCGAAATTAATTGTTCTTGTCATTTGATATATTTGTATAAAAAATTGTAGCTTGATAGCTCCAAAATTGCGAAACTTTAGGGTTTTTCAAGCAAATCCGAAAATTAGCAAATTGCATAAATTTCTAGTTTTTTTTTTGCGTTCCAACAAAAATTGTTCATGACAAGTCATAGCTCGAAATTTAAGGGATGGCTAAATAGCTAGTTCTCATATTATAGACGCAGAATAACGGATTTCTGAGTTACAAATCGGTAAATCGGATTTTCAAGGGACCGATTTGTGCACTACAATTCCATCGCCAAGTTTCAATTTCCAACTTGAATCAACGGCCATCTTAACCGTTCAAGATTCAATTGTTCTAATCTCAAAAGAGTTCCGATCCATTTTATATCCATCCGTGAATGTATGCGCGGATAAAAATAAAGGGATTGCGAATGGGGATGAAAGCCGTTTGAAGTTTACACTCATCGATGATGCATAGCCAAAGACTCGAGTTTCGCTTGAGGGGTGAAAAGAGGGCTGGTGAAAAAAGGGTGGGGGTTGTAGGTGCATGCGCGCAAAGTGTCTCCGAGGGTGTTTCGTACAAGGAGGGGGTGGCGGTCGCCGGCAAAAGTAGGGATAGGGGTGCTATTATACCCCTATCTCGTCCACCCTTCGAGGCGAGGGCGGGGGTGGGAGGGTGAAACATAGAAGCGACGTTGCAACAACCCCAGAAGGGACCTGCGATTTCACGAGAGTCCGCAGTTTCGCGTAAGCGCTCCACAAGCGAGTGTAACCCCTCTAACAATAAGGGTGGAAATTCATTTCTCGACAATTTTACCATCACGTGACAAGCATTGTTTTTTTTCCTCGCTTGTTTATAATCAAAAAACGTTCGGGGCCTGATTTTTTTTCGTTGATTTCCCGATCACCCCCCAGCGGGGGTTGAAAGTTTATTTTGTCAAAGAGGGTGTTTTGAATCTTCGCAGAGTTTATCCTCAGTGAAGTGACAAAGTGATTATAGTGAATTTTTATTATTTCCTGTGTTCAAAATAATAATAATAATTGATCTGCGAAAAAGACGGGAGAAAAGGGAGTTCGAGGATCGTGGAATAAGGACGATTCAACCGAAATAAAAGCAAAGGTAAGTGAATTTGAAAAAATCAAAATTGACCACTTTTCTCTCGCAACCATATTTGAATATTCGAGCAATTAAATTGAGGATTTTTCCGTAGATGATAAATTGGCGTTTTCGTGTGTTGAATGCTTAATGGCGGATAGGGGTGAGCCACGACAATTTAATTGTTACAAGCAGTACCGGACCAACCGTTAAAATAATTATAGCGCCGTTAATGTTGCCATAAATAATTATGGTCCCGTTTAATTGAGCCATTTCGAGGGGGCTCGAAATCCCAATTTGAAATGAATCCTCATTGTACGTTCTGGAAATGTAGGGGCAGTTTTCGATCTCTCTCGTTCTAATGTAATTCGATTCAGCGTAATGGGCTAATTAAATATACGAAACGAGCTTGTGGTAGTTATCGATGGCGTATATTCCGACAGGAAAAAAAATCGAAATTTGCGAATTTCTCATCGAATTTTTAATTCACAAATCGTTCCAGATTTTCGTTCATGAACAATTAGAAATTAGAAATTTCTACATTTTGAAATTATTTCAATGAAAAAAGTAATAATAGAAGAGACTGTTTTTTAATCGTCGACAAATAATAATAAATTTGGAACTGAAAAAATTGCAACAAGTTACAATTTTTCAAAATACTACAAATAATTTTTTGACGATAAATTCTTTTTAGCAAAATTACAAAAATGAAAAAAATAATCCTATGATTTATTATTGTTAATTGGTATATCTTTTACATATTCATTTCACTCTGCGAATATTTGCCTAAACACATTTTTTTTCCCCACAGTCAAATCGTTCGAAAATAATTTTGATTCAATGAACAATTGAAATTTTTTATACAACAGGTGCTTGCATTTTTAAAACGCATAAAAAAATGAACGGTGATGTAATTTTCAAAGCTCAACAGTTTGGACGACAAAAAAGCTTTTTTTTATCATGCTCGATCTGTGCGAAAGATTTTTTTTACCGAAATGGAATATACCTCATGCGAATGTGTATAATCCCATCGTGACAAGGACAGCCGGAGTGTTGAATATTCCAGACCAGCGTTCACGTTCTATTTCCGAACGATATATGATGCGGCTTTGTAACTAGTTTGTCCGATTTAACAACGATCGTCCCTTGCATACGTAAATGCGAATACGAGAATATTTATATAATCGCTCGATAATACGGGCGAAGGAAATTTTACTCTGTCATTAAAAAAATTGAAATAAAAAAATTTCTTTAAGGCGGTATTCTGGTCTAGAGACATATATTTTGAGCATTTTATCGAGCTCGTTAAAAATAAACAAAAAATATGTTTACCATTCTTTTTTCTGAAATAACGTTTATTAATATTTTGACAATGATCAAAAAAAATTTCGAGGAAAAAAATGAAAATGAAATAAGTTATAAGCTGGTAAAGTTGGGGATAAATTTCCTCCAGAGATAAAGAAGATAAAATTTGAGATTTTTTACAAAGAATCGCAATCAGGAAAATATTTACATTAATTCAAACATTTCTCTCATCTCATTCTTCAGCGAATTAATTGATTGAATTTTACTTCGGTAATATAAAAAAAAATCATTGACATTTTCTCTAGATATAAAAAAGTATAAGATTTAAGATTTTTTGTAGAAAATCATGATTTATGCTAAATCGAACATTTTTTTCGTCTCATTTTCAGCAAAGAAGTTGATTGAATTTTATTTCGAAAATATTTAAAAAAATCATTTTATTTCCTCCCGACATAAAAAAAGAATAAATTTGTAATTTTTTGAAACAGTTGAAACATTTTTTCTCACTTGATTTTTTAGCAAAGGAATCGATCGAATTTCATTTTTGAAAAATTTCTAAAAAAAACACAATTTTACGTCGTCATATTTAACATTTAATCATAACGAAACCACCTGGAGTGCTTTGTCAAAATATAAAAAAATATCCCGGAGCCAAGTGCTCGGTAATGGGTATTTACAGAAACAACAAATTCCCCTCCATCTCGCTCCTGTCTTCAAGCGCGTGTGTATTTGAATGTTTGCCCAAAGTTACACGGCAGTACGATAAAAATCGACTTTGCCATTTCCTGGGAATGAAACAACGAAGGACGCCAATATTTTCATATCATTAAAAATATAAATATATTGTGGACAATAGAAATGAAAATATCTTTCTTTTACTTGGTTTATTCCATTTGCAATCGTTGAAACAAAAAATTGGTGCTCCTGTAATAAAAAAATAATCATTTTTCGATTTTTCCCATATTTTAGAAGTCAGAGAGGCGTTTCTGAAAAGCTTCGTCCTAAATTTGTCTTGACAATTTCCAAAATACTCTCCTGGCCAAGAATTAGAATTATTTAGACGTTTTTATGGAAAGTTATCGGATTTTCACGGATTGTCATAGCGACAAATTGCTGATATATCGTGTTCACGTGCTGCCAGCGACTGCTGGCTTCGTCGTCAGTGTATTGGTGACACTCTCGTGTGAGACCGTCAAATGGTACAAGCGCGTCAGTCAGCGACCACACACGAGAGTCGGCGGTCCAAATGATGTAGCACTGGTCTGACCAAAGCGTGACACTTTTCACTTAACCCTGCTACGTCTGCAGCTCACTGGCAACATAATCACGTCGATCAGCAAGCTCATCGTCGTCCCCCAAAATCCGACAATGTTGATATTAATGTACTGTTTCTAAATCCAAGATCCAAAGAAATATTCAAATGCCGTCCACGAATGGTAGATTAAAGGACGAAATTAGAGCGGTAAAAAAATATTTCTTGATATTTTTTCATATGCTTGCTCCAACGATATTTACAGACCCTTTCTAAATTCAAAATCTAAAATAATATTTTTATGCATCCCACAGATAAATGATTAAAGGGCGAATGTTAATTAGAACGTTCGGACAAAAATATATTTCTTCTGATTTATTCATGTTTGTACATCCGGCAATGAGATATTGATGGACTGGTTCTAAATCTAGAATTCAACGGAATCCGGTTAATGAATCCAGTTTATGTACTTTCTAAAAATAGAATCCAAAGGAACACTAAATGCACTTCACAGATATAATTGATTTAGTGGCGAACCTAAATTAAAGCTCTGGAAGAAAAATGTTTCTTGCCATTTCTTTATATTTGCGCATTTACTATTGTGATATTGATGGACTGTTTCTAAATCTAGAATCTAGAATCTAGAAGAAACATTCAAATGCACTCCACGGATAATTGATCAAAAGGTAAACCTAAATTAGAGTGCTAGAAAAAAAAATGTTTCCTGCGATTTATTTATGTTTAAACATTCGACAACGTGGTATTGATAGACTGTTTCTAAATCTAGAATCTTGAAGGAACATTGAAATGCAATCCACGGATAATCGTATGAAAGGTCAAATTAAATTAGAGTCCTAGAAAAAATATATTTCTTGAGATTTTTTTTTAATTTGCACATTCAACGATCTAACTTTAATGGACTCTGCCTAAATTTTAAATCTATGGGATATTCAAATGCACCTCAGGATAATCGATTAAGGGCCAAATCTAAACTAGAGTGCTAGAATAAAAAACTTTTCTCACGATTTCTTTAGGTTTGCCTGGAAAAATCCAATATGCTCTAAATGTTAAAATCCTGCCCTCAAAAATTTTCTAAAACTGGAATAAATCTTGTCCCACGAAAATCGCATCCTTTTTGAATGGTTTTTTTGTCAAATATATATTTTGTGCGTGTAAATAAAGAAGGTTGCCACACGATGAAGCGGAGTAGTGGAGAAAGAATCGTTAATAGACGTATAGCTTTCGGATATACACTCCCGAAAATCGATAAAGCTCGTTTGTGTGTACACATGCATGGGGTTTCGTTGAAGTATTCCGGTCACGTATGGGGGGCCAAGGTGCACGGCAAATACAACCGTTCGTTTGCACCGCAAACACAACGACATGGCGAATGAATGAATTTAAGCGAAATGCTGTTTGCTCTTTCGAGACTCCCGGATTTGAGAGTCGCGAGTCGGAACGAGAAATCTGCGGGTCTTATATACACATAAAGAAATATATGCCCAAGTTACAAATTCGTGAGAGCTTTTCGTTGATGCTTGGAGTATAGTTTCCCAACCAGATTCAGAATTCGCAATACCTAAGTCGCGAACAAGAAGACGAGATTTACGTCGCGACAATGTTGAAACTTACCCCCCAAGGGAGCTCCTCTCTCGCCACTCTCCGGTTCTCCAGGATGCAATTATTGGATGTGAAATATCATTAAAACCCATCCCCTCCATCTCCATCTTCTTACACTCCGTCAACGAGATTCCCGAGACAATAACGAAAATTCTCGCGTATCTTACCCAGATTCGCGTCTCGTCACACAGTAAATTATATTTTCCCTTGAAAATACAATTCATCAGAAATTCGTGTCTCATAAACGAAGGAGTTCGAATAAAATGTAGAGCCAAATCGAATATTTTAGAGTTGTCTTTTGTATTCCAGTGGAAAAAAAGGGTGAATGAGCTTAATATTTTTTTTTGTGATGCCAGAATTTTATTTTTTTTTCTAGTCGTTTTTGGAAATGGACACCTCTATGATGGGCAAATATTTTTTTTCTCGGCTTCTTTTCTAAATTTTATCTCTAATTGCCACATTTAATGTGAATTAGATTCCCATATCTGGTCTGGGACGAAAATACATTTTTTTTCCAAAATTTTTAACTCACCTTGCGTTGTCGTCGATTTTTGGCAATGTTGAACCTTCTCCAGCACTCCCAAAAATAAGATACCGGAATAAATCTCGCCCCATTCTCTGAAGCATCGTACGCTCTGAAAATTGAAAAACAATATTGATGGCATAAAAGGGACCGGAGTTATGAGTTCTCAAAATATTGGTTGCTCGATGGTTTTCAAAAATTCGTCAAATCTGACTGAAATGCTTTGCGACGTTCTTAAACGCGCAAGAAATAAAAAAATTACAAGTCTGGTATAAATTTAATTCGAGTCAAAAGCGTCAACAAAAATCAATCAATAAAAATTAATAATCAAAAAGCACGAAGCTTGTTTCTAATTTCTAAAAATTCCCTCGATTCGAATCGAAGCAAAGGAATTTCTGTCAGTAACAAGACTTGATTCGGATAAAATAGATCCTTGAGATGCTTAATTTTGTTTCACGAAAAAAGTTCAAAAAAAATCAATCAATCTTTCCAGATTATCATTGTCAATTTGGAATAAAATTATTTAAAAAAGATATCACGTGTATTCTCAATTCTGTCTTTTTTTTAGATCAATAAAAATTAGTTGATTTCAACGAGTTCAAACGATGTCTCGTGCGAATAAAACTTCAATTTTACAATGCTCAATTATTCATTCGACATTTTCAGTCCCTCGGATAATATTTGGGGGCAAAAAAATAAACCCACCTATTCGCGAATAATAGAGTTACGGATATATTTTTTTACTGATGGTATTTATGGTTCTCACAACTTCGTTCAGTTCAAAATTCTATTAATACCATTTTAGAGCACTCCCGCTCGTCGTTATATCGACTCGAAACATACGAAATTAAATTCGACAGCAGTGAGAACAGCGTATTTGGCCGTGTGTTGGGTAAATCGGTCAAGCGACAGAATCAGGTGAGGTCAGGTCGGTCGGCTAAATGTAGCATATCGGAGAAGCCAGAGAACCTTTTCTTTTTTATTCCATCACCCCAAATAGAATCTGGTTACCATCCTAAATAATATGAACCCTCTTCGGAACGACTTTCTTTTATCGAACATATCTTTTGTGGGAATTGCATGACGATTTCCAAAAAAATAGAAATTTTGAAACCTCGAGTTGAGCTTTCAAGTTCAATCTGAATAATTCAGAGCCTTTGGACAATCGAAAAAAATCGGATGGAACAAAATTGTTTTTAAGGGGTTATACGCTGTCAGGATTTTTGAAAAATTGAATTTTTAGATTTCATATTCGTAATATACACTACCGGCGGAAAGTTTTCGGACAAAACTTGAAAAAAAGTCTCGAACGTTTTTTGATGCCATTTCGTCGGAATTCAACGTAATATAATTCAACAAGCAGCATTTTAAGGGGGATGAATTCGGCTTTATTTCCTGTATTTTTATCTATTTTTACAATTTGTTTTTCGATGTGGACTCAATTTTGAAAACTACTTTTTTTCGTCTTTTTTTCCCCTTTCTTCAGGTGCGCGCATTTTCTAAAGGAAATTTTTTAAATATATTTTCAGGATCGGATTCATGAAGGGGAAAGTTTGAGCTTCAATTTACTTTTTTAAAAATCTTTGAGCGATTTTTCTTTTCAAAGTTATTCCGTTTATTGTGAAAAAAGAGGAAATTTGAAAAATCCCGTATAACACGAAAACAAAGAGAATTCATGAAAAACTTCGAGCTAGCAAAAAGTTGCGTTTATTTCTGTTGAGTCCAGAGGAATTTTTTCAGATTTTTTTTTCAAGACTTTTGTTTTTCTCATTTTCTGGATCGGAGCTCAGATCATTCAATTACCATAGCTCGAAAAATATGGGATTATTGATAAAATTTCAAGAAGGAAAAATACTTTATTTCCTAATTTCAACCATTGGAATTTTTTTTCAAATTTTTTCCCAAATTTTTTTTCCAGCCTCAACATAAGCAAAAAAAATATTGGAAAAAAAAGTCTGAAAAAATTTCTGTGAACTCAAGAAAAACATATGCAACTTTTTGCTATCGTGAAGTTTTTCATGAATCTTCTTTGTTTTCGTGTTATACGGGATTTTTCAAATTTCCTCTTTTTTCACAATAAACGGAATAACTTTGGAAAAAAAAATCGCTCAAAGTTTTTTAAAAGAGCAAATTGAAGCTAAAACTTTCCCCTTTATGAATCCAACCCTAAAAATATGTAAAAAAAATCTCCTCTAGAAAATGCGGGCACCTGAACAGAGTCGGAAAAAAGACGAAAAAGAGTTGTTTTCAAAATTGAGTCCTAATCGAAAAACAAATTGTAAAAATAATCAAAAATACAGGAAATGAAGCCGAATTCGTCCCCTTTAAAATGCCACTTGTCGAATTAGATTACGTTGACTTCCGACGAAATGGCATCAAAAAACGTTCGAGACTTTTTTTCAAGTTTTGTCCGGAAACTTTCCACCGGTAGTGTACAAATATATTTAAGTATATACACAGATAATTGCATGTCAATCCAACAAATATTTTCCATTTGTAAACAATTTGAGGCAAAAATTTTCATCAAAAATAGTTTTTTTTTCAGAAGCCTCCATTTCATTGAAAATAGATATTTTGCTGATTCCTTCAATTAGATACTAGATTATATCTTATATCGAAAAAACATTTTTTTTATTTTGGATGATCCAATCCAGAGATATCGCGCTCACCGTAAGTAGCCTTTTTTAGAGGACGTCTCGGAGATCGGTTACAGCGGCTTCAAGAATCATTATTTTTTAAAAAGAAAAATTTCAAAATGAAGTTTAGAGTTACAAAAATATATATACAAATTTTTACGTTTATAAATTGAAATGTCTTTCCAGAATTTTTTTTTGAAAAATCACTTTTTTTTGCTTCTCTAACCGCGACTTTTTGCACGAGTTTTTGGTATTGTGTGTGCCACGAATGTCCGTGAACCAATTTCAGCTTCCTCTCTGTTCTTTTTATATTCCCGAGATCGAGTCTCGTACACCGAGTTCGATGAGTTTTCCGTAGTTTTGCTCTATTCGGGATTTTCGCAGAGACGCGAAGAGAGCATCTGCGCCACCGTAAACCACATAGACACACAACAATGCATCTATGGATGCCGTTTTTTGTACGATATTCGTTTCTCCGATCGAAGATTCCCATTTGTCCATCAATTGTTAAAAACGAATGAACTCATCGAGAATTTTCCTTTTTTCAATTGCCAATATAATAAATTTTCACGCGGTGAACCAATTTTTGCTTTTTTCACGGGATACAGGATTTTTTTCTTTAGGACTTTGATTCATTAATCGGTGTTGCTATTTTTTTTTAAATAATTGAATAATTATGTTAGTACTAGTTATGATGGTAAAAGATACATTTTAGACATTCTAAATTTCGCGAACTTACCATTTTCAATTAGGTATGGTTGAAAAATGTGAACTAAAATTATATCTTAAAGAAATTTGAACAAAGTATTTTTGGATACACAAACTCTTGAAAAATTTAAAAAAAAAACGATTTTTAGATATATTCAAATTCCCATTATCTCTAAAAAACTAATGAAAATTGGAAATGAAAACACTTTTCAATTTCGACCTTCTCATTTAAGAAACTTGACAAATTATGATTTTTTAAATTTATCAGCTATTCGCTAATTTCTAATTTTCAAGACAACTGAGAAACATTATTGTTCAAATATAACATTTGATTTCTCTATTTTCGTAAAATTCTAAAAAAATATTTTTCAATGATTTTTCGAGTCGTTTAAACTCGCGATGTTTCTCTTTAAAAAATCCTGAAAATTACAAATTGAAAAAAATCTTATTTTTAACTTTTAAGGTACAGAAAAATGAAGTTGGACTGCTGGGTTTTTATCAAATTTCAACAAAATACTTTTGGATACAAACTTTCGAAACATATAATTAAAATCGATTTTCCAACTGCTCAAACTCTCATTGTCCCTCAAAAAGGAATCCCGGGGAAGTTTGTAATCCGCAATTACGTGATAAAAGCCGAAGAGTCAACTATGCCGGCTGTGTTATCATCTAGTTCGTTATTCACGACGAAGTAACTGAAGATGTGTCTTTCGATGGGAGACAGTGTTTCCCAACAATAATACGCTTATTATCAGGAGTGAACACGAAAAGTGACGTAAAAGTTTTCCGATTCTTCGTCCCAAAGTTCCCCCTCTCGCTAGCAACATACACTTCCGTTATTAAATGCCGCGTTCTCAGAGTACATAAAAATAACTTTTCTTCAACTAGTTTGACGAATTTTCGAAACTTTTACATCTCCTCGATCTCTCGAAAAAAGTATTTCCACCGAGATTCAAACTCCCTTAAAAGATGGCACATAATAGTAAAATAGAGGGGTGGGGGCAGCAAAATGGACCACCCTGAAATTTTTTTTAAAATTTTTTTTAATTCAAGTAAACGAGGATAATCTTTGAAAAATTGGTCTCCTTCCCTTCTCAAATCACGTTAATATCCAAGATACTTGGACCAAGTGGCTTGACGTATTCTTGCAATTCAATTTTTGGCGAAATTCAATTTTAATCGTAGTTGCGTTATCTAATTTTTTTTTTACCATTATCGAGGTGGGCCGTTTTGCCCCCGGTATACAAATATTTTAGTAAAAGTGGATTATCATAATACTAAGCGTGTTTAGGGTTTTTTTAAAATGCGAATGACGCATTAAAAAAAATGAGAATGACGATTTAAAAAAAACATTTCCAACCCTTCATAGGAAATTGTCGTAAACATATCAAAAATATCATGGATCAAATCGTCAGTGAGTTTATTTATATCAACAATGATTATAATGACAATTTCCTCGTGATCTAATTTTTCTAATTTTCAATTTTCTTCGATAATTTTTGATGGGGTCCATTTTGCCTCCACTTTTCCCTTCACATCATGATTTACTGAATAAATATTCGCGCGAATCGCTGAAATTGATGAGGGAGAGAAAAAAACAATAAATACGAGATTCGATTAAATCGGCGAATGGCAACGAAGTTAATGTCGCTTGAGAAAATCCATGATCCATTGATGGCTCTTGATGTTCCACGATTTCGCGTCGAACCGCAGTTGGCCAATTGAGAAAATTTGGTTTATACAAAATACTCGGGGCTTTTACGTTGAAACGGAAAAACCACATCAATCGCTTTCACTCACCGAATCATTCCCAATCGTTTCGAGTGACTTCCATTTCGTTTGAGCTCAATGGCTTCGTTATTTAATTCGTGCCAACAAATTGGTACGTTCGAGGGTGCGCACCCTCTCGAATCTTTGGCCTCTCGGCGCACTATCCGAATAAAAAAAAAAAGAGAAAAATATATACATCGCATTATTCGAACCCACTATCTTTGGCCGTTCATCGTCGAATCGTATTTGCAAATTGGCCTCATTCAGCCAAGAATTTCTCCAACATTATGAAGTTATACACAGTCAGGAGGCCGAAAAAAGCGATTTTTCAAGAAGTTTTTCTGGAAAGATATTTTAATAATAATATATTATTATATTATTTATAATATTTTAAACGTACAAATGTATATAAATATTTATTATTATTATTTAATTATAAAGTTAAAAGTTTTAACTTTATAACTGCAATAAAGTTAACAGTTTTAACTTTATTTAGTTGGAAATTTTTCTTTTTAAATAGTCTTGAGGTGGATATGATATCTCTAAATTGAATCATCCAAAATCATAGTTCGAGCGCGATTGCGAGAAAAATAAAGTATCGAATAGACAAATAATGGATGACAAATTGACAGGGAAAAAAATTGCACATATTTCTGAAGAGTAAAATATGATTGGCATCGGCGAGATCGAGAATGATTTTTAACAACCTCTACCGACTTCAGGGGCTGAAAAATCAGACTTTTGCTCTATTATCGCAATTAAACGAATTCAATATGTAGTTAATATTTAATACATATTTATAAGTAATTTAATTATTATGGTAATTGAATATTAAATCAATATTAATATATATTTAACCCGTAGACACCACACGGGTGCAAATTTGCACCAACGAAAATTTCAGACGTCTAGAACTTTCTACCTAATAATATTTCTAGATTAATAATATGATGAATAATATGACTAATAAATTTGCACCCGTGTGGTAAGTGTGTAGCCTCAAACAGGGTGTAGCTTCTACGGGTTAATATATTTAAATTTCGTGAAGAAGACATTTATCACGTTGAATAGCCTAATGTCAAAATTCCAAAATCCAATTAAGAATTTTTTTTTCCTTATTAGAAAAAAATAGTTGAAAGCCCATCGATGAATGGTCTTTCCTGCTCCTTCCGCGGCGTGATTGAAAAAAGTATCAATATCAGGAAATCTCTCGGCGTCGGAGTACAGCGAAGACAGCTTGGCCCATAAAATCCAATTAAGGGTGTTTCCTCGACACGAGAGAAAGCACCCATAGATCGACAGCTGGCTTTCTGGCGCGTGGCGAGCAAAATGCGAAGACCAGAACACAGCAAGTTTTTTCTTTCTATGGCTTCAATCTTTTTTTTCTTTCTTATTTAGTAACTGGGAAAACGATCATTGAAAAGACGCATATTAACGACACTTGTACGGCATTGACACGTTACGCCTTCTCACGAGGGAAGCTTTTGTTTTCCAGAAAATATTTCCATCCGATATTTCCGTGAAACGTATGTTTGAAGTGGCGCGAAATTAAATCTCCCATTCCAAAATTATACTTGGAGAAGAAAGATGCTCCAAGTTTGGTAATTTTGTGAATAATGGGCTCAAACTTCTCCAAGGAAAGCCCCAAATTAAAACCCTCAAGAATTTTTTCAGGCGGTATTCTGGTCGAGAGACTTATATTTTGAGTGTTTTGTCGAGCTCGATAAAAGAACTAAAATTTTTTTTGTTTTTACAACATATTTATTAATATTTTAATAACAATAAAAAAAAAATCGAGAAAAAAATGAAAATTGAATATGTTACAAGCTGGTAAATTTAGGGACAAAAAAGGACTATGCTGGTTGACACTATTGTAACCTCTCTAGTCATTCGATACAAAATTTAAAAACAGATTCTTAATTAGTAAGAATGTCGTTATAGCCCTTATCGAATTTCAAGGATAATCGGAAGGATAATTGGATAATCAAAAACATAATCACGAAATCACAAAGATAGCGGTTATCAAAACTGTAAATAAACGGGATTTAACGTTTTGAAATTTCCAAATATTCAAAAAAATTCTAAAAAAATCGTTTAGGAGTCAGAATTTAAAAATGATTATTTCTCATGAACAACCTTTTCTTTAATATCTAAAAACATTTTTAAAAAAAGGATAATCAAGTTTTTTCCTCTGAATGGACATAATTTACCGAATCTCGTCAAGGATAATCCTCAGGATCCGTCGAAAGGGATGTTTTTTTTTTTCGCAAAAAATGCTCAACTCGTTATTCCCTCGGTTCCGACAGTGCAGGACGAAGAAGAACAAAAAGGATGAAGGGAAACTGGGTCGTGGGTTAGAAAAAAAGAAGGCTAAAACAAACGACTCCTATTGCATTGAGGCTTAATGGATGATTCCAGGGTACACACAATACGACAAATAAGGAACGAAGAAGCGAAAAAAAGAGGAACGCCGGAAGCTCTTGCACGTGAGTTACGTGGATATACGAGACCGATAATGGTGACGCGTCCATGTCGGTTCCCCATGTGCACCCTCGCGCCCTTTTCCACTGTCCATCCGGACGAAACGCTACCCCTGCACTCTCTTTTGCCCCTTTTCTTCCATTTTATCGTATCTCACTGTGCTCTATCTAAAAAAAGAACAAAAAAGCGCTCGCGACCTCACTTTAGCACAACAAAATAGCAGCCTCCAAACGTGAAAGCATTCGCTGATCGTGTTTTTCCTTCTACCGATCTCCGTTACTTCGACTACCGTCGTGTAACTTGCGTCGAATGACATCGCCATCTACGGGCCCGATGAACGAAAACTGTAGCCTGGGGAACAAAAAAAAAACCCTCCCCAATTTTGCTCCCGTCGTGTTTAGTTCGAACGATTAGAGAGAGAGAGAGACGCGCGGAATCGAATGCACGAAGCTCGCAAAAAAAACGAAGCGTATCGACGCTCGTCCTGATTTATGGGACTACCCTTTTTTGTTCGAAACCTTTTTCATCCTCCCCCCCCGCCCTCGACCAATCTTGTATCCGGTACTGTTTCCCTCTTTCGTTTTTTATTCTGGCCCTTCCGGTATTTTCTTCAGACTCGTTTATTCGTCCAAACGCGTTTGTCGATTCGCTCGTCAATTTGTTCCACTTGTAAACGTTTTTTTGCCCCAACTTGGCCTCATTAATCTCGTGTCATTTGTTTTTCTTTTGTATCGCTTTAAAAGATTTTACCCTGACTTCCTGCAGTTTTTTCTGGCGATGGAACAGTTTGGGAAGACTATTCTCCTCTCTTCAGTTCAGTTCTGTTCAGATGAATACGCGTTTGGTACAAACATTCGCCGCTGGGAGCGCTGGCGCACGCGTAGCAGCGTGATCTCTAACGACGCCATCTTTTACACGTATCTTGCGGAGCGAAGCATCGTAATTTGATTTCTAGTGGAAATATTGCGTTAGAATTTGAAGAAATGTTCAAAGAGCCACGTCGATCCAGTTTTAAGGATTGAAGCGATATTTTCGGCATGGTTTTATCCTTACTGAACGCGAATGCGTGGCTTTGAGTACTTTGTAGGTAAGGTGAGATTTCTTTAGATAAAAAGGTAACGAACTTTGGCGCAATTATTGCAAAAATAACTAAACTGTTCGAAATTTAGGCGAATAAAGGTTACTTACATAAATAAATTGACCTGCAAGGATTTTTGGCGTTTAATCGGTCGCTCTTTTATTCGATCGAATACAAAAAATTAAAATACTTTTCTTCATTTTTGACGAGGGATTATTTCACGTCAGAGAGTATATTTTTTTCACGGGCGAAAACAAATGTACAAACGGATTCAGATGTTTTTTTCCCCTCAGTTCAGCGTTTGATCGTGCCTAGAGCAATTACTCGCAGAGTTTTCCTCCCGAACAGGGCCGACCATATTCCGGATTACTGGTCCTGTTTGTGTTATACAGGCATCGAGAGGATGGTTAACTCAGCGGAAATAATAGTTTGGATTTGTGGCCGTTGCGGCTCTCGAATTCTCCACCCTTTATTCTCCGCCCCCGCCCCGTATATCAATATACCGGCTTGCGGCCTCATATCCTCGTTACGAATGCCTCTTTACTGACCCGTGAGACTCTCATGAACAATTCAGGTTTCTCTTTTTCCCATGTGCATTATTAATTTTTCTCAATTTTCCACTCCCCGCTTCGTAGCCAATTAATATTCTTCACAATCCAGACGTTTGCACGACATTCGTACGGATTTATTAATCAAACTACGTCGACGTCTTGTTAATAATATTACTACGTCGACGTCTTGTTAAAATATTATTATTTATACATATAAATGTAGCTATCATTAAGCATAGCCATTGTTTCTTTCTGATTATTTACAAAATGGCGATGGAATGATTTATTTTTATTTTTAAGGATCTTTTTTATTTAAGTAGGTTTTTAAATTTATAATTATCACCATTTTTCAATTCAGCTACGTACAGATATAGCCACTGCAATTATAAATATAAAAAAATAAGGATTTTTAAATAAAATTGAGGGATAGATTTATTAGATGGAGATTTTAAGTCCCAAAATGTTTGTTTTCAAATAAAATAAGACAAAACTGGTGCGACAGCGTCTATTTAGAGAATAATAATTTTTCAGCGGCCATGACACTGTCACGATAAGCAAAGTTGTTTGAGTATGATCGACGAACGAGAGAAAGAGCGTTGATGGTGCGAATAAATGTTAAGACAGAGATGAGGTCAGGGAACTCGGAATTTCAAGATAGAACGGTATAATCTCGGAATGATAAATCGGTCTACCTCAGCTACGTAATACTCCTCCCGAGGAGAACTTCACGGGGGTTTTCCTCTCCATTACAAATGGCGAGGACCGGAAGTGAGCTCGTGAAACTATACATTCACCCCAGCAAAGTTTCCCATCCTCCGAGATGGATGAACACTCTCTTCCGTAAGTCATCCTCAAAACGTTAATTCATTCTATTTATCGAAGTTCACGTCAATCCACATTTTTTACTACAAAAAATAATCCGAATCCACCCTAAGAAAAACTATCCCTTCCTCAAGGAGCTCTAAAATCGTTCAAAGAAAAATTAAGATAGGTTTAGCAAATTGTATCAGACCTGCTGTGTGATTAAAATCTTGATTTTTTTAAACTTCAAACTCGAGTTTGTTTTTCAATCTCAGGAGAGATAACGTCTGATTTCCATGAAATTGGAGGGAAAGAAAAGAAGGCGAGAGAGAAGTAACAAGGGAGGCAAAATGATGGTAATAAAAGAGAAAAGGGTAAAAATAGAGTCTGTAGCGTTGAGGAGAGTTCCGGAGGAACGGAAGAGAGAGGAACGACGGTAATCCTTGCGGATGACTCTTTCTTTTCCTCCTTACTTACACTGACTTCTTTTTACCACCTCACTCCTGGCCTCGTCGTCATGGGCACCATTCTTCCTCCTCCTTAAGCGGGATATTGACGCGGAACTGGCCAAGAAAAGAGGGAAAGCGAGAGAGAACGAGTGAGATGCATGAAATGCGAGGAATAAACGAGGGAGGAAAAAAAGAGCTCAAGGCTAAAATGGAGATTCCATTTTTTACGCCGATGATCTTTCTGTACAAGGAATACGAGAGATTTTCAGAGACATACATTTTGAGCGTTTCGTCGAGCTCGATAAAAATAACAAAAATTATTTTTATCATTATTTTTTTACAACATATTTATTAATATTTTGAAAATAAAATTTGAAAATTGTATAAGTGATGAGCTGGTAAAGTTGAGGGTAAAACAGGGGGTGTGCTGCTTGACACGATTGCAACTTTTCTAATCATCCGCCACAAAATTAGAAAACAGATTCTTAATTAGTAAGAATGTCGTTGTAGCCCCTACCTCAGAGAAAACCTACCACTAAAATAGCTGCATCTCCATAAATTATTGGAATTTAAAAATTTCTTTCAAGGATATATGCTTAAAGGTGTAAACTATAAGAATATGCAAGGAAATGATTTTTTTCAAAATTCTAAACCAGAATACTCCCTTAAGACTTTATCCCCAATAAAAAAAGCTGCAAACCTGACAAGACCATTTCTCAACAGCGTAAAGATCGCCTGTCATCGATAAAAAATATTGAAAATGGTCCTGTTTCCCTCGGGCCGTTCGCTCATGCAGATGTCCCTTGAGTTAGTGGACGGAAAATTGAATCGAGCGATTTGTCGCAAATCCAAATGTCGCTGGGTTCGATGGGGCCAAAATGTGGGCCATTATTCGGTGGATAAGCTCAAAAGTCTTCGAGATCGGAGGTAAAATAAAAAATCAAGTTGGAGGAGAGTATCAAATGTATGTTGAACACAATGCGAGGCAAAAGTGCGATGCCAGTGTATGTGTAAGGCCGCAGCGTTCGCATTCGTTAAATCTGCAAGAAGTTTGTTCGAAGCGCTCGCGGGATATAGCATAGCCAGGATGGACAACGAGGCTTGGATGTATTTCTATATATAGATAGATATACCAAACATATGACGACACGGATACAGAAGTGAGGTCGAGAGAGAGATAGAGAAAGAGAGTCGGTAGGGAAAATGGGATCAATAGGAATCCCGAAATATACGGCGTAACGTGACACACAACGAGCTTTGAACTTTTGACCCAGGATTGCACACAACGGTCCTCTGTACATACTATTATGCACCGACTCTTCCATTGTCTGCGCTTGTGCTCAGCACGCGGCTTCCTCCTGTCCCTCCACATACACAAGACACCGACGCTCTAGAACCTCTTGGTTGAAATAGAAACCCCAACGCTTCGTCCCAACCGCAACTGTGAAATCCCACTACGTCTCCCAGTTGCTTGGACAGAGTGGGGAAAGTAAGGAGCCTAGGAATCAAGAGGGAATCAAGTAGTTGCACTCGGAAGAAAAAAAGAGAATGAACGCGCCGAAAGTTCATCTCCGGCGCTGGAATTAGGGTAAACCGGTTTAATCCTGGCACTTCGATAGATCTTTCGATGTTCCTGAATCGTTAGGTTGAACATTTGATGTTGATAATTTAGAGCTAAGTCATATTTTCAGCAGAATCCGAAAAGTAGAGGTTCTTGGGTCGTTTAGTTTGAATTCACAGGCTTGAAGTGCTGGGCACTCCTTCCTGGCTTCAGATTTTGTTGGAAGTTTGATCCTAGTCCGGATTACTTAGTCTCAAGATTGATTGCAAATAGAAAGACTGGAGGTAAGTCCCTTTGAATGGCAATTGAGTAGGTGGGCCCATGGTGTTTCAGTGACAATTGGCCAGAGGACCATTGTCACAGCTCACTATTTTACCACGGTTTTTGCTCTGTCGAACCCTTTTTTCGATTATGATCTCTCCCTTCTTTTCCGCCATGGCAAATGGACGCGAAACCTTTGGGCGTCAAGGGTGTACACCATGAAGTCGATGAAAATAGCCCTCCTCTATTCCAAGCGGCCGAGCTTACCAACTTGAAGTCCGGCAGTTTGGCAAACCAGAATTCACCTTCCTCTCTGCTTTAACTTTCATCTGTGCGCATTACTCAGCGCCACCACCACCCTCACCGGCAAATCCCGGTGCCCCGTACCATTCCGCGACTATCCGAGTACGTAACTTATCGTTTCTCAAGGATTAGAGGATGGTCCGGTGATCCTTCTGGTCTTCGCGTTTGCGAACACCTCGAGACTCTCCTTAACTCCCACCTTCCAGAACCAGAACCTTCTCTCGCTCTCACGAGGTTCACGCTCCCTTGCTTTTTCTCCTTTTCTCGTCCCTCCTGGTATGGCTATTCGCGAATGGGTTTCAAAGCCCAGTTCACCCCCTGCCTTCCTTCCTTCCTCAAGAACGTATTTACCGAATAAAGTCCGGTGATTCGGTTAAACTAGGGCTGAATGAACGTGGATTCCGCCGTGACCCCAAACTGGTTTAACCGGATGGTGTCTCGTGACATGTTTAACGCTTAATTTCTCGTAATTGTAGTGCATTAGGATTGGGAAAATATGATATATTCACCGACCCTGGAGTCAAAATGTTCAAATGTTTCAATTGTCTCTGGTTAATACCAACGTGGATGGGTTTGAATAGTTTACAAGGATTCTAAGCCACAGCCTTAGGATCTGACTCCAATTGGACAAAACGTAACCAAAGGTCGCGACTTCCTTCGAGAATACTCAAGTCTCGAGAGATTTGAGTATGCAAAATTAACTAACGTCTTCCAGAGGATCAATCGCGATGATTGAACAAAACGGGTTTGGTGGTTAATAGATTGAAAGTGGATTGGCATGAAATGTGTCAATTGTCGTTGGGTAATACCAAAGCAGATCAGTTGGGGTAGGTTACAAGGACTCTAAGCCATGGTCCAAGGGTCTGACTCCAATTGCAAAAGCAAAAGGTCACTATAACTAATTCCCTTTGTGAACCCAGATGGTTCCGGAGATTGGGGTCCTGGAAAATCTTCTAATCCTATTCAGGAGGATCAATCGTGACGATTGAAAAAACCGGTTGGATGGCTAATGGATTGAAAGTGCATTAGCGTTGGTTAAGCCAGTTTGCGGGGGTTTGTTCGGGCGTCTATTTGGTCCTATTGGCGTTTATGGGTTTATTTAGGCTCGTTTCTATGTCCCGTTGAATTATGCGCCGCCCTTATCCACATTCGGTAGCTGCAATGTGGATAAAGGTCTCGAAACACACCAAGAGAGAGAGAGAGAGAGAGAAATGAGAGCACCACCACCGAGACCGCAACCGACGACTCGTTATCCCATGCATTATGCAGCGTCGTTCCGTCGAAAATCCCCCCTGGACCACGAATATGCGCTCTCCTCCTCACTTCGTTTCTCGTTTCTCGCGTTCTCAAACTCCCTTTCAACCCTCCCGCCGCCGCCCCAACTCCATCCGCAGATTCACGAATTTCCAGCTCTCGATTTGCCGACGATCTAACCATAAACTTTCTCTCGGATTTAATCTATTCTTGTTTTAACACGATAATCATCAACGAAAATTCATCTTTCTCCCAGTTTTTGCTCTATAATAGCCAAGAGAATGCCCAATAAAGCAACGATTTTTCAATAATTTGCGATTCTGTTACAAAATCCATTTTTGCTTTAGCTCAGCAGCAAAATGGCGGCCAAATTAATGGTCATACATAAAAATTTGTTCGAATAATTAATTAATTTGTAATTGAGATAATACAATTACAAATTACACATTTAATGTGTCATTTTACCAATTTAATTACAAATTACGACACCAACCCTTTCTCTTGTAAACTAAATTGCAACTAACAAATGTAATGTAATTTGTATGTGAGTACAACCACCAATTTAGTAAAAATTTTAATTTCTTCCCCGATTTACAATAGAAAGAGAAATGAGACAACTGAAAATCTGTCTTTGGGAATGGAGGAAGAAGTCGTTGAAAATGGGGAAAAAAGGGTTTTGGTTTTTTCTCTTCAGTTCAGTGAGGTCATGCCAGATCGCAGTTGCAAAGGACGGAAGGAATTTACCGAGTGAAACAATCCTGTGTTTCGAGTTCTTTCTTCCGGCAAGACAAGTGTTGCACGGAAATGGAAAGAAGAGCAGGAAAAACGAAAAGGGATTTCGCTCTCGTCCGGGATGATGAGCGTTCACCGTCTGTATTATTACAAAGAGATTCTCTGCCTCGTTTTTCATGGCCCTTATCATAACCGCATAGCGTTCTTTTGAGTCCAACAATGCCCGACACAATAATACAAAGTTTCTATTTTCGCGAACATGTTTTCAACGGTGATTCGCACAATGACAAAACACTTGAAAAATGAAGAGAGAGAGAAAAAAAAAGAAATTCCAACAAAACAAATCAAGACACGTGTCTCGCACGATTTTTGCGATATAATGGAAAAATTCTCCGATACGATATTTTTTCAGTACAAAAAGTAAGAACGATGTTTTGTAATTTTTTTTTGCACTTCTCGAATACTTTTTTTCTAGTCTTTTTTAAAATTGTTCTCCAAGATTTATTTGTCATAAAATATTCTACAAAAGATTCGACATTATGATTTTTTATTCGCACTCACATCGCGATTGTGACAACGATAAAATTGCGAAGGTGATGAAATAAAATTGCGGAGGTGATGAGTTCATTGAGAACGAAATATCTGAAAAAAATGGTTTTTTTTTTATCGAAAGCTCAACACAACAATTCCGCTAACGAGAAAAATTCTCGAAGAGAAGTCATGGAAAGCTGAGCGGTGGAAAAAAAACACAGGACACACTCTCGTATCGATGATGTATGAGAATTAACGAACTGTTGACGACAAAAAAAAAACGATAAACAGCCTTCGTTGCTTATTCGATTGTGCCACGTTGGCAGAGACTAAAAAACCTAAAACTGCCGGACGAATAATCGTGCGAAAATAGTGAATCGTTTGTGGAAAGCGTTTGTATGTGCTAATGTAAAGAGGGCGTAACTTCCCTAGCTAAACAAAAAACAAATAGATTTTTTTTTCAACATTTTAAAATAATATTTAATGTGACGCTGATTGCGAAACAGGTAGAATTTTAGTTGGAAAAAATTTATTCACGAGGAAAAGCAAGGAAAACAGCACAGAAAATGTTTTTTATGCAAATTTCGAAAATTTTGAGTTTTTGGGAAAATCGTTGGTAAATTAAATGGTCGAGTAAATAATATATTTGCATTTAAATTGCATTTAAATAAAATTTCATTCGAACATATTATTTTTACATGCAAAATATATGTTTATATCTTCATTTTGTAAGTTTATTTAAAAGGCATAAATATTCAAAAAATGTAAAAAATATTGTCAACAAAAATAACTATCCATATAATATCTAAATACAGAAATATCGTATAAATGATGTCCGGATAAATAAATATCCGACTAAATATATAATTATAATAATACGGTAACGTGATTCTTGAGAAACGCCACGTAAATTAAAATAATAAAATTAATAAAAATAAATTATTTATTAATAAATGAATAATAATAATAACATAACTAATTAATTAATTAATCAAAAAATTATTTTTGATTTAATATCTAGGATTATAATCCTATTTTATACGTACATAAATTTTCATGGGGCAAATCGCGTTTCCGCGGTATGTTAGCTGAAAATTCGGTGCTTCATAATCATCTAATCGAATTCAAGCTTATATCAAAATGTGCTCTCTTTTTCTCTCTCTCCCATTCACTTTCGTCGTTTCTCTTATAGCCGAAATTATCGTCGACAAAAATAATTACACCCCCTCCCCCTCTCTTCTGTCTAAAGCCTTGGGGGATGCACATCGTCCTTTGCAAATCCAGTTAGTTCCTTCCTGCTCCGTCGTCTCGTCGCCATCACCGTCGCATTCACGATTCTCGTCGACGTCAGAATGAAATCGTGCAAATTAAATTGGTCCTGTCTCGCTCTCCCTCTCTCTCTGTCTCTCATTCAGCTCCCCCCCCCCATCCCACCCTCCCCGCTTTACCTCGAGACGAATCCATCGAATTAAATCGTCATAATTATCTTCCATCCGGGAGAGGGCGCATGATTTTCTTCGTTCCGAGGCGCCCATTCAGAGCGTCCTTCCTTTGTCGAAAAAGCCACAATTTGATTTTCGCTTTTCACTCTCTATCTTCGTTATCACTCCTGAATCCTTGGCAACATATAAATATATATATCTGCAGGGGAGAAAGGGGGCAAAACGGGCCAACCTGAAATATTTTTTTTTTTGAAAATTCAAACCAACGAAGAAATTCGTTGAAAAAACGATTTTATTCCCTTCTCACATCACTTTAATATCCAAGATACTTGGGCCAGGCTGCTTGGCGTATTTTTGCAATTAAATTTTTGGCATAATCCAATTTTAATTGCACTTGCATCATCTAATATTTTTTTTACGATTATCGAGGTGGGCCGTTTTGCCCCCGGTACCTCATTTTGCTCCAGCCCTTGAATTATCCAATTTTAGTAAAAGTGGCTTAACATAATACTATTAGAGGGGTACTATTTCGGTATTTTTTTATTGAATGCGATGAATTTTTTTAAAAATTTGCCAACTTTTCAGAGAAAATTGTTATAAAAATATCAAAGCTAGATCTGATTTTGAGTGGGTGAGTCAATCTAGGTATACCAACGGCAATTATAATTTCCTCATTTTCCAAATTTCTTTTCATAATCTTACATGGTGTCCATTTTGCCCCCATTTTTCCTACATGTGTATATCCCACTTTTTACAATTATCTCCATCGTTCTTAAACGCCCCTTTGCAATCAAATGAAGATTTCGGTTTCAGCAACGTCGATTTTTCGAACGCCTTCAACGGCGGGTGGATTGGCTTTGGTGACTAGAATTGCTCGTTGACCCGACAAAAACGAGGGAGACACAATGGAGGACTACTAAAAATTAAGGGAAAAGTCCGGGCGACTCGATCGAATGACCCAGGGAAAAATGAATTGAAGAAATGAAGACGCGATACGTAATGAAAATTTTCCATGTTCATTGTAAGCCTCTGGATTCTGCAGTCAATGAAAAATTATCCGAGCCGTACCTTAATCTTATTACTCATAAAATGGTCTGTGAAGCGAATCATGAAGAAAGGATATTGAGAATGGCGTCGCGAGAAGAAAAAAAGGGTTATTTCTTGTAACTTCAGGATTAAGGGGTTATACGCAGTCAGGATTTTCAAAAAATTGATTTTTTAAATTTTAATTTCATAATGTACATATATTTCACTACATGCCCAGAAAATTTGATGTCAATCCGAGAAATATTTTCGAAATTATAAGCATATTTTTAAATCCGTAATGACTATGTGTAAAGGGATTTTGCAACTTTAAAGGCGTTTTTCTCTAAACTGCGTTTTTATAGTCGATGAGATTTATCAGATTCTCAGATTCTCAGATTCAAGATTTCTCAGAAAAGGCATAACTGATTAGGCTCAAATTTTTACACAAGCTTTATACATATATTTTTTAGTAATTAATCACAGGTTTTTTCTACCGATAAATATATGCCATTTTATAAACAATTTAGAGCAAAAGTTTTCATCAAGAAACGAAATTTTTTTTACAAGCCATTATTTTCATCATTATTTTTCATAAAGAAGAATTTCAAAATACAGTTAAAAGTTACAAAAATATGGATTCAAATTTTTGCATTAATAAATTAAAATGTTTTTCCAGAAAAAATTCTTGAAAAATCGCTTTTTTTGACCTCCCGACTACGTTATAACCCGTTAATTTTATACGTTCTTTTTTTAAAACTAAAATCTAAAGTAGTTCAAAAAAATTATGTTGCAAAAAAATATTTAAAAAATCAAATTTTCTTCAAATGAAAATTTAGCAGAAAAATATCGAGTTGAAATTTGGAATGGACTTTTTATGGAATTTAGCGTGAAGTAGAGACAAAAATTTCCGATTTCCGTCTGAAAAAGCTAAATTCGAGATATTCGCAGTTTGACAGCGCTCCATCGCAAACAACTCCTGCCGATATTCAATCGATATAAGATAACGAGGATTGACAATTGCACCGCTTGATTTCTCGACCAGAATAGACGCGATATTTGCAGCGATTCTCCGTTTCATCCAAGTCCATTTATATCGAAAATAAAGACGTCATACTGAGCCTTAATTTTTTCCCTTGAACATTTATTTATAAATATTTAATCCTATTTTTACTCTTAAATAATTACATTCTGAGAATTACTATAGTTTGCTCATTAATTTCTTAATAAAGCTGCAAAATCGCGTCTCCGATTTATTTCATTCCAAATTCCTTAATCAAAAACTTATTTTTATTCTCATTTATAATTAATTGATATTATTTGCTCATTCGTTTTCCAATAAAAACGACAAATCAATTTTCTTTAATCTACATTTAATAACTCAAATAAAAATTCAGATTTCTTCTGTCGAATAACTTGAATGTTGAAATTAACGTAATTCCTTCAATGGGAAGGTGAAATAACGGCAGGAAAATTCCGTAAATATATTTAAAAAAGTGAGTCCTAGCGTGAGTCGAATGAGGAATTTACAATGAGCTGAGCGACATGACGTGAAAGAGCCTCTGCGATTTTTTTTTTTTCATTTATTTTTGTTCCTTAAGGTCTCAGCGTTGTTTTTCCGATCCCGTATAAAAATGCACCCTGAAAAAAAGCACTCTGGTTGGACATGCCCATGAATGGCACGCGAAAAAATGTGAGGATGAAAGAAGGGAAGAGAAGAGTGAAAAAAGATTTTTTTTTACCGCGTTGTGCATGAGAAACAGGAGCATTTTTTTTTCGCGACGCCCGTATTTGCGACTGCACTCATGCGAATAATCAGGCACCCTACTTTTTTCTTCCCTCTTCTATTTGTATTACGGGTTTGCTCGTTACGGAAATGCATCTCTCTCGTCGAAGCCCGTCGTCATATAATGCCATATTTTCTCATGAAAGCCAAAAATTATTTAGACGCGCCCATTCACAAACGAAAGAGAAAGAGGAAAAAATAAAACGCGGCCAAGGATCGAGGTCGTTTGCGGATTATTAACAATGCCGACGGGATTAAATGAATGCGAATTTTTCAGCTCCGATTGCGTTTGAAATGAAAAAAAAAAATGAAAAAAACTCCGCAGTGATTTTTATCGCGGTCATACATTTTCAAACTCCGTCGTAGATACTTTGGCCCGAAAAATAATTTACTAGCGCGAGTTTTCGCGCTTTAAAAAACCTTTTGATATTTCGTTCAAAGAAAAAAATCGTGAATTCCTTTAACGCAATTTTTTAAAATTATTTTTATAAATTTGTATGTAAAAGTAGCGTTTAATTTTTTTAGATGCTGATAATCAATAAATATTTTGGAAATTTTTTAGCTTGTATATGTACTAAAATTTGGACCAACATTTTTTATGGAGATTCCAACAAATGTTGAGGTTAATAAAAGAATTTTAAATCTCGTTTTATAGACGCAGAACAAAAAAATTAAACAAAAAAGCGATATTTCTGACTATGTTTTTAAACGTCGAGCATTTGACGAGAAAAAATGAAAAGAAATATTTTTCGAGCGTTTGAAATTTTCCGGCCCTTTTTCCATTTCAAGGTTAAACTCTCTCCCCGGTACGATACTTTAAGCTGTCTCATTCGAATACCGGACGGTAAAAAACTATGAATCTCCGTCAGTATATCTTGCATTATTCGTTTCATGGAATGCACATTTTTTTATTATTCAATCTGGTTAGAAAGTTGAAAATTTTCGTGATAAACGTGTCCGGGGTGGTGTTTTTCCTATCCCTGCCGTGTCAAGTTAGCAAACGTCACGCTGATGTATTTGGAAAACTACTCGATAAAATTGTTTAAAATTTTAGACATACTTCCGACAATACTGATCAATCTTTCAATCATAAATTTACCAGGAACAATTGATTTTCGTTCGACACAAAAATAATATTTCCGATTTATCTGAGTTTTCCTTCCCCTGAACCGCGAACACTGATTCCGTATATTTTATGTTATTTTATCGATATTATTATTTTATATGCTAATATTCCGTAAAACTTGTATTATTTATTCACATCGTGCTATAATATTCCAGTGAGCTTGTAGTTTGAACTAGGATGAACTTTGTAAAGTTTGTACAAAGTTTTCGCGAAGAGGACGTACGCCGTAACCTCGTGGACTGAAAAGTTTCAAACAAAAGATTTTCTCGTGGTCGACTAGGCCCTTTATAAGAAAAACGAATACGTTATCAACGTGCTTCTGTGGGTGTGCATGTGTGTGTATTCCCGAAGGATTTTCGCCGTCGACATATTTATTGCCATGCCGCATTCCCGATTTCGTAAGCTCGCTAAATTCGGGTGACATGGCAGCAAACTCTCTCTCTCTCTCTCTCTCCGTTACTATAGAGCTTATTTTACCATACTTTATCGCCGATACACGTGGCACATGCCACCTTTCGGCACTGATCTACTGTTTTTGAGGTCATGGTAGTTTTTGGATTTAAGGATTTGAGTCTAGTTATCGGTCAACGAAAATCAAAATTTTCGAGAATTTTTTTTTGAGAAAACTTGTAAAGATTTTTGAAAAAGTTTACCATCAATCCATACAGCATACTTTCGAGTATCTTTCCTATTTTTTTCATTAAGAAATCTTCGCAAGTGTCGAAGATATGATCATTTTTCTCGTAAAGGTTTTTATTAAAAATAAGTCAAGATTTTCCAGGGTATTTCTAAAAAACTTATGGCTGGCCCTTTAAGTCTGTAAATCCAAGAATATATTGTTCATCATTCCATACAGTATATTTTCCAGTATGTTTTTTATCTTTTTTTTATCAAAAAATCTTCACAAATGTTAAAGATATGATCATACTTTTCTCGCAATGGTTTTATCGAAAAATAAGTCAAGGTTTTCCAATGAATGGCTAAAAAACTTTTAGCTGGCCTTTAAATTCTGTAAATTGAAGATTAAATTTTTCACCATTCCATGCGGCATATTTTCGAGGATGTTCCTTATTATTTTTATTAAAAAATCTGTACAAATGTCGAAGATATGACCATTTTTCGTATGAAGATTTGAATGAAACATGAATCAAGATTTTCATACGAATTCCTGTTAAATGGAACATTCGATGGAAAAAGCTTTTTGGTCACCCCTTAATTTAATAAAACCATCGAAAATTAATGGTATCAACATTTTTTTAAAGGCACACCTGCGAAATATAGGTGCGTCGTAAATTAATATGCTCCATCACGTTTTATCGTAAATGGACTCTCTTTGATAATAAATTCAATATAGCATCCTACACTTTCATCTCCGGAAACCAAGTTAGTATCTACAGTAGAGAGCGATGTACGGCCACTTAATATTGATTCGATATTCATCGATATATATCCGCGAGAGCTGTCAAGGCTTTGCCAACGATGGGAGCCACTCAGACTTCTCGGGTTAAATTAGGGATGGCAATTTTGTCACTCGAGTCAATTCACATTCCTCAAGACCGTAAATTGAAACTTTTAAGGAAAAAAAATGCATCAAAATAATGTCATTCAACGAATAATATATAATATTATCTGAAAAAAAATCTGATTTTGGAGTGCATATTAATTTATGAATTATTCGATCAATATTTTTGCAGGATATGACCACCGAAAACGCCAAATAGCAGCCTTCAATGGATTTTTTTCAGATTTTAAAAAATTCTCATAGTGATGAAAATTTTAAATATCTGATATAATTTAATGTTATAATTATAATTATAAAATTAAATTATATCCGAATTGGATCCTTTTTGAAGGCTTTTTTAAGATTCAAGGTCCGAAATCCTAATTAATAATATTCTCCAGGCACCAACCCTAAAAAATCGAATGAATTGTAGACTGATTTTTTCAAATTTCTAAAAATTTTAAAATTAGTTTATACTATAAAAAAATTAATAAATAAAGTTACGCCACAAATTTTGCGAGTGAGGGGGGAAAAAAATTCTTTGGAATCTCGTTTTTATAGATTTTTTGCCTACGACAAAAAAGCTTAAGAGTCACCTTCGAGTGACGCCTCCGCGTTGTTCCTGTTTCCGGCACGTGCAGGCCATCGAACTTGCTGGCCCGTGTACGAGGGTGCGAAATTTTCCTTGATGTCACCTCGTATCTATCACTCGTGTGACACACTCAAACGTGCCCCCCCCCCCACCACTTTTTAACACGAAACCCATCGTCGTGAATGGCATACATGCCGGTCATAAACGAGTTATCGCCGAATCGGGATAGTGCACTGAAAATCCTTGCAAGTTTGAACCTTATAAGGGTTCGTAGATTACAGGGTGATACCCTGTTCTCCACTCCCCCCCTTAAAAATCCTTATTTTTCCATACAAGTTTTATTTGTTGAATTTATTATTATTTTTTAAATTTTTTTATCTATTAATAATTTTAAAAAGACTGGTCAAACCTAAAAACCCAATAATTAAGCTTTAAAAAAAGAAAATAAGAAAGTAGGTATCCCCTGTAATTAAGGGATTATTTTTAAATTCTCTCCTTATATGAAAATGACAAATGAAATTAGAAAATGTAGAAAAATCCATCTAATTAAAGAGCACGAAAAATAATCTGTTCCGCCATTTTACGCTGATGCTCCGCCATTTTGTGAGAGCAGCGCGTGAATACGAAATTTCGAATGCCGCGACGACGAACCGTTTGAGAATTTACACGAAATAGGCCGTGGAATTTATGACCCCGAAAGATAGGGATGACCGTGCTCGCAGGATCAAACCACATTCGAGATAGTACTTGCAACGGATGCAATTTAGATAAGGTAAATTATCGTAGCAGGGGTCGAGGAAAAGGGGAGCGGCGTCGATAAAATTTGAGATGAACTCTGAGGGGGTTTCACGTCGTATCAAAGACTCTCCATGAATCTATCTTAACGGTGATATATTGCCCGTAATATATTAAGTGTGAAGCTTTGTATAAAAAACAAAAAAATTATGAGCAATCAGGACAATTTTTTCCGAATGACATGATTTCTTTCATCCAGAATCCAGTAAATAAATTCTATTTTAATGCGTCTGAAAAAAGCAGCTTTAGAGTGGTTGGCTAAAATTGTTTTTCAATTTTGTTTATTAATATTAGATTATTAAATAATTTTTTAAATAAGAAACATTCTCTACTTCTGGCTTTGCTAGAATATATTTTATGAGTATCATATGAACGAAAATGTTGTGAGAAAAGTCCAGCGTGAATTTGTTCCAACAGCTACAGAATGGGGGGGGGGGAGAACTCTCCCCTAACTAGGGGATACTTTTGAGGGTGAATATTTTTTATCTACTATATCCACAAGAGCGAAGCGTGAAAGTCCAGAGTAAATTTGTCCGAAAAATTTCAAAATGGGGTTTAGCAATAGGATTAAGGGTGCGAGATCGTGACCAAGAATTTAGGGTGACGTAAGGTAATTCTGTGTCTGGCGGACGATCGATAACTCCTCTCGATTATCTCCAAAGTAACCCCCGCCCTCTCTACAAACCCAAAACTCCGCCATATTCCATAGATTAAGGATTCCATCCGCGTAATTCAACTCAATCATAATTTGCGATCTGGCATGTTTCTTCATTCCCCTGCATTTCAACCCGTGCTTTTTTCCATTTAAAGTTCTGGATTTCCTGGATCCATTGATTTCAGAATCGAACTTAGTTTCAAGCTCACCGGATTTTAGTCAAAAAAATTCCACCCGTAAAAAATTTCGGTTTTTAGTTGAATTTAAAAATATTTCATGAATACATTTTTATGGGGTTCTTTTGTGAAGGAGTTTTTTTTTTTATTATCGATGACTCAGCATGGTGATTTATTTCTCGTGTACGCTCGACAACATGAAGATTTCTATATAATTGTGTCGTGAAAAGACACTAAAGCTACTTTTACAACCCCACATCCTCGTACCATTAGCGAGGCCATTTCGCTCTCTCCAAGCATGCATCCCCCCTTATTCTGTCTTTCAACCCCTCGGTTCTCTCTCCTCACTGTCTTTCACCAATTTTCGCTATTTCATGTTCCTCGGAGTTTTGTTTCACCCTCTTCCCTCATTGTACCCTACCAATTGGCCATTAATCTTCTCGAATACCAGAATTACACGTGGCGGGAGCCCACAAATTACAGACGTCCATTTTGCCTACTCGTCCTCGATTTACGTACAACGGTAAAACTGTTGAACAAGATTATCGATTGGATCCTCCTTGTTGACGAATTTAAACAGGAAGTAACACTGATCAAAACGAGAGCAGGACACGAAAAACTTTTCAAAAAACACCCCTAACAATTACTCTTTAAATTTCTAAAGAATAACTACTGAATTGATCGGTATCCATGGATCCATCGATGTGTAACTACAAAACAGAAAAAAATCATCCCTCGATGATAAAATAATTGATTTATTTAAATCCCTTTAATTTTTCCCGCCAATTTTCAGCAGTCAACAAACACCGTCCGTGACACGAAATTATTAATTATTTATTAATTATAAACGCCGAATTCTCGAAATTTTCGACAAAATTCCAATTCAACGGTTCTCCAATCAACGCATCATTATCGTCGAGATGGATTTGGCCGTACAACATTTTTTCGTCCCTTGTAAAAAAGATAGGGGTTGGAAGGGGTTAAAAGAGTGCTGAAATTGTGAGTGCAGTTTTGACGATAACGAGGCTCGCACCCGGTACAAACGGCGTGACTTTAATTGTCCGGCTAACGAGCCAAGTGGCAATTAGTAATCGGATTAATTAATTTACCGGTAGCTACACTATGCATTTCCAGCGTGGATTGCATTACCGCTGAGCCCGTTCTCCTGCGTTTGCTCCAGACAGGAAACGGATCCACGAAATGCATATTCAAACCTTCCACGTAGCGAGAATCCTGTCTCACTCCTCGACCTCGCTACCCTGGCATCCTCGCCATGTTCTCCGACTTCATGCGAGCATTTATAGCGCCACAACGATCTCAATAAACATTGTGCGTATTTGATATTGATATTAATAAGCTAACCACGAAAATACTCTTCAATTTGAGTCTAAACTCGGTTTACTGAAGGAGTCTTTTTCGAAACATCAATGAATACAAAAAATAAACCGTCTACTATCTAAATTATTTTAAAATCCAAAAAATGCGCTGTGCAGGATCCAAAAAATAGTGAAAATAGTTTGATCGGTAAGTCAGGGATCGTCGTATCGACAACCAGTACTGCCAAATGCTCATTGTGAATTATTATTCCCAATTACTCGCGGCAACACTTAAATTGGTTTTTTTTTAAGTGTCATAACTCCCTTCTCAGAATTAATTATCAGAACTTCGGTGTTTAACTTTCCCTTAATGAAACCCTCGATGTTTTCTACTGAGAAAAATCGAAAAATTTAATTGATCATCAGCCGAAAAAACCATCGGTGTTCAAACATCCGGATAACATCGGTCACCCCTTAAAAAGACTCTTTTAATATTCTAATGGTTATCGCAATGTTTTGCCGGATATTTCGTTGAAAGGGGATTCTTTCAATCCATCAAATGTGATGGATGTGGAAGAGAAGCTAAAATAAATAATTTTAAAGAAAAAGAAAAGAAGCTTCAAGTATTCTGCAAAGTTGTCATTATTTTTAATCCAAAAATGTATTCCGCAGGATTTAAGAAAATCATAAAAAGCACTTAAGTCGGTAACTTCGGAATCGCTCTCACCGACACAGTTGCTAAATGCTTATTCTCAATGATCATTCCGAATTACTCGTAGTAAAACCTTAGTCGGGCTTTTTCCGTGCCATGATTCTCCATTTATTGTCAAAATTTTATTGATTGCCATTAATCAGTGTCCAAGAAGGTCTTGATAATGAAAAACTCTCTTAATAAATAAACCTCGATGTTCCCTACAGAAAAAAGTCGAAAATCTATTAATCGGTATCCAGAAAAATCGAACAAAATAATCAATCATAAACTGGAAAAAAACCGGTGGTTAAATAAGCGGATAACATCGGCCACCCCTGAAAAAGGAATCTTTCAATGCTGCAATGGTTACCAGCAACGTTTTTCTGGATATTTCGTTGCAAGGGAATCCTTTCAAGCCATCAAAAGTGATGGTTGTCGGAGGGAGGCCGAGATAAATAATTTAAAAGAACAAGAAGGCGAGCTTCGAGTTTCTTTCAAAAATTTTCAAACCCTCAGTGAATCGAGGTCCCTCTCCCACATGCGTCATTCGCCCGTACATTGTTTCGCAGTTGGCGAAGCACAAAGGATTCGCCTTTCGTCTCCCCGGAGATGGGCCAGAATGAACATTACATCCCCTTTTGCCGAGGCCCTCAGGCGCTCGGACCATTAGACACCCTCTGTGCAATTCCCCCGCGCGCGGGCTTTCATCCCTCCCGGATTACGTCATTTCGCGATATTTCAGATTTCTTTCCTTTCACGAAGCTTTCAAAAGCTTCGAATTTTGCACTTTTTTTCGTTATTTATCTTCCGCACAAAACATTTCGACGTACAGAGATTTTCGAATGAAAAGAACACTTTGGCTGATTAAACATCCAGCGTCCGAGTGTGCATTCCCGTATAAATTTCTTCACGACTTCACTTTTCAAGCAATCAGCCCTTAAGAGCCATTTTATTTTTATTCCCCCCTTCGCACTGAGAATTTTATATCAAAAGTTTCCATCGCTGATTGGCGCGTGGTCAGTTAAAACGAAATAAACACTGATTTAGTTTTTCTTCTTTGTTTTTGTGTTTTTTTTTTATCACCCCCAAGCTCGAACGGCTTTACTCCGAAGAGGTCGATAAAATGGCCGAGTTCTCATTCCCTCTTGAGGGAAGATAGGGTGGAGGAATCCGTAGTAGTTTGACGTGTACCGGGGACAGAGGACGGGGGCTCGATCAATCATTCATTCCAGGCTAGCGACTCTTTCGATTTTACATTCTTTCCTATATATACGTACGTGCGAGGGGTTAGTTTGGAGGGAAGAGGGCGCAAAGCGCGGGAAAGGTGAGAGAAACGGATATCCGTTAGTCGTGAGACTTCCGAGAGGTTTCGAGGTATCGAGCGCGTCGATCTTAATTACCCGAGTTCAACGTATCGATAACCTAACCCCTTTGCCCCATCGATGTCTATCTGTATAGGCGATAGTAACCAGCTAAACCGCATCGATGTACCGGGGGTTGCAACCCTATATCGTCTCTCGGTGCCAACATTGACGTGATAATTAACAGGGTGCACTTTTCCGACTCGGATGCAAACAAAATATGACCGATCGTTTAGCTCCAATGAGGTCAGTGACTTCCCACCTTACTTTGAGGGTCGTTACTCTAGGATTTTGGAAAAATTATTTTTTTTCTCGTTCAAGCCATACTTCAGGGTCATAAAAACAATATCCAGTTGGTGCTGTGGTAGCAGTTTTTTTTTTAACCGTTCAGTTTTACCGAGGAATGTAATTCCAAATCGACTTTGACTGATCCTTGATTTGTGGTAGAATTCTTGTTTTTTCGACTTTTTGGGATGAATCAAGTAGGTTAGGACTTGGAAATTGCCTGGGGAATACGAATATGCAATTTGAAGCGCGAAATTCCGGGAGGATCATGCCTAAAAATGCCGAAAAGCATTTTCGTCAGATTTAATCAACTTTTGGAAGCCGTCGAGAGACCAACTTTTAGGAGGTCATAACTTTGGTTCCTCTTGTACGATCGGAGATTTCTTTTTCCGATTCTTTAGAGCATGCAATGATCCAGAGAATGGCGCCAAAATCATCGATCCCCATATCTCGATTTTTAGGGAACCTAGAAATGTTCTAAAATCGCCCGGCATCAGCGATAAGGGGTGCGCATAGTCAAGGAAATGGCCACGGGATGAAGAATCGAGTTAAGGGCGAAAGAGGCTAAAAATCGTCGAACCAACATAAGGAGAATCCG
The DNA here is from genome assembly GCA_946863875.1 of Alloplasta piceator. Lineage (NCBI taxonomy): Eukaryota > Metazoa > Arthropoda > Insecta > Hymenoptera > Ichneumonidae > Alloplasta > Alloplasta piceator. The sequence goes on from OX333071.1 coordinate 78,954,980, forward strand.
AATGGATACTCTCAGGGTTGCAATTTTTCGATGCATGGGAAATGGACTTACTCGAAGTACAAATATTGCTCAAGAGAGAGAGAGAGAGAGAGAGAGAGAGAGAGAGAGAGAGAGAGAGAGAGAGAGAGAGAGAGAGAGAGAGAGAGAGAGAATCACCGTCCCTCACATTTACTGGAATTGGATTTCTTCGACCTATACATTTTGACGGCGTATTTGCCAGAGGCAAAATTCTACATATATATATTAGGGCGATTTTTTTTTCGACTTTTTTTAATTTTCATCCCTCCCCACCTAAAATGCTGTTGCATATGTCTAAAAGAAACTACCCTGAAAGTTACAGCCCTTAATATTAATATTAAGTACTCGCCCTTCGCGTGAAAAGATTTCCCATCTAAAATACACGTAAATAAAAAACTTTTTTCTTCAAATTGCTATAACTCCGCGGCATTTTATGCTATCATATTGTCCTTGGTCGCAATTTACGCAGAATTGAACGATCTTTAAAAGTGTCCTGAGCAACGTAAGTGTAATTTACACTGGTGAGATGGTACGAGTCACTAAAGTTGATTTTGACCCACACTTCTCGTTTTTTTGCTGTTATTTTCGAAATTATCAACGTTATCGAAAAATTGCAAATGAAAGTTTTGTTGGAAATTTAATTTCCTACAGAAAAGGTCCTTTAGACCTACTTGCGAAAATTGATATTTCTTGAGGTATTGGACCTTAACTTGGTTTTGGTATACAATTTTTATGGTTTATTGAACCAAAAGTTTCAATTTTTTGATATTCTATATCATATCACCATATCACATATCATATCACCAGTGGCGAAATGATATGGAATATCAACAATTAAGAACTTTTGGTTCGATAAACCGTAAAAATTTTATACCGCAAATAAATTGAGGTTCAATATCTCAAGAAATGTAAATTTTCTCAAGTAGGTCTAAAGGACCTTTTTTGTAGGAAATTAAATTTCCAACAAAACTTTCCTTTGCAATTTTTAGATAACGCTGATCACTTTCAGGGTAGTTTCTTTCAGACATATGCAACAACATTTTAGGTGGGGAGTGAAAAAAATAAAAAAAGTTGAAAAAAAAATCGCCCTAATATATATATATATATATATATGGGGGGATCATGCGTGTACATGGACCCTTCTAAAGTCGTGCGTATTCGTAAAAATTGTCCACCTGTGTAAACCAAATTCAAGCCAACGTCGAGAACCAAACTTACATACTTCGCAAGAAGCAAGCCGAAATTCCTTCCTCATCTGTATCGGGCTTTGGGACCATGATAAGAAACATCGTGAGCTAAAAGAAAAAAATAGTAAGAATACGAGATTTTGCTGAAGGCACAGGGGAGTTTCTGAGAGAGAGAGAGAGTCAGTGTCAGTATAGAGGGTTGAGCTTGGCTGAATCCACCCTCTGGGAGTAAGCGTCCTCAAAAAGATACGCACTCGTATACGAGACTGCCGGCAGCGCCATTCTTGATTTTATTATAGCTTCTCCCTCGGGATATGTTTCGGAGCGTCTTTCATTCCTCGACAATGAACCGACTTTCTCTCTCTCTTTCTCTCTCTCTCTCTCTTTCTTCTTATATATATAATCTTTTTTTCTCTTCCATTTCATTTCGTGCTTGTATCTAGGTTTCGCATTTTTCTTAACGTCGAAACTCCCATCTCCGGTCGAATCCACCCCGGTGAAATTACATGCGCGCAAATTTTTCTTTCCCCCAAAAAGACATTCGTAACACGCTGAGATTTTTATGAATTGAAGATATTCTTCCATTTTTTTTTCGAAGAATTTGGAAGAAAAAAAAATTCAATGTAATTTAAAATAAATAATAAATATTTTCAATTCTCCTTTTGATGATATTATAAATTTTTCATCCAATTTTTAAATTAATAAATACAACATTTTTTAACGCAAAAATTTATATTACAAAATTAATATAATAAATTTCATTTATCGATCCTCGATTTCTTTGAATCTCGAATTTTCATGGAAATAACATCTCGCGATTCAACCGGCTACGAATTCATCTTTCTTTTTCAGTCTCTCACCATTTGCCAATACTTACTTTTTCATTAAAAATCCACCGAAGAAATGGTCCGAGGGACGACAAAAAAAAACAAAAAAAGTCATACATTGTGTATACAGGGTGTTCCATTTAACTTGAAGTAAAGTATGCCAAAGTTCCTACTTTATCGATTGGACGTTTTATAGGTGATACAGAGGTCAAATTTTTTATTAAAAGAAAATATATTGACCAAATAAAAAAATAGTTCGGGCAAAAGTTGTACATTTTTTCACGTACAACCCGGTGCTGCTATAAAAATATGAAACTACCTCAAAAAAAAGAAAGTTGACCTTGATATCACCTTGAAAACGTCTCCTGAAAAAAAACCAAGATAGTCATTTTATTCTTTATTAAAATCGATTCGACACGTATTTCGTTTTTTCCTAGTCAAACGGGAACACCCGGTATACGCAAGGCACATAGACACGAGCCGATAGATGACAAAAAACGGGAAAAAATATATTTGAACGACTCGATGGTCGGTGGTTTGCGGTGGATACACGTCGATGTTGGATGAAGCCCCCGAAAAATGCCTCGCGGGAGTATCGCACCGACAGAATGAAGGGAAAGAATAAAAAAAGCTCGAGTTACTTCGATGCTATAACGGTCGCAATTAATTCTTACGAGCGTAACAACCGGCCGGTGTTGCAACCCCTTCTCCCAGTCGTCGCCATTTTCCCGCGTCGTTTCTGCGGGACTGTCGACCAAAATGGAAGTGATAGGGTTTTTTTTCTTCTAATTTTTTTTTTTCAAACGAGCACACCGCGCGCAATTAATTCCCGACGTTGAGCAGCGGCGGCCTCCGTAAACTCGCAATTTTCGTAGTTGAAACTGTGTGAGGAAGGGGGGGGGAGTTGAGTATCAAGTCAGAGCCGTTAAAACGTCAGCCGAGCCGTTCGCGCATTGTAAACTATATTAAATTCCTGGGGGAGACTCGCCGCAGGATCGTTGAATAAAATTGGAATTTTGCAATCGCACATTCGCGAGCATCTCGTCCCGTTCGAACGACAAATTTGGTAACAAACCGAGAATCGAGAATTTCTGCATCCGCATTTTTCGATTTTGGCTCAGCATAACTTATTCACTGTAGCGTGGAGAAGAAAAAACCTATTGACCTTTTTTGTCCCTCGTTCGATTCTCCGATGGTTCAATTTTTCGAAAACAAACTCGCACTCACAACTGAGGTTGTTTTGTCCTATTTAAATGTTTCGCACGCTGTATTATCTTAGCGCGCATTTAGGGAACTGAACGTTCAAGATCTTTTTTCCCTTAATTTTCTAGTGACCCGTATAAAAAAAAAAAATAACCTTCTCTTAATAGAGGGGGGAGAACAAGAAGACGAATTAGATTGGGAGCATTGCGTAAAGGCAACTTAAACCATATTTCAATCTAAAATCACCGCTGTTTGCAAATCACACAGAGTTTTTGTCGAAAAAAAGTTATTTGTAAGAAAAAGCTAGAAAAAACTGCACTGAAAGAAAAAATTACTAGAACCAATGAAATAAAGTTTTGAAGGCAAAAAATCATTTCTTTCATTATTTGCCAAAACATATTATAGATTGGTTCCCTTATATATTTACTTGGTTCATTTTTTTCAGTCAATTCCATAAATTTCTGTTTCAATAAATGAATTTACTTGAATCTAACAATATGTTATCAATTATATGTATTATGATATTTGAATCAAGAACACATTTTATCATTCAAAACATGCATGTCTTTTGATACAGGAAGCACTGAGAAAAAAAATCTGTTGAATCAACAAATTAATTAGTCCAATCAACAGGAAAAATGATTGATTCAATCAAATGCGTGTTTATTAATTGTTGCTAAACATTTTATAAAAAATATATAGTCCTTGTCAAATAATTTAATATGCATACTTTAGTGACCCCAAAAAGAGATAAATAGAAAAAAAAGACAAATCTGCGCCAATTCTCCGATCTAATTTCTCTGTTCGATCAAGATTCGAACCCTCGACCCTACCTACCATATCATACCTATCCTACCTAACTACCTAACACGCTACCAATTACGCTATCGACTACTACTGTGCACTTGAAAAAAGTTAAGAGTTATGAAGATTCGACTATAAGAAAAATTTGAAAAACCAGTTTTTTACGTTTTAACAACTGATGTATACTATTAAAGTATACTGTAGAAATGATAGTTCTTTGCTTGAAGGAAATAAAAATTTCATCATTCCAAACAAATATTCTATTGGAATAAAATAATGTGTTATTTATTTTACTACAGTTTCTTTTCAAATAATCACAATAAATTTTATATCCAATAAATATTGAAAATACTACAGAAATATTTTTAGAAGTAAAATAATGATGAATTTATTGCAAAGAAATAATTTTGGTCGAAAAAAATAATTTCGTATTGAAGTCATTTTTAGATCCAAATAATCTCACGTTTATGATGCCATAAATAATTGTCTTGAAAAAAAAATAACTTCGTCATGAAGTCGTTTTTTAGATTCAAATAATCTCATGTTTATGATGCGATCAATGTAATTAATCCAATGAATACAAATTCAATCAAATCTATCATGCATTTAATTGTTACTATTAAATAAGAGTTTAATATAATGGAGTAATAGATTCGTGAAAATATTTTTTTAGATGAAGAGTAATTTTCTTGGTTCAACAAATAAATAATCGAATTAATACTTTCATTTAATAAATAAATTCATGTTCTCAAATTCAGTAATTTTTTCTCTCAGTGTGAAAAAAAAATGAAAGTGAAGAAATCTTGAGGGTCGTAAAATAAAAATAAATTTTTTTTTCTAATCGATTCTTTTTTTTTGGAAAAAATACATTTCAACGCCAAAATTTTGCTATCATTTCTCGAGGATATTAGAGATTTATTAAAAAATTGTTGAATAAAATAAACAGCATTCGTGAATAATATAATTTACGATTAAATGCAATCAAACAAACTCCAGGTCGGAGTTCAAGAGTTTTTCCACACGTTGATTCTCATATTATTCCGGTGAGAAAAGTGTGGACGCGCTCTTTCACGGGGCAGATTTTTTTTCATTTTTTCTTTAAACTCTTCGGGCAACACTTTTTGTTTTGACGGCAGAATCGCAAGAGAGTCCGCGGTAACGTTAAAACTTTTTCCACAGGCCCTGTATTTATACAGTGAGCTCGGAATTTTTCAGCCAGCAATGCCACAGTCCGGCCATCAGCAAGAAGACGCGCGCATGCCAGACGAAATGAATTTTTAAACAGCCCTCCGCCATTCGTGAATGCGAAAAAACTTTGCTCGAATTCTCTCGAAATGTGGCGCAGCACGAGAAAGAAAAGACTGAATTAAGCGGAGCCCGTGAATCTAATCCGGGGCAAGAAAATTTATACGCAAATTTAGGCGAAAAAAAAGTACCGCGTCATGTTTGTGGAACCCCGAAATAAAGATGGGAGAACGAAAGCGTCATAAAGGGGATGAAAATTGAAGAAAAAAACTTGCCAGACGCGAAGAATAATTCGGGCTCTAGTTTTTTCAATAATCACGATGAATTTTTCGAAGGATAGACCTTCAATGTCAATTTTTATCATTCAATTTTTAGGGCGTTTTTTTGTCTCAACTCCAACGTCAAAAATATTTTTAAAATTTTTGGGGTGTCTTATTGCATTTTTTCGACATTGCCAGACGATTATCAAACACAAAAATATTGAATTTTTCCCTTAAATATTGAGAAATTTCTGACTTGGGAATTTCACGAAGAAATTTCAACTTTATAGAGCAAAGAAAAATTGTAAAATTCAATTTATTGAAAAAATCACTCAAGCTCAAATAACACGATATTAAAATGAGGAAATTCTTCAGTTTTTCTTTGTTTCAGGCAAAAATTAAACGCATAAGTATTCCAGAATGTTTTGTAAAAAAAATAATATTTTTGTATTAAAAAAATTGTTTTTCAATGTCATAATATCCTCCATAGAAATTGAGTAGAAATTAAAATATGTTTTTGAGTATATTTAATTTTCATGAGGGAAATAACAAAAATGCTTTATCAATGTTTGTTAAATTCAAGCGCGAATTTGAAAAAAAAAACATCCCTACGAGACAAAAGAAGGTGCGTCGCTCGCGGAAGGGACGCTCCGAGCTTTGACGGGGAGGAAAAGGTGAAAATAAATCCGCAGCATGAAAAATGTTGGGTATGAAGAGAAAAACCAGTCCGATATTTCGTCGAGGAAAATTCGAGTGAAATCAAGCGTGGATGAATGGACAGAGATATAGAACTATCGGGGGGTGGAAAAAAAAGAGGTACCATAGAGATTCCTGAAGCTCTTCGGGATGACCCCCGGCTGCAGAGAACGTGTTTTATTCGGCGAGGAATTTAATAATGCCGGACCATATTACGGAGTGAAAAAGAGAGTCAGCTCGGACCAAGCCGAGTTTTGCTGTACACGAACGTCCGAACGTTATTTCAAGCTCCTGAAAACGAATTCATTGCGTTTTTACTCATTTTTTCTTATCCTCAACGTCCTTGTTGCCGGCTAAAACCCAAATTCTTCGCTCGGTCATTTGTTATCACGGTTTATTCACCGGGAATTTCAATGCGAGTTCACTAAATTCGCGGTAAATTCGAGCTTTCGTTTTAATCAACGCGCAAACAAATAACAATTATCATTTGGAATGTTTGGAATTATAAATTGAGCAATTTGAGGAATTTTCCGAGGAGGTCAAACAGATTCGAAGAAGTTAAATCGGGGACAAATATTTTAAACAGTTTCTGCAAATATTTGTCGATTAATAGCTAATAATAGGTAAACGATCTTCAAAAAGTAATCCATTAGTATTCATCGATTTTCCATATTATGAACGAAGAATTTTCAGATTCCTTTACTCAGCAAAGAAAATCAAAATTTAATATTATTGACTACAATCAACAATAAAACACACTCAAAGATCACTCGATAAAGGAATTTCAAAAGCACTTGGGCTCCGTCGGTAAAACAGATCACGACCATGCTACTTTAAACCGTATGAACAAAGTAACCGCGCGTTAGTTCGATGAATATCGATAAAAGTTAGTCACTCCAGAATGTCAAAAGACGGAGGAACTTTCTTGAAACGCCAAAGAAGAGAGACAGCAATTTCGAACCATCGGTCGGTATTTCACGTAGGATTGATCAGAGTGACGACCGCGAAGTTGGTCATGAACCAACGAAGGTTGAGGATGTTCCGCCACGAAGTTTCTGGAATTTCGATTAACCGTAGTAGTTCTCGGGGGTACAATTGTGGCGTGGGAGTTGTCTACGATTGTCAGAGGACTCACGAGTAGCACCTTAAGAGGTAGTCGCAGTTTGCTGGTCCATTATATTTTGGAATTGGGGTTGGGCCGAGCTCACAGTGTTGGAATAGGCAATCCATGCTCACTCGCGCGTCCTATAAATTCCAGGCGCTCATAATCCTGCTTCGTCGGCGGTACTCACTTTGCATTGTTGCCGGGCGCCCACTAATTACGACGATCAATCATAAAACTTTCCGTACGTGCTGGCGAACAACCACCGGCGCCTGGTACACCGACCTTCCTCCCTCCCGCCCCAACCCCCATCATCCGGTTCTTTAACTCACGTGGTTATACGTGTGTTAAGGACTCCCGAATTCGCCAACCCCGAATATATATTCCTCCTCCATTCGCGCCCCAACCCTTCACCATTGAGACCCGTGACGCCCCGGTTATTGTTGGGACACGTGTAGTTATTAGCAACCGGAAGTACCACGAACCGTAAACCGTTACGATCTTCCTGTGTATACCTGTATCCGGAAATTCGGCTCGCGCGTTCCCATTGTATCGCTCCTCTCATCCGTTTCTCATGGAAATTCACCGTTTCGGAAAGGGGGCTGGTCACGGAAGACCAAAATCCACCGAGGAAGGATCATCCCCCAGCTGTCCAATAGCAGATCCGTGGTAATTGAGGTTGACGAAGTTACAGATTAATTGGATAATCGCGCACAATTGCAGTCCTCGTCGAACACTTCAATGAAGATTGGACGGGAATAGGAATAGTTAACCTCAAGCCTTGCCTGGGTTGCCTGGCTGGGGGTTGCCTGGCTAAAATTCGGAACCCATTTGGAAAGGAGCCTCCCCTGACTTCGCAGATGTGGGACAATGGGGGATGATGAGGTTAATTTCTAACTCCACGTACGATTGCAGTTGGAATCCGAGTCTTCAATGGAGATTAGAACTAACGTCAAAGCTAACCCCACCGGAGCGTCCAATTTGTTTACGCGGTACCCATGATTTGCGAAACTTGCAGATATGCCAGACGCATCCAAATTGCATCGGTCATAATCAGCGATGGTCTTCGTAGGTCGTAAATCTTGGGGAAGAGACGTCGGTGCGGTGCAGGAAGGCAATGGGAGGTGAGGGTATAAAAGAACCAAAGAAGATTGTGTAATCACGAGAAATCACATTTAACGACTCTGGTATAATCGAACTCTTCCATAAACGACGCGACGAGAGGACCACGAGAGAGACCCCAGGATGTTACCCGGGCATCGCTGGCTTTGGCCCCTTCAGTTCAGGCGGATTCTCATCTCGGAGCGATAAAATTTCACTCTAACCACAATTACTGCCAAGTTTATCCACCGAGTCATCCCTCCGACCCCTTTTCATCCCCGTTATGGAGTTCTTGCGAAGTCTCCCTCTCTTTCTGGAAGAATCTTCCCAACGAAACTCCTCGGTGAGACGCGCGAGGGGGTTGCGATTCACTGGCGAACTGGGGATCCTCGTACCGCACCCCCAACCCTCCGCTATTGCGAAAACTTTACTTCAATGTTCTCGAGTGCTCTTCTTCGTAATCCGTAATTGCCAAATGTACGCTGGAATGAATCATCCCGATTCTGACGTTCAATCCACAATAGCCCGATCGCTCAATTACATTAATCACTATAATTTTGGAGTATAAGACCCATTGTAAACTCGTTCTTACAGTCGATTATCACAAAACCGCTCTTACCCAGTTTCAAATTGTATTTTTCAAGCTCTAACGTTCCCGATTGCGTGCTTTGACCTTGAGTACATCGGTGGCTAAGGCAGATTCCTTTTTGACCAGCAGTAGGTAACAATGTTTTCTATTTTAAGAAAAATCGATTTCACATCAGATGGAACTGTTTTTCGGTAAAGTTCCGAACTGACAGGATAGTAGACAATAGAATGGTGAATGTATCGCTGAACTGGAGCTTAAAATATTTCTGAAAGAGGCAAATAACACGCGATCCAATTGGATTTCGCGGTGCTTCGCAAAACAGAGGGATCGGTAGCTGTAGGCATTACGTCTGTATCTTTTCTGGGGTAAAAGGGAAAGAAAGAGAGAGAAAAGATGTGGGAGCCATGTGGAAAGGAATATCCGTGTGAAACAGAGATGGAATTTACACTCACGATATACCGGCTCCGCGCGTCACTCCGGTAAGTACAACGTAATACGAAAACGTTGCGGTATACAATATGAGCGATTTCTCAAAGTACCAAACTAAGAGAAATTATTCATTTGGTTCAATTAAATTTACTCGACATAAGTAAAATTTTATTTAGGTGCCGCCTTAATAGGCTATTTATTAAGCTCATATTCAAATGAATCGAAAAAATTTATTCTAATCAATTTAACTAATTAATTTTGCAATAATCGCCTTTCTTAATTCTTCCTGCCGTTGGTTAATTTTTAAATAATTTTTTAATCAAACAAAAACGCGAAAATGAAACAATGAAAATATATTCTTGAATTAAAAAAAGATATATGTATATCGATACTTCAAAAATTCAACCCCTTAAATAATATCATTCTCCAAAATTATTTTACACCATGAGACGTGATTTCTTCAGTTTAAATAAACTGAAAAAAATTTGTTTTGATACATTTTCCTTCTGCCTCAGTTTCTGATAATTTGAATTGTTTTTGCCTCCCTCTGGCAAAGGAAGTGATTTCCATAATATTTCAAAAAATGTTTATTATTTTTTATCCTGAAGTAAGAATAAGAAATAAAATCCGAAAAAATACTGCCCTTTACGGAAAATTCTCTATTTTGTCATTAAAATATTTCTAATGCGCAGTAAATTTCAAAAATGGATGAAAACAAGATTTTAATGATTAAAAACAATTTTTCCGTTACTGGGCTCGAGTTTTCACGTTTATTTTCTCGAATTATCACTCCGGTGGGTCTTATTTTGCCCATAAACCAAGTTTTGTCGCTAATTTTTTATTTTTGTAGAATTTTACTTTGCCCAAATCTATGAGCCCGTAGTAAAAAAACTCCATTCGTCGCCATTGAAAAATCCCCATTCATTCCCCATTGCCAAAATAACCAACGGAGATGAATGCCGAATTGCCTAAGGGGATTTTCGCCATTGAATTCCCCATTTCAAATCGAATGAGGATTTTCCAATGAGGATTGACGTCCCCATTTGAAACGGAATGGGGATTATCCTATGGGGATTCAATGAAGGAAATCCTCATAGGCAATTCGACATTCATCTCCATTGGTTTTTGTAGGCAATGGGGAATGGATGTCGATAATCAATTGAGACTCTTTCATATAGTAAAAAACTCCATTCGTCACCATTGAAAAATCGCCATTCATTCCCCATTGCCAAAATAACCAATGGAGATGAATGCCGAATTGCCCAAGGACATTTTCGCCATTGAATTCCCCATTTGAAATCGAATAGGGGTTTTCCAATGAGGATTGACTTCCCCATTTCAAACGGAATAGGGATTATCCCATGGGCATCAGTGGGCAAGAACTCCTTGCATGGATTTTTTGGACACCGACTTCTCCTAATATTCCGTGCTCACAATCGTCTAGATAAGCATACTCTTCGCATAATCCGTATGGGAGTTCAGCGGGTTGCCGTCCTGCGACATCTCGCGCCAAGTCTCGGAACTAATGCGACGCGGTTTCCAATGGACATCTTTGGGTAATGCTGATCATTCAGTTCATCCGCATTTACTTCCCAATGGACATCATTGGGTAAAGCTGATCATTTCGTTCATCAGCATTTGCCTTCCAATGGACACCATTGGGCAATGCTGATGGCTCGGTCCATCAGCATTTGCTTTCCAATGGGCATCATTGCGTAATGGTGATCATTCGGTTCATCCGCATTTGCTGTCCAATGGACGTCATTGGGCAATGGTGACTTTTCAATGGATATCCATTCACTGATCAATGGTCGTTCCTATACGCCATTGAAAAATGCGGAAATCTCAATGGGTCCCCATTCATTGTCCAATGGAGTCGTATGAGGACCATTGGTTGCCATTGGCGATTCAATGGAGTTTTTTACTACGGGAGTATTCGAAGCTTTGACGTCACGCTCTTATTCCATGGAATCTGTCGTATATTATGGGAGGAAGATCGTCTTTTGTATGGTCCGCAAGTACTTCGGCAACTCCGGTGGGGAATGACAACGTTGTGCGGGCTTGAAACCAAATCGATGTAGCGTCTTACACAATAAAATGAGACACACACAGAGAGAGAGAGAGAGAGGGATATGGAGAGATATAAATGTCTAAAAACCGGGGGAAGTCTGCAACTGGTAAGACTCAGGAGCCTCGGAGGAAATGCCGCATGATAAAAGTAAACAAGAGGATTTTCCAAGTACGTCTGCAACCATGAAATGAGGATGGTGCATCGGGAACGTGGTCGAGGCGTTGCTCGGAATTGTGAGGAAATAAAAATAAAAAAAAACCAAAAAAAAAAGATGGCGAGAGGAATGGAAAGGAGGAAGAGTTCTAGACTCGCATCAACCGCACGCAGCATGCAGACACATAAATACAATTTATCGCGGATCCGGTACCATTTTCTACCTCTCCACGTTTTTTCCCCCTTCCCCTCCCAATGCTACGTGCGTTCTGTCTACGTTTTGTATGAATTCGTGATAATGTCACTTTATCACAATTTTCGTCTTTTCGGCTTTTTTTTCTATTTAAAAAAAAACTAAAAAAAAGATTCCTCTCTTGATTTTTCTACTCAAGATAGCTCTTTTTTTTATTTTTGCAATTTATGTAAAATTTAAATAAATTTATTCAAAGCTTCAAAGGTTTTATGTAAAATTAAGCACTTTTAGAAAATTCGTCATAAATTGTAGTATTTTTCTCAATTTTGAATATCGGAATTTTTGGATTTTTTTTTTGAGTTTCAATGTCAGGGAAACTTTTGATCTTAAGTAATTTTATTTTGGTACATTACAAGGAGACTCAATAATTTCAAATCTTATTTGTTCGAATAGAAAATTTTGGTAATCGCCAAAAGCGATGAGAACGTTTTATTTTCACAATTTTCGTTTTTCGGTGGTGCGCCGTTAACGAGGCGCAAATCGAGGGGAGTATCTGGATAGTCCCCGTGAGATTGTATGGATATTGTTTCGTTGGCGCACGATCCTAGGCAACGATATTCCTATATACTTATATACAGGGTGTCCCCCATTTGACTTGGAGACACCGAAATAACTCGATATTCACGCGGTAAATCTAAAAACCCCAAAACACGCATCAAGTCGATTCGAATGAAGAATCAAATCGCTATTGTAGTTTTTTTTTTTAATTGAGTTTACGATTTAAAGGTCATATCAAGGTCAACTTTTTATTTCAATGGAAATCTATTTTTTTAGTGGCAGCATCGTTTTATACGTAAAAAAAATGTACAACTTTTGTTCCAAATGTTTCGTGATTTGATCAAGTTTCCATTTAAAAAAATGGACCTCCGTTTCACCTTGAAAATGCCGTTCAAATGATTCTTCATTTGAACGGACTCAATACCTATCTCGGGGTTTTCCGAATTATATTGCGTAAATATCGAGCTGTTTTGGTGGCTCAAGTTAAATGGGACACCCTGTATATATGCGGCAACCTCCGTACGCCTTCTCAGTTCCCTTAATTGCGAGTCACCACGCTGGGATGCCCGGTAAAACCATCAGCCCGTTACTTTCACGATTTTCTCGCCCCCGTGGGCTAATGATCATGACCGCTTGGCAAGAGAAAGCACCGAGCTGAAAATCGTAGGGGGACTGAGCTTCTGTTTTTGTCCCTCATAAACGAGATTCAACGCTAATTCCTTCAAATTGGTGGACGCCTTCGATACACGTGTTTTTTCATTTTTTAATCCAAAGTTTTGTTCTTCGGAATTCAACGATATTAAGTTATTTATATTTGAAAAAATTGGATTCAGAATGTAAACAAATCGAAAATAAAATCAACAGATTAGAATATTAATATTTAATATTTTTTTTAGTTAAAAACTTTCAATTAAAAAATAATTTGTATTGGATTTTGGATAAAAATGTTCCTGGGCAGATTATACTGAAATTAAAACAAGATGAAAAATCTATCTTAATTAAAAAATATCGAATTCAGAAGACAAAAAAATAGAAAATTGAGGCAACATATAATAAAAGTATTTTTCAAACATTTTTTCAAACTATAAAATTAAATTAAAAAATTCGTTTGTACTAAACTTTCAATGAAAATGTTTCTTCGCCAAATTATAGTGAAATAAATTTGAGAAAATGTTATCGATCGCAAATTTCGGGACGGAGCCAAATTGGAGATTTTCCAAAAGTTCGATTAACGTAGTACTCTTTCGAAGCTGCAGAAAAATTTCAATGTATAAATTTCTCCACTACAAGTTACTCTTCTATCCCATGATAAATAGAGGTAAAATAGGATAGAGCAAAAATCACTCGAAATTTTCGAAAATTGCATCTACGAATTATTGTTTAAAAATCATACAAGTCGTGAGATTGTATAATTTCAAACTTTTGCATTCTCAGAAAGAAAAACCTCATCAACCACCGATTAAAAAGTAACGACTCAATGTGGAAATTTCAAATCACCACGATCCTTTAAATCATGTTTCAAAAATCAAAAAAATTGATCAATTTTACATCTTTCAAGCGATTTTTTTAAAATTCAAGATCAATCATTTTCGTCGCTTCATGTATTTGTTCACAAAATTTCAGCTCAATGACGGCACAATTACAGAATTCACGATAATAATAATTTTTTTTTTTAAATATATTTTTTATTTAAGTTCAAGCTTTTGATGAAAAAGCAAAATGTCCAAATTAGGGTCTAAACAAATGATAAGTAATATTTTTTTAATTTTGAATTTTTTCGAAATCTAAATTCTCGATGAGAGAGCAAAATTTCTAAATTTTTCTAAATTTCATGGATTTCATCATATTTTTCTTGTGTATTCCATTTTGTCTCATCCGTGCGAATTTCGATAATTTGTCTTTTATACGACAGAAACAGCCGAGACGCTTTTTCATTGTGTTCAAAGAATGTTGGGTCGAGTCATGCGAAAAACTCATCTTGAAAACGAGAAATGGTGTCTGGGCTATTTCGTGTGTGGTTTTTTTGTGTTTCCCCTGAGAAAGAAGGCGTTGAACTTTTGGTTAAAGAACGAGAACGGGTGAAGGAGAGACAGAGACAAGAGGAAAACCCAGTGGACTCTGGAGCAGCTGAGGTCGGTAATTAAGAATCCTGGGTCGGAGTGCGAGGGGTAAAGCTTCGCCTCTTTTCTGAAAACGGGGTCTCTCTCTCCCTCTCTCCCTCCTACTCTGATACCAGCCAGGGGTAGTGGGGACTTATTTGTTAAGATTACGGAAGGAAAATTCTTCGTAAGTTCCACCCAATTTTCTCTACATGCCGCTGACTCCCGGTCGATTTCTCGATTCTCCGCAGCGAGCGAGTTCGTAAATCTTTTTTCGCTTTTTTTCATCCCTCATGGATCCTTCGCGAAAAAGTGAAAACCACTTAATGTTTAAGCTACTTTTTGCTGTTTTTACGGGAGGTTCGATGTCAGACGCGATAAATTTTATATTTGGATTTTTTCTCGAAAATGCTTGACCCGAAAGTTCTTGAGACATTAATTGTTTACTCGGGAGCAGTTTACAGGGGTGTAAAAGTCATCCCCAAAATGTTTACGACGTTAAAATTGTACGGCGGAGGCCTTGAGAGGGTATAAAAAATCAATAACCATTAATTTGGCTCGCATTTGAAAATTCGGATAAACCAATAAATTTTAAAGCGGGGAAGGTTGATTCGATTGGTTAATAGGGGATGAACGAAGACATAGAAACCTTTTGCTCCTTTTAGGGGATGTTCGATGTCTATCCTGACGTCAAATTAATTAATTAACCTGAAAATTGTTTGCGAAAACGATTGTTGTCTCGAACGCAATTTTTTGGGGGTGTGAAATCAACCCCTAAATATTTAAGTGGCATAAAAATTGTATCGTGGAGGCTCTTTGAGAGGGTGTGAGAAATTGTTGACCGTTAATTTAGCTCAAATTTTCAAATTCGGGTAAATGAATTTCGACACAGAGCAAAGTTATAATTCGATTCGTAAATTAGGGGATGGCCGGAGACACAAGAAAAAATGGGTGGAAATTTAATCGATGGTGTTTGCGAGCTAAACAAGTTGTAACGCAAGTAACGGAGCGACTGTTGTGCGCGAGTTAGAATTTGGTACGAAGCTGGGGAAAAGGCACGACACTATCACAGGCAGAACACGTTTTGAGGGATAATCGTATTAGCGTTAGTTACGCTCGTACCAAGGAAAAGGGTGAACGTGAACCGGGGTTCAGGTGCGCCAAGCACCCCAGTTACGTATAGATCGTACCTGTCTTGAGTTTACCGTCGCTCGTGTGTGAACGATACCATGATCCTCCCTTTACCCGGGCTACAGTGCACGATCACAATGAGTTAAGGGGTAATACACAGTCAGGATTTTAAAAAATTTGTTTTTTTTTTAAATTTCATTTTTATAATGTACAAAATTCTTGAAAAATCGTTTTTTTCGACCTCCTGACTGCAATAATCCGTTGAGGACCTTTTTACACTCTAAATATGAAATATATATATGGGGTATTCCCGCTCGACGGGACTCCCTTTTAGGCCGACCTCTTTCGATTTTCTTGAAACTCGAGTATGTTTTAGTGTTGCCTGAAAGTATATTGTACACCAATTTTCAGATCTCTGACTATAATACTCTTTGGAATACACCAAAAGTTATATTTCAAACTTTTTGCGTATTCAGCGCTTCGGAGCTTTGGCAAGGCGCGAAATAAAATCGAAAAAATTCTTTAACAATAGCTTTTGATCGGAAATATCCTGCCCTTTTCGAAAAAAATATCAGCGATTAAAAAAAAACACGAATTCATTTAAATTTCGGCCAAAAAAAGAGCATAATTTAATTCGGCGGAACAATTTTTTTCATATTTTGTGGATATCTGAGAAGTCATGATATAAATTTCAAGTTGGAACTCACATCCGTTTACCAATGCCAAGTCTTTTAGTAGGATAAAAATTCTCGAATATCGTGTTTTTTCGTATTCAACAGTTCCCTGATGTATTATATAGCGTTTTTTTAACGAATTTTTAATTTAGTAAATTTATTAAATTAATTAAATTAAATTTATTAAATTATCAAATTTATTCAATTTATTAAATTAAATTTGTAAAATTCGAAATTCATTAAAAAAAACTATATGATATATCAGAGAACTGTTGAATACGAAAAACTCAATATTTAAGAATTTTTATCCTACTAAAAGACTTGGCATTGGTAAACGGATGCGAGTTTCGACTTGAAATTTATATCGTGACTTCTCAGATATATACAAAACATGAAAAAATTGTCCCGCTGAATTAAATTATGCTCTTTTTTTGTAAATCAATTTTTTCGGTTTTTGGCCAAAATTCAAATGAATTCGTTTTTTTTTCGGAATTGCTGATATTTTTTTCAAAAAACGCAGGAAATTTCCGATCGAAAGCTATTGTCAAAGAATTTTTTCGATTTTATTTCGCGCCGTGCCAAAGCATCGAAGCGTTAAATACGCAAAAAGTTTGAAGTATTATAGTTAGAGATCTGAAAATTGGTGTAAAATATACTTTCAGGCAACACTAAAACATACTCGAGTTACAAGAAAATCGAAAGAGGTTGGCCTAAAAGGGGGTCCCGTTGAGCGGGAATACCTCATATATATTCGTGATATATACAAAATAAATAATATTAATAACACAATAAACATTGAAAAAAATGGAATTCGTCAAAACTTTCTTGCCGATAATATCACGAAAAAAGGATGAAATAACAAAACTTTAAAAAAATGGCTAAATTAAACAATTTTTTTCTTTTGTAAATTTGTTTCTCTTTAACATAAATAATAAAAAAAATGCAATGAACAAACGGGACTGTAAGTGAGAAATATAAACAAAAAATTTTAATTTTCGTATACTTTTATGACGTTAAGATAAATATCGAAAAAACGCATTTATCAAAGGCAATTTTGAGTAAGAAATATTTGAAAACCTGTAAATTTTTGTAAACTTTTTCGTCGGATGATCGATTTTTATAATATCTTGAAAAATTATCAGATTTGTTATATCAATATTCTTAATTAATTTTTGTAAATTGAATTTTTCGTATCGAGCTTTTAAATTTATTAAAACTTTAATTTATTTCAAGAATGCTGCTCCCATAATTTTGCTTTTAGCTGAACTCTTCGTTAGCTGAATCAACAAAAAGATTTAACGAGATTGAGATGCGAGAAAATTTTTTTTTTTTTAGCATTCATTGGATCGCGAACTGTACCTGTTTATCTCAGGAAACTTCTATCCTTTAGACAAGAAGGTATCCTTATCCTTCCCTTTTATATGTATATTTATATATATGGGGCATTCCAAGTGAAATCGTGGGGTCATTTCCCTCGGGTCATCAGATTCTTGCATAACTTTTTTTTCACATTGATTGCACTTAAAAAACAGCCTAATTTTTTTGAAGATTTTTCTCGCCACTCCTTTTATTTTATTTTTTTCGGTTTCTCAAATAAAATAAAAAAATTAATTCCTAATACCCCTTACATAAGTAAAAAAATAAAATAAAAATAAAACATATCTTGAAAAATTTTGATTGATCCAAGACATGTTTTATTTTTTTTTTTTTTTACTCATGTAAGAGGTGTTATAGGAATTAATTTTTTTATTTTATTTTAGAAACAGAAAAAAAGAAAATTATTTAAAAAAATATGAGGCAGCCGCATCCCACTTTCTAATCATGATAGATATTACTTATTTTTGGCCCAGAATTTGTGGAAAAAATTGCAGAATTTTGAAAGTGGTTTTTTTTCAGTTATCCCTTTTTTACACAAAAAAGATCGTCGTACCACCCGAAGGAGTGGCAAGAAAAATCTTTTAAAAAATTAGGCTGTTTTTCAAGTTGAATCAATGAGAAAAAAAAAAGTTATGCAAGGATCTGATGACCCGAGGGAAATGAGCCCACGATTTCACTTGGAATGCCCCATATATATGTGTGGGAAGGTTTCTGCACATTGCCTGCAGTTTCTCCATGTAGTGCATTAATCCCTCTTGCAGATTCACTCTCCGGGTCCGCTCACAGCATCCTTTGAAGGATCCTCACGGCAATCCTCTCTCCCCTACTTTAGCGTTTCCCTTCTTCGAATTAACGCATTTGCATGCTTATTGCTTCGTAGATAATTCAATTATCCTCAATAATTATACGTCGGTGTGAAATTTTCCCTCCAAGTTTCCTCTCATTCCCTTACAAGTGATTATCTCTTTGTTTTTGTTATAATTTACTCAATTCAAAACAGGAATCAAGAGACAATCGAATATTCGTCTCAACGGCAACGGTAAAGTAGATTCCTAGTGATTTATTATTTTTTTTTTCAAGGAAAATAGTCACAAACGGGTGAAATTATTGAAACAAAAATATTTAAAAAACGTAAAATTACCGTTAGAATTTTCATCGAGAAATCAAATTTCAATCAGACAAATCAATCAGATCTGAATGATTGGGATGAAGCCAATTCCTAGGGAATTATTTCTTTGTAGTAAAAATAATCATGAAGAGGTGAAATAATTTTTAAAAAATAAAACAAAATTACCATTAGGAGGTTCATCGAGAAATCAAACTTCAATCAGATAAATCAATCGGATTATTAATTATCTGTATGATGATTGCGATAAATTCAATTTCTAGGGCATTTTTTTCTCACAATAAAAATAATCACAGGAATTAATGAAATAATTTTTTTTTAAACATTAAAAGCGGAAAATGTTGTTGACTCAACTTTTGGCATTTATGGCGAGAATATTCGTTGAACGAGTTGGAGAAATAAAATAAAAATTCAAGAGCTAACTTTTATTGATATGAGCGAAAAATTCTGTATATGAATTTTCACAAAGCTCGTGTCGTTTGGGCACTGAATTATTATTATTTTGAGCCAAAAAAAAGCCTGCGAGTTTCGTATTTCACGCAAAAGCTTTTACAAAGTTTCTTCGTACATTTTTTTCAGGCAAAAACGTCGCTTTCGCCAAATTCAATCTCTGCACTTGCACTGTACGACTTTTTTAATGACTCAGTCACGATCAATTAGCAGACGATGATATTTTTGGGATTACAGCTTCGAGAATAAAGTCACGAATTTTAATTTAACGCATCCGTTAAAGTTAAATTGGGACTGAAAAATTCAATAGTGATTCTGGAAGTCAAGAGCTCGTCTTAAAAACTTCATCGCGACGTAAATTTTCATCGGAATCGTTAAAATTCCTCGGTAAACTTCGAAGTTTAATTGTAAAGTAAAAATATTTTGTTGGTTGTTATTTTTTTCAATTTTTAATTGTAAAATGTAATTATTCATCAATCGTTGAGCAGGTTTTGCAGCGATGAATGAAAAAATTTAATTTCGTTGATAAATAAATTTATTTAAATATAAAAAATGGCCAAAATCAGCATAAACTTCATTAATTGAATGAAAATTTTAATTTTTCAATTTTCGAATAATTGATCAATCATCAAATTTCAAAAAGGTTTTTCAAGAAGACGCATTAGGCTCGAATAAAAATCGCCCTCTCAATATTCTGCTTAAAAAGTACGTTTATGTGGGACTATAAACATGGACGAGATTCACAATCATGAAATATTGAAAAAGTCGCTGTAAAAAAGTTATAAAAAATATTTTAATTAAATTTACTCTTTTACGTGATGCTAAATAGAAAGAGATGGAGCTTATTTAGTCATATCCCATATCCATATCAATCATCCCCCATATCTATTGAGACTTGAAAAACTATCCCTCTAGAATTGAAACTCTTCAAAAATCTCTAAAAATCTGTAAGAATTTATAAAAATCTATAAAAACTTTGATACGACCATATGGTAACGAAAAATACTCCCTAATTTTCTAAGCGTTTAAGGGGTTACACGCAATCAGAATTTTCAAAACATTAATTTTTTTAATTTCATTTTCGTAATGTACATGGGTCATTCCATGTCAAATCGACCAAGAGTTGGAATCGACCCCGTTCAATTTCGATGAAATTTGATCAGAAGTTTTCGTTTTTAATAAAACAAAGTTCTACCATATAGGAAAAAAATTAAATTTTTTTTTTCGAAAGTTATGCAGGATACAAAATTTTACAATTTTTTTAAATCTTTCAAGTTTATTTTTTAAATATCTCGAAAACTATTATAGTTACGAAAAAATCGTTCTGAATTCGTTTTGAAGAGTATACCTGTGGCTACGTAAACGAAAAAAAATTCAAAAAAAAAATTTGAAAAATGATGAATTTGGAGGATTTTTAGTTTTTAAAAATCATGCAAATCCACGATAAACATTAAATTTTTTGTTCAATTTTTTTTATGTAATACCTTGTACTGATCTTGAAAGATCCTGAAATTTTCAGAAAAGTGTTTTGTGTTTTTTTTCAAAAATATGAATTTTTGAATTTTCAACAATCGTGTAAATCCACGATCAACGTTACATTTTTGGTTAACATTTTTTTATATAATACTTTTTATATAATATAATACCTTTTATATAATACCTTTTTTTATTTCAAAAATTTATATTTTTGAAACAAAAATATAAATTTTGTGTTTAGACGGTGAGCCAGATTTCCCAGAAACGGCATAATCGATCAGTCTCAAATTTTTACACATCCTCTATAAATATATTTTTTAGTAATTAATCGAAGGTTTTTTTTACCGATTGATTTTACCATTTTATAAACAATTTTAGGCAAAAATTTTCATCGAAAGTTGAAATTTTTTTTTTAAGAAGCCGCCATTTCGTTATAAATCGATATTTTGCTTATTCATTCGATCTGATACTAGATTATACCTTATAGTAACGAAATCGTTTTAATTTTTTTATTTTGGATGATCCAATCCAGAGATATCGTGCTCACGGTAAGACGCTTTTTTTAAGAGAATGTCTCGGAGATCGACAACAGCCACTTCAAGAATCATTATGTTTTTTAAATGAAAATTTCAAAATAAAGTTAAAAGTTACAAAAATATGTATATTAATTCTTACGTTAATAAATTAAAATCTCTTTCCCGAAAAAATTCTTGAAAAATCGCTTTTTTCGACCTCCTGACTGCGTACAACCCCTTAAGGCAATATTTCCCGCATTGAAACTAACAATAAACAAATCCCTCGATTTCTCTTTCACATCACCTCTTAATCATCAAAGTAAGTCTGGATCGTCTTTCAGAGTCCCAAAGTCTCATCCCCAGTTACATAACAATACTCTCCCGTAGTAAAAAACTCCATTGAATCGCCAATGGCAACCAATGGTCCTCATACGACTCCATTGGACAATGAATGGGGACCCATTGAGATTTCCGCATTTTTCAATGGCGTATAGGAACGACCATTGATCAGTGAATGGATATCCATTGAAAAGTCACCATTGCCCAATGACGTCCATTGGACAGCAAATGCGGATGAACCGAATGATCACCATTACTCAATGATGCCCATTGGAAAGCAAATGCTGATGGACCGAGCCATCAGCATTGCCCAATGGTGTCCATTGGAAGGCAAATGCTGATGAACGAAATGATCAGCTTTACCCAATGATGTCCATTGGGAAGTAAATGCGGATGCACTGAATGATCAGCATTACCCAAAGATGTCCATTGGAAACCGCGTCGCGTTAGTTCCGAGACTTGGCGTGAGATGTCGCAGGACGGCAACCCGCTGAACTCCCATACGGATTATGCGAAGAGTATGCTTATCTAGACGAGTGTGAGCACGGAATATTAGCAGAAGTCGGTGTCCAGAAAATCCATGCAAGGAGTTCTTGCCGACTGATGCCCATGGGATAATCCCTATTCCGTTTGAAATGGGGAAGTCAATCCTCATTGGAAAATCCCTATTCGATTTCAAATAGGGAATTCAATGGCGAAAATGTCCTTGGGCAATTGGGCATTCATCTCCATTGGTTATTTTGGCAATGGGGAATGAATGGCGATTTTTCAATCGTGACGAATGGAGTTTTTTTTTATATGAAAGAATCTCCATTGGTTATCGCCATTGCCCATCCCCATTGCCTACAAAAATCAATGGAGATGAATGCCGAATTGCCTATGGGGATTTTCTTCATTGAATCCCCATAGGATAATCCCCATTCCGTTTCAAATGGGGAAGTCAATCCTCATTGGAAAATCCTCATTCGATTTCAAATGGGGAATTCAATGGTGAAAATCCTCTTAGGCAATTCGGCATTCATCTCCGTTGGTTATTTTGGCAATGGCGAATGAATGGGGATTTTTCAATGGCGACGAATGGAGTTTTTTACTACGGGCTACAACTGTAATAAAAAAAATAAACGATATTAAATCGTCCAGACTCGGCAGGATGAATAAAAATAAAAATATCTCTCTATCGATGTGTCGTGGCGACGAAAATAACCGTCCACGGGCGTGAAATAAGAAATCTTTCGCGTGGGGCAGAGTCATCCCCTTACTTTTCCACCCCGAATAATAACTCCGGCATTCGCGCGGAAAGATAAAACCCTTAAAATCTGTGAGACGAGATAATGGCGCATATATCTCGCTGCAAACTTGCCGCGAAAATATTTGCTGCAACTCCAACGATAGCCGAGTGAATCAGCATTCAAAAATTCCGCCTTTGGTAACTATAAACCGCCTTTCTATCGCTGTTTAAAATAGGGGATGAAGAGTAAATAAAAATAAAATATAAAACAAAAAAAGAAACTGTAAACGTCTCTCCGTGATTCGGAGGTGATCGAGAGGACGCTCCTGCAAACGCGACCAAAAAGCTTCGTCCGTTTGTGCAGGGGATGCTATTTCAGGGGAAACAGGAAGGTTAGGGGTAGTTGGGGGATGGAGGAGGGTAACAGCTACAAAATAGCGCAAACGAGGATACCCATGGGCAACAATGGACGCGCCAAATGGCGTGTAAAGCTTTTAGCTCGAGTGTGCTTCTGTCGTTGTGCTACCCCCATTGCCCCCACCCCCGACCACCCCCACGTCCTCTCACAAACCCCCGCCGCTGCTCTACTCTTCTATCTGGTCGGGTGTGCTATTTGCGGATTTTGCGTTTATCGAAGCGGGCATGACACCCTCGCCCCTTATCCACCCCCTTCATCCCCCTTGTCGCATTTTCATTCCACCCTTTCCAAGAGGGTGAACCGTCCTCCTCCCATTTCATCCTGGCTCGACGTCGCTCTTTGTGTCTACATAACCTCACTAACGGTCGTTACAGAGCAACCCCCAACCCGCCCCCCCCCCTCTGCCCCTTCGAGCTGCCGCCCCCTTCTTTTTGTGAGCAATAGATGCCGGAAGGGATATTCCGTTGCGAAATATCGGAATTTCCCTGTTAAAAAGGATTTTTTCACACAAATCGGAAAAATGGCAAAATTGTGGCGAATTCTCCCCCGTGGAAAACAAAACTATATGTGAAAGTTGAAATTGAATGTTAAATGTCGAACGTTTCAAAAGTTTGATTTTTTGCATATATTCCTGAATAAAATAATAATACATTTATGTAAAAGTATTTACATTTATTATCATTATTTTATTTAAAGTATATGGGGCATTCCATCCCAAATCGGACAGTTTGAAAAACTTTTTTTTTTATTTCCTCAATTTTTTTATATTTTTGAGTACCCATCAAAAGACCCTTCCTGCTAAATTTTGAGATTTTTTCGATTACCGGTTCAACAGATATTAAATTAACAAAAAAACCGCTCTTTTTTGGTATTTTGGTCATAACTTCTTTAATAAGGGTCCAATTTAAACTTTTTTTTTTCAAAATTTTTGTTTTTTGATGGTCTTTTCAGAAAAAAATACAACAAAAATATGCGACGTGTTTTTGAATGAGTTTTTTGGGGTTTAAACGTTAAATCGCGTTTTTAAAAGTGAATGTACTACTATTTTTTTCGATTTTTGAAAATTAAAAAAAAAAATTTATATAAATCATTATGAATACCAATTTTCGTTACTGTATAGTATTTTTTTCAATATTTAGAATTTATTTTGACACTTTTTCATTGTTAACAGATTCTCAAAATTAATAATTAATCGATGAGCAAATAACAACAGTTCAAAATTTGTATGAGTGGGCTTTGAACCTAAATAGTCTACCGAATATTGCTGTCAAATTTTCACATGAGAAACATTATACAGATGCATAAGAAAGATTTTATTTGCGATAAGATACTGCGAAGTCAATTACAGGGGAACACAAAAATTTCATCCAATTATTCCAATGAGCAACGGAAATGTATTGGCAAAGGAATATTCTAATTCGGGAAATAAAGGTATATGTAAGGTTTTCAAAAAAATACGTGAATAAATAAAAACTGATGTTATTATTGTTCATAAACAGACTTAACGATTAATTATTAATTTTAAGAACGTGTTAACAATAAAAAAATGTCAAAATAAATTCTAAATATTGAAAAAAATACTATACAGTAACAAAAATTGGTATTCATAATGATTTATAAAAAAATTTTTTTTTCAATTTTCAAAAATCGAAAAAAAATAGTAGACATTGAGATCCCACGATCGGACTAGTCTTAAAAATTGTTGAATAAATAGATGTTGGGAATAGAATTTTTTTTTTTTTAAATAAAAAATGACATTCACTTTTAAAAACGCGATTTTACGTTTAAAACTCAAAAAACTCATTTAAAAACACGCCGAATATTTTTGTTGTATTTTTTCTGAAAAGGCCATAAAAAAACAAAAATTTTGAAAAAAAAAACTTTTAATTTGGACCATTATTGAAGAAGTTATGACCAAAACACCAAAAAAAGAGCGGTTTTTTTGTTAATTTTATATCTTTTGAACGGGTAATCAAAAAAATCTCAAAGTTTAACAGGAAGGGTCTTTTGATGGGTACTCAAAAATATAAAAAAATTAAGGAAATAAATAAAAAAAATTTCAAACTGTCCGATTTGGAATGGAATGCCCCAATAGGAAATATATTTTTAATATATAAACGTTTTAAAAGTTGTTAAATATATTCGTTCAGAGACTCCTTTTGAACGGTTTTCGTTTTAACGAATTTTGCTTTTAGGGGCGGAATCTTAATTGAACCGCTAAAAAAAGTTATATTTTTTTGCAATTTTTTTCTCGGCTACGATAACTGTTTTCAAAGTTTTTGCGATTTTTTTTCCATGTTTACCCATTAAAAAGAGTTTTTTCAACCTGAAAATATCTATTTTTATTTTCAAAATAATTCACTATAACTCAAACGCCCCGAAATTGAAGTTTCGGTAATTATTAATTAAATTTTTGACAAAAACGAAAGAAACGATGAATTTCTTCATTTTTACATTATTATTTTTCAAGTGAATTTGAAAAATTTTATTGAAAAATGAAATTTTTTTTTCTCAAAGAATTAGAATCTTTTCCAGAAAGCTAGACTTTTTTTTATCAAATCCTCATAATTTGTATTAATATTATTTAATAATTTTTTTGCTCACGTTAAACGTTTTTATGTAAAAATTTAAAAAGAATTCTGTTTTTTCTTCGTTTTAGACAAAAATTATGTATGCTACATTTCACTAAAAAATATAGAAGAATAACAACGGATGGAAAATGTGTTAAAAAAATTTGGAATTCTTTCTGGCCTGTCTCTAATGGTAAAAAAAACATTGTGAACCGAATCCGCGAGGATGAGCCTCAATATAAATATATACATGTAATATATACATTTACAATATATTTTCGATCGTGCATGATAAAAATTACTCACTTTTCTAACTCCATTTTTTGGTCGTCGCGAAGCGAAGATCCTGATTCACGATTTCGTGAGATGAAAAAAAAATAGATGTTGCGTTTTATACATTTTTTTTCACGGGCCACGATCGAACAAGAAAAAAAAACGAAACAAACTCGACACCGCAAAAGTACGAATTTCTTCATAATACCCGCAGTGATGGACTACGTTTTGCACGAAACTTTGCACGGAAGAAGAGAGAAAATAAAAGCCGTCGATTTCGCGAAACACCGGCAACGCGATGTTTACGCCAGCGATGTAAATATGGCGATAGAAACACATTACTGCGGGTCAGCAGGTAGAGGGGGGATATAAATAGATACACTTTGCGCTATCCCCACTCTTCACTGTGGCGCTGCTCTCCCGGCTCTCCCCTAACCCCTTCGCGCCGCTCGTCAGTCTCGCTCACTCTCTCCCGTGTGTTAGTCGATCTCGTGCGCGCTAAGTCGAGCAAAATAATATTTGCACGCTGTCCGAAATAATTAAACTACCGAGTAACGATGGCTCCCATGCTTCGTTCTTTCGGAAATTTATTTCAGGGTGAAATAGATGTTGTAGCTTGTGACGAACGAGTGCGGTTTTCATGGTTATTGGGAATTTTTTTCGCGACTTCCGGTGGGTGAAAATTCGCCGTAAATTTTTGTTGTCGCACGTTTGAACGATATTGTGAAAAAAATACTCTTGCGCGTTGCGGTGGGTGAGTCCAAACGAATATTGGCGTAATTTTGCCGTGCAGCGAGATTTTACATCGTTGAAATGCGTTAAACCGGAAGTGAAAAATTCATTTGTCGCTCGAGCGAGCTTTTCCTTACAACCGCCGCCCGACAATGGCGCTTACGTCGCTGCTCGTATTTTTTACTTCTCCCCACCTCTCACCCCTCGCCATATTGTTCGTGTAAAAAATGGCGCGTGTTCGTTGTTGCTCGTTCTCCCGCGAAATCGATCTTTGTCAAATCGATCCGCTTCCTCGTGCATCCAAAGTGAAAAAAACGTGCACCATTCTGTGGTATATTCATCCTCGTCCCACACCGGCTATTGTCGCGCGTGTTTTTCCAACGTTTTCTTTCCGCGTTGTAAAAAATGGGGAAAAAATCGAGAATAGAGCGGCAGCGCGATTCGAGGATTAAAAAAAATATTTCAGGAATCGTGAGTTGGTGGAAATTCGATAAAGACTCGGCGACGTGAATACTCGTAATGTCGGGGGTAGAAAAAAAACGCGAATCGTAACAAAACGTCGTGGAACGGTGGGATTATTCATTTTTTCCTGTAAAATCGTGAAAATTTTATTCTCTCCCTGTTCTCTCTTGCTTCTATTCCGATATTATTGAAGAAACGCGTTGATCGCAGCGAGATGAAAATCACGTATCACGCGTTGGAGCTTTCTTTTACAACCGCTTCGCGACGGTGGCGCTCACGTCGCTGCTGCTGTATTTTTTTCTTCTCCCCGCTCTTTCCTTTGCCATATTGTTTAACGGGAAAACTCGCGGCGTCGCGTTGTTGCTCGTTCTCCGCTCCAATCAACCCTAGTCGAATTAATTCTCGTTCCTCTTGCGTCCGGGGTAGAAAAAATACGCAGCCGATCCAAATGCTGACCTTGTGAGATAATAAATTCGCTTTTTGGTGCCGTTAAATATGTTTTTCGGGCTATTTTCAACATCGAGTCTTTGGTGCATTATCGCGCGTCCTTTTTTAACGTGTTCTTTGCGCGGCGAATAAGAGTGAGAGAAACGATCAGTGCGAAACGACAACATGACTCGAGGGGAACGAGATTGGGAATCGTGACTGCAGAAAAGTTCGATGAAGCCTCGGTGTCGTGAATTCTCGGAATTTCAGGGGGCGGAAAAAAATGCGGATCGTGTTGGAACATCGAGAAACGGTGAGATTATTTGCTTCACGAAAACATACATGGATATTTTTTTCTCTTAGGTTAGAAAAATAGTAATTCCACTGATTTTTGATGATAGAGTTTTAAATGGGTAATTTCATGTCAAATCGACCAATAGTTGAAATCAACCCCTTTCACTTTCGATGAAATTTGGTTAGAAGTTTTCTTTTATCATAAAACGAAGTTCTACGGAAGGAAAAAAATTAAAAAAAAAATTTTGAAAGTTTTGCAAAAATCAAAATTTTTCCCTTTTTTTCAATGTTTCAAGTTTATTTTTTAAATATCTCAAAAACTATTATAGTTACGAAAAAATCCTTCTGACTTCGTTTTAAAGAGTATACTTGGGGCTACGAAAAAAAAAATATTTCGGATTTTTTTTTTTTAAATGATGAATTTGGAGAATTTTTAAAAATCGTAAAATTCCACGATCAATATTATTTTGTTTTTAAATATAATACCTTCTGCTTATCGTAAAAGATTCTGAAATTTTCAAAAAGGTGTTTTTTCAAAAACATGAATTTTTGAACTTTGGTGAAAACATTTTTTTGTCACCTCCAAGTTAAGCAACGTTGAGCAATCATGCAATTTTGTAAGTTTGAGCAGTAAAAATTACAAAATTACATGATTGCTCAATTTTACTTAACTTAGAGGTAAAAAACAAAAATTTCTGACCAAAATTCAAAAATTAATATTTTTGAAAAAAAAACACCCTTCTGAAAATTTCAAGATCTTTTAAGATGAGTGCAAGGTCAGTGCAGTGCAAGACGAACCGAGGAAGATTTTTTCATAACTATAATAGTACTCGAGATATTCAAAAAATAAACTTGAAAAATTGAAAAAATCGTGAAATTTTGAATTTGGCATAACTTTTCGAATTATTTGAAAATAATTTTTTCCGTCGGTAGAACTCCGTTTTCGGATTTAAAGAAACTTCTGATCAAATTTTATTGAAATTTAAGGTGGTC
Organism: Alloplasta piceator; assembly: GCA_946863875.1. Classification (NCBI taxonomy): domain Eukaryota; kingdom Metazoa; phylum Arthropoda; class Insecta; order Hymenoptera; family Ichneumonidae; genus Alloplasta; species Alloplasta piceator. Next base: position 78,983,999 of record OX333071.1, read on the forward strand.
GATTCCAACTATTGATCGATTTGACATGGAATGACCCATATGGATATTTTTTTCTCTCAGGTTAAAAAATCTCTCAGGTAGGAAATCGAAAAATTCACGTATGTCAATAAAAAAAACGGCATTTTGAAGATGAAACGATACCATATCAAATGACCCCAAATAAGATATGCAATTTCAAAGGGGAAAAAAGTGTTACACATATTTTACTACATAATTCAATTGATATTTGATGATAGTTGAAGTTTCAAATATTTTTCTACATTCTCTATCGACCCAATATTGATAGATTTTTTGGCGGCAAATTAAAAATGCAGTAAAAGAAGACTTCAAAAAAATATTTTCCGAAAATATCTTTATAGTTTTTTTCTCTACACAAATATCGATTTGTCTCGTCTTTCTTGGAATTAACTCTTCCGGATGACGCACACCGTGAGCGAGCTTTTTTCCCTCCTGACAATGTGAAAGCTCGCAACACGCTTAAGCCCACGGGTAGCGTAATTAAAACGAGCCGGTGAGGAATAACCGTGATAAATCCAAGTCGCGGGACATTTATACTCTTATATGAATGATTTAGCGGGATAGAAGAGAACAAAAGTTTGCAGAAGAGTTTCAAGCCGCGTGACTCCTTCTATTCGTCTCTTTCGCCCTTGAGAACTCTTTCCTCTCATTCTCCATCCATTATCAACGATTTTTCGTCCCACATCGCATTTTCCGAGTTCATCTATCTCTCTTCTTCAACTATAAACGTTCCCATCTTCACCTCCGCTTCGCGCTCCACTCACTGATGCCGTCTTTTCCTCGATCCCCCCACTCTCGAACCCTGGCGAAGTCCCTCTCCCCCACTCCGGCAAGTTTGGCAACGGGCAAAAGCGATGTACGAGATTCCACGAGAGTTCATTCTCACACGGGATATCTGCGAGCGCGTCTCAGGTTACTCCCGACGAATTCCACTCGAAATTCTTTCTTCCTTCATTGAATCGAAAGTACGGGGGGAAACTTCACACTGAAAAGCCAATATTTTTTCAACAAAAAAGGGAGAGAGATGAAGATTGCAATTCGCGTTTGTCCATGTCGCTCTAATTGGACTCGCGCTACGTTGGGAGTTTTTTTTTCATTTTCGCAGACAACGAAACGAAATATCGCGAATACTGTGCAAACTTGAAACACTTTAGAACCTTCGCTTTAATAAACTTTCAACCCCTAACTTCATCGACCGGCTAGACGGAATTTCTCGTAACCGCAATAATTTTCCGCTTGGCTTTTCATAGTGTGAATAATATTTATCTAAAATCTTTTAAAGGAAAAATATTTAAAGATTTTATTTAAATTTTTAAATAGCAAATTATGTTAATTTTTATAGTATTAGAAATTGAAATTTTTGTTAATATTGAGAATTTGTTTATCGCGTTTGAAAAATGAGATTCAGGCTGACTGCGAATTTCAGGTTTTCAAAAATGCACTTTTTATAAACTTAAGTTAAATGGAGTCAAATTTATTTCAAATCATTATATTTTTTACTTAAATCAAATTTATAGCGTACCATTTTTTTTTTTTTAATAAATTTATTAGGGGTTGAAAAAAAATTGGTTTACAAACTATGGGGATAATCGATATCCTGTAATATAATTCTACAATAATTGTTAAAATGGCGAAATATCCACTGAACTTCATGACATCATGAAAAATATAAAAAATGGATGATTGCCTCAAATATTAATTACCCGCCTTGAATAATTTTTCAAAATGGCGAAAAATTGGTGTTATTCGCCGGGATTTGCGAATGGGGCGGTGAAAAATCGGGAGAAGAAGTAAATTTTCAAACGCCAACAGTTTCTGTCAGTGGAGAGAGAGGGAGAGATTTTTGTATTTTTCGTACGAGGAGGTAAAAGACGAGAAAAGCGAGGGTGCGCTCGTTCGAGGACCAAGAAGAATAACCGTTTATAACCGCGAGGCGTATAACTTCTTAAATTTCCCTTCCGAATTACGGCTTATAGGCCGGTTTACCCGGGGGCTTTAAATTCATGACGTCATTTCCCTCGGAACCCCCGCGGTGGAAAAGCCACTCATTTTTTTCCCCCTTGCGGTTATCCGTTACAGCCCGTTCGCGATCGTCGTGCCAAATTCTTATTTATAATCATCCCCATTTTTTTTCGAAATTGGCATTTTTTGCTCTCGAAGGCGAAGTTTAAATTGCGATATAACTTACAAAAATTTTATTCCTAGTCTCAGTAAAAACATTAATTGAAAATTGTGGGAAAATGGAGGGGACAACCTGAATTACAACGCGAAAAATGCAATTTCTATTTTTTTTTTTGTTAACCCCGGTTGAACTATCTTTTTTTAACTTTCGGCATGGTTTGTTCAATATTTCAACATTGGGAGGAATTTTTTTTTTATTACAAAAATTTATTAAAAATACTTCAGAAGTTTCAAATAGGAATTTTGTAATTCGAATGCAGGAGTTAAATTTGCAAAGATTGCACTTGAAAATTTATTGATGTGAAAAAAGCAAGGGAAATCTGGAAAGAATGTTTTTTTTTTCATGAAAATTTATAAAAACTTTGAGTTTTTGCGAAAATTGTCGGTAGATTCATGTTCAGTGAGAAAAAATACATCAACGGAAGGCTCAAAAAAAAAAATACACATTTTTTTTTGCTAAAATTAAATCGCTTCAGTAAAATGGATGAGATTTTTGTTTTCAAAACCCCGTTTAGTTCATCCGATTCTGACTATTCTTTTAATTTTTGGTCCATTTTTAAAGTTCGACCATCGACTTTTGCAAATTTTTCAAGTCAAGTTTCAATTAAATTTTTTTATTTGTTTCATTAATTTTTTTACGTTTCGTGACAATGGTTGGGTACGAAAAAAAAAGTTTGATTCGGCCAACCGATGATGAAGTTACGAGCACTTGAAATTTCGCTATTAATAATTATATTCACGGTTAATAATTTTGAGATTTCCGAAAATTTAATTTTTTCTAATTTTTACAGTGATTTTTTCTCCTCAATTTGCCGAAAACTATTGAATTCCTTTGAAAAAGTTCCCAACGCCAGAAAATTGAATCACAAAGAAAATTATTCCACAACATTTTTTTCCAAAAATTAAATCAAGCACAAATCTGCAAAAAAAACATATTTTCCCCTAAGCGAATGTATAAACGTGGGAAAAATAAAAATTCTTCGAAAGCTCTGGGAATATCGAAAAAGAGAGTAAAAGGATTGAGAATGAATTAAACGCTTCGATAATTTTTACGAAAATTCCATTGAGATGGAAATTTAATTTTCCACGATTTCCACTTCATATACTATACATTAGGGTGGGTCAAATAAAATGACTAATTTTTTTTCCTCGATATAATGAAAAATGTATTGTTTGGCATCGCAAAAAAACCCTCTGCAAAAATAATCAGTGATAATTATCACTAATTACGATTATTACGAACTATTATCACTAACTATTATCACTAACTACGATTATTTTTTGAACGGTTAGTTTTATCGATTAGGCACAGGAGAGCTTTTTTGTAGAGCATCAAATGTTCTACAAAAATGTGCTAAAAAAACTCTCCTAACCACAACGGTCAAAGTCTAATAAAATTCCAAAGTTGACAAAAAAAATATATGTTATTTAAATGGGATGAGAGACCTCTTAATTTAAATATGAAGGGCCGATACTTGCAGAAGGTTTTTTTGAGATGCCAAACAATACATTTTTCATTATATCGAGGAAAAAAAAATTAGCCATTTTATTTGACCCACCCTAATATACATATATGCAGATGATCTCGTCGAGGGGCACGAGCTTATCGATCAGAATGTGTCTGCGTTTGCAAGATATATGTACATAGGAAAAAGTAGCTAGGGCGTAAGTTTAAGGGGAGAAAAAAAGTCACTTTGTTGCAAAATCCTGAGCCCTTTTGAAATTGGATTTCTTGGCTCGACGCTGGCATGCGACGGTACTTACCCCCGAGATCTTTTCATCGCGCATTGCGCCCCCTATAGAGCGACCTATGAACCCCCTTTTGCGACGCCATCAGCGAGGAGAGAGAGAGAGAGAGAGGGAGAATGCCGAAAAAGCACCGTGTGGGAAATGAAGCGAGCGTAACGCGAAGATTTTTTCGCGGTTCGGCAAATCTCGTTATTGAATCTCAAATCCGGCCCTCCCTTGTGCTCCCATCGTTTTTTTTCCTCGACCGGATCATGAAATCCAAGCATTCGTTTGGATCCTACCGGTAAAAAAAAACTCTAAAAAATGTGACCAAAATTCGATGACCAAAAAAGAGCCTCGATTTTCGTTCTAATATGTTTTTCAGTCGGAAAATTGATTTTTAAAAATTAAGAAACTTTCATCCTGACGATTTCTTCATCTACAGCATTTTTGCAAATTAATATTGAATTATATATAATTAATTAAAAACATAATAATATTTATTACAGTATAATAATTAAATATTTTTTTAATTAAATGTATCGAATATTTTAAACGTTAAAAAAAAATCAGATCAGTATTTGATGTTGAGATATCGATGAAAAAAATTTGCCACGCAAATGATAAAAAAAGGGCGACGAGTAAATAAATTCAGGATTTGAATACCCATGAATAACGATATATTTATTTTTATTCATTATATTTACAAATTTGCCGCACCCTCAGCAGCTCTTAATCATATCATTTTACAATTACATAATAATAAAATCTTAAAAGATGATGATAGTCGGTACGTTTGGATAATTTTTTTTATACAAATATTTTTCGTCAGACTAATTTTGGCATCATAAATTTTAATTCGTATAAATATGATGATGATCATCTGCAAGTTCATTAATTTTACTTCATCGAAAATCGTTTGGGAAAAGTACTAATTATCAAAAGACAATTTCGCAAAAAAAATGATAAAACTTCCTAAAAATGATGAATCACGAAAATTCGATAGTTCAAAAATTAAAGCTGTTTACCATCGACGCCATTATTCATTCAGAATTAAGGCCTCGATTGACCAAAGCCTTCGAGCCTGTTTTGAGGATCTTCCAATTTTCATTGGAGCGTTGAAAAAACATTTTTCTTAACCTTAAAACAAGTAAATTACATAAATAAAATAATGATAATCATATTTCCCGCTGAATCGAGGTGCCATTTTTCAATTTTCATTTTTTTAATTAACTCAGTAGATGCTTAAAAAAATAGAAAAATAAAAATGCTGTCATTCGTATCGGTAGAATTTTTGACAATTTTGTTTCGATTGAGAATCAACAGTTTTATCGAATTCTTTATAAATTATCTCGAATAATTGATAATACGATTAGATTGAAATTAATAGAAGTGCATATCACGCATTTGAGTTTAAAGAAAAGACGGACGTTCGATTTTAATGACGACCGTGATGTCTGCGTCCCCAGAGACTGTTCGTACCGTCGCCCTTGTTTATACTGAGATTCGCGATCGTATCCTTTCTCGGTGTCCTTAGATCGTAAGCAAGACCGAGCCACGCCATGATCTCGATAAATGCGGTCGTTGGATTGAGCCCGTAAGCCCCGAGCTCCGCCGCTTTGTAGTCCCACGGGAATGAGTGATGATAGTTGTGCCAACCCTCGCCGAGAGTGAAAAAAGCCACCGTCGGATTCTCCGTCGGCTTTACTTTTCTGCCCGAAACCAAAATATCCCTCGATTACACCATTTTTCTCCAACCCCAACCACAAATTTACTCAAATTTTGCTTCAATCATAAAGATAGAGAAAACGTAAACAAAATTGGGACTCTTTGAAAATGAAATTTTATTTTTGGTACCAGTTTTTTATTTAAAGGGGTATGCTGGTCTAGAATTTTGAAATTTTTTTTTTTTGCATATTCTTTTAGTTTAGACCTTTAAGAATATATCCCCGGGAGGAAATTTTTAAATTACGATAATTTACCGAGTTATAGCTATTTTAGTGACGCAGCAACTACGCCCGTAACTTCGGAGCAAAAACTTTAAACGCGTTTTCCTCAAAACTACTTTTCTCAACACGATTGCCACGATATCTCAAGCTCTACTCAACCAATTTACTTCAAATTTTTTACCAACCTTCAATGGATAACTCTCTATCGCCCCTACCACTTCTGTATCAAAACTACTTTTTTTACTATTGTGAAAAAATTAAAAACTATGAAAAAAAGAGTCGAAAAACGCCTTTTTTTTTGTTCAGACAGCTACCATTTTGCGAAATTTTTTTTTCCGTTTTCGCCGAGATAGGGGCTATACTATAACGACATTCTTACTAATTAAGAATTTTTTTTTAAATTTCGTATTGGATGATTAGAAAGGTTGCAATCGTGTTAACCAGCACACCCCCTTTTTTAACCCAAACTTTACCAGCTCATAACTTATTTAATTTTCATTTTTCATAAAATAAGGGTCATTCCATGTCAAATCGACCAAGAGTTGGAATCGACCCTTTTTAATTTCGATGAAATTTGGTCAGAAGTTTTCGTTTTTAATAAAACGAAGTTCTACCAAAGGAAAAAAATTTAAAAATTTTTTTTCGAAAGTTATGCAAAATGAAAAATTTCACAATTTTTAAATCTTTCAAATTCATTTTTTAAATATCTCGAAAACTATTATAGTTACGAAAAATCGTTTTAAGTTCGTCTGAAAGAGTATACTTGGAGCTAAGAAAAAAAAATATATTCCGAACAAATTTTTTGAAAAATGATGAATTTGGAGAATTTTGAATTTTCAAAAATCGTGAAAATCCAAGTTCCGTATTGAATTTTTGGTTGATTTTTTTTAAATATAATACCTTGTACCGATCTTAAAAGATTCTGAAATTTTCGGAAAGGTGTGTTTTGTCTTTTCAAAAATATGAACTTTTAAATTTTTAAACATCGTGTAAATCCACGATCAACATTAAATTTTTGGTTCAAATGTTTATTATATAATTGTCTATGATTATTATATAATTATATCATTGTTTATTATATATTGTACTGATTTTAAAAGATCCTGAAATTTTCAGGATGGTGTTTTTTTGTTTCAAAAATATACATTTTTGAATTTTGGTAAACAACATTTTTGTTCCCCAACATACTGTTACTTTTACTTTTTGTTACTGTTCAAAATTACAAAACTACATGATTGCTCAACTTAACTCAACTGAGAGGTTAAAAAAAAAAGATTTTTTTATTACCTAAATTCAAAAATTTATATTTTTGAAACAAAAAAACACCATTCTGAAAATTTCAGGATCTTTCGAGATTAATACTAGGTATTATATTTAAAAAATTGAATCAAAAATTTAATACGGAACTTGGATTTTCACGATTTTTGAAAATTTAAAATTCTCCAAATTCGTCATTTTTCAACATTTTTTTCGAAATATTTTTTTTTCATAGCCTTAAGTACACTCTTTAAGACGAATTCAGAACGAATTTACGTAACTACAATAGTTTTCGAGATATTTAAAAAATAAACTTCAAAGATTTGAAAAATTGTGAAATTTTGAATTTTGCATAAGTTTCGAAAAAAAAATTAATTTTTTTCCATTGGTAGAATCACGAAACTTTTATTAAAAATGAAAACTTCTGTCCAAATTTCATCGAAATTGAAAGGGGTCGATTCCAAGTCTTGGTCGAATTGACATGGAATGACCCATAATTAAAATGATACTTTAAGAATAAATTGAAAATAATTAACAATCAGTTTTAAAAAAATCCAAAATTGAGTTTACATCTTCCCTGCCCTTGGTAAGCTCTGCCCTTGGTAAGAGGAAATGTGTTGAAAGTCGTTTTTTTTTGCTGGGCCTATTGCGATGGACTTTCGTTTTGGGGGATGGTGGGCAGGAAAATTGTCGCGCGGTAGAGTCAATTAGGCAGGGTCCAGGTCGAACGTACTATATATATCGTGTGCACCATGTCTACCCATATATAGGTCTGTTAGAAGAGAGGGGAAACAAGGAGTCACACGGGCTAAGTGCAGGATCGTAGAAGGGTGGATTTGGGCATGGGGACTGTGCGAGGTCTTTGGGCGGGGGAGGGGGGGGGGGGGGTTGAGGGCTTAGGGATGGTTTCGAGAGAGAATGGACGTGTGGATCCATCGTGGCACGTACCTGTTGTACGGGCGATTGCCCCACATGTGGGCGAAGCTGTTGACGAGGAAGGTTGCGTTGAGCAGCCACACGTACCGGATGATCACGGCGTGAATGCTGATGTACCAGGTCTCACCCCACAGATAAACCGGCAAGATCGTCGGCAGTACGAAGCACAGGAATAGCATTATGGGCGTGAAGTATCTGACGAAAGAGTCAAGGGTTAAAGGGTTATACGCAGTCAGGATTTAAAAAAATTTGATTTTCCCAAATTTCATTTTCGTAATCCACATATATTTCAGTATATGAGTCATTCCATGTCAAATCGACCAATAGTTGGAAACGACCCCTTTCAATTTCGATGAAATTTGGTGACAAGTTTTCGTTTTTAATAAAACGAAGTTCTACGAAAGGAAAAAAAATAAATTTTTTTTTTCGAAAGTTATGCTAGATTCAAAATTTCACAATTTTTTAAATCTTTCGAGTTTATTCTTCAAATATCTCAAAAACTATTATAGTTACGAAAAAATCGTTCTGAGTTCGTCTGGAAGAGTATACTTGTGGCTACGAAAAAAAAAATATTGCGAAAAAAAATGTTGAAAAATGATAAATTTGGAGAATTTTGATTTTTTAAATATCGTGCAAATCCACGATCAACATTAAATTTTCGGTTAAATTTTTTTTGAATATACTGTTACTTTTGCTTTTTTTTACTGCTCAAAAGATTGCTCAACTTTACGTAACTGCGAGGTAAAAAAAAAAGTTTTTTTAACCCAAAGTTCAAAAATTTATATTTTTGAAATAAAAAACGTCATCCTGAAAATTTCAGGATCTTTTAAGATCAGTACAAGGTATTATATAAACGAGAATTTAACCAAAAATGTAATGTTGATCTTGGACTTTCAAGATTTTTGAAAATTCAAAATTCTCCAAATTCATCATTTTTCAAAATTTTCGTCGGAATATTTTTTTTTTCGTAACCACAAGTATACTCTTCAAGACGAACCCAGAACGATTTTTTCGTAACTATAATAGTTTTCGAGATATTTAAAAAATAAACTTGAAAGATTAAAAAAATTGTGATATTTTGAATCTTGCATAACTTTGGAAACAAAATTTTTTAATTTTTTTTCATTTGGTAGAACTTTGTTTTATCAAAAACGAAAAATTCTCACCAAATTTCATCGAAATTGAAAGGGGTCGATTCCAACTCTTGGTCGATTTTACATGGAATGACCCATATACAAAGAAAATTTCACGTCAATCCGACAAATATTTTCGAAGTTACGGGCATATTTGTAAACCCGTTGTTACTATGTGTAATGTGCTTCTGAAACTTTGAAAATGACATGATTTTAAATTAAAATGATTTAAAACCATTTTTAGAATTGAAAATTTTTCATTCAAAACGAATTTTATTGGCTGACTCACTTGTCAGTGAAACGAATGACCGGGTCAGCGTGGATGTCGCTCATGTCGACTCTGCTACCGTGTTTTTTGACAGCGGGGTGACGACGCATCATTAACCAACCAACGTGAGAAAAGAAAAATCCTCGATGTGCGTCATGAGGATCAGCTGCGGTCTCGGTGAATCTGTGATGAGTTCTGTGATCGCGAATCCACTTGGACGGGCATGTCTGTAACACAAAGATACAGCAAAAAATTTAACTCCATTCTCAAGCAATTAGACAGTGAAAATAATTCAATTCCATCCTCGAAGGAATTACACAGCGGAGAAAAAAATTAAATCCATAATTGAGGACTTGGACGTGTAGAAAAAAATTAACTTCATCCCTGAAGGATTGAACTTTGGAAAAAGATTGTTTCCATTCTCAAAGAAATTGGACAGTTGTAGAAAAAATTAACCCCACATTTGAGGAATTGGACAGTGTAGAAAAAAATATTAATTTTATTCTCGAGGAATTTGATAGGGTAGGAAAGAAATTAATTCTATTTTTTAGGTATTTGACAGGGTAGAAAGAAATAAACTCCATCCTTAGAGAAATATTGATTGGGCAAAAAATTAATTCTATCCTGGAATTCCGCGAGTGATTCTGCGGAATTCATGAGGAATTCATATTTGTTGCAAAATATGAATTCCGGATGAATACCTGATGAAATCACGGTAAATAATTTCATCGATGAAATTTCGAAATAATGTAATTACAAGTTAAGTCGCGAATTTAGGAGATATTCTATAGAAAATAAATTATAATTACACAGAAAATATAAAATTTTTAAATCAACAAAAAAATAACTTCTTCTCTGTCCATATTAAAATCTATAAAATCTCGCAGTCAACACATTATATACCTCAAAAAATATTGTAACGAATGGACGGATAATAATTTCCATAGGTTTCAATGACGACGATCGCTAAATTAAATTCTATTTAATTTAGCCATCTATTTAGTCATCAAATTCTATTTAATTTAGCCAATTGAATTTTATTTAATTTAGCCATCCTCTGGCGTTTATCTGGTTTCCCGGAAGAAATTTCAGGACATCAATATGGATTTAACGAGGTTATTGCCTTAATAATTCGTATGGGAAACCGTATGAATTTCTAAAGAAATCCGGTTTTTAATTGTAGAGAATAATTTTTGCTATTAACTACTTCCCACACAATTTCTTAGGGTTTTGAAGTATTTACTTTGAAATTCTAAAGATTTTATAAAAAATGCAATTTAGCTGCCATCTGGCTAAGGAGCTGACAAATCGAATATGAAAAATCTATCGGAATATGTAGTTTTGTATTCGGACCGACCACAAATTTTATTAGTGCATCGATGTAGTAACCACCCGGAATTCTGCAGGAATTCAGTCGAAGCTCTACCTTATTTTCTCCGGAAGTCATCTGGTTTGCCGGAAAAAATTTCAATATCTCATTATAAATTTTTCGAGGTTATTGCCCGGAAAATTCATATTCGAAACTGTATGAATTTTTATAGAAAGTCGGCTGATTCTTTCAACTACTCCCTACAATAATTTTTGAGAAATTTCAAGCGCTTATTGTGAAATTCCATAGATTTTTGGATAGATTACAATTTGGCTAATGTAACACTGAATAGCTGATGCGAATATGTCATGAGTGCATTTATGTAGTTTTCAGCTGGAATTCTGCGGGAATTCAATCAGAGTTCCACACAAATTTGTTTGAATTTCATTTGGTTTTCCGGAAAAAATGTCAGAACATCTTTGTGAATTTATCAAGGTTATTGCCTCGAAAATTCACATAGAAAACCGTATGCACTCTTATAGAAAACGGTTGAAACCTACGGAAATTATTTTCTGTCCATTCGTTACAATAATTGTTGAGGTATATAATGTGTTGACTGCGAGATTTTATAAATTTTAATATGAACAGAGAAGGAGTTATTTTTTTGTTGATTTGAAAATTTTATATTTCCTGTGTAATTATAATTTATTTTCTATGGAATATCTCCCAAATTCGCGACTTAGCTTGTAACGACATTATTTCGATATTTCATCGATGAAATTATTTACCGTGATTTCATCAGGTATTCGTCTGGAATTCATATTTTGCAACAAATATGACTTCCTCATGAATTCCGCAGAATCACTCGCGGAATTCCTGAACTTTTTTACACGGGGTGTAGAAAGAAAATTAATTTGATCCTTGAGGAATTTGATAGTTTAGAAAAAATTAATTCCATCTTTGAGGAATTCGACAGTGTAGAAAAAAGATTAACTCCATCCTTGAGGAATTGGTCAGGGTAGAAAAAAATTGACTTTATCTTTGAGGAATCGAGCGCCAAAAAAAAATGAATTCCATTTTTGAAGAATCGAGCAGCCTCCATAAACAATCGCTTCTATTTCAGCTAATCAAACGGTGTAAAATAAATGAACTCCATCCTGGGAGAATTGGAACATGAGGGAAAAATAAATTAATCACAAATCTCGTGGAAACCACGTGGGGATATTTTTAGAGATATTTTTGCGAACCCGTTAAAGTAGAAAAAGTTCACTGGAATGGAAATCGTTTTCGCGATTCGATAACACACGGTTCGGAATAAGGACTGTGTCAGGAGCACGGAATGGTCAACTCTGTCGTACTAACAAGCGATAAACTTTGAAGTACGCTTTGCGGTTCTTGAAACAAAGAGAACTCTAGCAATGATCCAAAGCGGAAGGGAGCGAGAGAGCGAGAAGCATCGCTCTGACTCTCTCCCTCTTTCTCTCTGGTCCAGAGAAATCGAATTGGCATGCAGTCGTCTTCTCGCTCGAGGATCTTCCATCCCGGACGATCAAACTTTCCAGCTGATTGGAAGGATCCTCGAATCGAGCTTTCCCTCTGTCGTCTCCGCGAGAGACCGCGGTGGGACACGATACGCTCTTCTTCCTCGTTTTATCGACTTTCAGCAAAAATTCTTCAGTTGGAATAATAATTATTCGTTAAAAAAATTTGAAAAAAATTTAAAAATCTGGAAAAAAAAATAGAAAATTTGCTCATAAATCTAAATTTTTGCATAAACAGCTTTATAAACGACGCAAAATGTATCCTTGCTCGAAAAAGAGGCTCAGAGAATTGTGGAAAAAAAATGACTGTAGTCTTTTTCAGAATTTTTGAATCTCCACGATTTTTTGCGAATTAATGATGAGATCCTTGTCTCTCAATCATTCGGTAACTGTTCACACAATTTTCAACCCCGAGACTGAGCAAATTGACTTGTACTTTGTCCCGAATATGGCCACATTATTCGAGTCGCGAATTCATATATTCTCGCATTCGGTATTCACGAAAGGGAAGTGCAAACGGAGACAGGTCGTGACATTTAACGCGGTACTTGGCCCGTCTCCGGGTCATTTCAGTCGTATTCCAATAAAGAAAGAATGCATTTGTCGTGGAGGACCGAAGGGCACGTTGGGCGAGGCGAAAATCTCCGTTGATTTAGGTTTGCAGTTGGGAGGAACCGTCGATCACGAGAAACGTGGAGCAACGAATTTCCATTGCCAATTTTGTATTAAAAAAATTTTAGAAGTTTATTTTCACGTCACTAAAATCAAACTAAATCAAACGAAATAATAATCTCGGATTTTTTATATTTTTTAATTTTAAAAAAAGAGGACAAAAATTGTTCATTTTTTTTCAACTTTTCAGAATGGAAAATTAATTTCTGATTGTCGAAAAAAAATTTCTGTCGAATAAATTTATTCCCCAGAAAAAGCTAAGAGAAATTAAAGAAGAATGTTTTTGATGAAGATTTAGGGAAATTTTTAGACTTTGGAGAAATTTTTGGTGGATTAGGATTCAGTTGCAATTATTTTGAGGGGATGGGAGTCTAACAGTACATTAACACCAGAAATTCCTCATTAACTTCCTGAAAAATGCCACAGAGTGGCTAAAATTTCATAGATTCTGGAATTTCTAAATTCGCTCTTCTTTCAATTTAATTCTGAATTTTGATTTCTAAAATCTCCACCGAATATCCTGGAGTGTTTCCATTGCATCCTTTTCGTTGGATCGAATGTTTGCCGATTAACTGTATCCGAGGTGATTCAAAATATAGATGTCGCGGATATATCCCCGCCCGGACGTTTGTTTGCCGGAAGGGGTGTGAGTTCCGCCGAGACAACCAAAAGCTTGATAGGTTAGAGAACGTAAAGCACCGCGCAATGTATACGGGCTACTTCGAGTGACCTAAATCGAGCCTCCACCCTAACCCTGTTGGATTTCGTCCATAATTATTTCCACAATTCCACCGAGACTCAAAAACACGCCAATTTTGTAAGAATCTTTTCACCAGCAGTTTTCTAAAAATCTTTCGGTCTTGAAGAAAAAACTCTTTACTAAAATTCGAAAAATTCGTAATTGTAACAAAATTTAAAAAATCATTAACCAGGATGATCTATTTTTACTATCAGCTAAAAATGCCCGAATCTAGAAATTTGAAATAATTCTGAAAATCGCCGTTTTTGAATAATTGAAACAATTATCGAGATTGATTGATTAATTGTCAAGCGTGCGGTCGCAAAAAAATTGTAATTCTATTTCGTTTGAGGGGTTTCAAATTTTGATATGAAATTGAGAATTTTTGCACTCTGACGTTTTAGAAAAAAAATGATTTTATAAAAATGGCTGAGAGAAAAAATCTGTAAAAATTTGAGCTGCTTCTTAGACTCGGTAGAATGGTAGAAAAAAATCATGCGACAAATCCGAGACGGTCAGGATTGAAGGTTGGTTCAGTTGACTCGGAATACCCCATACACGTATAAAACACAGACAAACGGGTACCAACTTCCGTTGTCCTAACCTTCCTGGCACGCAAGGCGAGTAAACTTTGCTTATCGCTAAGAGATTCGTATACAACCAACGAGATACATCCTGGCTGTCGAGCGCGTAGACCACTTCTCGTTGAGCGAAAAGCGGATTCACCCTCAGACACACATACACCCACATATAACAAGCACAAATGTCGCATTTCGTTCCTTGATATCCGGTTCAAACCCCAAACCCGCCGGATTACAGAAATGGGAATTAATTTCACCAAGAAGCAAACCGCAATTTAACAATAAAAATAGTTAAATCATTGACTTCGTGCCAAATCAACTTGAATTCCGAAGTCTCGAACCACCAAGATCCATATTTAATGAAATTTGAAAATAATATTAGATCTGGATCTCAATACTGATCTCTGTCCGAATCTTCACCATTATCTTGATATTTATATGAAAATATTTATCATAATCGCTATTTTATCATGATGCGGATAAATATCTTGATCTTTGTTACAATTTCTCTGAGATCCCAAATTTCATTCGAGAGTCTAAATCCAGTCCAAAGTTTGAAATAGAAATAAGCTAAGAAATTTTTTAATTAAATTAGATCTGGATTTTGAAATTAAATTAGATCTGGATCTTTATATTGATCTGTATCTTTATCATTATCTAGATCTTTATTTGAATCTTTATCTCAATATCTATGATGATTTCGATGAATATCTTGATCTTTGTAACAATTTTTTTCCGGGATCCCAATTTTCATTCGAGAGTCAAACTTCAAATGAGATTAGATCTGGATCTTTATACTGATCTTTATCTGCAACTTCGCCATCTTCATTTCTATCCTCATCTCGGAATTCGGTCATCACAATTTCACTCCAGGATCCCAAATTTCATTCGAGAGTCTGAATAAAGTCCAAAGTTTGAAATAGAAGTACACAAAGAAATTTTCCAATCAAATTAGATCCGGATCTTCATATTGATCTTTATCTGCACCTTTACCATTATCTTTATCTTTATTTGGATCCTTATCTTGATATTGATGATGATGTCCATGAATATCCTGATCTTCGTCATAATTTTTCTCTGGGATCCCAATTTTCATTCGAGAATCTAAGAAATTTCAAATAAAATTCCATCTGGATCTTGATATCCTGATCTTTGTCTGCATCTTTATCATCTTCATTTCCGTCCCCATCTTAAAATTCAATGATCACAATTTTTCTCTCCTAAATTTCATTCTAGAGTCTACATTTAAATTTTTCCTACAGATGAGATGCATCGTTGAAGTCGATATAAGTTAAAAAATGACAGCAATGAGAAATTTCAGGAACTTGTGTATTATGAAAGCATAATACCCAAGTTCCCGAAATTCGTTCCAGAAGGAAACAAAGAAGGAAAAGAAAAAATCACGACTCGACGCCGCTTAGATATATAAAACGTTACTCAGCCGTAAAATTGAGATCTTGCACGGGCGATTGACCCACCGGCTGCTCGAGACAATTTTTCAACTGTATATTGCCACAGCGGCGAGGCGAATGAAGAGCCCCTCCGACTGGTTGCAAGGATGCATTACGCAGGGTTCAATGTACATAGATACATGTAGGATATATATATATACCGCGTTGGCAGACTGGAAATACCGGGAGAGCACCGGTGGCCAATGTACTCCAAGACTGTTTTTCTATTTTGCGAATAAGAATTGCATCTCGCGTTTGGGCTAAGAGCTTCCCTCGGATATTGTCGAGGAAACGCTGACTTGCTGGTGCTACGTGGCACTCCTGAAGGAGAACTCCTAACGCAACGTTATCCCCACTTGTACACACACATACGGATAAAAATACCATCTCAAAAAAAATATATATATATGTATGTGTGTGTGCGAAAGTATAAGAGCAGCAACAGCTGAAGAAACGGCGGAGCGAGATAAAGAGGCGAGAGGTAAAATCCGGCTCTTCATATAAGGCAAAAAAAAGTAACAACGAAGAAAAAAGAATAACTGTATGTAAGCTCTGCGAAAGCCAGGAGGTAGAAGGTAAGGTTTCGTGACCGATAAAAAAGCTCGAGGAGAGCGAGAGAAGCAGACTTTGGTGTGATAGGGCACGGCCCAGAAGTCTGTTGAAGATATCTCGGCCGGTGGAAATCGTTTTCGTACGGCTTTTTCCTTTTACGAAAGAAAGAACGAAACAAAAAAAAATAGATCGAGTTTCGTGTAGCGTCGTTTGTGCGAGGTAATGCCTGTCGAGCGCGCGCTCTGCGGATAGTTGAGGACGCCGTCGCGCGGTGGCGCCTCACCTGCGGCCGAAGAACACGGCAGAGCGCCTACTAGCGCCACCGCGCGGCGAGAATACGAAGTACGGTGGAATATCGAGAGTTCGGGCTCTCATCTGTACGTGTACTTTGCGGTTTCTCGAGAGGAACGTTGTTTCGCTGTTATTGTGGCGTCTATATATTTGTTTGCCTCCTGTTCGGCGAAATTGTACGTGCGGTAAGGGACAATGCGAGCTTTCACATATAACGTATTCTCCAATATCACCGAAATTTTTTTTCCAAACTTTTTCACAATTTTTTGAAACTTTCATCATTATTGGTGACAGTTCAGAAAACTTTCTGCGAATTATTCTCAAAGAATCGTATTTTTTTTAAATAAAATTTTTACAAAGAACAAAGGTGAACAGAAAAAAAAATTAAATGTTTAGTCGTTTTGTCGATAAAATTTTGTATGCTGAAAAAATACACGAAACAAAATTTAAAAAAAATTTATTTTTCAGTTACTTTTTTCAAAAAAGAAGATTGTACCTGTGTTAGATTTCTTCTCAAGTTTAAAATTAATTTCAACCAACTTAGGTTGAAATTTTTTTTTTTATAATTCACAAAAATCCTTTTCAATCGTTAGCACAAACTGGCAGGGTTTTGAAAAATTCTGAAAAATTTGGGAAAGAAAAATTTGGGGAAAATAGTGACGAACGCTCGATATGTGAGCTTAAGATGAAAATACAGGCGGGGAAAATCGCGCTATTTGCTGCTGTACGAGAAAACCTTTCCGATTTTCGATATATGCTCGATATACTCGACAATCCCGATTGAGCCAAGTCCCAACATCGTCCAATCCCCTTTTTATCCAGAGGTAATGCGGTGTAATATGGCCCAGGCAGGTAAATTGGACCGCAGTTTTTTTTCAAATTCACTCTTGAAAAATTTGATCGCGCTTAAGGCCAGAGGTTTCCTTGATGGATAAATAGATAGTGAGAGAAAAATAGTTGGAAAAAAATTGGGACTGTACCAGCATCGCAGTTAATTGAATTTGAAGCTAATTCACGTATTTTACAAACTGGATCTTCCTGGTCCATATTGCCCCAACTTGTGCAATATGAATCGAGTTACAGTGAACCAATATAGCATATCGTTGCCATTGCTGTCTGGCATCCATTGCGCAAACCAACGGATCCCAGGGCAATCCCGAGGGACAAATTCGTCTGCAAACGTCTCTCTGCTTTCTATGGGGGATTACAATTCAAGCACGTGTGTATGTTTCAAACTATTTGGCGGTTCAGTGCACTCTCGTGTGTCTAAGAATCCTCATTTTATGTCATATCTGGTGCCCGTCACTTTTCCGTGTCGTTCCATCAAAGATGAAATAAATAACATTCAACTTTCGGTAGCTTTATAAACCCTCCATCAATTTTTCTACCCTTCTTGTCACATTTTATGTATTTCCT
Source organism: Alloplasta piceator (assembly GCA_946863875.1). NCBI lineage: Eukaryota > Metazoa > Arthropoda > Insecta > Hymenoptera > Ichneumonidae > Alloplasta > Alloplasta piceator. Next base: position 79,002,021 of record OX333071.1, read on the forward strand.
CACGGAATTTCATTCTATTGGGCATAAAAATGTGAAATTTGGACTCAACAGAAACTTTTCCATGGTTTCTGAAACTTGGAAAAAAAGTTTCTTGATTTTAAGCCTATTATCGACATTTCAGTAACCGCGACCCACCGAAATTTCTATTATCCATAACTTTACTTCGACTCGACCAATTTATAAATCTTTCTTTCCCGCGAAACTTCAATGTCAGACTCGAAGAATGATGCTTGGTTTATTGCGATAGCTCGAATTTTGTATACACGAGAGCACTTTGAACATAGCCGACGAAAAATTGGATTGAGCCGAGATTTTGATGAATCGATCGTGCGGCTTAAAACACTTGTAAAAAATCGTAGAATCATTGTAATCAGATGAAACAAGCGTCATTCCAAAGCTGCAATGATCATCAAGAGAATGAGCACTTGTTCAGAGTGCAGCGTCAAAGGGGAAAAAAGTAACAGCGATTTTAGTGAGTCAAAAATCATTTCCCACGAAGAAATCAAGTAACGTAGAATTTCTTGTTATCTTTGCAAATTAAATCGATGAATCTTTTTATACTTCGGACGAATTTTACTTTCTCAAGAGTTACAAATGAGCGGAAATATTTGTTTGCAAAATTTATTAATTTAAATAAATAAAAAGTTTCAGTTACACGTCATTGGCATTTACTTAAAAAAAAAAAATCAATTCCGTCAGGCCGTCCAGAAATATAGTATTTCCATTAAAAATTCATCGTGTTTCATTCGGCGATTGTCAAACCGGGGTGAAAAGAAACAAAAATTTCTTGATCGAGTATTCTGGGGATTTCCTTCTTTACTTCATGCATCAGTATGCATATATATATGTGGCATTCCACGGTATTTAGATCAAAATCTTACCTTGTTGATTTCGATTTTCCTCTAAATTTTTTATATAAATAAGGGCATTGAAAAAAAAATTCTCAAATTTTTTCAGAATTTTTCGGTCACGCGTTTTTTGGATTTTATTTTTTTTTTGAAAAAAAAACGGGACAACTTTGTAAAATCTGAAAAAATTCAGAAAAATGTAATAAAATATAACCAATTTTTTGGGCTTCGTTCTAAAATGGAGATTTCAATACTCTATGAGTAAAATTCAAAAAATTGAAAGAAAAAAAAATGTACTCATAGAGTATTAAAATCTCCATTTTGGAACCAAGCCCAAAAATTTTGTTATATTTTATTAGATTGATCTGAATTTTTTCAGATTTTGCAAAAGGGTCACTTTAAAAAAAAAAAAAAAAAAGAAAAAAAAACCAGCGAACGCGTGACCAATAAATTCTGAAAAAACGTTGGATTTTTTTTTAATGTGTTCTTTTATATAAAAAATTAAGAGAAAAATCGAAATCATCAAAACAAGATTTTGTCGTGTCATTCCACGACATTCCGATCAAAATCTTGCCTTGATGATTTCGATTTTTCTCTAAATTTTTTACATAAAAAAACACATTGAAATACATTTTTCTAAATTATTTCAGAATTTTTTGGTCACGCGTTCTTTGGATTTTTTTTTTTTTTTAAAGGGACCTCTTTGTAAAATCTGAAAAATTCAAAATAATCTAATAAAATATAACAAAATTTTTTAGCTTTTTCCAAAATGGAGATTTTAATACTCTATGAGTTAAATTTTTTTATTTTAATTTTTTGAATTTGACTCGTAGAGTATTGAAATCTCCGTTATGGAACAAAGCCCAAAAAATTTGTTATATTTGATTAGATTTTTTTGAATTTTTTCAGATTTTACAAAGTTGTCCCGTTTTTTCAAAAAATAAATTCAAAAAACGCGAGACCGAAAAATTCTGAAAAAATTTGGGAATTTTTTTTTCAATGGTTTTATTTATATAAAAAATTTAGAGGAAAATCTAAATCATCAAGGTAAGATTTTGATCGAAATACCGTGGAATGCCACATATACTAGTGCTAGATGGTCCACTGATTTATTCAAGACTTCGTGAGTGCTCGATTAGCGCAGGATTTCGCTTGGTAACTCTGCTGGGCTTTTCCCCACGGATCCGTTCGCTCGCGCGGAGGGTATATTAATGGGCTAACTGCACACAGACCGAGGACCGAATGGGTGGAAAAAAAAAGATTCCAAAGATTTCTAGCGTGTAATGAGCTTTCATTAGGCGAGTGCAAAAATTAAGAAGATCATCGAGCAACGATCTACATCGACGAATAGAGAGAAAGAGAAAGAGAGAGAGAGAGAGACAGAAAGAGCAAAAGTAATGGGAATTTCAGGATCGAAAATCTCATTATCGACGAGTCGGTAGCTTATTGGGTCACGACACTTTTTTTAATCCTCTAATTGACACGTTTCACCACGATTTTCCAGCAGGTTTATCATATTTAATGAGCTCCGCGAGAAATTCCACGATCTCGTTGGATTTTAATAGCCAAAATTATAATTCTTTTCTGACTGAAAAAAATCATTAAATATCAAAAGATAAACGAATTATAATGTTTTTTCTGTGGAACTATTTTTTTAAACAATGAAAATATAAATAAATTATTTTTAAAAAATAAAAAATGACACTAGATCTCAACAACCATAGTTTACAACTGTAGTTGTAAAATCAATTGAAAATTATTGATAATGATAATAATATTGAATAATTCTATGAATTATGATTAGAATTATAATAATATAAATCATGATGATAATAAAATATTTATTTTGTCGCAAAAAAACTTTGAAATTTGAAGTATATTTTTAAAAAATGACGAAATATCGAACATGTTGAATTTTGTATTGAGTGAGGTCGAATCTTCGGTAATTGAGATTAAATATTCCAGCAGCGAGTCGTATTTAATTCGTCGTTATAATTATTGGATTTCGATAATCGGGGAGGGACGGGGAGGGAAATTATATCGGGTTTGCCCGATGGCGCATGGCGTTAACCACAGATTGTCGAGAAACAAGAGCACTCGAGAAAACGGTAAAGTTCATTATAACGGAGAAAAAAGTATGCCAAAGATTTACCCTCAATTAACAAACCATTTCTTAATTGATCTTCAATAAAAATAAAACCCTCCAATTAGATAAAAGCTTCATAAAGAATTTTCTTTTTTTTCAAAGGTTTTTAGTTTATGTATTTTTAAATTTTTCCAAAAAAAGCTCCAGTACAAACGCTTTGTAATTTTGTTGAAAACGAGTTAAAATTTTTTTCCATTTATTAAATCGAGTTAGAATTTAAAGCGTTCCAATGTTTGAATAATGTTCGAAATTTGAAAAAAATTATGACAAAGTTCTGCAAATTCCTGCGTTCGAGGCGGTATTCTGGTCTAGAGACATAGATTTTGAGCATTTTGACGAGCTCCATAAAAAAAAAAGAAATTTACTATTCTTTTTTTAAAACGTAATTATTAATATTTTGAAAATAAATTTAAAAAAATTTCTAGAAAAAAATGAAAATTAAGTAAGTTAAATAAGTTGGGGCTAAAAAAAGGAGGTGTGCTGGCTGACACGATTGCAACCCTTCTAGTCATTCGATACAAAATTTGAAACAAGATTCTCAATTAGTAAGAATGTCGTTGTAGCCCCTACCTCAGAGAAAACGAAAAAAAAAATCGCAACATGACGGATGTCTGAACAATCAATACGTTTTCTCGACTCTTTTTTTTCATAGTTTTTAATTTTTTTACAATCGTAGAAAAAATAATTTCGATACAAAAATGCCAGGGGCGATAGAGAGTTATACATTGAGGATTGATAAAAAAATTGAAGTAAATCGGTTCAGTAGAACTTGAGATATCATTTCAGCCGTGTTGAGAAACGCAGTTTTGAGAAAAACGTCTGTAGTCCGATTCGCTCCAACGGTGACGCGACGCAGTTGCTGCCTCATTAAGGTAGAACGATACCATATATCAAAAAAGAGGGATTTTGATGAAAACTGGTAGATACGTTTGAAATTGACTAAAATGTTCGCTCGACAAATTTCAACGGATTCGATCGAACCGTTTCTGAGAAAATCGAATTAGTTTTTTACATTGGATCTTATGGAAAAGGGTCAAAAACCGCAAAAAAACATTGAAAAAGTACCGTTAAAAAAGCCACTTTTTGATGAAACTAACACAAGTACATGAACCAACTCTCAAGATCACTCCCGCAAAGTTTATAGCAATTTCATCGTACCAATAAGCTGCAATGTGCAAAAGAAAATTATTAAACGCAGTTTTTCTCTATCTTCTTCTATATCTATAGCTATATGCGCAGCAGCCCGGCGCGGCGAACGCGCTCTCTCCGTGCTCTCGTATACCTATATACATGCGCCTTATAATTTTTGTGCAGTTGGTAACACGAGACTCTCCCCATGTTTAAGCATAGGAGTACCCCTCTCACCGCCTGCCCCGCAAAAGAGGTGTCGTTCTACCTTAAGGAGGCTCGATGGTGATATGGCTAGTCAAATTCGTGACGTCAAATAAATTTAATAAATCTATCGCGATATGTCCTATATGCTGCATCAAAATGTAAGTTATGAATTTCGATGGAATTTCCATTGATATTTCATTCATAATTTGTAACAAATATTATTATAAATGTAATGTCAATAGACATTAGTAGTCAGTACTATCAGTGCGCAGGCGCTGGGTACGCCGCTGGCGCCAAGTTATTATGATCGCCAATGCAGCTGACACCATAACCTCAATCCACGTCGGATGTACGTCGAGGAACATTAAACAAAGTATTAATAAATTAAAAGCATTGCTATTTACAATGGTCCCAAAGAATATTCATCGTTATATAAGAGGTAAAAAAAAGAAAAATTCTGTAAGAAAAAAGTGCAAGTGGCTCGAGAAAACGTACTCGCTTCAATAGCGGAATCGAGAGCAGAAAAGTCCAAAACACGGATATCAACAGATGCAACCTTGCAGACGCAACCGTGCGCAGCAGACGACAGACATACTCCTTCCGGAACTCGTACACACAATCACTTTCTCTATTAAAATTCTCAAAAATAACTTCGATAAGACACAATTTTCCAGATACTATTGGAAAGCTCATGATGTCGTCTTGCAGTACGCGGTTTTTAAATAGGATCTTCCGTTTTTATCAAAAGATATCATGCCATATCCGGTGAAAATTGGCCGGACTCCCATAAGAGCAATGTTAAAAATAGCAATGTTTGAATGAACTTTTTGTCATTATTTCCTCGATAACAGACCCTGAAATTTCATGGGGTGGTTCGTTGTGTCTTGAATAACACCCTCTAAAAGTTTCATTCATTTCTCCCGTTTTTTAGTCTACCATCGAGCCTCCTTAAAATAGCTATAACTCCGTAAATTATTGGAATTAGAAAATTTCCTTTCGAGGATATATTCTTAAAAGGCTAAACTTTGAGAATATGCACAAAAAATGGACTTTTTCAAAATTCTAGATCAGAATTACTCCCTTAATTGTCCGACGGCGGAGAAGCCGTGTCGAGGGAAAGATATGAAAAAATAAAGCGGGAAAAATGGAAACGAGACAAAACGGCAAATAAGAGGAAAGGCGAGAAATCGGTGTAAGAAACGACGTTAAAGAAACTTTGGACATTTTTAGTTTTTACTGCTACAACAATCGGGGTAACTGGGGCGTCGCAAGCTTTTCCGCGAGAGTCGAAGCGTTAAGAAGTGCTCTCCAGGAGCTTTCTCCGAGGGCTGAACGAAGCTCGCCGTAAAAACGCGCTCTTGTGCGACAGGAATAAAAAAAAAACAAGGTGGAAAAATGTCGAGAGAAAATATACGCTCCTTTTCCGCTGCTCCGTAAATTCTGTTTTGTGTGTGTGTGTGTGTGTTTGTGATTTATTTTGATAAAGAACGAACTTTAAATTCTCATATGGAAGTTTCGAAAAGCTTTCGGAAACGAGTACAAATGTGTAAGAAAATCCTGGATGTTGAACGAAAATTCCTAAGATTCAGCCTCCCATAGATATTTTATAAAAATCATTTGTCATGAAAAAACGTGAACAAAGTTTTTAATTCTCATGAAAATTGTCATTTAATTTAAAATTTTCACTTCCCAATAAGAATTTTCATACGTATAAAATTGTCATTCAAATTGAAGTTTTTTACATAATTTTTCAAGGAATATTTTTATTCGAAACACATTTTCATTTCGAATTTTATTTCAATTTCAATAAAATTATCGTTCGAATTAAATTTTTACTCCAAGCTTTTGATCGTCAAAAAATTTTTCACTTTAATTTTTGAATAAAAAATTGTTGTCGATTAAAATTTTTCAAAAGAACGAGGATTGAATTCTCTTACTTCGAAAAGCTTTGGGGAGTCTTTAAAAGAATATAAGAAAATTCTGGACATTGAGGAAGGTCAAAGATTATTTGAAAGGTTCAACCTCTCCGATGCATTACATTTCGAAAAAATCATTTACCATGAAAAAACGTCAAATTGAAAAACGTCATTTGAATTGAATCTTCAAAATTCAATTAAACAATAAATATCCAATAGTAAATTAAATACTGATGAGAATTAAATAATTTTTGATAAAATGAGAAGCATTTTTGTTTTATGATATTTTCATTTAAATTAAATTTCCATTTCAATTTCAAAATACAAATTTTTATCACCAGTCCTTCTAGAAAATAAATTGGCGATTTTCCGAGTATTCTCTCAATGAATTCTCGACGAACCATTTCGATTTTCCTTCTTTGCAGTTAGAATTTTGTAAATGAAATTGCGAAGAATCGCGCAACAAAAGTAAATGCCGACAACGCTGCGATGCTTTTCATGTAAATTAAGGGGAATAAAAACACTCCTCGAGTCTATGAAAAGTTCGACTTGGTTCGAATTCTATGGGAGATAGTGATTTCGTTGAGAAGTTTAAAATGAAAGGTACCTATAATAGAGCGAGGAGAATGAAGGGATAAAATATATATATATATATATATATATATATATATATATATGTATATGGCAATGAGAAATATAATCTTACCTGACCAGCCATACAGTAGAGGTAAGCTAGAAATATTCTGAGAGGAAGCTTCGCTGAATAGCTCTTGTGTGCCCAGAGACGATGCGCGCCCGCTGTTATTCCCACACCCGCCATTATTCCGTAGATCGGACCTGCAAAATGCGAAACCCCCACCCACAAAGTATTAAATAACGTTTCCGTCGAGAATCAAGAATATCGAAAATCTTAACTGTTTTAACGATGAAATTAAAAACCAAATAAAAATAATTGGAATATAAAAAATTTTTAACTGCAAAATGTCGTACAAAAATTCAAAATGGAGATTCAATTATTTTAATTGAAAATTATGACAGTAGAAAAAAAAAATTCGAATTTCCATTAGCTTTCTGACACAACGAGGATTTAAAAAAAAAATCTATTTAGAAAAATTAATATTCGATTTTTAGTCTCATTCAAATAAAAGAATCAGTAATAATTCGTTCACATTAATTTGTTTATCTAGTTTGATGAGATTTAAAAAAATCGTTTCGAGGATTTCGAACGATTTTACAATCACGCGAGAAAAATAAAAAGGAAGAATTGAGATTTTCAATAATAACAATGACAGAAAATCCGGAAAAATATTTAAAAAATTTGGCCTGTTCCTCTTTATGACTCGTTAAAAATAAAAATAGTTTCTCCATAAATCTTAAACTCCTCTGCAATCGAGTGAAACGAAAAACTCAATTTTCAAAAAAAAATTTTTTTTTTTCAATACAGTCTGAGCAATCCCTCAGAAAAATTAGAATTGAAGATTCGATTATTCCAATGAAAAATGATGATAGTAGAAAAAAAACACAAATTTCAGTCCTCTTTTGAGGATTCTGAATGTATTTAAAAAAAATTAAAATTCGATTTTTTCGTGTTAATCGAATAAATGAATCAAAAATAATTTTTTTTGTTATAGTGACGCTAGTTTGTTTATTCTGATTTGATAAGAATTTAAAAAATCAGAAAATTTTAAACGATTCTACAATCATGCTCGAAGATAAAAAAATTAAGATTTTCATTAATAATATTTTTAATAATTGCCAAAAATGTTTTTAAAAAATTAGACAAAGTTCACCGGTTTCTTTTTATGACTCGCCGAGAATAAAATTAATTTCTCTGTAAATTTCACACTCCTTGACGATGTAGTGAAAAAAAAATCGATTTGTGAATAATCGTGATAATGAAAAAATGATATAGCCGATGGATATCGTTATAAAAACGTATAAGCAGCGCTCAGAATTAAGTGGCTCTTCTCCTTGATCACGTAGTGACTCTTGAGATGTCGTGACAGGTGAATGCGCGGCCCTATCGATGGAAAATTCGTTTGGATCGTTTCCACCCCTCTCTTTCATATCCGCTCAATTTCGTCCCATCAGCTACTTTGGCCATAATAAACGGAGACGCCACTTGACTCGTACCTATACGGCGAACGTGACTTGCTTCGCGAGACAGTTTTGTTTCGGAATTTTTTTTTCCGTACTTTGACGATAATTCTCCAAAGAACATTGTATTACGATGATCCGGAGGGCGGAAATCGAGCGATATGGAAGTCTGGTATTTTTTTATTTTTATTTTCTCGACAGATCGATACAATTAATATTTTGTAATCGTTTAGAATTGAAGATTCGATTATTCTAATTAAAAATGATGATGGTAGAAAAAAAAACAAAAATTTCAGTCCCCTTTTTGAGGATTCTGAATGTTGAAAAAAAAAATCGATTTTTTTTGTGTTAATTGAATAAATGAATCAATAATAATTTTTTTTTTAATGTTGAAGCTAAGTGGTTCGTTCTAATTTGATAAGAATTTAAAAAATCAGAAAATTTTTAACGATTTACAATCATGCTCGAAGATAAAAAAATTAAGATTTTCATTAATAATATTTTTAATAATAACCAAAATTAATTAATAATCTTTTTGATTAACGTTATTGAAAATAAGAACGTAGATTTGTACAATATATCACATCTCCAATATTGTATCTATAATATTATTATAATTATTTAAATGTATAAAATAATTATAAATATTATATTTACAGTATTATGGATAATTTTTTTTAATAATAATTTTTAATCCATTTATATTTTAAACTTATTTCCTTGTAGATCTTCAAATGAATCACCAATTTTATTCACCCACGTTTGAGTAGATTTTTTTTTTTAGAATTGTCCAAGCCAGAGTAACGTTTTGAGCTCTACAAATATAAAGTTAAAAGTTTCAAAAATAAATGTAGATATAAATTTTGACGTTGATAAATTAAAATATGTTTCCCGATGAAATTCTTGAAAAATCGCTTTTTTCCGACCCGCGTATAATCCGTTAAAGTAGATACGTTCGTTTCTGGATTAAAGCCCCCAAAAAATAATTGGCAATGTGAATTTTCTTTTTTTTTCTTCGTGTATGCACGTTGCCTACATAAGAGTGACATTTTGCTGTGGCAAGCACAGCGGGTCAGAAGTTGCCTGGTGCGGAAAAGAATACGCCGGGTCAGCGACTAATTAGCGCGCTTATACCGAGTGAGTGTGTGTGTGTGTGTGTGTGTGTGTGTGTGTGAGAGAGAGAGAGAGAGAGAGAGAGAGAGAGAGAGCGCGAGTTGACCTAATTGATTTTATCACAGAGTTGAATAATGTTGCGGTTCAAAGCCAGTTGAATGACGCTCCAAAACGCCGTGAAATCAGGTGCATCGAGTGTCCATTTTCAAAAAAAGGTTGAAGGTTGTTACACAGAGGGCTGTTTTTTTTTAAATTCTGTTATTTTTAAAAATTTTGGAATTACAATAATTAAAACGTCCTTATCTATTTTTTTTATGAAAATTCAGCCTTTCGAATCAATTTTCATGATTAAGGAGAAAATTTTCCATTAACAGGGATTTTTTATCCTGATCAATAAGAACCCACCTCTCTGAAATATTTATTTTAATTGAATTTTTATTTTGATTCATTGTCGCGTGATCTGGCAAATTTTGTCAGATTTTATTTAATTTGTTGAAAAAATACTTCCTCAATGTTTTGCTAAATTATGAAAAATTGTCTTTTGCACTTGTTATTAAAAAAATGCTATCCGCTTAAAATATAATCCCGCTGATGTATGAATATTATAGTATATCTGGAAATGTTTTTTTACACATTTTTTTTATTTTATCAGCTTTCAAAGGATTGTGAGAAATTTTGCGAATTTTTTCTTTCCATTAATTCTCCGGGGAAAAACCTCTGATCCTGTTTGAAAAAATTATAGTAATAAATTTCCTTTTGCACGTATGTCAAGGAGAAAATTTTTTTTTCGACGCATCCTTTCTATTTAAAATATATTCCCGGTAATATCGGTCGCTTCGTCGGTAAAAATAAACACGTACATTCGTTTCTCGATTTTGCAATGCTTCTGTAAACTTTTTCACCCTCCTCTTTCTCTCTCTCTCTCTCTCTCTCTCTCTCTCTCTCTCTCTCTTTCTCTCTCTCTCTATGATGTGCGCGCCGTCGTTTCCGCACGTATAGCCGTGCACCACGTACAGATACTCACACAGACAGGCCCAATCGTCGCTGGTGACGAGAAGCAACGAGAAGGGATGGAAAAGAGCCATTGAGAGGGAACGAAAGAGAGAGAGAGAGAAAAAGAGAGTGCAGGAACGAGCCAAAGAACGAACTACCGAGTAGAGTTGAATATACGTAGAGGAAAGGGTGAAAGAACGGGGTGAGAGAAAATAATGGGGAAGACGACAGAGAGAGATAGAGAGAGGGGAAAAGAGAGTGAGAGTAGTGAGGGTTGGCGTTGGGTAAAGGAGAACGGAAGGAAAGGAAAGAAAAGAAATCGAGAATGTCTGTGGCGATACAGGGTGGCGAACGGTGAGCTTTTCCGGAGCACCGAGAGTTGTCCAAGAAATTTAAAAAATTTTAGACGTCCATCATTTTTTTTTATTTTAGAAATTCTAGAAATTATAGTTTTTTTTTACTTTTATAAAATTCATGAATCATTGACATTCTATAAACTCGAGAAGTCTTGAAGATTTTAGAAATTCCAATAAATTCGAGAATCTTTGAAAAATGTTAGAAACCAACGAAACTCTATTTTTTAATTTTTATTCGAGAATTTTAGGAAATTTCAAATATTTCACAAAACATCGAGATAAAAAAAATATATAGACACAATACAGTCTTTCTAAATCTTATAGAGATTCGAAAATCTCGGGAAAATGGAAACATTTCAGGAATTTCGGACAATCGAGAAATCTTTTTCGACATTTTTCCAATATTTATTTTCGAATCATAAAAATTTATAATTCAGAATTAAAATTCAAGCTTCAGAATGTTCAGTTCAAATCTTGTAAATTTTTTAATTCAAAGAGAATTCAAGTTTCTTAAAAATAAATAGTCAATTATTTGACGACATTGACGTTTCAATGTGACGTTGCATCGTCTTTTGAAGCTTGAATGTAATATTTTAGAGAATCAGTCGTAGAGGGTGGTTTATGCGGTGAAGCACTTTTCGTCGGGAAAAAAGCATGTACACTTTTGCCACTACACAACCTCCGCCCTCCTTTCTTCTGTAAAAGCCACCTATACAGTGAGAAAACTCCCGACCGAAAGGCGTACCCTCATTTTCGTAAAACGTATTCCCGTATCTCTCGTGAGACCGATGCATTTCGCGAATGCCTCTTCTCATTCTCCTCCTGCTCTATCCGCAAAAACTATCACTATATATCTGCAGTGTTCTCCCTACGAGAACATTTTCTGCTATACTTCTTTTTCCCCTTTCTTCTTCTTCTTCTTCTTTTTTCTAACCTCTTTCTCAAGTTCCTTATACAGTGGCCTCTTTACCTTTCACTCACGTCAGACAGAAGGTTGAATAATTCCGCGATAGCCCAATTCGCAGCGAATTCCCTTGTCTCGAATAACTAACCATAGAGACTTCGATTCAACGATCCTATTTCTTCGTTTTTAAAAAAATATATATTTCATTTGGCCAGGATTTCAACCCTTGAGGCATAGTCTAGAGACATGCATTTTAAGCGTTTTGTCGAGCTCGATAAAAAAAAACAAAAAATATTTCTACCATTCTTTTTTACAATATGTTTATTAATATTTTGACAATAAACGAAAAATGCAAATATTATTAAATAAAATTGTACTAAAATTGAATGATTAAGACGTTCAACGAAATCAACCTTTAATTACAAAGCCACACAAAAAGAAAAAAAAATCGGCCTGGGGGTCTGACTATATACACTGTATGTTTTGGGGTCGCTGAATCCGAATACGAGGTTGGTTTAACCCCAGCACGTCAGGGTTTAGCTATAACCTCAAAAACACTCCAAAATCAAGTTGTTTTTTAAATATCTCGGAAACTATTATAGTTACGAAAAAATCATTCTGGGTTTGTCTTGATGAGTATACTTATGGCTACTAAAAACAAATATTGCGAAAAAAATTTTTGGAAAATGACAAATGTGGAGAATTTTGAATTTTTATAAATCTTTTTTTTTTATATATTACCTTGTGCTGATCTTAGAAGATCCTGAAGTTTTCAGAAAGGTGTTTGTTGTTTTTTCAAAACCATTAATTTTTTTATTTAAAAAAATCGTATAAATCCACGATCAACATTAAATTTTGTGTGGCTGTGTTATATGTATTGAAATTCTCCAGAAATTGTCCCCAAAAAATTCGTAGTGTTTCTCGTGCTTTTCCAAAATCCAATGAGTCATGAGTTCCTTTTTTTTCTTTCAAAGAACAGAGTGGACGAAGAATGAGAAAAATTTGAGATATTTAAAAAAAAAACTCAATTTTAACACAAAAATTTGTATCCTGTTTATTGATGAATTGATTTTTTAAAAATGAAACAGATTTTCAAAGAGAAATTACTAGATCAATTTACATTAATATTTAGTTAATAATTTGATAAAAATAAATAAATAGTGAAAAGAACTTTCGAGATACTCTGATTTTCAAAATTATAATAAAATCATGAAATTCGGCAAATTAATGAACTTTTACTTACTAAATATCCACGTCCAAAATTGTGCCGCTTTGTAACTCGTGTAGAACGCATAAATCGCCAACACATGAAGTATTCCAATGCCAATAACATTTCGCCAAATAATCGGCTGTTCGCCGGCCTCGTCTTGCTGCGGAATCGGCTCCGACGAGACGATCTCCTCAATCGGAAGTCTCTTTTTCGGGGGATCCTCAAATTGCGTCACGGTCGACGTATACATTTTGATCTGAAAAAAATAAAAAATAATTTAGACTAAAATTCGCACATTCCAAAAATATTCAATAAACCCTTCATAATATTTATTATGACCCTTTGATAAAAAGTAGGTGCGACGATATTAACCGACTAAATATTAATAACGTTAACCGGACTATTTTTCAATAACTTTGAATATTCCACAGTTTAATCCACGCACATTCGTTCTATCTTAATTATCGAATCATCAAGACCCATTAATTACCTCAGATTTTCTTTATTTAAAAAAAACCCTTGCATTAAAGTTCATCATTGATCGAAAATCGACTCTCAATTTGATTGTCCTTTTCTTAGAGCCATTTAAAAAACTATCCATCGATAAAAAACCATCCGAATTAAAAAAATTGCTTCGATTAGGCGATAAAATAGAATTAACAATTTTGAAAAAAAAATCGGTCTCTTATTATTGTAAAAGAAAATATTCAGGAGAAAATTAGTTTCTGCGAGAATGGAATAATCTTTGGACTCGAGATTCCGCGTCATTTTCTTGCGAAGGAATTCGATTTGTCAGGTTTGTTGCCCTAAATAAAAGCAATGTTAACGCTCGGTCAATTACATGGCATGGAAACAACGATCGTAAAACAAGAGTAAAGGGAATAACTGTCCCTCTCTCTTTCTCTCGCTCTCTCTCCCTCTGTTCCACATGAACAAAGACCATTAAGGGGTAGAAGTGAGCCAAAAAGAAAACGTATCTATCAGCCATGAAATTTATCGCCCTCGCTGTTTCTCCAGCGAGGTGATGTCCGAGAGAGAAGGAAAAAGAACGAATAAACGTTGCAGTCTAGAAAAATTAATGTTCACGAGGATTGCGAGAATTTTCCACACAATATAGGCGGCACTTACACGGAGAAATATTCAGCTGCAGGTTGTTAACAAATGTGGGTTTTTTCCCTCATTGGTACGGGTAAACATTGATCCGGAGGAAATTTAGATGGTGATAAGGAATTTAGATCGGATGCCCGGTAATACTGTCGAGTCACGCATCACCTTTAAAGCCACCCTTATTCAGCGACGTTCGCGGAACGGGGGTGAGAAACTATCGTGAGCTCGTATTAGTCTAACATGTCTGGAGAATATAAAGAGAGTGGAAGATTACGGGGAAAAACAATTTCCGCGTGTACCGCGCTTACCATCAGTCAAAGTTTCAGAAATAATGGAAGAAGAACGGGAAATTGTGAGAATGTTGCTTTTTTTATCGCTTTTTTCCTATTTTCACGAAAAATGCACACTGGATAAATTTTAGGAACGTTCATGAACTCTGTAGACTTTTGTTAAGCTCCGTAGAAGTGTGGTAAATTTTCTGAATATTGGGTAAACTAGAGGAATCCGCAAAGGATTCCTCGATGAATTTTGTAGAATTTTCGTAAGCTTGGTGAATTTTTGGTAATTTTTCTAGAATTTTGGTGAGCTTTGCAGACTCTTGGTGAATTTTCTAGAGTTTCAGTAAGCTTTGCAGATTTTTGGTAAATTTTTTAGACTCATGGCAAACTTTATGAACCTTGGACAACGATTCTAAGCTCGTGATGAATTTTGTGGATTTTTTGTTAGCTCGGTGGGTTTTTGGTAAATTTTTTTAAATTTTGATAAGCTTTACAGGCTTTTGGTAATTTTTTTAGGTTTATGATAAACTTTGTGAACGTTCAACAAAGATTTGCGTCTTTTGATGAATTTTGTAGATTTTCTGAAAGCTCGAAAAAATTTTGGTCATTTTTCTTGAGTTTTGGTAAGCTATGTGGATTTTTGGTGAATTTTCTAGAATTTTAGTAAGCTTTGCAGACTTTCGGTAAATTTTATAGGCTCATGGTAAACTTTTTGAACTTTCCACAATGATTCTAGACTTTTAATATGTTTTGTGGACTTTTCGTAAGCTCGGTAAATTTTTGGTAAATTTTCTAGACTTTCGCCAAATTTTCTAGAATTTTGGCAAATTTTCCAAATTTTCAGTGAGCTTGCAGACTTCTGGTAAATTGTATCGGTTTACAATTAGCTTCATTGCTTTTCAACACAACATTCTAGATGCCTCATGAACTTCTTAGACTCTTTCTAAGTTTATGGTTAACATTCGTTAAATTTTCTAGAATTTCGTTCAACTTTTTAAATCCAAGAAAACCCACTCTGACGTTTTCCACATTTAAAACTTAGCAACTTGTCTCAATGAACCTGAAGAAAAGATGAAGCGTTACTCACTCAGCCAAAAGTGTACCCGATTGATCGTTAGCTTCATTAGACATAAACCGCTCCAAGATTAACAATGCACAGAGAATCGAGAACTTGACACCGTTCCTCGTGTAATTCTCGTTTGTGCATCGCATTATTGAGTAATCGTTACGAAGTACGATGATTTGTTGCACAAATAAGTTGCATCGTCCAAAGTCCATTCTAGGCTTTCTAAATCTTTGCTGAGCGAGCAGCCAAACGTAGGTCAGGATTTGTTTCGCAATCGATTTGTCTGACGTTAGATGAGTCGCACCATTTGGAATTTTCATTGTCATTCTACGTCGCGAAATCTAATTTCTGAATGAATTATTGGCACCATTTCGCCACTTTTAATTTAAACGTCGGGTCATTTGAACCAATTATCTAAAATTCACAATCCCAAACCCGTTATCAGTTGATTTTTAGAAGACAAAAGATGATGCAACACTTTTAGCACCGTTATTTCCTGAGCCGGACCATTTTTCCCCATTTCCTTCGATCTCCTTGTCCTTTCAATTTCTCCACGCCGATCCATCGATCATAATCTACAATACAGATATATATTTGCTTGCCTGAACAACTCGAGCCTCGCGATCGAATTCTCGGCCGAGGTCAAGTTCCTGACTCGCGATTTCTCTTTCTCGCCGCTCTCCTTTTCGCCTTCTCCGTGATCCTTCACCTTCGCCACACATTTTTCATGATCGATCAAACATCCGCAGTCGCGAATGATCCTCGATAAGGGAGAAGTATTGAAAAAAATCCCTGGTTCAGGATTCAAATCCAAATTCATTTCTGCTCGATTTTTATGAACTCGAAGACCAGAACGTTGAATCGAGCGGAAAATCAAATGTTTTTATCAACCAAAAATTGAAAGGTTCTGCTATTACTTGATAAATTATTGAAATGTCTCACTAAAGTGAAACATTTGTAGATTTTTCGTTCAGTTCAACGTTCGAAACTTCAAGTACATCATTTTTTACATCTTCAGCGACAGCGAACTTTTCCGACTTTCTCCACTAATTTTCAGTCTCCAAATTCATTTGCCGAAAAAATCGAGTCTTAATTGCGCGATTGTTTTGAGCGCCGCGAAGTCATTTTAAGCCAAACTTTCTCATCTTTTGATCTTCGAGGTCGAATAAAATTTTGAATTCTCTCCCTCTCTCTCTTCCTTTCATTTCATAGATCGTTTTTTCATGTTTCTTACATTGCACAATTGCCCAATTACCAAAGACCAGAATAAACGGAAAAAAAATTCGAAGAGAATTTCGTTGGTCATTGAAAAGAATCCCACAAAGAATTTCGTGCCTCGTCATTAGTTCCGCTCAATAATCGCCGAATTTCCTTGACACGTTTCTCATTGATTTCTCAATCTCGAGATCTCAAAGATCAGCATTTAAAAAAAAATTAAAAAATTGAAAAAAATCATAATAATCCTAACCCATAATTTGTGTAAGTTGATTATCGAGTGACTTTCGCCTGAGATTTTTTTCCTCCATTTTTTCTTTACCACTTATAAATATTGATGGATCGGAGGATGCAAAAAAAGCAACATTATTAAAAGCAAAAGTAAGCGAAGGTGATGATTAATTTTGCGCAAGAAATAAATGTAAATCTTCGGCGTTTAGAATAACGTTGCTCTCTTTTTCAGCGTCTGTGAAAGTGAAAGGCTTTGCAAGTGAAGACAGGTTAATTTTTTTTGTCGAATGATTTTGCAAAAACGAAATTAAGCATTTTTGTCTATTTCTCTCGCTCGTCCGTGACGAAATTTTTCATTCGATTCGGCGCGTTGGTAATTCGCCGATCGATATAGATCGCGCGATTACCGGTTCGAGCTCACATCTTCCTCCATTATTCATAGCCCGAGCATTGAAATCCCGCGGGAATTTTCGAATAGTCCGTCAATTCGCGCGAGAAATATGTAATACTTTTTTGTCGCGTCGAAAATATCGGTGAGAATTTAGCTAGGCTGATATTAACGGGTTATCCGCAGTTAGGAGGCCGAAATAAGCGATTTTTAAACAATTTTTTCTGAAAAGTCATTTAAATTTATTATCGTAAAAATTTATATAAATATTTTTGTAACTTTTTGAAAATTTTAAATGCGATATCTCTGGATTGGATCATCCAAAATAAAAAAATAAAAAATATTTCGTTAATATAAGGTATACTCCAGTATTTAATCGAAGGAATAAGCAGAATATCAATTTTTAACAAAATGGGGGCTGATGAAAAAATCGATTTTTGATTAAATTTTTTGCCTCAAATTATTTATAAAATGGAAAATATTTATTGGTAAAAAAAATCTTCGATCAATTACTAAAAAATATATTTATATATAACTTGGAAAATATTTGTCGGATTGACATGACATTTTCTGTGTTCATACTTGAATATATATTAGGGTGACAGTTATTTAGGCTTTGGCGAAATAAGTTTGGTGCCACCTCAAAAACAGAATCAAGGTGCATCATAAAAAAATCTGTGTAAAGTTTGGAGGCGCTCGGAAAATTGGAAAACGCGCCACCGGGCGATTGAATTTTTAAATGTTTTTTGGGCATCTCTACAGAACTTGTCATTAACAAAATTATGAACGAAAAAAATTGAAAACATTTGGTTTTGTACACCATACTGTGCACAATAAGTGTACCAAGTTTCAAATTTTCTCATTAATATTATCGTCGGAAAAAAAAATCATTGATGCATGGGATAAATATATGTATTTTACATTTGAAATTTCAATCGCTCGGTGGCGCGTGTTCCAATTATCCGAGCGCCTCCAAACTTGACACAGATTTTTTTTTTTATTTACCTTGATTATGTTTTTGGGGTGGCGTTGAACTTTTTTCGCCAAAGCTCGAATAACTGTCACCCCAATATATATGTACATTCCAGAAGTGAAATTGAAAAAAGTCGATTCTTGAAAATCCTGACTGCGCATAACCCCTTAAATGGGAGCCATTGAAATGGTAAACAAAGGATGCTCGAAATCTCGTCAAGCTCAATTTTTCAACAAAATATCTCACGAAAAGACTTTTTTTCCCTGACACGAAGGACCCCGCGGATGATGAACTAAAAAAAGCGTTCTATTCGCCCGTTCTCTCGCGAATGCACCGAGTGAGTTTCGTGATCGAAAATCGCATGTCAACTTCGACAAGATTGCGAAATGATTTTTTCATCGAAAAAAAAAATTATCGTTGTTTCTCGGTGAACAACAAGAGCGAAGTATTTAACGAAAGACTAGAGTTTTTGTGCGCAATTTTTATGGTTACGTCCGTTGCCTCTAGTTTGATGGCTCATAAATCTTTATCGGCGAATTGCGTAATAGCGCGCGGTAGAAATTCTCTCATATTCGTTCTCGTTGCTGACAATAACGATAATGCGCTTCATATTCAAGCGAGAGAAAATTCACGATTGATGAAGAAAAGACGAAACGCGAGGAGAGACGTTGATCGCGCGTTTGTTATTTTTTCTAAAATCCCTCACTGATATTTTTATTTTTGCTAAATTATTGCTAATAAAATGAAGTCCAACCTTACTGATAAAAATATGTTTGGTCTTGCTGATAAAAAAAAAAAATACACTCAGTCAATAAATTAAAGGAACAGCAAAATTTTCAAGATTTTTCAGCAATTTTCCAAAGGCTGTAACTTTGTTAATTTTGGTCGTAGAAATTTTTCAAAAAAAGCATTTTGAAGCTTGAATCTTCTACTTTTGGAATCTTAAGTCAAAAATTTTTTATGGGCATCACCCTCGACGCAGTCGAAAGAAATATCACGGTAAAAATTTTCTTGAAATTTTTGCTTTTTTCGAAACAGTCGATGGGCTTAACCAATCTATGGATCGTTTAGCTGAATTCTTTGGCTTTAATTTGCTTTTTTTGTTTTTGTTCTACGACCATTTTTCGCTGAGATATCGGCGATTGAACAAAAATTCGTATTTTTTTTTAAATCTTCGATATCTCTGGAACTAATGATCGTACAGCGAGTAAACGGTAGGTTTCGGAAACTTGAATCTACCCTCTATAAGTGCCTGTTATTGTCGTAAAGGAAAAAAAAAATTTCCATGCTTAATTTTGACTTGAAAAAGTAAAAAAAATTAGCTTTTTTTCTTGCTTTAGAAAATCTGACACAACTTCGCAGATATTGCGAAAAATACCAATGTTTTAAGGTTCTTTTTTCGCTCAATACATACCTAAAAACCATGCCAATTTTCAAAACAATCGGTCGAACCGTTTTTTGTGACCGAGTCATCAAACTTTTAGAAAAATTGAAGGAACACGTTTATTGATCTTTAATGACCAATTAATCAATGGTGTTAAAAATGAATTGAAAAGTTATTCTTTTGTTTTCTCTCAAATTTGCATTTAATGAGCGTGAAAACTAAAAAAAAAATCCACATTTCAAAAAAAAAAAATTTTTTTTTTCAAAATTAAATTTTTTTAAATTTTTTTAATTTGAATAAAAAAATTTATTAATATTTTTTTCAAAATTTTATTTCGATATTTATTAAATATTGAATGCAAAATTGTGAAAACAATGCCAATACTATTTTTTTTTTCAAATTGAAAACAAAAAATTCGAAATTTCGAAAAAAATAATTTTTTTTCGAAATTTGGATTTTTTCTAGCTTTCCCCGCTCGTTAAATGCAAATTTAAGGGGAACAAAAGAAAACGTGTTTCAAAATTTTTTAACAACATTAATTGGTCATTAAGGATCAATAAACGTGTTCCTTCAATTTTTCTAGAAGTTTGATGACTCGGTCACAAAAAACGGTTCGACCGATTGTTTTGAAAATTGGCATGATTTTTAGGTATGTATTGAGCTAAAAAAGAACCTTAAAACATTGGTATTTTTCGCAATATCTGCAAAGTTGTGGTAGATTTTCTAAAACAAGAAAAAAAGCTTATTTTTTGGACTTTTTCAAGTCAAAATTAAGCATTCAAAAAATTTTTTTTCGTTTATGACAATAATAGGCACTTATAGAGGGGTAAATTTAAGTTTCCGAAACCCGCCGTTTACTCGCTGTACGATCATTAGTTCCAGAGATATCGAAGATTTAAAAAAAAATACGAATTTTTGTTCAACCGCCGATATCTCAGCGAAAAATGCTCGTAGAACAAGAACAAAAAAAGCAAATTGAAGCCAAAGAATTCAGCTAAACGATCCATAGATTGGTTAAGTTCGGAAATTTTTTTCGGAGCCAATCGATTGTTTTGAAAAAAGCAAAAATTTCGAGAAAATTTTTACCGTGATATTTCTTTCAACTGCGTCGAGGGTGATGCCCATAAAAAAATTTTAACTTAAGATTCCAAACGTAGAAAATTCAAGCTTCAAAATGCTTTTTTTGGAAATTTTTTACGACAAAAATTAACAAAGATACAGCCTTTGGAAAATCGCTGAAAAATCTCGAAAATTTTGCTGTTCCCTTAATTTTTCGACTGAGTGTATATTGAAAAACATTTATCGCGCTCATTTTATTTTCTTGTAAAACGAAATCTTCACCTTCGATATTTTTTTCTGATCGCAAAATTCACTCTGTGCATTCGCGAAAGAAACGAGCGAATGGAACGTTTTTTTCGGTTCATTCATCGGGAGAAAAAAAATAAAAAAATAGTCCTTTCGTGAGATATTTTGTCGAAAAATTGTACGGAGCTCGACGAGATTTCGATTATCCATTGTTCGCCATTTCAATGGTTCCCATTTGAACGTGCGTGTTGGACGAGATGAAGAAAAATGATGGAAATAAAAACAGTCCTCTATCTTTTTTTTTCGGTATCATCGGAATGAATGGCAAATTGCCCGCGTGCAGTGAGCGTTATGATTGACGATTTCTGGTTTTGTGACGTCTGATTCGCCCTGGGGAATTGTAAAAAGTGTCGACGAGACGCAAAGAAAAATTATTACGGATTTGTCACGTGAAAAGGTGCAAAGATGCATTTTTCCGATTCCACGGAGCATCGGCAATGCCCATTGGCCATATTTTCTTTGTCCACCTGTTTTTTGACATCCGATGACGTATGGTAATCAAAGGGATTTGTCAATCAATTTGATTGATCGATACATTCATTCGATTGATCAAAGGACGCAATTATTAGCTGCGATAGCTTTTCCGAATTTTCAGAGACATTTTTTTAGGAATATGCTTACTTTCGACATTGATGATGATATTCCGTCGAAAGAACTTCAGAAAACTGTGCCCTTTTTTGAAAAGTTAAAGTTTGTATGAATTCTTAGGAAAAATATCCCTATCGATTTTTTCATCATTACACGTTATTCAACTACTTTGTTTCTACGCTCTAATTTTTTCTGTTTTCTTCCCACGATTCCGCATTTTTGACTCGCGCTTTTGTTTACAATCTATATATTTTCGAGAGCACGCAAACGCGCATGGCCTAATACAAACACGTGGATACGAAAGTTAATTAACAAGCGTAAACACAATGGAAACTCGTTGGATAAGGCTCCTGATGAAATATTGCTCAGGGGATGAAAAAAGGGGTCGAGAGTTTTTATATACATATAGATATATATATTTGCACATGGGAGGGTTGAAATTATACATGAGCAAGTTGCGATAGCACTTCACCTTCATTCTTTTTTTTCTCTTTCTAAAGGTTTTTACTTTCTCTTGATTATATTTATTTTTATTTTGAGTCGTAGAAGAATTCAAGGGGTGTGAGACGCAAGCGTATTTGTGGATAACCTCAAAATATATATATATACACTCAGTCAAAAAATTAAAGGAACAGCAAAATTTTCGAGATTTTTCAGCGATTTTCCAAAGGCTGTAACTTTGTTAATTTTGGTCGTAAAAAATTTTCAAAAAAATCATTTTGAAGCTTGAATCTTCTACTTTTTGAATCTTAAGTCAAAATTTTTTTATGGGCATCACCCTCGACGCAGTCGAAAGAAATATCACGGTAAAAATTTTCTCGAAATTTTTGCTTTTTTCAAAACAGTCGATGGGCTTCAAAAAATTTTTCCGAACTTAACCAATCTATGGATCGTTTAGCTGAATTCTTTGGCTTTAATTTGCTTTTTTTATTTTTGTTCGACGACCATTTTTTGCTGAGATATCGGCGATTGAACAAAAATTCGTCTTTTTTTTTAAATCTTCGATATCTCTGGAACTAATGATCGTACAGCGAGTAAACGATGGGTTTCGGAAACTTAAATCTACCCTCTATAAGTGCCTGTTATTGTCATAAACGAAAAAAAAATTGTTTCCATGCTCAATTTTGACTTGAAAAAGTCCAAAAAATTAGCTCTTTTTCTTGTTTTATAAAATCTACCACAACTTTGCAGATATTGCGAAAAATACCAATGTTTTAAGGTTTTTTTTTTAGCGCAATACATACCTAAAAACCATCCCAATTTTCAAAACCATCGGTCGAACCGTTTTTTGTGACCGAGTCATCAAACTTTTAGAAAAATTGAAGGAACACATTTATTGATCCTTAATGACCAATTAATTAATGGTGTTAAAAATGAATTAAAAAGTTTTCCTTTTTTTTCTCTCAAATTTGCATTTAATGAGCGTGAAAACTAAAAAAAAAATCCACATTTCAAGAAGAAAAAATTTTTTTTTTTCAAAATTTATTTATTTTTTTTTTTTAAATTTGAATAAAAAAATTTATTAGCATTTTTTTCAAAATTTTATTTCGATATTTATTACATATTGAATGCAAAATTGTAAAAAAAATGCCAATACAATTTTTTTTTTTCAAATTAAAAAATAAAACAAAATCGAAATTTCGAAAAAAAATTTTTTTTTTCAAAATTTGGATTTTTTCTAGCTTTCCCCGCTCGTTACATGCAAATTTAAGGGGGAAAAAAAGAAAACTTTTTTCAAAAATTGTTAACAACATAAATTGGTCATTAAGGATCAATAAACGTGTTCCTTCAATTTTTCTAAAAGTTTGATGATTCGGTCACAAAAAACGGTTCGACCGATTGTTTTGAAAATTTGCATGGTTTTTAGGTATGTATTGAGCTAAAAAAGGACCTTAAAACATTGGTATTTTTCGCAATATCTGCAAAGTTGTGGTAGATTTTCTAAAACAAGAAAAAAAGCTAATTTTTTGCAATTTTTCAAGTTAAAATTAAGAATGGAAACAATTTTTTTTCGTTTATAACAATAACAGGCACTTATAGAGGGTAGATTCAAGTTTCCGAAAATCACCGTTTACTCGCTGTACGATCATTAGTTCCAGAGATATCGAAGATTTAAAAAAAAGACGAATTTTTGTTCAATCACCGATATTTCAGCGAAAAATGGTCATAGAACAAAAATAAAAAAAGCATATTGAAGCCAAAGAATTCAGCAAAACGATCCATAGATTGGTTAAGTTCGGAAAATTTTTTTGAAGCCCATCGACTGTTTTGAAAAAAGCAAAAATTTCGAGAAAATTTTTACCGTGATATTTCTTTCGACTGCGTCGAGGGTGATGCCCATAAAAATTTTTTTACTTAAGATTCCAAAAGTAGAAGATTCAAGCTTCAAAATGCTTTTTTTGAAAAATTTTTACGACCAAAATTAACAAAGTTACAGCCTTTGGAAAATCGCTGAAAAATCTCGAAAATTTTACTGTTCCTTTAATTTTTCGACTGAGTGTATTTTAAATAAAGGGGAAAATACAATTTATAAGGCCGTGCATTAGGTTTTTTGATAATAAAAATTTCTCGTTTTTTCATATTTTTCAAATAACTGATTCCGCGAGTGTTAACAAATAATTTGCTCATTTTAATATCCGCGTTGAAATGAATTTACGAAATTTATTATGCCAACGAGAATTCTTCGAACTCTTCAGAAAAGAAGATTTATTTGATTTAAATAAATTTTTCCAGATTATTTTAATATGGGCATAATAATGGGCCGAAATTTGAATGAAATTTTATTTATTTTGCATAAGTCTATTGAAAATAAATTCATCTTGATGTAGATATTTTCTACATACTTTCGAATATATCAAAAAATTTGTGTATGAAAAATATATTCTTGCACATATTTTATTTCAATATGAAACCATTTGGTACTTTAAAGAAACTTGATAAATATTGAGATGCTATAACTGAAGGTTTTGGAATATATATTATACATATTTTGTTTTAAAAGGTCCACGGTTCTTATAAATGTCGTCAAAAACATTTTTTAAGTTTTTTTTTGCTTTTTCTCATGAATAAATTTTTACCGAACACGAAATTTGTGTGATTTGAAATCAGCGCTAAATTTTCCATGAAATATCGTTCTGAAATATTTATATTTCTAGAGTCCATAACTTTACCCTGACTTGAACAATTTTAAAAAATGTTTAAAATTGGTGCGACCTACAAGGAAACAAGTACGGAAATAAAATAAAAAAAAAAATATATATATATATATATGGGGCGTTCCAGGTCGACTCACGTGGTCATTGGCCTGACCCTCTCGGATAAAGTTGAGGATTTTTTTGGACATGTTTTGGTCCAAAAAAATACGTTTTTTAAAGATTTTTATCATCTGTTTTACCCCATAACATAATTTTTTTTCCATAACTTTTGAGTAAAAATGAATTTGGACCGGGCTTAAAATTCTGAATTGTTTTAAATAAAACCTATAACTAAAAACAAGTATTTTCATCATAGTTTGGGAGTGGGTTGACAATAATTTATATATATTTTTTAATTAAAGGAACAATTTTTTTTTCAAATTTTGAAAATGAAATATTCTAATGATGGTTTCCTATAGGAAAAGAAAAGAAAAATAAATCGTACCTTGATAAAAAAAATTTTGTCCTATATTTTGATAATAGATTTCATAAAATCAATTATCGCATTAAAAAAATGTATTACTTTTCGGACGGAGCACCACAACAATATAAAAACTTTATCTAACTATTATCAAAATATAGGAACAAAAATTTGTCACCGAGATATGATTTTTTTATCCCACAGGGATCCATCGTTGAAACATTTAATTTACAAAATTTGTAAACAAACTTTTTTTTTCAATTAAAAAAAATAATAAAAATTATTCACGGCCCACTAAAGCTTTGATGAAAAATACTTTTTAGTTACAGAATTTATGCAAAAAACTTCAGAATTTTAAAACTGGTCCAAATTCATTTTTACTCAACAGTTATGGAAAAGAAATTATTTTATGGGGTAAAACAAGTGATAAAAATCTGGAAAAAATAACCTCTTTTTTTTGGACCAAAATGTGCCCAAAAAAAATTCGTCAACTAAATTCGAGGGGGTCAGGCTGATGATCACTTGATTTGACCTGGAATACCCCATTTATAGATTAAAAATTAGTCAATTGATCTCTTTGCTATGAACGAGAAAGTGACGGTTTTCTCCGTGCAACGAAGCATCGAACAACGTTTAACGTTAATGTATAATCAGTCCAACGGAGAGGAGAAGAAAGAAAGAAAAATGTGGTTTCGCTCGGATTCGTAAACGTGGGTGCGCCGCACGACCTGCCCCAATAATAATATGGACGGAAGCAAGCGTTGCTGTGGTGCTATGTTAACACTCGAATGAAAGATTTCACGACGATTATACGAATGATTACCTTGACATAATGATTTCTGGAATTTCTTATCATTGCCAGGCACAGAAAAGAAATTAAAAAATTCTAAAAACAAATTTTGCGATTAAATAATTACTTGGAAAAAAACTATTTTTCATCAATGCCAAAGTATTTCTGATTGAAATGCATTTCTCAAATTCTTGATCTCGAAGAATGTGTTGATGCTTCATTTTGATAGATATTTTTGGCAATTTTCTTTTCTGCTGAATCTTTCGGAAAAAAATTTTGTTCGTATTTTTATTCAATTATGATAGATTATTAAATTAGAATTTGAAACAAATTTTGGATTTTTAACAATAAAAAAAAATCATTAGAAAGGCACGGTTCTTTTTTTATCGATTATATTTTTTGCTCACAAGTTTCATTCCTTTTGAATCGCCTGATTGACTTCCTCATTCATTTTTTGAGACATTTAATTTCACGCACAGACACGCCTTTGCAAGTCTCTTTAATTCGTTCGGCTTGTAAAGATTCGATTCGCACGATACGTCCAAAAAAAAGTGAAAGAAAAGAATCTAAAGATTGCATTTAGCTCGTTTGCTTGCGAAAACGAAGAAAGAAAGGAAAAAATGTGCGAAATTTGTAGAAAGCGTGGTGCTCGATGGAAGAAAAAAATTGAAAAAGTGAATAAATGAGTGGCACGATTATTTCCTTAACTACCGAATTATTAACAATAATCATCCTTAAAAATATATAGTTACAAATTCATAATAAAAATTAAATATATCATGATTATTGATATTATTATAAAAATAAAATAAATAAAGTCATAAATAATAAAAATAAAAAAATAAAATAAAATTATAATATATAAAGTTAATAATAGAAAATTATAAAAAATAATGTATCGTTATGATTATAATTTTTATAAAATCTTGTGAAATATTCGTTTTTTGGGATGTTTTTTACAAAATTGAAATTACAAGAATTATCAAAAAAGCTCAAAAATTATTTGAGGTAAAAATATGAATAAAGAGCTTAGAAATTTTACGGCGTTTGCTTTCGCCTTTCAAATATTACTCGTCTCCAGACTTTCGCCATGAATGAACAAATAGACGCTTGTGAAAAGTATTTGTTTATTTATTAACGGCACTCGCGTAGTTTCTGCGAAACAACATTTAAACAATTTACATTTATGCACACGACACACATTCTGTAATATTTATCGGCTCTCGTCTGTTCGCTCTCACTCTCGTCGTCAATCCACTTTCGCACGCACAAATGTGTGTCTTACGCCAGTTGCTATCGTTGTAGAAAGAGGAAATACGATATTTCTCCTCGTAATCGGTTCTCATCGAGAAACCCGGAAAATTATCTCGACAAACTGGTTTTTTTTTTTTCTATCAACGGAGCAATGAATGGAAACTCTTAAAATAAGAAAATAAACAAAAGCGTTTGTGAAAATAGTTTTGCTTTTCCATGGGGAAAGCTTTTTGCGTGAAGAAAAACCATTAAGAAATCCTTAGGGGGGTTTCAAGTAAGTTAGAATGATTTTAAAAAATCGATTTTTAAAAAATTCAACTTTTCTAGTCATTAGTAAATTTTTTAAAATGCGGCTTACGATATAAAAATTTATGAACTATCGCTTGCTGAAGTTTGGTAAATTTAAACAATAGTTTTTTTGGTTTTGTAAGGAAAAAATAAAGAATGGAAACCAAAAGAAATTTCCTGAGTTTTTGAATATTTTCTATACTTTTGAATAATAAGAAAATATAATGACGAGCTATTGTTACGGATTTAACGATGAGTTTATAGCCACTTTTCTTGAAAATGATGAAATTAGCAATATAGATTTTATGGTCGCTCTTTATGAGGATGAAAAGAGTGCCAAAATATGGTCCATTTTCCGGGCTCGTGAAATTTATATCGTCTTGAATGTTTATTGGCTTCTTCAGCGACACTTTGCCTCTCGAAATTTGTCGTTCGAGTACAAATTGACACCTTGGCTTCAGGAAGCTTGAAATTACTCTTTTTAGTTAAACAAACTAAAAAAACGAGCATTCTTTTAATGAATCTAAAAAAACTGCTCAATGAAAACAATTTTTTCCAACCTTTTGTAGTGTTATATTATATATTTTGTATAAAGGGTGTAGTCGGATAAGAATGGTGAATCAGCCCCCAGCGAATTTTGTGTCGCCGATTCTTTCCAAAGTTCCTAACCTGAAAGAACAATTTTGTGCAAACTTACAGATTTCTACATCGATGCCGAGGGGTCTCCCTGCTAAAAAAAGTGTTTTTTTTTCGATTTTTGTATATTTTAAATACCAAGGGGCAACCGAAAAATCTTAAAAAATTCGAAAAATCGAAAACATGCCAATGTTGATGGGATTTTTTTTTCTTTTTTTTTTTTAATGCTAAATTCTATTTTTAATCATCGAATCTTTCTTTAAAACCATTATTTTGTAGCGAAGAGATTTTTCTACTACTATGAGAAAAATTAACATGATTTGACTTTTCATTCCCTACATTAGAAACAAAAAATTCCCAAAATTCGACCTGCAACACATTGAAAAAAAATAACGACAAAATTTCTCATTTTTCATTGGAAATCCATACATAAATGATTCTTTAGGTTTAATTAATAGGTTATCATGGCTGGAGTAGTTGTGTGACATAACAAATAGATTTAAACAAGACGATTTTATTGCTAATTTTAGGTTATTCACGTCTACTATCTATATTGCTACATATTAGTCTTCGTCGCTATTCCTGTTGATAATGGAATTGACCTCTTCAACTTCGAAAAGTTCTGTTTCCTATTTTCCAGCCATGAGCACCAATTAAACCGAAAGAATGATTTATTTACGGATTTCCAATGAAAAATGAGAAATTTTGTCGTTTTTAATTTTTTTTGCAATGTGTTGCAGGTCGAATTTTGGGAATTCTTTTTGAAATGTAGCGAACGAAGAGTATTTGAATGTAGGGTATGAAGGGAATGTAGAGTATTTTGAATGTAGCGAATAAGAGTGTCAATTTTTGTCATAATAATAGAAAAATCACTTCGCGACAAAGAAATATTTTTAAATAAAGATTCGATGATTTAAAGTAAAGTTTAACATTTAAAAAAAGATTTTTTTTTCCTATTAACATTGACAAGTTTGTAATTTTTCAGAATTTTTTTATATTTTTCGGTCTTCTCTTGGTAATTAAAAAATCAACCGGGATAGCGATGAAGTCTAATATGAGGCAATATAGATAGTAGGGGTAAATAAACTAAAATTAGCAATAAAATCGTATTTTTTACATCTATTTGTTATGTCTCACAACTACTCCAGCCATGATTACCCATTAATTGAACCTAAAGAATGATTTATGTATAGATTCGATGATTAAAAATAGAATTTAGCATTAAAAAAAAAAAAGAAAAAAATTCCCATCAACGTTGACATGTTCTTGATTTTTTAGAATTTTTCAAGATTTTTCGGTTGCCCCTTGGTATTTAAAATATGCAAAAATCGAAAAAACACTTTTTTTAGCAGGAGAACCCCTCGGCATCGATGTAGAAAGCTGCAATTTTGCACAAAATTGTTTTTTTAGGTTAGAAACTTTGGAAAAAATCGGCGACACAAAATTCGCTGGGGGCCGATTCACCATTCTTATCCGGTTACACCCTTTTCGTTCCTACCACTAAATTTGTGACAATGGTAATTTTTGTCCAAAATAAAGACACCAAAGAGTTTCTTAATTATTAAACTTTTTAAATTTTCAAATTTTTTGAAACAATTAAATTTCATTTTTTGGCAAAAATCGTTAATTTTTTTCAAAGTCTTTCAATTGATTGAATTCGTTCAATTTATTTATAATATTTATAATAATATAATATTTACTTATAATATTTAAAAAATTCTTCAAGTTTCTATGAAAGTTAATTGTTCAAAAATTAACAAATTCTATTTTTTATTTTAG
Source organism: Alloplasta piceator (assembly GCA_946863875.1). NCBI lineage: Eukaryota > Metazoa > Arthropoda > Insecta > Hymenoptera > Ichneumonidae > Alloplasta > Alloplasta piceator. The sequence continues at coordinate 79,031,896 of OX333071.1, forward strand.
GCCAAAATGGTTTCTCGATATCCCCTAAATAAATTTATATTTACAAAAATCATTTCATAATGTCAAAATATTCAACAAAATAACCCAAAATTTTTGAAAAGATTCCTTCTGTCGGAACGAGAAACAAAAATTACACTCGGTGTTCTCGCTTGAGGGTGGAAAACGGTATTTTTCACAGACAATTTATTAAATGCACTTTTGCATCGACGAACGCGATTCAGTGGAAGTTTTGGATCTCAGTGCAAACATGAACTCACCGAGTCGGATAAAACTCGCGGAAGTCTCGCGGGTATTTGAAAAACGCGCATGAATAACTCAATGAAAAGATCAGCTCGATGTAATATCCGTGATCGGGCAGGATCATTGAACGCAACGTTAGCGTGGATTATCCAACGTAATTCAGATACACGAGCGAGTGTATCGCGTTCTAAAGGGCAAAAAAGGAAAGCCACAAACGGACAGACAGATGTTTTTCCCGCGCTTTTTCCATCTCGCTCAGATTACGTAAAATGATCGACATTTTCTCATAGATTTTTGTTCTCAATCCCTTGAGGCTATTTCCTCCCTTTTCCCGAGTCATTCTGTTCATTGAAATATTTTCATTATCCACATTCTCAAACGAAAGAAAATGTAACTTAGAATTTAAAAGTTAAAATCGTAGCTCCATTTTTTCTCTTAATTATTAATTTAATAATTTGTAAATGATAATTAAACTTTGACTAAAGAATGAATAATAAACTTTTATTGTCTGGATTGAACAAAAATGACCGATTTTATTAATTAAATTATTTAAAAAAAAGAGCGTCCGCGACGTAATCGTTGTAATTTAAGTAATTATTCATTGAAATAATTTTTTTTTTTGCATTTGGACGAGAATACCGGTCAACCTCAAAACCTTTTTAACCCTTTTTTATCAATTTTGTTTTATTCAATCGAGCCCTGTACAAGAAAAACGTGTTGGAAATTCAAGAGAATACATGAATGTAAAAATTCAAAAATATATATATTTTTTAATGCATTACTTCAAAGTACATATTTTCAAAAACATGCACGGAAAACGTTGAATTGAAATTCTGAGAATCGATTAAGTTACAGGCACTTTAGTGAGAGCAACTTCAAATGTCAAACGCGTTTTTCTCAAAATGACTTTTTTTCACCTTGTCGCCGCGAGAACTCGAGAACTTATAAAACGATTTTCAATTTTTTTTTTATAACACGTCATCGCGCAGGCTAACTCTGTGCGTGGACACTTTAAAAAAATTTGGTGATCACTATTTTTAAAACACGCTTGAACACAAAAAAGGGCTTTAAAAATGAAAACAATTTCAAATCGTCGTCATTTTGTAAATAACCAAAATTAAAAAAAAAACGGCTCCCGATAACGTTAGCTACATTCCTACTAAAGCTAATATATATTTTTTTAAATTGTCAAGCAAACCTTCACCAAGATATCATCGGGACAAAATTTCTTTCTGATGGTCGTTATAGTACATTACGATACGAGTGCGTTGAAACTTCGTCACACGAGTCAGAAAAATGTTTCTTGCACGAGTTTCGTACAAAATTTTATTGCACGAGTGCGGAGAGTGCCATTTTACGCACACGACGTGTGCGTAAAATGGGCAATTTACGCACGGAGTGCAATAAAGTAATTTTTCAGTACTTAATAGAAGGTTTGTTTACCGATAAATATATTCCATTGTATAAACAATTTTAGGCAAAAATTTTCATCAAAAACGTATTTTTTTTTAGAAGCCGGTATTTTGTTAAAAATAGATATTTTGCTCATTCCTTCGATCGAATACCAGATTATACCTTGCTACATCAACGAAATCTTTTTTTATTTTTATTTTATTTTGGATGATTCAATCTAGAGATATGCTCACCGTAAGACGCCTTTTTTAGAGAATGTCCCGAAAATCAGCTGAAGCGGCTTTAAGAATCATTTACTTTTAAAAAAGAAAAATTCCAAAATACATTTAGAAGTTACAAAAATATCTCTATAAATTTTTACGTTTAAAAATAAAAATGTCTTCCCAGAAAAAAATCTTGAAAAATGGCTTTTTGCGCCCTCTTGACTGCGTATAATCTATTAAAGGCGAATCGGGAAGCGATGATTGTCGATCATTCTGACGGCGATAGAGTCGATTCTCTGGGCAATTTATTCCTCACGAGACACACACAATGATAAACAACACGTGTGTGATTATAACCTTTTCATAAGACGAGGTAACCGAGCCAGGAAGCTGCGAGACTTTCTTCGACGATATATCGAGTCGAGAATATGTAACTTTTACACGTTTCAAGTCTCTCTCTCTCTCTCTCTCTCTCTCTCTCTCTCTCTCTCTCTCTTGCTCTGGCTGGCTCTTTCTCCGTTTCTATCGCTTTTTCTCGTGTATCTATGATTGTTTATGTTCGCCGAGACTTGTTATGCATGCTTATCGCGAACGTAAGCGATATCTGAGCTCATACCTCGTCGAGAGAGCGCCATGATTGCACCGCAAAACTTTCTTCGCTATTAGAGAATCACGTAATGATCGATCGATTCCATACGCTATTTTTTCCCTCCATGCAACTCTATTTTGAGCGAAAATAATTGCAATAATCTGAGAAGTCGTCGACCGAGCTCTGACGTCAAATTTGTTCATTAAAAAATACTTTATTTGCATTTAAAAGTTGATTCTCGAATATTTGGAACATTGGCGCGCCTCTCGTTTTCTCAGAATTTTTCAAATTCAATTTTTGGGAAAACGAAAAGAGTACCAAAAGTTCCAATTGGGCACCAAATTAGCACCTAAAAATCACTTAATTCTGGTGCAATTTAGATTCATTTTGGAAACTTTGCGAACTTTACAGAGGTCAATTAATTGGCCATTCAACGACGCTAAAAAATTTATTTTCTCAACGAACCATTTTCTTTCTGCTTTTTTCCCAACTCTTTGACTCGCACGATATTTCGTTTGACGATCACGTGTACCGATTATTCGGTCTCGTGACACGAATATTAAGGGATAAGATCGGTATAACGTTCACAACGGATCGTTGCAACCCCCTCGAATAAAGAGGGTAGTTGGTCACGATGTGTTGAACGTTCTGAAATTATAAATTTCGCATGTTTACACGGCGTATCGTTGTTACACGAGAAACGATAAATTTGCGTCGTGGCATCAAGATTTTGTGTATTTTTTAAATTATTTTCACAACCGTGAAAACTTTTTTTTAAATCAACCTCCAAAAATTCATTAAGATAAGGGCCTGAATTGTTAAATAAGATTTTTTTTAGATAAAAAAATAAATAAAAAATTATAAATAAATAATAAAATATTTTTATTTATGCTTATATTATTTAATATTCAAATAAAAAATATATAAAATGAAATAAATATAATTTTCAAACGTCTTTCAAATGACGAGATTTAGTAGATTTTGAGGATTAACCAAATTTTTTACTCCGAGAACTTTTTTTTAATCACTCTTTAAAAATTAATTAAAATATGGGCTTCAATTGTTAAATAAGATTTTTTTAAATAAAGAAATAAAAAAATATTCAATTTTGATATTAAATTTATTTAATATCATTAATATTCACATCTATATTTATATTATTTAATATTTAAATTTAAAAAATAATTATATATAGAGATATAACTTTGAAAAGACTAAAATATTTTGAGTACTCACCGTTTCAGGATCAAACTGTTTAAATTTAAAAAAAAACCAACGCGCACTCCTTCCTCACCGAGAATCGTTTGAATAATTTTTTCAAAATTTTCTTGATCCTTAATTTTTTTTTAACTAAACTCCCGTTTACAATTGGGCGCACCGCGACTCCGTTCGCCGGTCTTAAAAAATTTTCAAGAGACTCACGCGCGATCCTTCGGCTTATAAAGACTCTGGATTCGCGAACGCGAGAGGAGGGATCGTCTCGTTCGACGGGGACATACTTTGAGACAGAAACGCGTTCGAAAAACGAAGAAGGGAAGCAAACAACTCTGGAAGTCGGTCACGTGAGCGTTCCGGTGCGATGCCGGTCCGATCATGCTCCTTAAAACTAAAACTTTCTTTCCACCAATTTCCCCCACCCCCTTTCTTTCTACCCCTCCCCCAACAAATTACCCCCTTACTCTCGATGTTTGCCTTAAAAAAAAAAAATATTCGTCGTCTGCAAGATGTTCAAAACTTTTTAACCCCATAATTTTTGCTTGTTAAAGTTTTTTTTTTAATCCTGGAATCCTTATTGTACACTTTTATAATTTTTAAAAGGGTGACAATATTTGTTTGCCAGCAGAATAATTTAAATTTTTGGTCTTAATCATTTTTTCCTGGAAAAAATGTTTCATTCCTTAAAAAAAAATCTTGTAATTTTCAAGGCGGAATAATTTAACAATAAGGAGGATTAATTTTGGATCTTTATTTCACTATGAAAAAAAAAATTGAAAAATATTAATGATTTTTAAAGTTTTATTTTTTACGACTTTTATTTTTGAGAGAAAGATATTTTTGCCTTTTGAGATGCTTTTAACTTCGTTTCTCATGATTTTTGTTTCATGAAATTCATTTATTTTCATTTTGTAAAATATCGATGGATCCAAAAAGTATTGAAAATTGAAAAATAGTAGCAAAAAAATGTTTTCTCTCATTTTACAATTTTTTTAAATCCATCTAGATTCGGGAATTTTTTTAGTTCTTGTTAATAAAAATAAAACATTTAATATAGTGCTGCACGTCATTTCCGACTCGGTGAATAATTTGCCGGGTAATCGAGCATATTGGGCCTCCTGTTGCTGCAGAACTCTCTTTTCTCTCCTACGGTGATTAAATCTTGATTTTATATAATTAGCAATTCCGCGGATAAAGCACGGGTATCGCTCTTAATGACAGTATAATTATACTGGCTGCTCACACGTCGTGGATAACTAATCTTGTTGCCTAAAACGATTTTTCATCGCTTTCAATATTCATATTTTTTAAATATTGAAACCAATATTCGTCCAATTTGTAAAAATTTACCAGAGTTTCGAATTTTATGGAAATCAAAATTTATTCAAAATGTTTACAATCAGATAAATCGAAATTTTACTTTGCGTAATTTTAATTTTTTTTTGTAATCAAGTATGAGTATAATTGAATTATTATGGAGGGGTTATACGAGATCAATAAAGCGATTTTTCAAAAAAATTCTGGAAAGACATTTTAATTTATAAACGTAAAAATTTGTATGCATATTTTTATAACTTTTAACTATATTTTGAAATTTGTTACTTTGAAAAATAATGATTCTTGATGCCGCTGTAGCTGATCTCCGGGAGGTCCTCTAAGAGAAGTCTCTGGATTGGATCATCCAAAATAAAGAAATGAAAAAGATTTCGTTAATGTAAGGTATAATCTAGTATTTAATCGAAGGAATAAGAAAAATATTTATTTCCAACAAAATGGCGGTTTCTCAAAAAAAAAATCGATTTTTGATGAACGTTTTTTTTCCTTAAATTGTTTATAAAATTGAAATGTTTATCGCTTGAAAAAACCTTCGATTAGTTACTAAAAAATATATTTATAAAGCTTTTGTAGAAATTTGAGATGATCGGTTATGCGGTTTCTGAGAAATCTTGCTCACCGACTTTAAAAATAATTGTTGGATTGACATGAAATTTTCTGTGTATATAGTTAAATAGATGTACATTACGACGATGAAAAAAAAATCATTTTTGTGAAAATCCTGACGCATCAAAGTTAGCCCAATACTGGTCTAATTTTGAAGAAACTACCTGAGAGTTTTGGATTTTATGGTAATCAAAACGTACACAAAAAATGTGTACAATCTGACTTGTAGAAATTTTTTTTTGCACAATTTTGATTTTTTTTTTCAATCACGTTTGAGTCTTGAGTATAATTTGATTATTTTTGATTCTAGCAAAACGATTAAATTGAAAAATAAAAATACTATAATGTTCGAAAGTTGCACAAAGAATCACATAATAAATTTTGCATTTTTAACGAAATTTCTCTTATTAAAAAAATTTGATTGATCGGCTGACCGATTAATTTTGATCCTTCTTCATTAAAAATTCAACGTCATGAGAATTGAGTGATTGTAAAATAATTTTTTTTTGTGCATTTTTTTAACGTACTCGCGCAATCGATTTGTCAAATATTGACACTGATATATTCATATACATTTTGAAAATTCATTAATTCGCCGGCAGCCGTCTCCTCTATTCAAGTCGTAATGAAATTTCAAAAGCACTAACTATTTTTTTCTGCACAAAAATTTTATATCCATTCATTATCCATTAAATCGAATGACGTTTTATTTTTTTTAATCAAAATTTATTTAATTCAAGAACAAATAGAATTTCAAGTAGATCTTACATTTTTTTTGCAGCCTGCATTTTATTCCAATAATTTAAGTGAAATATTTGAGGCGATTTTTGTACCTAAAAAGATTCGTGAAAAGGGATATTTTATTTGGATCCTCGAACGAGTCGATCCTGATGAAACAACGGTAGTTGCCGAATTTAAGAAGACAACAAGCAGAAAGCATTTCTCTCGAAGGTTCACCTGCGTCTTCAACCGGTTCTTATTGGCCTAATTTGAGGCATCCCGGCACCGCGAAATACGTATTACGTCGGTTGACCTTAAAAATCCCTTCCCATTGGATTCAAGGTGAATTTCAGAAGAAATTTCATTGATTCGAACTAATTCTTATTAATTTTATCAGGATGAATTTTTAATTGATTCTCATTAATTCAAATAGCATTATTCTATGAATTTTATTTAATGTAATTATAAAATCGACTTTCAATCAATTCGGATTAATTTTACTCCAATCTAATCTTATTATCGAATCAATTCTCAATTAATTGTGTGATGTAATTCTAGAGCTAATGTCAGATTAATTTAAAAATGCATGTCCCTGAAAATAGATAAATGCGAATTGAAAACCCTTAAAAAAATTCTTTCCAATGACTCTATCTCTAATTTTAAGTGTAGGTATCCATCAATTGGCAAAAATACAAAGTATCAATTTTTAATAGCTCTGTCGGATATTACGGAGCCTATCGTAAAAGGCTCGGTGTAAATCATAAAAAACGAGGTACAATACTTTTGACGCGGTACTCGAGGTCGTAAAATCCATCGTCTCGCTGATGTGTGCATGAAAAAAAAAATCATAATATATCTTTGCGTTATTATATCGCCTGACCTATAGAAACGACAACGACGTTCAAAGAAAATTTGCCATTATTATCGCTTTTCGCTCTCTCCTCTTTATCTCGATCCGGCAATGGTTGCGAAAAAAAACACGCACATTTTACGATGCAATAGTGTGAATTTTCGCAACCGAATGTATTTTCGCTCTGTTACTTAATCCTGCTAGGTAGAAAACATTAATTGTTAAATCGAATTCTCAAGGAAATGTCGTAATTTTGCGATTATTCTCCGGGATGAACAAACCTCTCAATCGAATGTTTCACAAGATTCAATCGATACGTGACATTGAAATCTATTGTCATATTTTTTCGAGGTGGTCCATTTTGCCCTACTTTGTATCTGTATAAGTATATTCACCAGTTGTTATAGCATACAATCGATTTATACCGCTTGAACCTATGCATGGAGTATATTTTTCACCCGGTGGTCCATTTTGCCCCACTTTGTCGTTTTACACTAATATTTCCCAAATTACATAACACAAGAAATGTGGGTGGCGTTAGAATTCATTGACGAAGAATTTTTTTTACTCGGTGGTCCATCTTACCCCACTCTGTCGCAACCCAATACATTTATCAATTTTTATGTCACAAAATCGTCGTCTGCCGTTGAAACTAGTTTTTCCTGGAAATGTTCTTTCGAGATGGTCCATCTTGCCCCACTTTCGCTGGTACGGATATTTGCTAATTTTTGCACGTCGGTCAAAGTTGTTGATACGACGACAAAGAGAGAGAGAATGAGAAAAAAGTGCAGAGAGCGTCGTCGGTAAATGATAAACGTGACCCCAGTAATGATTCCTCTCTCGCGGCGACAGGACGTTGACACTTTTAGCGTTGTACAAATATGAGCGGCTCAGCATTACTCATGAAGTTTCCCCGCGCAATGCGCAAGTTCGTACCAAAGAAACGTCCGCTGTGTAAATCCGTATAATTATTCGATAGCGAACAAACATTCGAATGTGTCGGATGTCTCTTTCCTCCTTTCCGTATTGATTCGGCTGTTGAACCAGAGTGAACAAAAAAATGAAAAAAAAAACAAAACAGTTACTTGATTCCAAAATCGAATAATTTCCGGTTGTAAGAGCGCTAATTAATTCGGTCAAACATTACATGGGTGATAAATCGTCATATTTGCATTTGCTATTTGCATTTTAATTGGCCTGGCAGAACGAGTGCGCCGATGAAACTGGAAATTATTTTATTGAAATCGACGAAACGAATGCATTTTTGAAATATTTATTTTTCATACATTTTTGAAATTCTTTGGAAATTTTCAGCGATTCGGAACGAACAAAAAAAAACACCGCTGATCAAACCGAGTTTTCAAAAGAAAAGAGTTTATTTACCTCTCAATTCAAACACGTAAATTGCATATGGTAATTTTTTTTCCCTCGAATGTACTTTCAAACAATCGCAGTGCCGAACGAGTCGGTTTATTTTTCAGCCTTCGTAGAAACGGAACATTGAGGTGATCGCAACGAGGCCAGACATCCTCGAACTTTCGTATTTTTTTTTTGTTCATCTTTAAACCACAGAAAGTGAAATCTTTGACTCTGAAAATAGCAATATCGCAAAACGTTCGCGGGATGATGAATGCATGGCGAAAAGCTAATGAATCCTCGAACCGTTGTAAATCGTACGCGTACCTTCGCAGGAATACACCGATAATGGTAAATCCCCAAAGTTGCCCCAAGCGATGATGAAAGAAAAAGTAAAAGCCAAAAGTAATTTTTGTTCTCGTGAGCAAATAAAGCAAACAGTTCTAATAATCGATAGCGGAGTCGTCACAACTTTGTGAGAGAATTGCTTAGCAAGAAAGACCCTCAAGGGGGCACGTTGAAACAGACGAACTAAAAAAAAACTTTATTTCAAATACTTCAAAACAATTCGAGGAAAACAATATATTTCTCCAATTCCAAATTTCACACTCCTCAAGCTTCCCTTCTTTATTCTGGCGCGTTAGTTTTAAAGCGGGAAAAACTTCATGAAGAGTGAAAGGCACTTTGATGACACGATGTTTTGAGCATAAAAAATTCAACCTTGGCCTTGCAGCTGACCTGTCGGAGGTCGACCGGAAATTCTTACGTTGTACATCCGGACCTCGAATTTGTTGACCGCCATCTCGTATAAACAATCTGTCATGATACAAAGGATGATGAATATCGCGTCTTTTGTAATACTCCAAAATCCTCGAAAACTTGAAAAAATGTACCACAAAAGAAAGTTAAAGGATAAAGGTGACTTTGTCTGAGAGTCATCAGGGTCCTCCGATTGTAGTGCCGGGATTGGATCTCGATATTCTAATTTTCAGGATCATTTGTCGTCAGCGAAGGTTCTTCCTACTTGATTGACCGTACCTACTAGAACGGTTCTCTCACTAAATTAACCGCACTAAACCGGCCTATTTTAATAACTGGCCCAGCCACAATGGTTCTCTTCCCTCATTGGCCGCGCCAAACGGTTCACATCTCTCATTGGTGGCGCAAAAACGATTCTCTCTTCTCATTGGCGCACCAATAAGGTCCTCTTTCCCGATTGCTCGCGCCAAAACGGTTTTCTCTCCTGATTGACCGCACCAATAAGTTCGTTATTCGTTACCCAAGAAAATCATATTAAGCACGTATGACGGGTTTTGGCGGCTGACCCTTTACACAAAAATATTGTAATTGACATTCAAACGTTTCTCACTCATGCTTCTTGTCCATTTGACAAACAATCCCACTGATGTGATTCCACCAGAATATTGCGTTTAATAAAACGACTCGCTTCAGGAAATAATTTGTGGATTAGGGAATTTGTAGATTTGCATCGCGGTACCCTTTGATGTGCTAATAAAGAGTTTAATGTTGACACGTTGGACGAACGTGGAAAGCAGAGAGGTACAGAGGAGAACTAATAAAACGGGGCTAATCCACGAGGGAGTGAACCGGATAAATATCTCTCGCGAGGAACGAGTATATAGGCACACGCGTTTGGGCTGTGTAAACGCTGACCGTTAACAGCGTTGATTATCCGCGTGCGTTCTAAAATGGATAAACACACATCCCCGCGAATATTCGTCTCGTTATCCGGAATATCGTGCGGTTTTCCTCGTTCCTCGATGAATCCCAAAGGTGTGACATCGAGGCCATCCAGTGAACGATTATAAATTCTATATCGTGCCTCGTTTATCTCCCCGGAAAACTACCATACCGATCGTCGGTAAATCAGATTGAAAAATCGTGAAAATTTGAGCAATCGGTAACTCTAATGAACTTTGGTGGTTCGACACCATTTTCTTTCGATACAAATAAAATGGATTCTATTGAATCGATTTGGAATCGATTTCCAAGCTCCTTTACCGAATAAACGAAGATTTTTATGGAGAATTCGCGACACACGTTACTTTAAATGGGCCTGACAACATAACCCACCTCGTAAAAGGAATCGTTGCGGCTGAACTTCGCAAACTCAAAGCATCATTTATTTGGACCTTTTTTCTCCTTCACTCGCTCGGTCCTTTGTTTTTTCTGTTGTAACTTAAAGTAGCTTGGCAACCCGACTGTTTCTGCCCGAGACACCTTGTACGCTCGCTTTAACGACCCCTTAATCGCTCGAAACTTTTATATACTCCCGAAAACAGGGAGCTGATTGTGTACACTTTTTTTCAAGCCTCTAAAGTGTTTTGCGAAGGGGTTTGATAAAAAGAAAAAGTTTCCTTTCATCGTTATTCAACAAATTGCGTAGCAAATGATAAATAAGTAAACGGAGAATGAATTATATTATAAAAAAAAAAAATTCATCTATCCTATTTATTTGAATAATTGAGTCTTTTTTAAAAATGTTGTTACTCATTGTTGAAATTAATTTCAATATTCCTTCAATTTTTTAATTTCATTTATTCCATTTTTTAAGCATCGAAATTTGTATCCTTTCAAGTAAGTAGATTTCATTTTTTACAAATAATCATAACAATAATTTATTGATTTCTCATTGTCTATGATTGATGATTAAATAAAGAAATTTATCGATTGAAACCATATTTCAATGATTAAAAATTAAATGGCCTAAATTTTGGTTATTTAATTTTTAGTTTTAATTTAATTTAAAATTTAAAATTTGGTAATTTTATTTTTAAAATTAGTAGCAAAATTCAAGAAATTATTGAAACAAGATTCAAAGTATCATGCTGACGTGACTTTTTTCTTTACTTTATGGCAGAACAAGAGTGTCATAATTTTTGTTGTTATTCTTTGGGAGAATCGACTTTTTAACGACGCCACATGGCTCGTAAATTTTTTAGAGATGCAAACACCTTCAAAGGTGTGTCTTCAATGAGACTGATGATTACTTTGTGATTGCATTACAAAAAAAAAAAAAAATCATGCCAAGGATAAAGTAAAACGGTACTCCAATAACAAGATTGTCAAGGAAGTGCAATCAAATTGTCTATGTTAATATCTTTTCTATCAATTAATGGATTCGTTCGTGATCTTCGATCTTTTATCCTTTTGCAAAAACTTTGCAATCACTTTTAACATTGATTTATGCATTTTTAATTGGCAGACAATTATTTGTTTTTACGACAATTATTAAATGTTTTTTCTCTTATTTAAAAAAAATGCAGACGTTTTGTAAGCAACAAAAAAAACTCATACTCCTCGTCCTTCGACATTATTGAGAATCCTTCCTCGTGATTTCTCTTTGCTTCTTCTCGTCTCCCGTCTGTTTGAAAAATTACGACCATTCGAATGGTTTTAATAGTAAATAGACGTCGTTATTTGCCCGAACGTTATGGTTGCTGCAATAATGGCGTCGCGTATCCTGTCGGTCGATGGAAACGACCGAGTGACGGCCAAAACGATCAGCGCGAATGCGAAATAAATTGGCCGGATTTGGCAATTCCAAAATTGCTCTTTCCATCCTTTATCGAATATGAAGATTGTGAAAAATCGTTTTGTTTTTTTCTGCAAATGTCTTAAAGAAACAATAACTGAGTATTAGAAAATATTTAAAAATCTAATTTAATTGAGGGAAATAATTAGCTAACTGCTTTTATCAAAGACTTCAGTCATTAGAATTTTTAATATCATGAAAACCGAAAAATCACAGATTTTGAAATTTGCCCAGAAAGACAAGACCATCACGAGCTCAGGATTAAAAAATTAATGAGGACAAAAAATTGCTATTACAGTTCGTAAAATAATTTTATATTGATTTTTTGAATCCTCAAAAATTTCTCTCCCTAAAATTCCATCGCCCGAAAATTAAAATTAAATTAAATGATAAATAAATATATAATAATAATTATTTTACAATATATAAGTATTTTTTATTATTATTTAATAATTTTATTATAAAAATAATAAATTAATTGATTCAATTTAAACATAATTAAAATTAAATTTATATCGTCCTAAATAATAAAATCAAGTAATTTCTTTGAATCAAATATATAAAAATCATTATTGAAATTCGAAATTTAATATTATGCTGATCCATCAGCCTGCTGAGAACATCAGACAGGCTTAATTCTCGTTTGGTGAGACAGTATGCGCATGATCACGATATACATTGCTAAAGGAGTGACTCCTCGCAGAGTGGAGGCGTTATCCGAGGATAGTGGATTCGGATTTACTTGAAAAGCCAAGCGAGATCATACCGTGGCCGTATAGCAAGGATGACGAGAGTAATCCGTTTCTCAGCGTATTCCTCGTCTTCTCGCTTCGTCCAAGAATCCCCCTTTCCTAGTCAAGGAAAACAGAAAATAGAAATCTTCTCATACAACGTCACCCCTTGCTTGCATGTTGCAAATCCAAAGAAACCGACTTCCTTATCCGTGAAGAAGTATCAACATTTTAGTATTCAGCTGTCGAGAGATTCCTTCTTATCGACAAGGAAATTAATAACAAGTTGAGAATTTACAGGAGGTTAAAAAAAGGCTATTATTTTGAGAAAAAACGCGTTTACAGTTTAAACAAGTCCTTCAAAGGTGCAGTAACGTAAAATAACCGGAAAAATATTGTTGGGTGCTCGGATATGACTAAAATATTAACGAAACATTTTTAAATACAAATATTCAAATGTATGCACCCAAAAATAAAATTTAATCGTTAAAAATATATAAAATTTAATTTATAATAAAATAAAATAAAATAGAATACATATCTTCCATTTTTTGAAATGATAAACCTTAAAAAGATTTAGAAAGCCAGAAACTAAAATTTATTTCATAAAAATATATATAATCTAATTCATAATGAGATTTGAAATGATAAACCTCATATTATCCTTCAAAAGGTATTTAAAAAGTCAGAAACCTTTCAAAAGGGATTTAGAAAGCCAGAAAATAGAATGGAATTTATATAATAAAACAAAATAAAAAATGATAAATGAATCATTCCATGTCAAATCGACCAAGAGTTGGAATCGACGCCTTTCAATTTCGATGAAATTTGGTCAGAAGTTTTCGTTTTTAACAAAACGAAGTTCTACCAAAGGAAACAAGTTAAAAAAATTTTTTCGAAAGTTATTTATTTTTTGAATATCGCGGAAACTATTATCGCTACGAAAAATCATTCTGAATTCGTCTTAAAGAGTATATTTGAGGCTATGAAAAAATATATCCTGAAAAAAATGGTTGAAAAATGATGAATTTGGAGAATTTTGAATTTTCAAAAATCGTGAAAATCCCAGTTGAACATAAAATTTTTAGTTAAATTTTTTTTATATAATACCTTGAACTGATCTTGAAAGATCCTGAAATTTGCAGGATGGTATTGCTCTGTTTCAAAAATTTATATTTTTGAAACAAAAAAACACCATCTTGGAAATTTCAGGATCTTTTAGTTTTTTAAACAAAACAACACCATCCTGAACATTTCAGAATCTTCTTAGATCAGTCCAAGGTATTATATAAAAAAAATTTGACTAAAAATTTTATGTTCAACTGGGATTTTCACGATTTTTGAAAATTCAAAATTCTCCAAATTCATCATTTTTCAAATTTTTTTTCGAAATATGTTTTTTCTCAACTCCAAGTATACTCTTTAAGACGAATTCAGATCGATTTTTCGTAACTATAATAGTTACCGAGATATTTAAAAAATAAACTTGATGGATTTGAAAAATTGTGAAATTTTGAATTTTGGATGACATTCGAAAAAAAAATTATAAATTTTTTTCCTTTGATGGTGGAACTTCGTTTTGTTAAAAACGAGAGCTTCTGAGCAAATTTCATCGAAAGTCGATTCCAACAATTGATCGATTTGACATGGAATGACCCAGATATATTCGATTTATGAAAATAATAAACTATTACTCTTCAAAAATTAATAATAAAGTCAAAAACGTGTCTTTGTTAATTCCGGACGATTCTCTGACTAATTGGATCAAACAATAAAAAGATGGACGTTGAGATATCAATTGCGATTTATCACGGGAAATAGTCTTCCACTTTCTCAATCACACCCATGAAACCGGATGATGGGTTATTCCATCCCCAAGAGCTCGGAACTGCGATACGATTCTAAAAGCCGCGATATTGATTTCCAGGCTATATCAGCGTTATTTGTATTATCATAGTGGAGAAGTGAGAAGGGTATCGTAGAAAAATGGGGGGATACAGCTGGTGGATGGATGCACACACATAATCTATTTCCCCGATGTTTGGTTATCAACACGTTGTCGGGATGTACAAACGAAACGTCCCTTCTCTCGTGCGACATCGACGCCGTTTTCCAATCCCGCCCTCCCGTCTCTATTCTCTGTCGCACAAACGTGGAGAGGATAACGAGATTTCACGTGGGAATATACACTCGAAATAGTTACGTTATCTCGTCGCTCTTCGACAAACGACGAACACCGCGCGCCTCCCACGTTCAGGTTCCATTTTACGGGTACATAAACCTCGGATACGCGAGACAAGGCCATTGGGAAAACGATTCAAGTATCGAAACAAATAAGAGGGTTGGGATGAGGGTCGGGGCGAGAGGAACGATATTTGCCGATGATCATGGATCGATAAATCTCATCAAACTGTGCAAACGTTTACGATGCTGTGATAATCTGTACACTTCCATTTTTTCTTCTTCCTTCCGAATCAAGCACACGTTTCTAATCAGTATTCCATTCAAGCTTTCGGAATTGTTTATCATCATGCGCAGCCATGACGATTAGGCTGTTTTATTCAATTTTGTTTCCACGATCGGTCATTGGAGACTGAAACATTGGATTAAGAGAGTATTCTAGTCTAGAATTTTGAACAAATCATTTTTTGCACATTTTTAAAGTTTAGACCTTTAAAGATATATCCTCGAAAGGGCGAATTTTTAAATTCCGACAACTCACGGAGTTATAGTTATTGAAATGAAAAATTAAAAAAAAAATGAAAATAATAAAAATTATATTGAATTCAAATAAAATTAATAAAATTACTAAAAAAAAATTAATAAAATAAAATTAATTGAAATCGTTTAATAAATAATCTTGAAAATTAAGTTGATTAAATTAACAACGATATAAATACTATCTTAACGACCGAAAAATTCCTTTTTAATTGAATTTTCATTCTTTTTTAACGCAATTTGTTACAAAATTCAAATAGTCAAAAAATGCAATTAAAATTAAACAAATTAAATTAATACAAAAATGTTAAGAACCAGAAAAGGTTGGGACGAGGTCAGACAAAGTAATTTTGCGAAAAACGCGTTTAAACCTTTCATCGCTCTTTTCTCGATGAGTTGACTTGACAAAAGTGACTGTAACTCCGTGAATTTTCAGAATTTATACTTAAAATTTTACTCTCATGTTCTTGAAAATCTGTACTTTAAAAAAATGCAAAAAAAATAATTTTCACAGTGGTATTTTCCCTTAAACTGCGGGTTAAATAAACTATCCTATCATTCCGTAGAGCGAAGATCATTCCAGAATTTCATAGGACTTTTTTCTGTAACAAGAGGAACTCATAAAGATTTTAATGTTATTAGGAAGCTTTGACAAAGTTTCTTGAAGAAGCAAGAAGCCGAATAATCCTGCACAAGCAAGATCGTCTTGTCATCGAAACTCCTCGCAACTTCTTTTCTCCTCTGGAAGATCAATATCTTTCCGATGATGACTCTCGAGTCTTGGGAATCTCGAGAAGATTGTCAATGAGACTCAGGGTAATTGGCTGCTTCGAATGTCCTCGAATCTCACGTTCTTCCTTCGCGAACGAACCAAAGGTCTCAAGAATTGCAACATGTTTTTCATCCGATTGGAAATATCCAATCATTTGCAGAAATCCAACTTAATTGCGGAGTATCAAAGACCCTTTTGGATCGTATCAAAGAGGAAATTGCATCGAGCCAACGTTTGAATAGTTTCATGAGGCTTTTCGCAATCGCAGCGTTGTACTTAGTTATTATTATTAATGCCACGTCAATGCTGATCATGAATCTCGGCTTTCCAATTCCAATCCTCTTTGCCGTGTGATTGATAATCAGCTTTTCATTCCGATCCCGAAAATGTGACCGGTCTACTAGACAGAAAATGACAATTTTTGCTGTCGTGAATGCACATTGGGCCCTTAAGGGGTTATACGCAGTCAGGATTAAAAAAATCGTTTTTTTTTAATTTCATTTTCATAATGTACATTTATAAGGTATAGACACAAAACTCCATTTCAATCCGACCAATATTTTCAAAATTATCGGCATGTTTTTAAACCCGTTATTGCTTGTGTAAAGTGTTTTTGAAATTTTGGCCGCGTTTTTCTCAAAACTGTGTTTTTAAAATCAGTGAGCAAGATTTCTCAGAAACGGCATAGCTAATCTAAATCTAAACTTTATAAATATATTTTTTAGTATTTAATCGAAGCTTTTTTTTTACCGATAAATATTTTCCATTTTATAAACAATTTAAGGCAAAAATTTTCATAATAAAACGAATTTTTTGTTTGTTGAGAAGCCGCCATTTTGTTAAAAATAAATATTTTGCTTATTCCTTCGATCAAATACTAGATTATACCTTACATTAACGACATTTTTTTTATTTTTTTATTTTTGATGACCCAATCCAGAGATATCGTGCCTTTTTTTAGAGGACCTCTCGGAGATCGATACAGCGGCTTCAGGAATCGTTATTTTTTTAAAAGACAAATTTCAAAATCAAGTTAAAAGTTACCAGAATATATACATACATTTTTCCGTTAATAAATTAAAATGGCTTTCCAAAAAATTCTGGAAACACCGCTGTTGTTCAGTCTTCTGACTGCGTATAACCCGTTAATTGGTTCTTTGTTTACCCTTGACTTTAAATGGTTCTCATGCCCGACGGAAACTTTGGTGACATTCATTGTTTCCTGAGTGGTCTAGTCTCAAGTCGTCTATTATCGTTGCATCAACGATTGGCCGACAATGCGCGTCGCCTCGAAATGATCTTGAGAATCCTTCTCAAACAAGGGAGTTCGACGAGCATACTCTTCAAGATAAATTCGATGCAATTCCTTTTGAGGTTATGCATGAGGAATTGGAGCCTGATCATTTCTGAAAATGGATTTTTTTTACATTTTAAAAAATTTCAGCTCGATAATAGATTTTCCTAAATCGACATGATCAATCGAAAAAATGTAGTCTCAAGAAAAGCGCGTTTACTTGGATTCAAGTTTAAGAAAATTTGGTTTTTACAATCTAAAGTATAAATAAAAATACGTTTAACGGGGGAATCGATTCTATTTTTTTATTTTGTTGAAAAAAAATGTATTATTAACTCTTAAAAAAGAATACCTAAAAATAGTCTCATTTTTGAGCTTCCAAACTTCAACAATTCGCAAAACCTGATTACTTCAGTTCTATCGATCAAAAATCCCAACATTTTTAGTCGATAGTTTTACCCAGAAGCTTATATCGCGGGAGAATTGCGTTTGTCCAGAAACTTTGAGTTGGGGTGAAGTTCAAATTAACGAGCGGCTGTTGTGACACAAGGTGAACATTATTCCAGCGGAAGAAGGAGGAGAGAATAAATGGGGATAAAAAAGTGACGAACCGTCGACGCGGTTAAGCCGAAGATGGAAGGAGCTCGAAGGGTGTTGGAGGGGTAATGGAAAAGCTAGTGAGCGATGTGGAAATGGAGTGTGTGTACAGATGATGGAAAACCCGGGTCCGGCGTTGCTAGTAGCAAGGACTAGATTAGGTGGCATCGCCAGTTGGTCCGTTGATGGTGGAGGCGCTTG
The DNA here is from genome assembly GCA_946863875.1 of Alloplasta piceator. Taxonomy (NCBI): domain Eukaryota; kingdom Metazoa; phylum Arthropoda; class Insecta; order Hymenoptera; family Ichneumonidae; genus Alloplasta; species Alloplasta piceator. Next base: position 79,050,292 of record OX333071.1, read on the forward strand.
GAATAAGCCACGATTACTGCTCGGCCGAGCGTTGATGTATCTCGTCCTCGTCACTCTTTTCTGGCTCGTGTCTTCCCTCGCGAAAGGTCAAGCCTCCATCGTGGTCCCGCAGCCACAAAGGGACTTCATTGTTCCCCAGGATCTCCAGGCTTTTATCGCGAATCCTCTGGATGACGATTATCCCAAGCCCGAGAAAGCTTCTTCCTCCTCATTCTCATCGAACAGCGGACTCGGCTCTGTTCTCTGCTTCCTTCCGTCGCCAGATCAATTTCTTCGGATTCTCTTTGATTGGATCGATGCCCTAGAAATTGCTGGCCAAGTTTAGGAGCTCTGGGCCACCCTTGGAACGCAATTACGCGATGCATCCTCGGGATATGATTAAGGGGACACTCTGCTTGATTGCCAAAGGGCCGAGAGGCGTCTCGTGAAAGGGGATGACCCAAGTACAGAGCCAACGTCAATCGTCAACCAGCGGTAGAAACTCTACTGGATTATACTTTCACAATGAGTAACATCGTTCGGGTTTGGGTTCCAAAAGCTTCGAAAGTATCTCTGCGCGCGAGAAAGGTTGAAAATTCCGTGAGAACGAGGACACGCGTCTTTTGCATGCTCACTAACCCCAAAGGATTCCCTCCGAATTTTCACAGATCCTCTCAATCTCTCCGATGAATTATGCAACTGCCTTGAGGAGAGAAGCGTGGCCTTAAGCCGAAGAATCGTGGCGTTGCGACGCATTCGCGTCTCGATCTTCGGCGATTCCTCTTCGTGAGCACTTCCCAAAGTATCTTCGTTGAAATCTTTCTCGCGTAATAGATTGTCAGCGGGATATTCGTGATGACCCGAAGCCAGAAAAAAGATCTCGTTGATTTAAGGGGGTATTCTGGTCTAGAATTTTGGAGAAATCATTTTTTTTTGCATATTTTTAAAGTTTAGATCTTTAAAATATCGAAAGAAAATTTTTTAATTCCAATAATTTAGGGAGCTATTTTATAGCTATTTTAGTGTCACTATTTTCGGACATCATCCTCGCTCATTCGTTCTCAACGAAAAATCAGCCTTTTTCAACGTGACATCTAATTCCGAGGGGTGTAATCTGCCTCAGAGGGGGAGGATAATTTCGGTGTGGCCCGACACGTTAAATTCATCAGGGCCGTTTTGCTATCTCCGTTGGTAGTTTGCACCTTAAATTCCCGTTCACGAGACTGATAAGAAATTGGACTGACGGCAGTTTAATTGCTCGACGTCTGGCTCCAAGTCACGCGATTCATTCAACCCTCGGCCGTTGCCGAACTACCCTCGCCCTTTCTATCATCCCTCAGCGCTGAGGGTGGCTCTTTTTCATCGTTTCTCCCCGAGATTTGGATTTTTCTTCTGCGTGATTATTCAACAAAACGTGGGAAAGAAAATCCACTCTAATAATGAGAAGTTTCCTGAACTTTGGGATGAAAATGAGGGAAATTCCGGTCCTCTTCGGCTCGTTGGGGAAATTGGGAAATTCAGATTCAACGAGATTTTCACCACATTCGTGGGGGTTGTATCGTCGCATTCCAGCTGCTCGTGACGATTCGATCAACGAATTTATCCGGCCAGCGGTCACGCTTCGAAATTACTCGGCGATCTGGACTATATCAATTTCCGAATCCAAAGTCACGTTTATCCTTGTATATCACACACGTGCACACGTATGCACGGCAATGGAAATAAAAAGAGAAGCATAACGATGGGGATGAGGGTGAAAACGAAAAAAAAAATGACGAAGAGTGGAAACTAACAGGGTGGAGAGGGTTGGAATAAACGCGGTGAATTTTTCACGTTTCGCTGACGCCGGGCCGTTTGTGTCAGTTACGAATCGACGTCGGACTATTAAGCGGTATTGGCTGTATAACAATTTTTTTCAAACTTCTATTTTTTCTTTGCGACTTCTACCCCGTTCATTTTTTTCGTCCCTCCAGTTATTTACCATCATCCTATCGCCGAGCACTTTTATTGCGGTGTTCCTTTTTACGATGTGACTTTGTTTTTTTTTTAAATCCAATTCGGCGCCATTTTTAAAGGGGTCTGTAGGAGGTGAACAATTGTCAATGGGAATTATTTTCAGACATCACTGGTTGTCGAAGGATAGGGTTACTGTTGTTTTATCAAGGATACATATTTAACTTATTTCATAACAATTTTTATGGTAAAATCTTACAATTAATTTACAAAGTGACGACCCATTCGAATTTCCTTCATTTTTGAGCTCCTTTTCTTAATTCAAGCAGAATTCGAAAATAGTAATTATTAAAATATTTGGAATCAACTATGTACTGCAATCGCAAATATCAAAAATTAAATTGAAAATACAAATGTTAAAGTAAAAAATTAGAAAAATTTCAATTTATTAAAAATCCTCCTTCAATAGCGGAGAATATTTCCTCCTTCAATGGAGAGAATGTTTGAAAAGAAAAATCCATTCGATCGGACAAAAACGTGTCGTGTCTCTCTTTCAATCGTCTTTTCTTTCTTCAATCAGCACGAAATTACATGAAAGCCGAGTTTTACAAGACAAATCTCTCGATCGATTCGACTAAAAAGATAAAACAAACAAGAAGATTTCTTTTCACCTATCTCTGAGTATTACCGGTCGGAAACCTTCGGATTCGTCGTTTCCTCGCGGTCCCGCATTCACAAACGGAGTAATTACTTTGTGTAATTACTCGTTCTTCGCGTCTCAGTAAACTCGCTTACTTCTTCGTTTGATTTGACAATTCGCTTGTGCAAAATTTTGCTCCGGCAACAACTTTCTTCTGATTCAATTTATTTATCCAGTCGACTTAACCGTCCCCGGATCGAACGCGTTGTTTCTAAACTTTCCGGTCGTTTCCCGACCTAAATACTTTCAATCATGGTTATATTTCCCTCCTCCTTCTTACCATCGTTCTTGCGGCACATTTACGGCTCTACCAATTATTTCTTTACCAGAAACACATCTCTACTACAATAAAACTGACAAAATGTTTTTGAAAAAGAATGATAAAAATATGTATGTTTTTTTTACGTGCTCGACAAAACGCTTAAAATGTATGTCTCTAGACCAGAATATACCGCTTTAATTCGGCCGGTCACTTACCGACGTCGGAGCGCAGCCCAATGAAAGAACACACTTGCCCGGCGGTCGGTAAGGAAGGGATCGTAGCATCAAAGCCCCATAGACTTTTATTCTGTTAAGTTCTCAATCCAATAACATTTTACAATCTCGACGAAGAACATAAACGTTATTCGTTCATTTTCAATCATTTTTCACATGCTGACTTGACCCTCTTCATGAACTTGGAGGTTTCCCGACGAAGAGTAATTATAAAAGAGAAAAGGGGTCCCACAAAATTAACTTCGCAGATTGCTTTCTCGTGAAATTACGACGACCAAGTTTCGAACCCGCCCAAAGTGTAAGTTCACGTTTTTGTTTCTCAATGTTTTTCCACCTTCGTCTCGTCCGAGTTTCGAGACATCGCTGTGCAACGGAGTTTCAATTTAACGAGAATTTTCGCTTCCTCGCTAAAAACAAAAAGTTTCGTCGAAATTCCACCTCTTCTACGATGCTTGAATGCCAATCCATTTAGAATTGCTCTAAAATGTCGAGAATATTTGAAAAAAAATAGTCGAAATTTGACGCATTAAGTTCCCTAATTCTCAAGATATTAAGCTGACACGTTTTCAATTATTATTTTTTGATATTATATTTGATAATATTAATTATTATTAATCTTAATGATTATATTGTTTTTTGAATCAATTATTAAATATAAAATAATTAACTAAAATAAGTATTAATAATTGAAATTAGAATTGATGAGAAATCGAAAATTTTTTTTGTACCAAATTTAGCTCATTAATAACATTAAATAGGAGGGAAGAAATTTTCCTCCGGCGATATGATATCTCAAGGCTAAAAGCAGCGGTTAGGGTTGAAATTTCTCTGATTGCTCTATCAGCATGTGGATCGTGTCGAAGGGTTGAAAAAAAACGAAGGAGAGATATTTGCTCTCGTAGATCCTCGCAACGAGCACCATCGTGCCGAGAATTTTCCAATTTCGATCGTTCGTGAGGAAATTCGAATTTCCTCGTAACCCCGTGCAAAATGTAGAGTCCTCGGCACGTTCAACCCTGTCGCAATTCCTTGACGTTGTCCGTAAGTCGTTTCCGATCCACTGTATCCGGGAGTTTCTAAAGAAAAAAAAACAAATAAGGGAAATAAATAAACGATCCTTCCCGTTCGTTTGCGTACGCTCTTTCGTCGCCGACAAAAAGGTTCGCTAGCGCGAAGCGAATTTTGTTTTCGTGGAAAAGCCTCGATGACGATGAAATTAATTGCCACATTTTCCGCGTGAGAAAATTCCTACGAAAAATTATATTACATTAAAAAATGATTTTACATTTCTGAAAAATTTGCCACTGTGAAACAATTGCCGATGTTTGAAAATTTTTTCACAGGTATAACTTTAGTATATATTTAACTTATTTGATAGCAATAATCTTTATTAAAAAATTTTTTAAATTGATAGATATAGATATTATATTTTTTTAAAAATTCCTCTCCATTGTCCCATCGATATCTTGGTGAAGGGTTATCCGAAAAAATAAAATAAATATATCAATATCTATGAGGATGTAGCTACCTTTGTGCGTAGCCTTTTTTTGGTTATTTACAAAAAGGCGGTGAACTCATTTTATTTTTATTTTTAAAACCTTTTTTTTCATTAAAACAGGTTTTAAAAATAGTTATTAACGAATTTTTGGAAATTTACTACGTACAGACTTGGCCGCTACGATTGTAATATTACAAATTTTTTAAATTAAAAATCGACTCATAATTCTTCGATTAGTCGCTGTGAGAAGGTCAATAAAAATAATTTAAAAGTAACTCGGGCAGTTTTAAACATTGTAACTCAAAATTTCATTCGCATCATGTTCTTGAAAATACATTCTTTGAAGAAATGCAAAAAATTAAAAAATTTCCACCACCTCTTTTTCCATCTTTTTATATCGTAATTTTCATAAAACTGAGTTTTCATTAAAAACCCGGGAAGATATTTTAAATATTCTTGAATCGGGATATTGCGGGTACACAAAAGGTGCCATAACTTTGGCCCACGGAGCGGGCGGCCGAGCTTTGATTATTGAAAAAGCGGCTGTTCTCCCTTTTCGTGTTTGAGCGAGTTTCGCGAGCCTTTTCGCGATGGCGCCTTGTGCGCTGCTACACATTATACCTCTTAGCCCGGATTGCTTACGTAATGAGGCGTCGAGGCCCCGCTCCTTCACCGTTGATATCCGTACGGGCGCGTTTGCCGTTTAATTAGAAGCTAAATTGCACGGAGTTTTGCTCGTTTGAATACACACGCACCCCCCCCCCCCCCACCCCGCCATCGTATATATTTAACCCGCCCTTCTCAACTTTATCGAAAAAGCTCCCCACTTCTCTTCTTATTTCTCACTGTGCCGAGTACAGGTCGAGGCAAGGAAATCTGTTGCTCGTCGAAATTATCTCGCACCATCTTTTCGCATCCCCTAATATTTTTTATCCCTTTCCGTCATCGTGCTTTTTACGAAGCAGCTCTCCGATTATTAGTTTGTTTTTTGTTTTAGAAGTTTTTTAATTTTCCACAAAGAATTTTCATCGAATTTTTCCTTTCAATTCCAAAAGTACTGGAGAAATTATTATTCTCAAAAAATGTGCAAATTCGGTCGACTTTTCCGTATAAAATTTATCTCATTTCGAATTGAATGTCTTTTTTCAGATTTACAAATGTTTTGAAAATCGAAAAAGGAAGAAAAATTCATTTCATTTCTATGCCACTCAAAATGGTCGGATAGAAAAATTATGATTATCTAAAAATAATACCAATTTTTATTTCGAAATTTTTCAAATTTTTTGATTTTTTTTAAGCATAGAGTTTTCATCGAATAATTCTAATTTAATTTCATCCATCCATTCATTCCATTTAAAATGATGTTGACGAGAAATTCACCGATTTCGTCGACTTTTCCATTTCAAATTTATCTTTCTTCGAATTAAATATCTTTTTTCAGGAGTTTTCGGAATATTTTAAACATTGGAGAAGGGATTTTTTAAAAAATCATTTCCGAAACCATGAAAAATGGTCGTATGGAAAAATGATGATCATCCAAAATGGATACCAATGATTCTATACGAATCAAACGTTTTTATTTGAAATTATTTAGAATTCAGGAATTTTTTAAGGATCGAATTTTCAACAAAGAACGTCCATTCAATTTCCATTCCATTTATAATTTTGGTAGAAACATGATAATTGTCAAAAAAAATGTGCAAATTTCGTCTCTCAATCGTGCCAATTTCATCTTTCTTATCGCCGGAGCATTTCTAAAACAAAAAAAAATGTTTTTTGTTGCAGATGCAGCATCGGAAAACTCGGCTGGTATCACCGTCCAAGGTAAAACACAATTACGTTGCAAAAAATATAGTTATTCGATTGACAAAACAATTTTGATTTCGAGAATGGGCGTCGATAAAAAAGAAAAAAAAAACAGAAAAATACAACAGCAGTGAAAAATATAAATCCGTCAAAGCGTTTTTGTCTCGTTGAAATTCGTCAACGTGTTACCCGGGTTTATAACGAACAGGCATTCTGCGTTCTCGCTGTCCAAAGCAGAAATTTTCACTGTTGGGAAAATGTGTTGCGACGAGTCGAATCGACGAGTGCAGCTCGTGTCATATTTTACGATTTTCCGAAACGGACCGAAGCGTTGCGCGTGACGCATATCCTCGTTTTATTTTATTTCTCTCTCTTCCTCCCTTGGATGCGAAAAAAAAAATTATCGTACATTTTTCCTCGCACAATTTTCATTCCAGTTCGATGAATTTTGAATCGGAACGCTGATACGTCGAATCCCTTTGCTTTGTTCGATCTCGTCTACCTTTCCGCCCTTCTCCTCGCTATTTCTTCTTTCTCGATGTAACGGAGGAAAAAAATTCTACCTGTTTCAAATCCGCCTCTATTCATGCCGAAGCGCGAGAGTTGCGAGCGATGAAAGTATATATAAAAAAAAATCATTTCCGACATGCGAATCGCCGACGCAGAGAGAAGGCAAGTTTTTCCATTTGAAAAGTGTTTCGGCATGTAAAGTACAATGCAATAACGGTATACATGCAGAAATCGTAACGTCGATAGAACTAAATATTCTGTGCGAGATTTTCATACTGAATGAAATGTAATTTTTTCGATTCGTCGCACTTGGGAATATTTCGCTCTTACGAGCTTGCATTAACGTCCGGCAAATCTCTATTTTTTTAGTTTTTTTTTGAGCTATTTTTACTGGGATTTTTTTTTTTTTTTTAATAAAAATAACGAAAAATCGGCATATTTACAAGTCTAGCATTAATTTTTCTACCCAAAATACTCTCAAATAATATCTCTAGCACTTGACAGCTCTCCCATTTTACAAGCCCACCAAACAACAAGTCTCCGGGGCTTTATTGCGATCCCTTACTTACCGACCACCGGGTGACTGTGTTTTTTCATTGGAGCGGGCTCCAACGTCGGTCAGTGATCGGCCGAGTTGGCGAGCCGGAGACTTGCAACCTACTAGGCTCGTTATTTGGTAGTAATATCACTACCAATGTAAAAATAATATATTCAAACAATATTAATGCGATAAATAATATTAATATGATTTATTTATAATTAATTTGTAAATAATATATTATTGTGATAGAGATATATTTTTGGTAGAGAAATAACTGGTACACCTGTAAATGTGCTGAAAAATCGACAAGTCCAATTTTTTTTTGTTTCCCGTGAAATAGAATTTTACGAGAAAATTTTTGGAAAAAAGATCGTGTCTGATTAAATTGTTGGGTTCATCGATCAATGTCGACCGTGCTGAATTCTTCGCGAGCGTCGCGGAAAATTGCGCGCGACTCTGATTGATCGGTTAATTTGGTCGCTCTAATCGAGCGAACGGATAGACATCGCACAGATGCCGCACAATATCGGGCTATCGTGTGAAAACTTTACAAAGTACCATTTGCGCTACTGGCTTTTTCCTTTTTTCCAGCGAGTAATTCTTTTCCCAAAGTTTATATCCGATGTTTTTTTGTCTTCCGAAGGGTCATTTGAAAATGCAAATGATCATGGAAATCCAACACGGAATTGTGCAAGTTTTTTAAATTATTCCTGATTTTTTTCTTCGTCAATTAAATTTTGTTGATTCTTCAAACAGAGACGCAAAATGTTTTTTCAAGGATCGAGTTTTTAATAAAGAATTTTCATTCAATTTTTATTCCTTTCAAACTTAAGCTGGAGAATCTTTCTTCGAAATGAATTTATTATGATTATCTAAAAATATGTCTTATAAATATATGATATTACAATGATATTATAATGTCTTATAAATATATGATGATTATCTAAAAGTGATACTAATTATTCAATAGGAATTAAATGTTTATTATTTGCAATTTTCTTTGATTTTAGAAATTGTAGGAATTTTTTAAGGATCCAGATTTTGGAGAGTGTTTACTTCCAATAAACTTAATTTTATTTCTATTTAATTCAAAATGGCGATAGAAATATTATTGTTTTAAAACAAATGCACAAATTTGGTCTACTTTAGTTTTGTCTATTTTCGTCTTCATTAGGAGCTTTAAAAACTGTTCAAAGATTGAAGGAGAAGGAACCAACTCTTATCCACTTTCGATTCTATTTAAAGGGATTTCATAGAAAAATGATGATTACGGAAATTTTGATTATTTT